>JANHMN010000006.1:16484564-16528230 GCA_030674055.1 Rhabdomys pumilio | reverse complement strand
TAGATAGATAGATAGATAGATAGATAGATAGATAGATAGATAGATAGGAGATAGATAGATAGATAGATAGATAGATAGATAGATAGATAGATAGTAAAAGTGTTTTTAAAAACCCCAGATATTTAGAGAAAACTGTTGAGATAAGATTTTACTCAGCAACTTGTATAAGGCATGCACTTAGTATATTTTTATTTTGTGTGTGTGTGTGTGTGTGTGTGTGTGTGTGTGTGTGTGTGTTTATGGTACATGTGTGTGCTGTGTATGCGAGAGTGTGTGCAGGTGCACATGGCTGTGAGCACAGAGCTAGAAAAGTATGTCCAAGTGTCCTGATCTATCACTCCTCACCTTGTTCCCTGGAGATGGGGTTTTCTTGCTGGATCTGGAGTTAGGCTGACGGACAACAAGCCCCAGGGATCCCCTTGTCCCAATCCCCTGTTTCCCTGCAAAATGCTGGAGTTGTAGGTACGATGACTATGCCAGACATTTTACATAGGTGCTGAGGATTTGAACTCGGTCTTTATGATTTTGCAACAAGCCCTCTTACCCACAGAGCTCTCTCTCCAACCCCCATTTAGCATTTAAGTAATAAGCTCTTCATTCTTACACTTCTCTTTCTTTATGCTTTTCCTTTTGGAAGACCCAGTGGCCAATGGATTGACCAACAAGTCCCAACTCCTGGAGAATTGGGAGCGACCAAAGTCATCAGACATCCTGGAAGAGCTAATTGTCCAAGGAATCATACAGAGCCGAAGCAAAGTATTTAGAAATGGAGAGTCATATGACGTCATGGCAAGTGCTTTTATAATTAACATTTGCGTATACTTAAAATTAGCAACAAAATATGATTAATCACAACTCATTATTTCCAGTCTATAGGACCTACACTATAAATGATAGCATTTCTCTAAGCCAGATTTGTCCTCCATAAATTCCATTATTTCTCTGCACACTGTGATTCTCAGTGGATTCAGAATCACCCTGATCATTAATGATTAATGAGGCCAATAAAACATTCTTCAGGCTTTACTAAATTTGGACATAATAAGTCTGAGTAAATAACGAGCTTTCATACTATCAGCAATTTTTATTAAGCAAGCGTCACCTTGTAGATTATAAAACTAAAGTGCAGGTTATCCACCAAAAGAAAAAACAACAAAACAAAACACAGAAGCTCCAGCAGGTGTGCTACATGGGAACAGGTGTGATCATGAGAAAACAAGAAGATTCCAGAACTTGTCGCCCTGTGACTGTTACTTTTCTTCATTCATTTCCTTTTGTCTTTGACGTTAACGTGAAAAATATTTTTCCACTGATTTTAACTGATCTGATGAATGTCTCCAGCTCTAAATTTTTATTTGAGTGTGTGTGTATGTGTGTGTGTATTCATTAATGTAGAGAATGCAGTGTGTGTATGTGTGTGTATTCGTTCACGTGGGAAATGTAGTGTGTGTTTGTGTTTGTATGTGTATGTATGCATGTGGAGATCAGAGAAGAACCTCAGATTCCAGTCCTTGAATTGTTCTCACCTATTATTTCAGTTAAGGTCTCTCTTAAGCCTGGAACTTTGCCAGATAGGCTGGCTCACCCATTTCCAGGGCTCCACCTGTTTTCTCATCTCATCATTGGGATTACAGGTGTGTCCCACTGTGTCTGGGGACACAGCACACACATGCTTTTCTTATAGGAATTTGGACGATCAAAAAGATCAAAGACTGATAAGTAAAACCAGATGAATCAACAAAGAAAAGTAACAGCAGGACAATTTCTGTCACCTTCTTGTTTCTTCATGGTCACATAGGCTGAGTCATGTCTGCAGCCCTAAGGTTTTGGTGAGTTCCATTTAAAACTCTGATGAGAAGTAAATATTTTGTTTGTTTGTTCTTTTGTCTTTAAGCCAAGACTCCCAGCTATCACTTGACTCAAATGAGAGGTTAGAACAGTGGTTCCCAACCTTCCTAATGCTGCAACCTAACACAGATCTCCCTTTTTTCTTTTAAAAATTATACCTGTGAGGTCATAGGCTGCTGTTTTTCTGCTTGAGTCAGAAAGCAGCCACTTTAACTTTTCTTCCCCACTTAAAGAAGGATCTCTCTGAGAAAACAGGTATTTGAGTGTGGTTTATGCCTAATCTCAGGTTGGGAGGAACACCCCTGCTGTGGGGGAGGGTCCTCCTCAGTCTCAACTGCAGGAATGTGAGGTAGCTGGTTTACATTGCATCCACAATCAAAGCAAAGCATGCTAACCGCTCACATTCAGCTCACCTCCCCTTTTTCTTACAGTTTAGGATTCCAGCCCAGGGAATGGTTCCACCCTAAGTTCTTCCAAGCCTAGGGAATAGCACCAGCCACAGTTCTTCCCATCTCCAATAGCTTAAGAAAGAGTCTTAGAATGGGCTAGGATGTGGTGGTGTGTTCTGATTGGGCATGTTGATTAAGTGAACCAATGAGGGGCTTTTGATTGCTGGACTTCAATACTTTGATAGCTGGACCTTAGTAGTTAGCCTCAGAAGGAGGAAGTAGCCAAATAAGGAAATAGGCCTTGGTGGCTAGCTTTAGGAATGTAATCTAATGGTTTTTAGCTAGGCAGCAAGAATGGGGGAGAATGGCAAGGTCCGCCAGAGCCATCCTCGCCATGCTTCAGCTGGCCATAGTCCCATCAGAGACTTAGTGGCATGATAGTCTGTACCTGGAACCATGAGCCAAAACAAACTTCCTTCCTGAAGTTTCTTTCATCAGTTGTTTTATCACAGTAAGAAAAAAATGTAGTATGTCATTTGACATTTCTACAATATTGCCACAATTCAGTGCAGTTTGGAGGGTGATAAATATATGATTGTATTTGAATCTACTAGGAAAAAAAACAGCTCTGAAATGAAGGGAAGAGGCTATTTTTCTAACTATGGGTGAGTCTCTGGGGAACAAAGAAGAAACCATGTCAAAAGGTGGGAGAGCAATTCCAGTGGAGGAAGACATATGGAAACACTCCGTTGCTAAGCGATGCCTCCTTAAGGGAAATGCAGTAACTCCTTGATGCTAACACTGGTGGGAATAGAATTACAACTTACATTAGTGAGCTAGTCACCAGAGGTGAATGAGCCCTGACTTCTGTCTAACAGAAAAGTGCACAGGATGATTAGGAAGAAATCCATCTATTTATGACAATGATGGGCTTGACTTTTGACATCATTAAGTGAACTGAAAGTAAATTCTATTGTAATATAGGGTAGGGTAGGGTAGGGTAGGGTAGGGTAGGGTAGGGTAGGGTAGGGTAGGGTGGGATGAGGTGGGATAGAATAGGAAAGGATAGGATAGGATAGGATAGGATAGGATAGGATAGGATAGGATAGAATAGAATAGAATAGAATAGAATAGAATAGAATAGAATAGAATAGAATAGAATAGAATAGAATAGAATAGAATAAGAAGTATGAATAGGATGCTCTCAAAAGTACTTTATGTCACAAATCAGAAGTATACCATTATTTTTTTCCTCAATGTTATTGAGCTCGAATGTTCCAGAGCAGAGCAGCAACACACAGCCCTGACTATTTTATAACCCAATGTCCTGGGTTTTTAACCTGACATCGGTGTAAGTCATTCAGAAAGATTTTAAACCCCCAGTACCCAGATCCCACCTTGGAGTAGTGCCTGAGCATAAGACATGGCTTTTATGTTGTTGGAATCTTTTAGAAGACTCCACGGGCAGCCCAGCCTGAGAACTACCACTCTGGCCATAAGCCTGCACACGAAGCTGAGTTCATCAGCAGCTGGGAATAACTGGAGCATTTGTAGTTGTAGACCATAACCCTTTGTTGTGAAAGAGAATTCTAAAAGATTCCGGAAGATACATTTTCAGGAAGGAATAGACACTGAGGTTGTCCCACAGAAAATCTCAGAAGTGAGGAGGAGGTAATGTAAGGGATGTGTCCAGAGATGGAGTCTTGCCCATCTCGTATAAGCTTCAGTGTGTGCACAGCATATACCTTAGATAGTTGGCAGAAAGTTGGGGACTAAAATAAAAAGATCACTGTTAAAATAGAATGATGGACAGAGTCATATCAAGTCTGAGAAGTTACACTGTTCATACGTTGGAGTAGATGGTATTCCTAGAAAGCCTCATAATTGACTAAAAATCGAACCAAGGAACCAAGGGAAATACAGAGAAAATAATTTTAAAACAGACAAAAATGCCAGCGGTTATCACAAGGCAATGTATCCAGTCGAACGAGCAAATGGTGCTTTTTCCCCTATTCTGGGGGGATTTTAGCTTTGTTGGTTTTTGTTTCCTGAGGCAGAATCTTGCTGTATAGCCTAATCTCTCTCAAACTTGTCATCCTCCTGGGTCAGCTGACTGAGTGCTAGGATTACAGGTGGCTGCCACCATCCCTAGCCGGAGAAAATGAATACATGTTACAGGCACCTAGGATAAGTGTGAGAATGCTTGAAAAATCAGATTTATGGTGTGGGGCACTGACATTCACAAACACAGGGGAAGTCCAGACATAGGTCTGTCCTCCCCTGGCTCACTTCTCATCTTTCACCACATCTTCCTTTGATGTGTAACAGAATAAAAGATGCTGGAAGTGAGGTGCCTTCATTACACTAATATAGGAGCATCTTAGGAAGCCAGTCTCTCCCCACTTGTCCATGGAACACCTGTGCCCACCACAGCACCCTTTTACCTGTCTCCCCTATTTTATCACTTATGAGGTCCTCTCTGGATAAACATTTCAAGCATGTATGTACTTTGAACTGAAGGCCCCTGAGAAGGCCACACTCATTTGCATTGAGGACCTAGTCTTGAAGAATGGGTGAGATCCAGGTACAATGAGAGACCCTGTGTGCCAGCTAGTTTTTATGACACAAGCTAAAGTCATCTGAGGGGAGGAAACTGTAATTAAGAAAATGCCTCCGTAATACTGGGCTGTCGGCAATTCATTTTTTCAATTCGTGATTGATGGAGGAGGGCCCAACTCATTGTGCATGGTGTCAGCCTGGGGTGATGGTCCTGGGTTCTATAAGAAAGCAAGCTGAACAAGACATGAAGAGCAAGCCAAAAAAATAACCCTTCTCCTTGTCCTCTACATCGGGACCCTCCAGGTCACTGCCCAGCTTGAGTGCCTGTCCTGACTTCCTTCAGTAATGAACAATGCTGAGGAACTGTAATGAAAATAAACCCTTTCCTCCCCAGTGGCCTTTGGTTGTGGTGTTTCATTACAGCAATATTAACCCTAACTAACATATCCTGTCTCAATAAATAACATGGAAAGCAATAGAGGAAGACACTCAGCATCACTTCTGGCCTCCACAGGTAACTATGCATGCACACATATGCATACATACCTACCTACACACAAACATGTGCACACACACAAACACATCCACATCCACGTATGAAGAGGGAGCCAGTAAGAAGCTGAATCTCAGCTCAGAAAAGGAATCTCCCAGGTACTTTAAAGCATTACAATGAGACTTGAAGTGTGTATAGGTTGTATGTGACTGGGTCAGTGTGTGTCGTGGTAGAGATCAATCTTTGCATTCATGCGTGTCTGGCTTTCATGCATTCACAGGTGTTATTGCCTTCAGGTGGCTCTGATCTCAAATTCACACCCCTGCATCTCTTAGCATACCCTGGCTGCTTTTCACAAACTCGGTGAATTATTCATTAATTTCTTCTGTCTGGTCAAAGTTTATTGTTATCTCTGTTTCTGGACTGGGTCACCTTCGCTGTAGTTAAGGAATTCACATTGCAGCAGAGTCTCTAATATTATGTACTGAGCCTCATGGAGAGGTGTGGAGGAAGCTGGTTGAATTAGGACTCAAGTAATATGCCAGCAATCACAGTGCCTTCCCTCACTGAGGACCTGGAGGCCAAAGAACAAGAATGACCATGTCTGCTGCAGGGAGCTTTGGCCTCTTCTGTGCAGGAGACTCCCTTAGGAAGCATAACCAAGGTGGATTTATTTGTAGGTCAACAGCTAATTAGAAAAGCCCCGAGGAACATGCAGCCGTTATAAGACAGACCTGCACGCGTAGCATGGCCAAAAACTGTGATTCATCTCCTAGCACCTAATGCTGTGCTTAGCATGGTCAGTCTTCTGACACTATTCCCAATGAACACAATTTAACTGATAGCTTCTCTTGACTTCAAGGTATTTGAGATTTCAAGTCTAGACATCTCTGTGCATAATATAAACATCATTATCACCTGTAAGTGCCATGGTTTCAAAGATTTTGCCTACCTGAAGTTCACTTGTAAAGAATACAAATCCATTTATAAGGGTCTTTTTATTCTGTTTTCTTTGTCTGTTTTGAAGCAAGGTTTCATGTCACCCAGGCTGGCCTTGAACTCACTATTTAGCCAAGGATGATCTCACTGCTCTCACCTTCTGAGAGCTGGGTTCACAACCATGCACCGCCATGCCTGATTTATATAGAACTGGAGATTAAGCCAAGATCTTCATTCACGCTAGGCAACCACTCTACTACAAAGTGAGCGACCCTTAAAGCCAGATTGCTGTGGTGGTGGTTTTAGCATAACATATGAAACTGAAGAAAGAACAAGAGTCTCAAAGGTAGAGTCCACATCTCAAAGGGAAGCAGAGAGTGAAACCATAGGCATTGTTTGGGGTCACAGGAAGCATCTTCCCCAATCCAGAAAACACAAACTACTCTCAGAGCTTTTATTGGCTCACAGTTTCTGTCAAGATTCAGGCTGCTTTGAGATGTCTGGCTTGCCATTCCCTCACTGGCTCTTGGGTTGCCATTTTGGTTTAACCTTCTCCGAGCGAACATCCATAATAAGGGTTTGTGTAAATTCCAAAGTATCTCTAGTTTGAGCCTCCATAGCAAGTATGTCTCTCTTTGCCAGCAGGAAGCTTAAGAACCAAATGTCATAAAAATAGCATAAAACGAGGATGAGGGATGGGGGATCTTGCTTCACTAATATCCCAGTTTTCATGTAGTGAAAAACCTCATACTACATAAAATAATCCCAGTGGTTGTAAAGAGCCATGAGTTTAGTGAGAGTTTTCCTTTTTAAAGACTTTCTGAGATGGGGCTGGAAGGTTGGGTATTGGTTGAGAGCGCTGTCTGCTCGTTCTGAGGTCCTGGGTTCAATTCTCAGTACAGCAGTTCATAGACATTTGTAACTCTAATTCCTGGAGACCCAGCACCCTTTTCTAGACTCTTTGGGCACTGCATGCACATGGTACATGCAGGCAAAACACTCATAATAAAATGAAAAAGACTTTAAGGACTTCCTAAGAATACTAGGTCTTAAAAATGGAAACATAGCAGTCCTCTGTCCTGTCATGATTATATAAATAAGAGAACTGTATCCCAAGGAAAGACTTGCTCACCTCAGACACACTGTGGCCATTAGTAATAGAGCCTATTGCTTCAGCACTTCCTGTTCCATTTGTCATCTGCTCCTGATGCCCTTCCTGTCTGCATATATCACTGTGATTATTCTGCCATTGATTGCAATGTTACATGTTGCCCCTGGAAGTAGGCACTGGGCTCACTGAAAAGTAGTTGCCTTTACTAAGTGGAAATTCCAGGCTTTCTCCTCTCTTGAAAGCAATAAGAACAAAACGGAATCCTGTGAAAGGTTGTTAGTCTGTGTTGTGGATGAGGATATCAAGTTCACAGAGACTGTTAACCACTTGTGGAAAGTCACTTTGGGAATCTGAAGGCAAGCGTGAGTCCCATCATTGGCCTTTCTTTACTATGTTAAATGGCCTCTCTTTGTCAGCCTGATCTATTTTCCTTATTCTGATGAGTCAATCTTTAGGAAATTATAATAAATATTAATAGCTCTGGTGTCTTTAAAGAAAACATCTATAAAGATTACCCAGAACAATATATTGGTTCATTTTAGAGTGAAAACTTGGAGTTCATTAAGAACTCAGAATAAATCTATATATATTGTCCTAGAAAGATGTCCATATTAAATGAAGACAACGGACATGGGCAGTGTGTATGGTACAATCATACTTAGATTCTATGCATATATATGCCTGCGCGCACTCGTGTGTGTGTGTGTGTGTGTGTGTGTGTGTGTGTGTGTGTGTGTGTGTCTGTGTGTGTATCTTTTACCAACTTCCCAATTGCTGGGATTACAAATGCATGCCACCCTGTCTTGCTTTTTTTATTTGGGTTGTGTGTGGGGGGGTCAAACTTTGGTCCTCGTAATTGTGAAGCAAGGACAATACTGGCTGGACCTTCTCTCTAGCCTTTGCAACATATAGGTATATAGAATAGGTATAGGTATCTACTTACCTTTGATGAGTATATATGGACACGAATTACAGAGAACATCCAAAAAGACACAACACATTCTTTAAAAGGAGGGGCGTGGAGATGGCTTAGCAGGGAAAACAATCCCTGAGGACCTGAGTTTGGCTCTCTGGAGCCCACATAAAGCTGGACATGGTCACTCATGTCTATATAATTCCAGCTCTCTGACAGCTAAACGGAAAGTGGAGACAGGTGGATTCCACGACTCTCTAGGGCCAGCAATCCTGCAGATGCAGTAATGACTAAGTGTTTTTCTCTGAAGCACAGTGGAGAGCAAGGCCAGCAATCTGAGGTTAACCTCAGACCTTCATCTATGTACCATAGGATGTGCATACCTGCAGGCACACACACACACACACACACACACACACACACACACACACACAGGAGTGGAGGAATAATGGAGGGAGGGAGACATATAAAAACTGGGTTCCCAGACAAAGTTATTAAATTAACAGGCTGGCAAGCCAAGGACAGGTAAGATTCTGCACAGAACCTTACCAACCTAAGACATAAGTGCATTGCCTTTGATAATGCATATTCCATGATAAGTAAGGAAGGCATTCTTGTCAGAACAACCTAAGACAGGCTCAGTCTTGTTAACAAAATAAAAAATGGGGAGAGGTGGAGAGCCTTTGGTGCTGCTTAACAAGAAGCTGACATGGGCCAAGGACAAGGAAAGGGGCTGCTTGACAGGAATATGACATTGGCCAAGCACAAGGAAGTAGGCTTCAAGCAGGAATCTGACATTAGACTAGAACAAAGAAGTAATTTCAGGTAAGAGTCTAAATCGTAGGCTAAAACAAAGACGTAATCCCAGGCAGGATTCAAAATATTAGGCCAAAACAAAGAAGTAATTTCAGACAGGATTCTAAATTTTAGACTAGAACAAGGAAGTAGGCTTCAGACATGAAAATGACCTTGGGCTAGGATAGGGAAGTAGGTTCTGATGCTTTGTTTATCCTGATAAGCCCTTAGAAACAGTGATCATGGGTGTGTTCACGTAACTGGGTTTAATTCCTTGCTTTTTCTTTAACTATTTGTGTTTATTGTCTTGCTTGTTCCTCGATTATTTGCATCTATTGTATTGCTGGACCCTCAACCTAGAGCTGGCCTTATTACATGCATGTAATCAAAATGATATAAAAGCATAAAGGAAGAGGGGATGTAGGATAGGGGGTTCTAGGGAGGGGAAATGTGGGAAAGGGGATGACATCTGTACTGTAAATTAATAAAATATCCAATAAAAATCAACATAAAAACTGGATTCCTATTGAGGAGCAGGATTGGGGTGACTGAGGAGAGGGTTAGGAAATTGTTCGTATATTGTTTTAATTCCCATTGTAAATGCATGCTATGTTTGCTGTACTTTTAGAGAACAATACAAGTTAAAACTTTGCAACCCTCTATTATAATCTTACTTTTCATAACTAGATAAGTAACTAGAAAGTCACTATCACTATTCTGAACTGCTCAAAGACTAGTCATCCATATAAAATGGGATTTCTTTTTTTAACTGTTGCCAAATATCAATAGCAAAGCCCAGCAAAGCATTGTTGTTCAATAACAGCTAATGATCCCTCTCCATTATAAGATCAAAGAGTAATAAAAGCTAATCTCTAGCCAAGTGAAGATAATGTCTAGAACATGGAAGATTATAAAATCAATTGCTGTTATTGAAGATTATAGATGAATCAATCAAACAATCTGAATTTCTTACACTGAGTTAGACTTTCACATATCACACCTCCATATTTTTTGTTTAAGTTTCAGCCTTGAGATCTCTCTCACGAGTCCTCTGCCACCTGACTTCATGGAGTGCGTTCTCGGCCTTTGTCCTAATAGCCTGGTGTTTTGAAGGCATGAAATACACTTTACATTGACACTTCTGTGGTTGGGATTCCAAGAGGTCTCTGTGTCTTAGCAGGTTAAGGTGCAGATGCCTAAGCTGGTGGAAAGGGAAGGTGACACTAGAAAGTTGCCCTCTGACCTCCATCCACATGCAGTGACATGCCCTTAAACACACACACACACACACACACACACACACACACACACGCACGCACGCACGCGCGCGCGCACACACACACACACACACACACACACACACACACACGCACGCACGCACGCGCACGCACATGCACACGCACACACTCACGTATTAGTAATAGTAATAATAATAAAATAATTCTGATCTTAACAGATTTCAAGTTTTTACTGCATTTATCTGCCAGTTGAAAGTTTATGTTTTGAAATATGCATTTTAAACTGTTTCTTTCCCGGGCCAAGGCAGTAAATCACTTCTCCACTAAAAACAAAATGTCTTCCTCCAGGTGGACACTACTGAAAAGCCACTGAGAAAGCCACCAGCCAGACTGAAAAAGCTTAAGGTGAAAAAGGAGGTGAAGGACTTCACAATCCGAGACATAGAAGAAAAGATACAGGCGGCAGAGGAGCGCCGAAAGGTGGGTGCTTTTTCTGAGGAGCCGGCAGCCTGCTCGAATGAGCATGCGCTAGACCTTGCCTGAGACAGAATGCGTGCTCGGATACTCTGCATTTCAATGACCTGTGTGCTTCTTGCACTGAATACTTTGCTTTCTTTCCTCCCCTACCCCCATCTCAAAAATTACTTTTGAGTTGTGTGGTAATGAAGCAGCACAATGAACTCGGTTGAAAATTGTTGTTTCATCTATACGGCCTAAATAAACACTATTCATTATTCTGAATTAAGTCAAGTTTGGGGGAATTTACCACCGGGGTTGGAGGAAGGAAGACAACCAGGGCAGGGGTGGGAGTTGAGCTAAGAGAGGGTTCTGAAGACCATCAGATCAGCTCCTGCAGTTTTGAGCACCTGAACCCACAACCGGAGGCCCACCGTTCCTCAAGAACACAGCTTTAGTCTGGTGTCCTTCGCATCTGCCTCCCTGCTTGGCAGCCCTAGCTATGAGGGCAAGCCCTATGCTTGTCTCTTTCAGAACGGGTTTCCCAGCAACCGTCTGTTCCAAGACTGAGTAGCCAAAGAAGAAAAGTGATCGTGACAAGCAATGTGAACAGAACATGTACAAAGCTAAGTCACCAGGGTTATTTTCATTCTTTAATATTACTTTTCAGACAAAAAAGGAGGAAATAAGAAAAAGGCTACGGAGTGACCGGCTTCTGCCCACAGCTAACCCTTCAGATGAGGCTGAGCCGCCAGGCAGGGTGGAGGTTCCATTTATAAAAGGCCTTCCAGCTATGGGCGCCCCTGCTTTGGAGAAGTCCTACATGCAGGAAGGAGAGCCACTGAAGAGGAAGAAGAGTGAAACTGATGTGGCCCAGATGAACCGGAACTACTCCTGTACAGATTTGGAGCTTGTGGAGTCAGACATGTATTACAATCAAGAGGACAACATATTCTAATTCGCCATTTTGAAAACACATTTCACATTGGTCCGTGCTCTCCAGTCGCGACAGTTTCAGTGTGTCTCACAGTCTTTATGAAGGACTGTGACTCTACTTGCAAAAACTTCTGCCCTGGTTTTAGGGATGGTTCTGTGAGCTTCACGGGATGAACTTTAGTTGAGCAAATTAAAGGCTATACTTACCAAAAAAGGGGTAGCTTCAGAATGGCTTCCAGCACTAGTTAGAGATCTTAGATTCGGAAGTCCACGCCAGCTTACCTGAATTATGTTTGTGCCAAAAGAAACTCTCCCTTTTCATTTCTGACCTTGGCTGTGCCTGCTGGTGAGTCAGTTCTTCACCACAAACTGCATAGATTATATTACATATTTTAATATTCTGTGTGTTTCTTCTGTTTTAATTCTCTGCTGTTTCAGAATAAAGCAGTGCCTTGGAGTCGGTTTATCGTTTTATCTACATCATTTAAGTAATCTATATCTAGTGGTCAAAGTAACATTAAGTGTAAGGAGTGGGGATGACACCCTATGGGAGAGCACTGTCCCCCATGGGAGCTGCCCTGGATCACCCTTCCCATGAGAAACAAAGGAAAACAAAGTAATATAGAATTGTCTAAAGTATCACTCATTCTTCATGTTGAAGGAGAAAATCTCTGATTAGGGAAAGAGTTGGAGGAGCTAAGGGGGCTGAGGGTCAACTCTGTGCTTCCACTCTTCCCCACAGGCTCTCTGAGCTCAGGAGCCTGCTACACTCATCTTACTGGAGTTATTTCTTGGGTCTCCCCTCCGCCAACCACCTACATCCAGTCAAGAACCCGTCTTCCAAGTTTACATTCTGAAGATCTTATCCATCCTTTTTTCCCCACACGTTTCTTCTATCCCTACCTCACCTATCATCCAACAGTTTTCTCAGCCTCTAGACAACTGAGGTCTGTTTTAAGACCTCTCATCCACCATTTCCAGCCTCTACACCTAAACTGTTGAAAATACACAGTGCCTGTGTCTGCGGCTCTTTTGGATAGCGAAGTCCACTGCTAACTGGAAGATCAATGGTTTGCTTCCACTCTTGGGCTGGGGTTTTAGCTTAGTTCGAAGAGTGCTTGTCTGGCGTGTACAAATCGAGGGTTCCATCTCTAGCACTACGAAAACCAGGTATGGTAATACAGGCCCATAATCTGAGTACTTGGAATGGTGGAAACAAGAAGATCAGAAATTTATGGTCAACTTCAGTTACGTAATAAATTCAAGGCCAGCCTGGGCTACGTAAGACACTGTCAAACAAACAAAACAGGCTCTGAATTGCTGGTAAGGAACTTAGATTTTACAGTTCACCCAAATTGGACTTTTCCTAGTTCCTTGGAATACACACACACACACACACACACACACACACACACACACACACACACTAGCCTATTGGTATTTGCATGTGTGCCATACCCTGTGTTCCTTTTCCCTCTATGGCTATTGAGGAATGTCTTCTTGTTTCTCTTGTGTTATCTTAGAGGTCATTTCCCAACCCCTGCTCAGTTCTTGACCTTCTCTCTGTCTCTCACGTTCACACTTATCATTCCATCTCGTAATGCCTAACAGATGTCTATCTTTGACAGTAGATTATTTTCAGTTCCTTCGGGGCAGAGCATGACTGTTCTGTGACAATATTTCTGTCATTTATATCTTGGAGAATTTTTGGTACAAAGCAAATGAGGTGTAAACATTGTTTAGTGACAAATACATCTTCTAGAATCAGGAGTGGCCCTTCCCACTGGAATCCAGTAGCTGGGAACACTCCTGACTTGAACTGGGGACTTCCTAGCATCTCCCATTTGCCTTTCCTTTGGAATTTTGCAGAAGAGAACTTTATGTTTCTCTTTGTTCAAGAACTTGGATATCCTCGGGCCACTGAGGTAGCAGGCAAGAAAGTCATTGTAGAATCAATAGCAGTCAAGTCAGCAGCTACCTCAGTATGACCTTGGGAGGTATATAGACTTTGTGTCTCTAGCTTGTCAGTTCATTGCAGATAATCTCCATTAGAGAGATGCATCAAATGAAATGGTGTATTTAGCAACACACTGTAAACTAAGATATGCCTTAATATTTATATAGTATTATTTCAATAAAGCTACACAAGGGCAACACAATGTTTTATTATCCATCCTGGGACTCTTCTGAGAGAGAGTGTTCCCATAATGACAGTTGCTTATCTCACAAAACAATAGACTGGCTGAAACAATTGCACAAGGAGACAGGACAAACTGAATATCACTCTCATAGCTATGCATAATGTTTAAATCATCACATACTATATCCAGCCAAGCATGTAGTACCTACAAATTAAATTCACAAACTCGCCGGGAGGTGGTGGGGCACGCTTTTAATCCCAGCACTTGGGAGGCAGAGGCAGGCGGATTTCTGAGTTCGAGGCCAGCCTGTTCTACAGAGTGAGTTCCAGGACAGCCAGGGCTACATAGAGAAACCCTGTCTCAAAAAACCAAAAAGAAAAACAAACAAACAAACAAATAAATAAATAAATAAATAAATAAATTCACAAACTCCATAAATATTGAAATAATCATTTTTCCTGAATCTTGTGCTCTGGTCCGCAATCCTTTAAGAAGCTTGAATGACGTGTCTGTTGAATTGAAATACAACAACAATTCCTCTGTGCCTGTGGATTTTTCATCTGAGGATTCAACTAACTGTGGGGGGGAAAATATTCAGAAAACAAATAGCATCTGTGCTGAGCACATACAGCCATTTTTCTTGCCCTCATTCCCTGAGCTACACAGTATTATAGATGTTTATAGGGCATCTACTTGGAATTAGTCACAGTAAGCAATCTAGAGATGATTTTAAAAATGCCAGGGACTGCATGCAGATGTACAGCATCTTACACGAGGGAGAAAGCATCCTTAGAGTTCAAGACCCATGAGTGGCTCTGGATCCGGCGGTCCCATGGATGCAGAGGGTGACAATGTAGACTAGAGGTGAACATCATCACTGTCACCCTGTCTTGAAAATCGCTCTACTTAACATAAAGTCGATCATGGAAAAAAGTAGCGGAAGCCAAACCTTTATGGTCAGTATGCCTCTTAGTGGGAACTTGGCGAGGCGTGTGAACTTCGTGTCTCTGTAAAGACTCTTGAATAGCAACTTTTTATATTCTTAATGGTACCATTCACATCTGCAAGACAGGAAGAGAGCTGATTGGAACATCCAGTAGCGAAACTATCTGTAAATGCTTTCAGTAAATATCATTTAAGGTACAGATGCACCTGTCTTAAGACTCTCAAGTTGATCATTATTAGACAGAAAAAGAAAACGTTTTTTTCAATTTTCTTACTTTTATCTGCTCTTTAAAGTTTGTATTTAAATAAACGACTCTTGAAACTCCAGTGAGAGAAGCAGCTAGACTGACTATAGATGGTCACCTCTCCCTCAGCTCCTCCAAATGCAATCAAACCCCCCCCCCCCAGTCTCATCCTTAGCTCTGGAAAAGACACCCTGCTGGGCCCTCCCCTTCCTCTCTGTTTCCATCTGCAGTCCATCACACAGATCTTCCTTCCAAATTTCCTTCCCTCTGCTCATTGCTTTATCCCAGCCCCAACCCCAGCAGCCACTACCTGGAATCCTCAGGCCCTTCCAGCCTGTGAAGCAGGTGGGATAACTTCAGATGTTCACCTCTTCCTCAGCTCCTCCAAATCTAATCCCACAGACTCATTTCCAGATCTGCAGCAGACTGCCTGCTGCATCTGGCCTCTCCTCACTCTCTGACCTCATTCCCAATGGACTAAGCAGATTGTGGTGGAACTCTCTGCTTTCCTCCTTCCTGTAGACCCCCTGAGTGCCCCATTCCTAGCTCATCCACAGTTTTACCTGTCAGCTATTAATCTAGAAACACATTTTTACCTGGAACCCCCAGTGGCCACACCAATCCCAGAACAATTTCCTACCATGCAACACACAGTCACCATGCTTTTCTAAGAACCAGAGAAAGCAACAGAAACTAAGGAACAAAATACCACTCAACAAAGACAAGACCAGATATCAGTAACTAAAATTACAGTCTCCCCAAATGCAGATGCCTAGGCTCCAGCATAAAAACATAATCAACAACAGCCAGGATAATATGCCTCCACTAGAGCCCGGTAACCTTACCTCAACATTCCCTGAGTATGGCAACATAGCTGAAGCATAAGAAAGGGACCTCAAAATAGTCTTTATGAATATGATAGAAGTCCTTACACAGGAAATGAATGTGCCCCTTAAAGAAATCTCTGGAAACACATACTGCAGAAGAAGATGAATAAAATGCTTCAAGACCCGAAACTGGAAAGAGAATCAATTAAGAAAACCCAAACTAAGGGAAATATGAAAATGAAAACTTAGGAACTTAAACAGGAACCTCAGAGGCAAATCTCACCAGTAGAATGCAAGAGATGGAAGAGAGACTCTCAGGCACTGAAGACATGATAGAAGAAATGACTACCGTGCTCAAAGAAAATGTTAAACCTAATAATAATAATAATAATCCTGGCACAAGACATCCAGGAAATCTTGGCCAGTATGAAAAAATCTAAAAATAATATTTAAAAAAGGCATGAGAAGAAACACAGGACAGAGAAAATATTTTCAACAAAATCATAGAAGAAAATTTTCCTAACCTAAAGAGATGTCTATCAAGGTACAAGAAGCACACAGAACACCAAATAAACTGAACCAAAAAAAAAAAAAAGTCCCTTTGGCACATAATAACACACTGAACAAGCAGAACAAAGAAAGAATATTATAAGCTGTAAGGGAAAAGATAAAGTAACATATAAAGGCAGAACTAATACAATTATACCCAACTTCTCAGTGTAGGCTCTAAAAGCCAGAACAGCCTGGACAGATGTTCTACAGAATCTAAGAGACTACAGATACTAGCCCAGACTACTATAGCCAACTAAATTTTCAATCACAAACTATAGGGAGAGAAAAATATTCCAAGATAAGACCAAATTTAAGCAGTATCTATCTGCAAACCCAGCCCTACAGAAAGGACTAAAAGAAAACCACCAAACTAAAGAGGTTAATCACACTCAAGAAAACACAAGGAATATAATCCCAGATCAGCAAATCAAAAGAGGAAAAACACACAACACAATAACAAAATTACAGGATTCAGCAAATACTGCTCACCGATATCTCTCAGTAACAATGGTCAACTCCCCAATATAAAAGATAAAGACTAACAAAGTGATGTGAGAACAGGATCCATCCCTCTGTTGGATCTGAGAAATACACCTTAACATCAAAGGAAAGACATCCTCTCAAGGTAAAAGAATGGAGAAAAGACATTTCAAACAAAGGAACCTAAGAAGCAAGCTGGGGTAGCCATTTTAATATCTGACAAAATAGACTTTAAACCAGAACTAATCAGAAGAGATAGGGAAGGATACTATACACTCATCAAAGGAAAAATACTCCAAGAGGATATTATAATTATAAGAATCTATGCATCAAACACAAGGGCTCCTAAACTCATAAAAGAAACACTAACACAGCTTTAATCACGTACTGACCTTCATACAAGGATAGTAGGTGATTTTAAGCCCAGTTTTCACCAATAGACAAACTATCTAGACAAAAACTAAAGCAGAGAAATGCTGGAGCTAACAAATGTTCTAAACCATATGTACTTAACATATTTACAGAACACTTCACTCAAACAGAAAAAAAAAAATACTTTCTTCTTAGTACTTCATTGAACTTTCTCCAAAATTAACCATACTTGGACACAAAGCAAGTCTCAACTGGTACAAAAACCTGAAATAGTACCCTCCATCCTATCTGATGACCATGATTTAAAGCTGAATACCAACAACAGAAACAACAGAAAGCTTACAAATCCATGGAAACTGAAAAACTCAGTACTGAATGAAAAATGAGTCAAGACAGAAATTTAGAAAGAATTTAAAGACTTCCTAGAATTGAATGAAAACGAATACACAGTGAATCCAAACTTATAGAACACACAACGAAGGTGGCTCTAAGAGGCAATTTTTGCACTAAATGTCTACATTTTTAAAAAATGGAGAGATCTCATACTAGTAAATTAACAACACACATGAAGGAGATTGGGGGATACAAATTAAAAAGGATGAAGTCAAAGTATCTTTATTTTCAAATGATATGGTTGTATACATAAGTGACCCTAAAATTTTCACCAGAAAGCTCCTATAACTGATACTTTCAGCAAAGTAGCTGGATACAACACTAACTCACAAAAGTCACTAATGCTCCTATATGCAAATGACAAATGATTGAAGAAAACATTAGGGAAATAACACCTTTCACTATAGCGTCAAATAATAGAAAATATCTTAGGGTAACCCTAACCAGGCAAGCTAAAGAATTATATAAAGAAAGAAAACTTTAAAAGACATTGAAGAAAGAAATCAAAGGAGATGTCAGAAGATAGTAAGATCTTCCATTTTCTCGGGTCAGTAGGATTAACATAGTAAAAGTGGCCATTCTACCAAAAGCAATCTGTAGATTCAATGTAATACCCATCAAAATGCCAACACAATTCTTCACAGATCTTGAAAGGATAATTTTCAGCTTCATATGGAAACACACACACACACACACACACACACACACACACACACACCAGACAGATTGATCAATGGAAACAAATTGAAGACCCTGATTTTTAGACACACCTTTGGATCCTATGAGGTAAATGAAATGGAAAATTTAATTTGAACTCTTACGTCTTCCATTGCTAGGGAATTTTTATCCTCACAAAAATGTTCTGGCAGTGTGAGTGACTGCCCAATTAGCCCAGATGACATGGAACCTGTCATTGTTAATTTTGATTGCTAGTTGAGTGGATTAAGAAACACCCAAGGCACTGATGATACATTGTGTGGTGGGTGATGTTTTCAGAAGGGATTAACTGAAAGGCATGGATACCCCTAATTGCAAGCAGCAACCTACCATAGGTGGAAAAACAACTGAGTACCAGCATTCCAGAACCCAGTCGGCTTCCTGATCCTTTCAGATGTGAGCTGCCCAGCTGCCAAGGTAGACTGTACTTCCAAATTATGCAACAGAATAAAGGCTTCTTCATTTAAGTTAGTTACTTCTTATTGGGTACTTGGATGCAGGTAGGGAAAAAAGTGAGGAATGTAGGAATATGGGGCTATTATCCTTTCAGTTCTTCAAGAAATGGATATCTGTGTCTTTGTCCTTCTACACTTGTCTGCAGCAAGGTCCTTGGAAACACATACACAAAGAAGAACAGAGTAAGAAACCATCACTAGTTACAGATGAGATAAATTCCAAGCAAGTGTCTGGGCTAAGGGAAGCAATTTCTAGTCTGCATCATCATCACTGGGAAGATGCCCGTCTCCATCACAACACATTGAATGGAAAACGGGAAAAGTAATATCTTTGAACCATTTTGGTTGAAATGCTATATTGGCAATTGCATCTTGCTCACCTTAATCACTGCCTGCTGGTTTACATTATCCAAGAGCATTTCAAGGCCCATATAAGCTGTCTACTCCTGGGATTTGGATAGCCAGAAAAGGAAGAAAACTTAGGCTTTTATTGAGGGATATGAGGATCCTAGATGTACCCCTAGAGAGCCTTCTCACAAAAAGCCAGCATGAGTTCTCCCCCAACTGACTACTAATTAACTATTCTTTTCCTCTATTTTAGTTGAAAATTTTGGAATTATTTCATCTATTACCTGTGATGATTAGCTTTATCAACTTGAAGAAATCTAGAACCACTTAGGAAAAGTCTCAATGAGGGATTGTCTATATAGAGTTGGCCTGTGGGCATGTCTTAATTAAGCTAATTGATTTGGAAAATTTCAGCCCACTATGAGCAGCACCATTCCCTAGGCAGGGAATCCTGAACTGTGTAAGAAAAGATGAGTTGAGCCAACTATAAGTGGGTAAAGATACATTCATTTATTTTTCTCTGTTTTAAAGAATCATCCAGTTGTTTTAACTTCTTACTCCGTTGATTTCCCATCAGTGATAGACCCAAAACTCTAAGCTGAAATAAATTCCTGTTTCTCTAAGTTGCTTTTTGGGTATATATATATATATATATATATATATATATATATATATATATTATCACAGTAGCATATACGAAACTGTAACACCAACCCTCTTAGTCCCATTCATACTGTTAAAGTACCCGTAAAATCTATTTTATTCCTTGAAGTCAGTTAGTAACTATATTTGCGATGACTCAACAATCTACTTTTATAATTTCAGATAGAATATAATCTTAGTGCTTGGCCATTTTGTTGCTCTCATTTTTCTCTTGCCTTATCCTCTCTCTCTCTCTCTCTCTCTCTCTCTCTCTCTCTCTCTCTCTTTCTCTTTCTCTCTCTTTTTCCCTCTTTCTCCCCTCCCTCTCCCTCTGCCCCTTCCTTCCTTCGTTCCTTCGTTCCTTCCTTCCTTCTTTTCTTTCTTTCCTTCTTTTTTGATTCCTCCCTTTGAGATGGAGTCTGACTATGTAACACTGGCTGGCTTAAGACTCACCGAGATTTCCTTCTCTCTGCTACCTGATTTCTGGGGTTAAATATATAGGCCACCATGCTTAGGTTAGTCTTGTTGAACGTCTGTGAGAGTTTGTGGTTTGGTTGCAATATGTCCTTTAACAAATCTCTCTTTTGGTCATCCATGGATTGTGGTATTCTCTCACATTACTTTCTTTGCACATGAGATAGGATAACTTGACTGGGTTTAAAACTGCAGTTCTTCCTCTCTCAGAAGTATACAGTTCCAATTCTCCTAGCTCCTATTGCCAGACATGTGAATTTCCATGTCAATATGTGTCTTTTTCTTTAAGAGGTAATTTGTTCTTTATGCCTGAAGATTTTATGACATTTTTTTATTTGAATTCAAGAATTGTATTGGGATTTGCCCAGATCTTATTTGACCAACATTGTATGGAAATCAGTATAGCCCTTCAGCCTAAAGGCCACTATTTTTAAACTTAACTTGTCCTATTTTTAAGTATTGTTTCTGACCTCCTAAAACTTGATTACTGGATTTGATTTTTAGCCTGTTCTCCAAATACAGAGTCATTTGTCTTCATATGTTGATACGCTGTCTTTTTCTCTAATTGTTGTGATTTTAAAATTTTATTTGCTTCATTTTATATGTATGAGTTTTGCCTTTATGTATGTGTATGCATCACACAAGTACCTGGTGTCACAGATTGAAGAAGGCATGAGATCCTCTGGAATTAGGAATGTGTGTGGGTGTTAGGAACTGAACCCCAGTCCCATGTAAGAGGAACAAATGCTCTAATTGCAGTGCTGTATCTCTAATCCTGAAGCTGTTGTTTTTAATCTCATCTTTAAGTCTTGAACCTCTTGTTTTCTGCTTTCTTGCCCCCAAACTTGGTATGAACATCTAATCCTCTTGGTCTGCCTTCCAAGTGTTGGATTTATAGGCATGTGCCATAGCTCCTGGTTCTTGGAGCTGCATTACATTTTAAAATTTTTCTCCACATGGTAAAGACTCCTTTTATTTGATCATTCTTCCCACTAAATTGTTATTTCCGCTGGAAGCTCCATTTTTCAGGACATAGATTTCCATTTTCAGTTTCATCTTTTGATGGATGAATCTTCTATAGTGTAATTTTGTTGCTGGATGTTTGATTGGAGTACCAGGTAAGATCATTTAAATGCCCTAAAATGTAGTTGTGCTGGAAAGAAGGAGGTGAATGAAGCTCCCTTGGAAGCAGTTAACATGGAGAAGTCAGTCTGCCAGTCTCTGTCTGGTGTTCATGGAGGAAGGTACCCTGACACTGCTCTCTCTCTACCTCAAAAACCCCACATGCAGTTCAGTACACTTAGCTGGTCTCTTCAGCTTCTTCTTGCCTTTGTGGAAGTAAGTCCCCAGAGCTCCTTTTTCTGTGATTCTCATCACTGGGATATCCATCACTGTTAGATTCTGACCTCATGTTAGCCTCTATGCTGTCATCAGCAGGCTTCTAGAAGAGCAAGCTGTCCTGGTCTCTTTCGTAGGGTCTAGGTAACCCTAAGACTTTGCTTTCATCCATATTCTATGAACCTCAAATATTGTATGCTCAGAAGATGTGGGGTTCTTGGGGATTGTGGTGGTTTGAATATGCTTGGCCAAGGTGGCACTATTACAATGTGTGGCCTTGTTGGAGGAACTGTGTCACTGTGGGCATGGGCTTTAAGATCCTCATCCTAGCTGCCTGGAAGTCAGTCTCCTCCTGTTGGCCTTTGGAACAAGCAGTAGACCTCTCAGCTCCTCCAGTGCCATGCCTGACTGGATGCTGCCATGCTTTTCACCGTAATGATAATGGACTGAACCTCTGAACCTGCAAACAAGCCCCAATTAAATGTTTTCCTTTATAAGAGTTGCTTTGGTCATGGTATCTCTTCAACCCTAGCCAAGACATGGATAGAGAGAAACCACTGTATTCCAAAGGACAAATGCTAAAGATGTCCCTGATGGCTTAGAAACATTTTTCTACTTGCTGTTTAACAACAGCATTTGTATTTGAGTTTTCCTAAATGCAACTTCAGTGTTTATCAGAGTAATTATATCACATATTGTTCCTTTCTTCCATTCTCCCTTTCTTTGTTCTCTTTCGCCCTTGTTTTCTTTTTCTAAGATAAGATCTTTCTAGAGGTCCCACACTGCTCTTAAACTTCCAAATTCTTTTTTGCCTGCCCCTGAGCACTGGAATTACAGGTGTGTGCTGGCTTTTCTGCCTCTTTCTGCTGCCACTCTCCCCTGGCCTACTGATGAAATTAATAATACCAGCATCATTGGAGGTACAGAACACCACTACCACTCCTGAAAGAAACCTATAACTCCATTTTCTCTCTTTCTATGAGTTTCTGTTTTCTTCTGTTTTCCATAGACCATTGTAAAACAAGCTTTGTGGAAAGAATCCCGTACAGTGAAATTCACAAGTGACTCTTCTGATGAATCCCAATCCATGGAGAGATTTACTCTCTCTCCCCATTTGCGGTGCAAGTTATCAAGGACACACACAGTCAATGACTAGAAATGGTCCTCGCAGTTAGCTGCTGGGATCTGTCTCCAGCAGGTGGTGCCAAAGGACAGTTAATAGAAATTAGTTCTGTGGTTTGACAATAAATACATTTTAAAATTATTTGGCTTTTGTGGCATTTTGCATTTTTTCTTTCTTTCCTTTTATTCGTGTGTGTGTGTGTGTGTGTGTGTGTGTGTGTGTGTGTGTGTGTGTAAGCACGTATGCGTGTAAATACATGTGTGGTAACCTGAAGACAATCTTAGATGTTCTTCCCCTTCCATTTTGCTTGAGACAGGGTTTCTTCCTCACTGTAGCATTCCTCGGGTTAGCTGGCCTGAGAGCTCAGAGGAGTCATCTCTTTCTGCCTTCTGTCTTATAGGAGCGGTGTGCTTACAATCCCATTTCTGTGTTTTGGGACTCTGAATTCAGGTTTGTTCATTTGCACATCAAATTCTTACCCACTGAGCCATTCCCCCAGCAGAGCATTTTAAGTCTTTTCTCTTAGTTAAGTCCATCCTTAGATTACTTCAGTTCCTGGACCACTGCTAATAGTCACCAACACTTCTTTTGTCCTAGTACTTACATGACCTGTCCCAAGTTCTCTGTCTGAATTCCCCTATATCCTTTCCTCCTGTCAACTCTCCAAGGCTTCCCTGGACGGACTGATATCACATTAAATTGATTACTGCTAAAGGCCAGTGGGTCCTAACAGGGCCTGACTGTTTCCCTAGTTCACTTTTACCACTCCATCCATGTTACTTGCAGAACGGTGCAGACTCCAAAGCTGCTGCCACCCCTCACTCTACTGAGACCCACTAGACCTGGAGCTCATGGTCTTGCTTCATACTTCATAGAGAAAACAGAAGCAATTGAAAGATAGCATTCACACCCCCACATCCACCCACCTGCCTGTATTTGTGACCTCATTCTGCTCCTTCCTTCCTGCCCATGCCACCAGAGAAAGCTCACTTCCCACCCCTCACTGGTCCCAGGTCATCAGCCCCACAAGCCTTCCCCTGAACTTCCCTGAACTCCATTTTCCGTCTTAGCCACATTAGCCATCCAGGCCCCACCCCAGGTCTTTGCTTTACATCTGAATATACTAAAAGGATACACCTGGCACGCAGCACCGAAGTTCTTGTCTGCTCATTGTTCTCTTTTAGATGCCTCCTGTTGACTTCACCCCCAGGATTCCACGAATCTGTTGCTGAACCAATGGGACAGTTCTAAATCTGCACTGTGCTTCATGGCTTATCATGACCCCTTCCTCAAAGCACCCCCTTTCCACATTCTCATGACTTCCAGGAAGCTCACTGGCTGTTCTGTGTCCTGCCCTGGGTGGGCCTCACACTTAGTAACCCAGAACATTTCCCACTGGGTGGCTCTCATTTCTGTCTGTGAGTTTACCCTCTGCAAGCTGGAGCAGTGTGATGGGAGAGACTATTCACACAACAGTGGCTCCTTGTTGTTTATGACCCTGCACACATCCTGCCCAGGCTCCTCTTGGCTTCTTCATCAGCATCTCAATAGAATATGCCATAGGACAGCTCTTTGCTTCTCCTGAAGGCATCTCACAACAAATAACAACCAGAAGCTCCCTCTGGTTCAGGACCAAAAGCTTGATGCTGTCTTTGATTTCACTCTCATTTTCTCTGCCCTGGGTGTTAGGGTATGTATGTGTGGAGGAAACTTTCAGATGCCATTCCTTGGAGTATCGTCCACCTTATTTGTTTTTGAGACATAGTTTCTCATTGCCTGGTGACTGACAGAGTGGACTGGGCTGCCTGACCTGTATGCCCAGGAATCTGTTTCTGCTTCTCTCCTGCTGGGATTAGAAGCATTTGTCACCATTCCAGACTTCTTGATTTTTTTATTTCTTTATTTATTTTTAATTTCACAATGTGGATTCTGAGAGATGGAACTCAGGACAAGCTCTTTGCTGACTGAGCGGCCAGCCCCGCCTTTTCTCTCCCACACTCTCTGGCTTTAGTAAATCTTGCCAGGGTTCTTTTTCAAAAGTGTATTTGCACATAATGAGTGTTTTTAGCCACCTCCAACCTCTCTGGTCCTTGTCACCACCCTTTCTCTCCTGGCCTATCACGAGGTTCTCCTGATTCATCTGCCAACCCTGCCTCATTTCCTTCCATCTACTCTGAATATGACAGCCACAGCCATCTTATTGAAATATAAATGTCTGGAAGACCAGAGTTTTCCAGGACAAGCCAGAATGGTTAGTGTGCTATATGGCCATGCATGACCAGCCCCTGTTCTAGGGCTTTGCTTGGACAGATTTCATGGCCACTCACTCCAGCCTTCATGTCCCTTGCTGTCCCTTCCTCAAACCAGGGTTCACATTTTCCAGATGACTTCACAGACTATTCTTCTTTCTCCTCTGGAGCAAGGCGTTCTTCTCAGACCATCCAGTTTAAGGCCACAATCTCACCTCTGCCACCATCCTCAAAACCACTCCAACCATTGCCCACGAGCTCACTTCTACCATGATTCTGCTGAATTCACATCTCTTCACCGCGATCGTCAGTGCCCCATTGCCCATCCCTCTCCAACTAGAGAACAGAACCCATGCAGTGACTGGTGTGTTTTGTTCATGGCTGCATGCCTAGGCCAACAAGAGCACCCACAGGGCACTGACCTTCATGCAAACCTGTTAAGTGAATGAATTAATGAAGGATTACTCCCCACTGAATCAACAGTTGGATCCCAGGAGTCTTCTCGGCACACACAACATCACCCATCACTCCTGTCATGACATGCACGAGCCTTGTCTTTCCAAAGAACAACACAGGCAGATCTCCAAGTCCTTGGTCAATGTTTTATTGAAAGAGAAGATTAAAATGCAGAATAAACCAACTCATATGCTTCTGTAAATCATTTACGAACATACACACTGCCAGCAAGTGCCTTCCCTCCAGCCAATTTCTGTCTGAATGTACAACTCCTAATGCCTTAAATTCTTCAACATTGAAAATGAAAGATGCGTTTTATAAAATGCCATCCGGAGACAGAGCAAAACTTCTAACGCTCAAAGTCGCCCATGAATTTAAGTTCTCCTCAGCCTGATCCTGCTTTTAGACACTTGGAAATGGATGGCAGTAATTTATATGTTTAATCATGCTGGATCTCTTCTGTGGCTGTGCCCTAAGATACCTGCATCCATCTTAATAGAAAGGAGATGCCTTGCGTTTTCCACCCTCCAAATTACAGTGTGTCTTATGTTGCGGAACTGAGAAGTTTCATTAAGTCATTGCTCTGCTTTTTGTCAGGTGAAATGACATGACAGTTGATTTGCTTCATAGGAGTGCCATATTGTCTCTTGTGGTAACGACATTTAAAATGCTTAGCATTCAGGGGGGAATGGTATAGAAAATAGGAAAATTATATTCATTCTACATAGAGATATGTGGCCTAAGGAAATTGCTTTGAGATATAGTCATCCTTTTTATAGTACCCAGCCTTAAAAGCGACCTCCAGGTTCAGTTAAATTGATTAAGGAGTGGACCTGTTTTAAGAAAAAAGGCAGCCAACTCTTCTTTATGTAGCTTGCTCTTGACTATCCAGGCTTTCGTGGAATAAATGTTTATTTAGCAAGTACTGTGTGCTGGCCACTGTGGGGAGTCTTGAAGATGGAGGAAAGATGGAGACAGAAACAATTAAACTTGACTTAATTTGTAGGTGTCCAGCATCTATTCAAAGTGGAGAGAGCAAGGCAAACAGGGAAAGGTACCCAGAATCGAAGCCTAGGGAGAAGAGGGAGAAACTGCACTTGGGTGAGGGCTCTGTGAATGTTCCAAAGAGAGGGTGACATTTAAGCAGAACCGTGGCTGATAGGCATCTACCCAAGATAGAAACTAAAGAGAAAAAAAAAAAAAACAAAAACAAAAACAAAAACAAAAAAAACCAAAACAACAACAACAAAAACCCCAGGAGATGATTGTGTGCACAAAGGCTGGAGATGTGAAGGACATAGAAAGCTGAAAGAATGGGGAAGTGTTTGTGGGATCAGGGATGAGGTGTGGCAGAGATTCTGAGATGGCAAAGAACTGTGCTCAGTGGTGGAGCTGTGTCCTGTAAAGCAGGTGCTTGTATTTAAGGGAAGTCACAGAACTCCTCTGAGTGTAGTCCTGGACCAGCAGTGGGGCATCTGGGAGTATGACAGTAACTCAGATCCTCAGAGCCTTCTAGTCTTCAGGGCTAAAGAATCCATGCATTGGGCATGGGAATTGATTGGACACTGGTGATTACCTTAGACTGAGAATTGCTGCAGCTGGTACCAGAGGATGTGGATTTCAGGCCAACAGAATGTCTGCAGACATCTCCAAATATCTCATACCTGGGGATAGCAAGCTGGATCTATGCTCGGGCAAGTCAGGATGGATTGTGGAGAGATAGAGGGTACCTGAGAGGTATGTTAGTGACTGTGGCTAAAGTCTCAGGCGATTACCAAACTCTCCAAGTGAGTGAAAGCCATCTTCTTCCCTCTAACGCTGGCTTCCCATATAGGGAAGATATTATGGCCTTCTCTTCCCTGTAGTTCTTGCATCTTCCTCAGAGTTTGAGTTTTCTGTTCATGGAAACATTTCTTCTTGCAAAGCTGTTCAACTCTTTGCTCTTTGGGGAGTTTCTGGTACCTTCTCTCTTCTCCATAGATGATGTCTTCCTCTTACAGCAGTCAAGTGGGCAGAAGCTATGACTGTCCAGGGTAGACAGCTCTTCATCCTGGCCACTCATTAAATCCTTTAGGAAGAAAAGAAAATGTAGATGTTCAGGCTCAGCCTCAGGGTAAGTGAATCAGAATTCCTGGGAGTGGAGTATTTCTAAAATGTTCCCCCACTGATTTTAATATGCAAGTAGCACGGAGAGCTATAAACTGTGTTTTAATAAGGTCAGAAGAAGAGGCTCCAGGGCCTTGGAAGAAAAGCTTCTCATGTAAGTCAGGTCCCCAAAGGGTTAGAGTCAACTGTGGTAAAGACGCTGGAAAGGTAGAGAGAATGATGTGGTTGTCCTTTCTGTCACAGATGCAAAACAAAGGCAGCTCCAGGGTTCTCCCCAGCAGTGACTGGGATAAACACAATTCTGTGAAAAGTACAAGTGCTGGCTCCCGGATCTGAGACCTGGTGCAGACCCACGCCCTGTCCACTCCGGTGTGGACACCGGACTCCTTCCAAGACATCATAGAGAGTTCACTGAACCCAGAGTGGTAGGTAAGAAGACTCAAATACTGCCCTACGCCCGCAGTTAAGTGTGGGAAGTGCTCAGATTACAGCAGAAGCCCAAACCCGGCCCCTGCCCCTGAGGAGTGGCTCTGCCCTTCCACCTGGCTCCCAGATCTGAGGCCTGGTACAGACCCATGCCCTATCCACTCTGGTGTGGACACTGGACTCCTCCCAAAACATCCCAAACATAGAGGGTCCACTGAACCCAGAGTGGTAGAGGGTCCACTGAAAACAGAGTGGCAGAAGTACCACTGAACCCAGAGTGGCAGAGGAACAACTGAACTCAGAGTGACAGACAACATATCCCGAGACATCCTTAGAGGAACCACTACACTCAGAGCAGTGGACATCTTATCCTGAGACACCCTAGAGGAAACACTGCACTCGGAGTAGTGGGCACCTGATCCTGAGACATCCTAGAGGAGACACTGCACCCAGAACATCAGACACCTAGCTGGTCTGATACCTTGGAGGCATCATATCTTGAGGCATCCTAGAGGTACCACTGTACTCAGAGCAGCTGGAGAAGATCACAGAGACATCTAGACCCCGAGGAGACCAAACACAAGCAAGATAACTGGAAAGGCAGGCTTCAGTCAGAGACAGCAAGTACAGGTAGCACTAAAGTTAACCAGATGGTGAAAGGCAAGTGCAAGAATGTAAGCAACAGAATCCAAAGTTACATGGCATCATCAGAACCCAGTTCTCCCATCATAGCAAGCCCTGAACACCTCATCACACCAGAAAAGCAGGATTCAGAATTAAAATCACTTCTCATGATGATGATAGAGGACTTTAAGAAGGACATAAATAACACTCTCAAAGAATTTAAGAAGAACACTGGTAGACAGATAGAAGCCCTTAAAGAGGAAACACAAAAATCCTTTAATGAATTGCAAGAAAACACAACCAAACAGGTGAAGGAATTAAACAAAACCATCCAAGATCTAAAAATGGAAGTAGAAACAATAAAGAAATCACAAAGGGAGACTACCCTGGAGATAGAAAACCTAAAAAAAAAAAAATCAGGAGTCATAGACACAAGTATCACCAACAGAATACAAGAGATAGAAGAGAGAATTTCATGTGCAGAAGATACCACGGAAAACATTGACACAACTGTCAAAGAAAATGCAAAATACAAAAAGCTACTAACCCAAAACATACAGGAAATTCAAGACACAGTGAGAAGGCCAAACCTAAGAATAATAGATATAGATGAGGGGGAAGAATTCCAACTTAAAGGACCAGTAAATATCTTCAACAAAATTATAGAGGAAAACTTCCCTAACCTAAAGAAAGAGATGTCCATAAAGATACAAGAAGCCTACAGAACTCCAAATAATTTAGACCAGAAAAGAAATACCTCCTGCCACATAATAATCAAAACATCAAATGTACAAAACAAAGAAAAAATACTAAAAGCAGTAAGAGAAAAAGGTAAAGTGACATACAAAGGCAGACCTATAAGAATTACACCAGAATTCTCACCAGATACTATAAAAGTCAGAAGATCCTGGGCTGATATCATACAGATCATAAGAGAACACAAATGCCAGCCCAGACTACTATACCCAGCAAAACTCTCAAATATTGATGGAGAAACCAAAATATTTCATGACAAAACTAAATTTACACAATATCTTACCACAAATCCAGCACTTCAAAGGATAATTGGTAGAAAACTCCAACACAAGGAGGGAAACTACAACCTAGAAAAAGCAAGAAAGTAATCTTCCAACAACCCTAAAAGAAGGTAGCTATACAAACATAATTTCACTGCCAATAACAAAAATAACAGGAAACAACATTCATTTTTCCTTAATATCTCTTAATATCAATTGACTCAATTCTCCAATAAAAAGACATAGACTATCAGACTGGATACATAAACAGGACCCAACATTTTGCTGCATACAGGAAACTCACTTTTGTGAAAAAGACAGACACTACCTCAGAGTAAAAGGTTGGAAAACAATCTTCCAAGCAAATGGTCCCAAGAAACAAGCTGGAGTAGCGATTCTAATATCAAATAAAATCGTTTTTTAACCAAAAGTAATCAAAAAAAGATAAAGAAAGACATTTCATATTCATCAAAGGAAATATGTACCAAGAGGAACTCACAATTCTGAACATCTATGCCCCAAATGTAAGGGTACCCACATACATAAAAGAAACTTTACTAAAGCTTAAAGCATACATTGCACCTCACACAATAATAGTGGAAGATTTCAACTCCCCACTCTCAGCAATGGACAGATCATGAAAACAGAAACTAAATGGAGACACAATGAAACTAACAGAAGTCATGAACCAATTGGACTTAACTGACATCTATAGAACATTCCATCCTAAAACAAAAGAATATACCTTTTCCTCAGCACCTCATGGTACCTTCTCCAAAATAGACCATATAATTGGTCACAAAACAGGCCTCAACAGATACAAAAAGATTGAAATAATCCCTTGTACCCTATCAGATCACTATGGACTAAGACTCGTCTTTAATATGGACAAAAACAACGAAAAGCCCACATAGTGGAAACTGAACAATGCTCTACTCAATGATAACTTGGTCAAGGAAAAAATAAAGAAAGTAACTAAAGACTTTTTAGAATTTAATGAAAATGAGGACACATCTTATCAAAACTTGTGGGACTCCATGAAAGCAGTACTAAGAGGAAAATTCATTGTTCTAAGTGCCCACAAAAGGAAACTGGAAAGAGCATACACTAACAACTTGACAGCACACCTGAAAGTGTTAGAACAAAAAGAAGCTAACATACCCAAGAGGAGTAGACGGCAGGAAATAATCAAACTCATGGCTGAAATCAACCAAGTTGAAACAGAAAGAACTATACAAAATATCAACAAAACCAGGAGCTGGTTCTTTGAGAAAATTAACAAGATAGACAAACCCTTAGCCAGACTAACCAAAGAGGGCAGAGACAGTACTCAAATTAATAAAATCAGAACTGAAAAGGGAAACATAACAACAGAAACAGAGGAAATTAAAAAAATCATCAGATCCTACTACAAAGGCCTATACTCAACAAAATTGGAAAATCTGGATGAAATGGACAATTTTCTAGATAGATACCAGGTATCAAAGTTAAATGAGGAGCAGATAAACAGTCCCATAACCCCTAAAGAAATAGAAGCAGTCATTAAAAATCTCCCCACCAAAAAAAGTCTGGGGTCAGATGGTTTTAGTGCAGAATTCTATCAGACCTTCCAGGAAGACCTAATACCAATTCTCTTCAAACTATTCCACAGAATAGAAACAGAAGGAACAATACCCAATTCGTTCTATGAAGCTACAATTATACTCATACCTAAGCCTCACAAAGACCCAACAAAGAAAGAGAACTACAGACCAATCTCTCTTATGAATATTGATGCAAAAATACTCAATAAAATTCTTGCAAACCGAATCCAAGAACACATCAAAACAATCATCCATCATGATCAAGCAGGATTTATCCCAGGAATGCAGGGATGGTTCAATATTCAGAAATCCATCAATGTAATCCACTACATAAATAAACTCAAAGAAAAAAAACCACATGATTATCTCACTAGATGCTGAGAAAGCATTTGACAAAATTCAACATCCCTTCATGTTAAAAGTCTTAGAAAGAGCAGGAATTCATGGTCCATACCTAAACATAGTAAAAGCAATATATAGCAAGCCAGTAGCCAACATCAAACTAAATGGAGAGAAACTAGAAGCAATCCCACTAAGATCAGGGACTAGACAAGGCTGCCCACTATCACCCTACCTATTCAATATAGTACTGGAAGTCCTAGCTAGAGCAATTAGACAACAAAAGGAAGTCAAAAGGATACAAATGGGAAAGGAGGAAGTCAAAATTTCACTATTTGCAGATGATATGATAGTATACTTAAGTGACCCTAAAATTTCCACCAGAGAACTCCTAAACCTGATAAACAACTTCAGTAAAGTGGCTGGATATAAAATCAACTCAAACAAATCAGTAGCCTTCCTATACTCAAAAGATAAACAGGCTGAGAAAGAAATTAAGGAAACGACACCTTTCACAATAGTTACAAACAATATAAAATATCTTGGAGTGAATCTAACCAAGCAAGTGAAAGATCTGTATGACAAGAACTTCAAGTCTCTGAAGAAAGAAATAGGAGAAGATCTCAGAAGATGGAAAGATCTCCCATGCTCCTGGATTGGCAGGATTAATCTAGTAAAAATGGCCATCTTGACAAAAGCAATCTATAGATTCAATGCAATCCCCATCAAAATTCCAAATCAATTCTTCATAGAGATAGAAAGAGCAATTTGCAAATTTATTTGGAATAACAAAAAACCCAAGATAGCGAGAACTATTCTCAACAATAAAAGAACTTCTGGGGGAATCACTTGACCTTAAACAGTACTACAAGGCAATAGTAATAAAAACTGCATGGTATTGGTACAGAGGCAGGCAGGAAGATCAATGGAATAGAATTGAAGACCCAGAAATGAGCCCACACATCTATGATTATTTGATCTTTGACAAGGGAGCCAAAACCATCCAGTGGAAAAAGGACAGCATTTTCGGCAAATGGTGCTTGTTCAACTGGAGGTCAACATGTAGAAGGATGCAAATCAATCCTTTCTTGTCTCCTTGTACAAAGCTCAAATCCAAGTGAATAAAAGACCTTCACTTAAAACCAGATACACTGAAACTAATAGAAGAGAAGGTGGGGAAGACCCTCGAATACCTAGGCACAGGGGAAAAGTTCCTGAACAGAACACCAATGGCGTATGCTCTAAGATCAAGAATGGAAAAATGGGACCTCAAAAAATTGCAAAGCTTCTGTAAGGCAAAGGACATTGTCAAAAAGACAAAACAGCAACCAACAGATTGGGAAAAGATCTTAACCAATCCTACATCCGATAAAGGGCTAATATCCAAGATATACAAAGAACTCAAGAAATTATACTCCAGTCAACCAAATAATCCTATTAAAAATGGGGTACAGAGCTAAACAAAGAATTCTCAACAGAGGGAACTCGAATGGCTGAGCAGCACCATAAGAAATGCTCAACATCCTTAGTCATCAGGGAAATGCAAATCAAAACAACCCTGCGATACCACCTCACACCAGTCAGAATAGCTAAGATAAAAACTCAGGTGATAGTAGATGCTGGCGAGGATACAGAGAAAGAGGAACACTCCTCCATTGTTGGTGGGATTGCAAGCTGGTACAACCACTCTGGAAATCAGTCTGGCGGTTCCTCAGAAAACTGGACATAGCATTACCTGAGGATACAGCTATACCACTCCTGGGCATATACCAAGAAGATGCCCCAACATATAAGAAGGACATATGCTCCACTATTTTCATAACAGCCTTATTTTAATAGCCAGAAGCTGGAAAGAACCAAGATGTCCCTCAACAGAGGCATGGATACAAAAATTGTGGTACATTTACACAATGGAGTATTACTCAGCTATTAAAAATAAGAATTCGAAAAATTCTTAGGTAAATGGATGGAGCTAGAAATTATCATCCTGAGTGAGTTAACTCAATTACAAAACAACACACATGGTATTTACTCACTGATAAGCAGATGTTAGCCCAAAAGCTTAGAATAGTGAAGACTCAACTTACAGGTCACATGAAGAAGAAGGAAGACCAAGTGGGGATGCCTCAGTTCTACTTAGAATGAGTGACAAAATTATTCAAGGGAGCAAATATGGAAACAAAACATGGGACAGAAACTGAACAAGGGGACATCTGGAGACCATTCCACCTGGTATCCATCCCATGTACAGTCACCTAAGCTAGACACTGATGTGGATGGCTGGAAGTGCATGCTGTCAAGAACATGATATAGCTGTCTCCTTACAGATCTGCCTGAGACTGACACATTCAGAGGACGAGGCTCATAGCTAACCACTGATATGATCAAGGGTTTCCCAATGGAGAAGTTAGAGAGAAGACTGAAGGAGCAGAAAGGGTTTATGACCCCATGAGGAAAGCAACAATACCAACCAACCAGAGCTCCCCAGGATCTAAACCATCAGCCTGGGAGCACATAGGGAGGGACCCATGACTCCAGCTGTATATGTAGGGGAGGATGGCCATGTAGGGCATAGGTGGGAGAGGAGATTCTTGGTCCCATGAAAAATGAACACAGAGTGGGGGGGGGATGTGAGGGTGGGGAGGGGATAGTGGGGGTGGGGGTAGGTGGGGGCACAGCCTCATAGAAGCAGGAGAAGGGGGGTTGGGATAGAAGGTTTCTGGGTGGTGGGAGGAAGTGGGGTAAGGGGATAAAATCTGAAATGTAAATATAATACCCAATTTAAATTTTTTTTTAAAAATTAAATAAAAAAAGAAAGCAAAGATTGAAAAAAATAAAAACAAAAATAAATTAGCTTGATATTAAAATTTGTTTTGAGAATTGTATATTGCAGAATACACAGCCTTGGTGTATCTATTCATCAAGCAAGCTAAGCAGACCTGCTCAAACCTCTGATGTCCTGGAATTCCATCTGGATGCAGTGAAGACCCAGCGTCAGAGGCTTATCAATTTACTCTTCTCCCCACCTCTCTTCTAATATCTCAACGCCCGTAATCAGCTTGAAGAAGTTAATGAAGAGTCAGCGCCCCTATTCCCTGGTCTTGGGAACTAAGGTGGTTAATATTGGACTGTCTTTCTAGGGAAAAGTAGTGGTTTTGTTGGAACAGAGAGGATTAGCTAGAGTTTATTTCATAGCCATAACCTATTGGTAGAAATCTGTATAATTATTCTAAAGATGAAGTTATAATTTCTTAAATTGTACAAAATTTAATTCGATTTCAAATTTAAGGTTTTCATTGGTACAAGCTCCTTATGGATATAAAAGTGAGATGAATATTGTTACTGTCATAGGCATTATGCCTGTATAACACATTTAGGAATACAAGGCTTAGACCAGGCCCTTCTTTAACTTTTTTAACTGACTTGAGATGGTTAGCCTGTGAGTTAAGGAACTATAGCAAATTCATGGCTTTGAGTTTATTGTTAGGGTGTTTTCTATATTTTATTTAGAAAGAGCTGAGAGGAGTTAACAGACAACAGTCCAGATTGCCTTACATGGATAGTTGATTTTCAAACCATCAGAAGTCCACAGAATTGACTTTACAAACATTTCTATATTAATGTTCATTTTGATTAGAGACCTGCCTGCTCCTGACAGCTTCCTGTCTTGGATTCTAAAAAGAAATTGAGCATCTTTGGAGTTACTCCAGTTGTGGTGAGACAGCCACTGGGCAAGAATTGCCTCTTCCCATCTAAAGACAAATTACTGTCCAGAAAAGGACACACTTGCAGAATAGTCAACTGATTATATCTGCCTAGACAGAGTAATCAGCCCTTAATAATTCTGCATCACTAAGGTCTGTCAGATGATCCTGGGCCAGAAGGCTGAAGATCAGATGCTCCAACCATTTTGTAGTATAGGGACTGTCCAGGTGTTCAGTGATCTCTATAAATTGGCTAAGTTTTAGAAGCTATGCTTTGTGCTTCCCATAATTTCAGTTAACTCAGTCATTCTGAATTTCTGACGAGGTTGAAAACTTATAGTCTCATAGCCAATCCTGGCTATACACTTTGAGAGAAAAGATTTGAGTGGTAGTTTTCAGCTGACATTTATTCTAAAGCCAAGAAAAAAATCCAGGTTCAGAACTAAGTGTTTTAGTTAGGAGAGATGACAGAGGTTCTGGTAAGTCAACAAAATGGTAGACTGGGTATTAGGACTATCTTGTACCTCACTGGTACAAATTGGCGTAATTATGCTCTAATTGTATTTTGAGAGAAAAGTTTTATTTTAACAGGAAGGGTGATATGTAGGAGGAGCTAAGGTAGGAGGAGTACGGAGAGGAAGAGAAGGAGTAAGGAGAGGAGGAGAAGAAGGAGAGGAAAAGCTAGGTGATGAGAGAAAGAGAGAGAAAGAGAAGGGGGACATAGAGGCAGATGTTCACGTGTCTCCACAAGAAGAGGGTGTCGAATGCCCTAGAAGTAAAGTTAAGAGGTTGTGAGCAGCCAAGTGTGTGCTGGGAACTGAACCCAGGTGCTCTTAACCACTGAGTCATCTCTTTAGCCCCAACTTTTAATCATTTCTAATAATAAGCTAATAGTAAACTGAGAGTGTTCTGCTACAATGTAATCTGCATCTATCTCAGCAAATGTTGACCAGCTGTTTGGTTGGCTGTGGTGTGGTTTGCTGTGTGACTAACAATAATTCACTAATGGTTGTGTTCCTTAGCAAACGAATGGACTATGGCCTCTGTATATATCTCTCTCTATCTTTTTTCTCTGTGACTATCTCTCTGTCTCTCTCTCTCCCTGTCTCTGTCTCTTTCTTGCTTTCTCTCTCTGTCTCTCTTTGTCTCTCTCAAACACACACACATTTATTTCTCTTTTTATGAATTATGTGATGATTGTAACCTAATGACAAAGATTATAAGTTCTAGAACTTGCTAATGTCCTCATATGCTTCTTTGACCTGTGGCTAGCTGGTTTGGATCACCCATGCCACTTGTGATTGTCCCAGGGTTACCAGCAAGTCCCACAGAGCCTCTGTGTCTGTAACATTCCTCTTCTTCCCTGCCCTCATGATATCTCAGAAAAGTGCCACCAACTTTCCTGTACTTGCAGAATTGATTCCTGAAATCAGTAGTTCCTAATTTTGTCTGCAAATTAGAATAACCTGTCTTTCCCTATCTCTTCTTTACAATTCCCCAAACCCAGAATATTCTATCTACCAATTACATTAGTCTCCAGAGGTGCAGTGGGGCAGCAATATCTTTGTAAACTCACCTAAAGATGCCAAGAGACAACCAGGGTTCTGTATCACACAACATGATCCCTGACCTTAGGCGGCTCACAGCAAATGGCGGGGAAATGAAGTGTGCCCAACAAAACACACTCGGAGTGTCTTAAAAAGAGTGGGTAAGCATGCACACGTATAAAAAAAAAAATCTCTACATGCAAATATTTTAAATTGTTTATTGTATTTTTTAACTATGTATGTTTCTATGTGTGTGTAGGTATATGTACCTGAGTGGAAGCAGGAGGCCAGATTCCATGGGAACTTGAGGTTGTAAGACATCTCTTGTAGGTGTTGGGAACTGAACCTACACGCACAGTGCATGCTCTTAACTGCTGAACAGTGTCTCCAGCCTCCCTTCCACACACACTCGAGTTTTTCTTAGCTATAACTTTGTGCACCAGTGGAATCTATCCAAAAAACGTTTCTGCACTTAGATTTTGTCATTATGAGGTAAGTTGCATAAACACTAAAACTTGAGGCTGGAATATAGTTCTGCTGGGAGAGTATTTGCCTGGCTCAAGTGAAGTTCTTGGTTCCATCCCCAGCAGCACATAAAACTGGTGTCATCATGCATGCCTATAATCCTAAGACTTGGGCCGCAGAGCCAGGAGGACCAGAATTCAATGTTACCCTTGTCTACATAGTAACTTTGAGAGTAGATTGGTTTGTAGGAGAAAGGAAAGGAAAGAAAGAAAAAGAAAAAAAATAGAATCTTGTTTAAAACACACAAGTATTGAGATATGAAAGCACACATCAATAATTCCATTATTTAGGAACTTGAGGCAGAAGGATTACCATGAGTTCAAGGCCAAGCTAGCCTACATGGTGAATACTAAGCCAACATTGCAAGATAGTCTTGCAATGTTGGCTTAGTACACACACACACACACACACACACACACACACACACACACACACCCCAGACTGATCTTGGTGCTCTGAATTAACTGATGTTCTGTAAAGAATGTTCCCCACTAGTCCCTGATTAGTTAATAAAAGTCTAGAACCTGTGACTGGGCAGGAAAGAGAGGAAAGAGGGACTGGAGATTCAGTAGGGAGTCTCAGGTATGGACCAGGGAGAAAGAGAAGAGGAAGAAGAAAGAGGTCACCATGAGACAGGACGAACCATGACCACATGGTCAAAAGAAGTTTTCATTGAAGATGCACATGAAACAGAACAAGACTCAGTTATCAAGTATTGGGGCATTTATCTGGTTATTAATTTCCTAGCCAGGTTAGAATAGCTCAGAACCTGCTCAGCACAGTGCCAGAAGCTTGTGAATAAAATACCAGGTTTCTGTGTCTTTTATTAGGGAACTAAACAGGAAAGAGTCGGGCAGAAACGCTCCATAAAATAACATCAATATCTGGCACCCAACATGGGGCAAAACAATCGAAGCATAGGGTCTGAGACCAATCAGTTAGCCAGACAAAATAGCCAAAACAGTGGGCAAAGCAGGGAACAGATGCTGCTTACTAACAACACAGTCTCTGAGACAAGCAAGGAAGTCTGGAGAACCCACACTATGCACAAAGGCCAGCAGAACAGCAAAAGCTATCTGCCAAAGGAAGAGGACTATGCACTTTCAGGAGCTGCAGTAAGACAGAAAAGCCTCAGACTTCTGAATCTGTAAGGTATTAAGTATGAAAGCAATAAAAGAAAAAATAAAGTATTAAAAAATCATGCCGGGCAGTGGTGGCGCACGCCTTTAATCCCAGCACTTGGGAGGCAGAGGCAGGTGGATTTCTGAGTTCGAGGCTAGCCTGGTCTACAGAGTGAGTTCCAGGACAGCCAGGACTACACAGAGAAACCCTGTATCAAAAAAAAAAAAAAAGAAAGAAAGAAAAAAAGAAAAGAAAAGAAAAAAATACAAAACAAAACAAAACAAACAAACAAACAAACAAAAAAACCCCCCAAAAAATCATAGAAAGAAATATTTACTTTTAAAAATAAAAGAATAAAATCTCTGAAAGGAGAAGAGGTTAAAAAGTAAAATATTTTCTATGTTAAACATGGAGAAAATTTCAATAACACAATGCATCTGGATCCCAATTATTTTTTCAATCATAATGGCAATTTTATATATCCTTTGTAAGAGAGAGCAAAATAAAAGAGGCTTAGATGATGACAGGACTAAAACGTGGAATGCTAAATTAGAACAAAGACTGAATGAACTGGAATTCACAATAACATCAGAGAGGATAGTTCCAGATAAGCAAAAATCCACAGAATCATCAAGAATTAGAATGACAGCCCATAAAACCACAATACATTGAGTTAAGAATCCATATTCTACTTATGATGCTACCTTAGAGCAATGGCATAAACACGTTATGTATTTCATTTTGAAGAGTTTGGAGAATCAAGATATGTACATATGTTGATGCATCACACTGTTGATGTATATTCAGAATTCCAATGGGCTTCTGCCTTGAATTCTGAAAAAGATGATTCTGAGATTACGCATTTATTAGAGATGATGTCTATCTTATAAATGATTTTAAACACTGAGGGTGATAGTCCTTCAATATGTGTAACATTATAATTCAACAATAATTTTTAGACATTTTACATATATATCTTGCAATAACACAGGTCAAGCAATTGTGGAGAGGTCTGACCAGACTTTAAAAGACATGCTCATAAAACAGAGGGTGATGGGGATGTCCAGAGATAGATTAAATAATAATTTATTAAATTTTTAAAATGTTAATGAGACAGGTAACACAGCTGCTAAAAAAAAAGGAAGGAAGGAAGGAAGGAAGGAAGGAAGGAAGGAAGGAAGGAAGGAAGAAAAAACACTGGGTTTTAGAAAGGACTACTGAAATAGATCAGCCTATAGAAATCCTAATTTTGGAATGGAAGAAAGGAAAAAGATGTTACGTTGGGGAGAAGGCTTTGTATATGTTTTCACAGGAAAACAGAAGCTACAGATTTCCTCCAACTTGATAAAAATCAGATTTGACAGGAGGTGATCTCCTGAAGATCTTGGCTGCAGATGGGAAGAAAATCAAGAGAAAGGACAAACTAGGCAAGTATTGCTGATCCCTCTGCATTCCCATAGCTTCAAGACTGGCTGAGACGTTAAAGTGCCTTCAGCCAGGACTTCAGCTACACACAGCCAGTAAGTCTTGTCAGCTACAGAGTTCTCATGACTTACTATTACTTGTTGTCCTTTCAAATGACACAGATGGAAATTTATATCACAGTTAGTCGTATAATCCAAACTAGCTTATAAAGAAAGACAGATGCCTTCCCTGCTCAAACAGATAGCATAGAGTCACCTTTGACTGGGTTGTGCCTTCTGCGCTTTCCATGCATGTATTATTGCAGAAATGTGTAATACCTTTGAAAGTTTAGATGTTTGCCGAACAAAAAGACTAGACACCAAAGCAGACAGGAGAAGTAACCGGGGTGATTCAACCTCAGACTGACTGCCTTAATAGCTGTTTCATCAAAATCTGCTTCCAGGAAAGCTTCAAAGAAAGGTGCTCACCCCAATTGGTCCAGCATCACAGACTGTTCCAGTCAGGACTACAGTTAAGCCCTGAACTCTTCTTAGCATGCAAAGACTAGACAGCAAATGCTGCAGCTAGCTTTCTTAAGACTGACCAATATCCCAATATTAGGTGTGTGTGGGGGAGGGGAACTAAAAGAAATCTTGCCCTTCAAACAGCATAAAGTATTTTTAAAAGAATGATGCCCCATTTTCCCAAAAGCAGTGGATCGTTTGGGGTCATTCTATTGGTAATAGATGGTTGTCATTAAAAGGAGTCTGGATGCAAGTTGTTAAATCGTGTTGATTAGAGAAAAAAACAAGATACAGGATGTTAGACTCAGGGGTTTCTTTTTCTTTCTTTCTATTTTCTGAATCCTTTCTTTCTTATGTAGGTGGAGAAAGGATAAATAAAAGGGAGATACTGGAATGATATAGAAATACTAGGAATAAAAAGGTAGATTATTGAATCTACTTTTAAACTAGAAAACATTAACAAGCCAAAAATCTTACATTGATATAGATCTTTGTATAGTAATACAAAATTGAGGTTATATTTTGCTACAACGTATTATGCATATGTTTTCAACTTTCGTGTGAGGTTTGAACCTATATTATTCTTTAAAATGCAATGTTAAGTTCTGTCTTAGAGTTTTACTGCTGTGAACAGACACCATGACCAAGGCAACAAGGACAAGATCTGACTGGGGATGGCTTACATATTCAGAGGTTCAGTCCATTATCATCAAGGCAAGAGCATGAAGGCTTCTAGTGGAAGACACACTTCCAGGCAGCTAGGAGTAGGGTCTTAAAGCCCATGCCCACAGTGGCACACCTACTTTAACAAGGCCACACCTCCAAATAGTGCCACTCCCTGGGCCAAGCGTATACAAACTACCTCAAGTTCCAATCCTTGTAAAAGTTGCTATTGCAAATTTCTTAGGATAATTAAGAAATGCAAGTTAGCAGTCAGGCAATCAAACTCATGGTCATATATTTTATTACAGAAATAGGTTTCCTAGATTGAACAGCTAGTCAACAGCTAGTGACAAGCAATGTTTGCCAATTCAGATATACTAGATAGATAAATGGTCTTCAAAACCTCAGAATATGATACATATTCTGTATTCAGGCTTACAGAATATGGCACTGCAAGATGTTTTCTTATTAAAAGGATTTTTTGACAATGAGACACGTCAGCTCCTGGGAGCATCCCCCATTCCACTTCAAAGACCATGATGAGCATCAAAGAATCTCTTTATGGACATTTGCTTCAAATGTGGCAAGCTGCCACTGGGCAAGAAACTGTCCTTGCTTCAACTGCACACAAAAGCTGTCCAAAATGGACAAAACTGGTCACAGGAAGATCAACTTCTGAGCTTTGCAAGGGCAAAGTAAGGTAAGTCCTTTATAATTCCTACTTCATAGAAAAGTCTGGCCGAGAGGGCTGAAGACAGGTGTCCCAATGTTACAAAGGATTTGAGAAAAACTATTCAGGCAGCCAGCTTTCTCTGTCATTTCTATACCATTGGAAGCTTCTTGCTCTGCATTTTTTATATACTCAGATAATATCCCTTCTCAAATCTTGGATGGGGTAGAAAAATAGATAGTATAGTCTTGCATAAAAATTTATGTTGTTTAGGGTTTAAGAAAATGTTCTAAACTCTAAGAAGATGTTTTATCTTGGTAATGCAAATTATGATAGAGATTGACTTATATAAAGAACTCTAAATTCACTAAGATAAAATAGATAATAGTGTAATTTCTCCTAAGTTGCTAAATACAATTGGATTGGACATTATGATTGAAACTCTTACGTTATAGTTTTCATAGTTGTTTCGTAATTGTTTTTACTGTATATAGTTTATTACTATAAGAGAAAGAGCCTTTTACTAGACTAAAATGAGGAAGATGTTGGGGTAGTCCTGTGTTCTGTATTTTCAGAAACTGAGGTCTGTGCCCCTGTCCAGACTGCAATCTAATCTTGGTGCACTGTATTAACCAATGTTCTGTAAAGAATGCTCCCAGTAGTCCCTGATTGATTAATAAATGCCTGTGACCTGGAAGAAGAAAGAGGAAAGTGGGACTGGAGATCAAGTAGGGGATTCCAGGTAGGGACCAGGAAAAGGAAAAGAGACGGGGAAGCAGGAGGTCACCGTGAAATAGAATAGATCATGAGGATGGACCATGAGCACCTGGCCAAAGAAAGCTCACACCGAGGGCACACATGAAGCAGAGCAAGACTCAGTTGTTGTCAGACAATAGGGCACTTATCTGGTTATTAACTGCCTAGCCAGGTTAGAATAGCTCAGAACCTGCTCAGCACAGTGCCCGAAGCTTGTAAATAAGATACCAGGTTTCTGTGTCTTTTATTCGGGAGCTAAATTTGGAAAGAGTGAGGCAGAAACTCCTCATAAAATAACATCAACACACAACAACAACAACAACAACTACACAAAGCTGCATTTGTGAAGACTCTAAGCCTTTAGCTGCTACTAACCTACAATGTGGGTTCTCTACATAGAGAACTAATTTTCCAAAGGAGACATTATACTTTGGATGTGAAATGTCTCCAGTAGGCTCATGAGCTTCATGCTTGGTTGACTGGTGGTACTGTTCTTTGGGAAGGTGCTGGGACCTTTAAGGGGTAAGGCCTTGCTAAATAGATATGGGCTCCTAGTAGGGGCTCAGCCCAGTCTGTTTCTATCCCAAACCTTGCTTCTCTGACCCACTGAGATGTAAACAAGCAGCTGTGGTAGACTGTTTCCCTTCTAACTGCAAGCCAGAATAAATCCTTTCTTCCTCCCCTAAGTTGTTTCTTAGCCACAGCATCCAGAAAAGTGGCATTGACTTTCAAAAGCAGATTCTGACTCACCAAAGGAATGGTTACCTATGTTTACCCTATTCTAGTCACAGATTAGAAAAAAAAAATTCAAAAACTAGAGATTGAAGGGTGTCTCGTATTTACATGTGGTGATCTCAAAATAAACGCCCCCCACACAAGGCTCAGGTATTTCAATATTCATCTCAAGTTTTGGTGCAGTATGGGAAGGTTATGGATGCTTTAAGATACAGAAGTATGTACTGTCTGTAGGCCTTGCCCCATTTCCAGTTCATTGTCTCTGCTTCATATTGGAGGTTGAAGATGTGATCTCTCAGCTTCCTGGTTCTGCCATCTGCTGCCATGCCTCCCCAGCATTACAGAAACTCCCTGTGGGACCCTAAATCAAGATAAACTCTCTCTTCCTTGAGTAGATGTTGGTTACGGTGTTTTATCACATCAACAGAAAAATAGCTGATTCACTTTCACAAGACATGCAATTCTTTGCCTTACCCTCTCCAGAGGCA
>JANHMN010000006.1:16460509-16484554 GCA_030674055.1 Rhabdomys pumilio | reverse complement strand
GGGGGGGCAGTGATAGACACTGGATGTCTTCCTCTATCACTCTCCATCTAATTTTTGAGACAGAATCTCTCGCTGAGTCTGGAACTCATCATTTCAGCTAGACTGGATGACCAGCTGGCCTCCAGAATCCACCTGTCTCAGCATCCCAGTGCTGAAGACACAGATGCAAACCTCTTGTCTAGCTTTCACATGGATGCTAGGGATCCAGACTCAGGTCCTCATGCCTGTGCAGCAAACACTACTCACTGAGCCGCCCACCCCAACCCCTTTCAGCAGAGCATTACTAAAAAAATATCAGCAAGTGTTTTAACACATCCAGTCATAGGCAGAGATGACACAGGGGCCTGGCTAACCTGGTAGCACCCTGGTAGCACCCGGGCTAGGCTGTCTATTTAAGGAAGTCTACATTCCCAGCACACCAGAATTTATTAGATAGAATCAGCCTACTAAAGTCTAAAAAATCGAGTTATAAATTATGTTATTTTTAAAGCTACTGTGCTATATTTTTAATACAAACATAATTATTCAACTTGACCACTTTAATTCCCTGCATTGGTCATTAAATTTGGCTATGATTTTAATCGGTTGTAGAAAAACAATTAAATGTGCACCACTTTAAAAGGTCTAAAGAATGATCACTTAGATATAAATGCAGTGTGGTGGTTTGGACAGGTATGGGTGTCATAAACTCATGAGTTTGAACGCTTGGCCCATAGGGACTGGCACTGTTAGGAGGTGTGGTCTTGTTTGAGAAGATGCAGCCTTGTTGAAGAAAGTGTGTCATCATGGAGACAGGGTTTGAGGTCTCCTATGCTCAAGCCACACCCAGTGTGGCACACAGTCTCCTGCTGCCTGTGGATCAAGATGCAGAACTCTCAGCTCCTTCCACAGCACCACATCTGCTTGCCTGCAGCCTGCCATAATGATAAGGAACTAGACTTCTGAAACTGTAAGCCAGCCCCAATTAAAAGTTTTTCTTTATAAGAGTTGCCATGGTCATGGTGTCTCTTCACAGCAATAGAAACCATAACTAAGTCAGGTAGTCACCAAGAAATGAAAATCAAAAGCCACCTGCAGACATGGCAGCATCAATCAAATAAGAGTAAACATTGCTTCCAAAATGCCACTAGTAGGGATGGCACTCACTTCTGTGAACACCCTCACCTTAACAAATCACCTCATTTATAATTAGGTACAGTTAGAGTGCTGAAAATGTTCGACCTCTCTGGCAGACCTCTTCCAGTCCTCAGAAGGACATTGCCCTCTATTATTCTCTGCTCTACATTTATATTTTAGATTTACTTATTTTTATTTTATATATGCATGTTTTTCTGCATATGCGTGCATTCAGTATGAAGACAGCATCAGACTCCCTGGAACGTGATTATGAATGATAGGAGCCAGCCACCACGTAGTGGCTGGGAACTGAACCAGGGTCCTCTGGGAGAGCAATGAGTGCTCTTGACCACTGAGCCATCTCTCCAGCCCTGCACATGGTTTTAAAGCAAAAAGAAAAATACACAATATATGGCTTTCTTCATTAATACATGGAAGCTCAAGCCATATAACACCCCATCATGGAGGGTAGAGGTAGGCACAAATTTTGCCACTCCTAGCTGAGAAGCTATTATAAATAATAGCTCTTCAGGCTATGAATCTGTTTTCTGTTTCTATGAATTTACCCATGTTAGCAGTGTGTCTGATTCTCCTTTTTCTTTTAGTGATTTTACACATGTTGTTGTATCTAATTCAAGGCTGTGGTTTAAGCACATGTTTTCTGCTAAGAGTTTTATATTTGTTTCTCATGTTTACGATTGCAATCCATTTGGAGTGAGTATTTTTCATATGGTGTGAGGTTATGATACAAGTGGATTTGCTTGCGTGTAGATTCTGCCCTAGGCAGGATTCTCTAGAAGAACAGAACAAAGAGAATATCTATCTGCTATAAACTAGAATTGTTATAAGGTTGTCTTAGACGGTACAGGTAATTCAACAATGGATACATGCTGGAAAGGCTAAGAATCAAGTAGCTAGTCAATCTATGAAACCGGGTTTCAGTCACTTCTGCCTGGTAGTAAAGACCCAGAAGATTCCTGGAATACCATTAGCATATTTGGTCAAGAGCAGAAAGCTGAAGAAGCTCTAGTCTGATATCAGTGGGGGACAGAATCATCAATGGCAGACATGCTTGCTTGAGATGGAGGAACAGTACCAGGCAGGTGTACACTGTCTTTTCCTCTGACCTCTTTATACCTCAGCCACCTGTGGGAAGGTGCGACCCACATTGAGGATGGGTCTCCCCCCTTATTGAAGCCCCCTGGACATGTCCTCACAGACAAGCATAAGGTGTGTCTCCCAGGTGATTCTAAACCCCATCAAGTTGATAATGGAGACCAGCCATCACAGACAAATGGCACAGCCAGTGGTTAAAGTACAGTAGGCACAAATGCCATCCTTCTTTGTTTCCCTTTCTTTGCACACTTGTAAAGAAGTTCTTCCTTATGTCTAGCTTTATGCTGCTCACTATTACATCACTTTTTAGTAAGGGTTTTCTTTCCAGTTTTGCTGAGATATAATTAACAAAGAATGTATATATTTAAGGACTATGCAGTATAGTGTTTTGTTCTGCATATACATTATGAACTGGCTGCCAAGTCGAGATAATTACTATATCTATCACATTGCACTGTTTTGTGTACGTGTGGTAAGACATTTAAGATTCAGTCTCTTAGCAACTTTCATTTGCAAAACCTCCCATTATTACCTTAAACCAACCTGCTGTATATACTACGTTTCTAAAATGTTTACAACCCTCAGAGGTGAAATTTTTTACTATTTGATCAACATCTCTGCATTTCTCACAATTCCTGGTCCCTAGCAACTGCCATTCTGTTCCTGCTTCTGTGAGCTCAGTATTTTTAGACACCACATGCAAGTAGGATTGTGTACCATTTGTCTTCTAGTGAGCTTATTCCATTTGTACCATAATGTACTCCCATTTCATTTACACCGTCAGAAATAACAGTTTCCTTACTTTTTAATGCAAAATATTTTGTGCTCTCTTAAACAGGTCCCTGTCTCATTAAATTTTTTTTTTTACTATTCTCTATTGATTAATGTTTATGTTTCTTTATATCCCAGAGTCCCCATCATGGTACTTATGTCACAGGACAGCTGCCAAGGGCTTGTATCAGGGAACATGGGCTGGAGACCTACTCTCTAGACATCTTTCTGGTGTCACTCCCAACAGGCTGTAGGAAGTTATGAAGTCAGGAAGCAAATCTCCCTACTTTGTTTTCTTTCTCAGAGTCATTTTTAATTTTCTAGATCTCCTGCATGAATTTAAGGATTGACTTTTCAATTTCTACAAAACAATAAATAATTAAATCTTGAGCTTGGAATTCCAAGTAGATCCTTTTGGAAACCGTTGTTATGTTCACATTGAAGTCTTACAAGTTAGCTAAGAAACCTTTGCTTTTATTTATATAGGTCTTTCTTAGTTTCCTCAATGATGCTCGCCAGTTTTTGATAGTCCTAAGCCTTAAAATCTTGTGTCTTTTGTTATCTCATCATAAGTGAAACTGTTTCATTAGTTTTCATTTTGGATCACTTATTTTGTTTATATTCTGTATATATTTTGGTGTCACGTTCCCAATAAGTAAACAGTTGCCCTTGGCTTTTGAGATTCTGGTCATTTTGCATGTGTGTGTTTGTGGGTTTGAGCTCACCCTTAGAATCCACTGGGCTTTGTGGATGCGTAGACCCTTTTCCTAAACTCTGACACTTTATCAGGTATCGTTTCTTGTACTCCGTTTTCTAATTCCTTTCTCTAAAATTCTATCATGTGGGTCTAGGTCTATTTTCTGTGTCCCACAGACTAGCTAATCTCAAATGACTCCCCTCCACTTCAGTGATTCCTCTGTGAACACCTGACGGCCTGTGAGCCTCCCAGGGAAGTTTCATTTAAGTTACTGTACACTTAATCTCCATAATTTTTCCTTTAAATCTGTCTCTTTGCCAGGCACAGCTGGCACATGCATTTAATCCCAGCATTCAGGAGGCAGACATGACAGATCTCTGTGAGAATCAGGCCAACTGGGGCTACATAGTGAGACCCTGTCCGCAAACACATGAACAATCTACTTCTCTCCTAGTAGTCTGCTTCGTGAGGTGTCATTTCCATGTTTTGTTTTATTTGCTTTGTATGGATGTGTGCGCTTTGGGTTCGTTGAAAGCCTGCTGGTTTACAGTCTGTCTTCTCAGCCCAACCTGTAAGCCTCCTCAGCTAGTTCCTTCTGCTGCCTGCTTCCCCTTCTGCATGAGCTCCGCGGTTCCCTGACACAACTCACAAGTTTTCTTATAAATTCGGTAACACCCACCTTTTATATTAATGTAGCATGGCAGCTTAGGAAATCAGTTCAGCTCTCTCCCTAGGAGTCCTTAGCTCTTTGTATGACGGTTGCTGGTGTTCTTCACTTAGTGACTTTTTAAACTAAATTTCTAAGGCGAAACATACATAGCCTTCATTTTTAGTAAATATTTAATCTCAGTCGGGTGTTTCCACCCCGCCTTTGATCAGTCAGCTCCTAGATAAAAAACATACAACTTTTATATTGATACTTAAAAGCACTAGAAGTAGGCAAGTAGCTACCCTCTATGCTATTAGTACCTACTTTCAATAACCCTGAGGTATAAATGCCATGTTCCATCTGGGCTGCTCCTAACTCTGATTGGCCAGTCCTTATAGACATGTTTTCATGACTCACTTAGCCCATGGCATCTTCTTTTTCTCTCATCTCTCTCCCCTCTGACTCTGAGCCCAAGAACAGAAACCCCGCCTACCTCTCTTCTGCCCAGCTATAGTCTGTTGGCATATTTATTCAACCAAAAGTTTCAAGTAAAGAGCAAAGTCACTTAACATCATTTGATGTATGTGTGGATTTCCCCCTCCCTGGGGCAACCAGACCTTGGGGGCCAGTATTTACAATACATAGCATTACAATACATAGCAAAACTAAACCTTAACGGTCTTTGAGATATACTCTAAAATATCTGACCAGTTAATGAGCCGCCACCTGCATCACTGGACTGAAATGCCTGACATAAACAGCTTACTGGAGAAGAGATGTGTTTGCGTAACAGTGTCAGAGGGTTTGGTTCACAGCCAGGGCGCTCCATGGCCTACCATGAGGCAGTACTCATTCTGTCAGAAGTAGATGGGAGAGATTATTCACCTCATGGTGGCCAGGCAGCAAAGCAGTTGTTCAGCTCACATTGTGGCAGAGGGTAGGCAGGATGGAGCTGTAACAGGAAGTAGCCAGGCCAAGACAGTACCCAAGAACACTCCCCTCTAACCTACTTCTAGTCAGGCCACACCTTCCACAGTGTTCCCAACTCCCAATGCTCCACTCACATTTTAAATCCATCAATAGATTAAATATCCACTAGGTCAGGACCTCCATGATTGGTTTGCTCCTGATGTCTTTGGTCACACTGTTCTATTGCTGTGAAGAGACACCATGACCAAGGCAACCATTACAGAAGAAAGTATTTAATTTGGAGCTTGCTTACAGTTTCAGAGATTTAGCTCATTGTCATCACAGCAGGGAGCCTGACAGCATGCATGCAAGTCCTGCTGGAACAGTAACTGAGAGCTACACCCTGATACATAGGCCAAGAGAGAGACTCTGGATTTGGTGTGGGCCTTTGAAACCTAAAAGCTCACCCACAGTGATACACTTTTTTTCCCAAGAAGACCATACTCCTAGTCCTTCTGATCCTTTCAAATAATGCCACTCTCTGATGAATAAGCAATCAGATATATGAGCCTATGGGGGACATCCTTATTCAAACCACCCCACCTGGAAACACTCAAATATGTGCTATATTAATCTGCAAGAAAGCTCCACTCCACTCAGGTTGATAACCCAAATTTACCATCATATCATATAAGAGTTGTCCTTCGTGTTCCTTAAATGTCTTGAACTAATGAGTTTCCCAGTATTTGTGACACTGGGGGAACCTATTCAATGTTCTGGTGCCTTAAAATTCAGCTTAGCCTTTACTTCTTGCTGTATAAAAACTCAAATTCACTCAAAGGAGAGTAGCATTTTCTTAGCTTCTTTCTGACCTGGCCATGTAGATTCCCAGTCACATGGCCTCCCCTTTCAAAGCTTCAAAGGAACACCTCTGTTTCAAGCTTCCCTCATTAATATATTTTAGTCATGGCTACTGTCTTCAATGAGCCGAATGGAGCTCTTCCAAGAGTTATATTCAAAATAACACATGTATTAAGCAATGAGGCCTCTGAGAGGAAATTAGATCGTGATGACAGGACCTTCATGAATAGATTAGCGCCCTGATAAAAGAGACTAGGAGATATCTCTCTCGATTCAGCCAGGTGAGAATACAGTGGGAAAGAGTCCATCATTGGTCTGGGAAGCAGATCCTTACCAGACACTGAACTTATATAGTCTTGATGTTGGACTTTTAGCCTTCAGGAGTGTGAGAAATAAACTTCTGTCCTTCATGAGCCACCCACCTATGGGCCTTTTGTTATAGCAGTCTGAACACATAAAGGTACCACAGCAGATAGCCACCACCTTTTACAATTGCCACTGAGAATTTTTGACAAGTGTCCCAGGAGGAAAAGCTGTCATTACTGAGCAAGGTCTGCCTGAGGTCAAATATAAACAAACTCTGAGTCTTCAGGGAGGTGCCAGGCGGGTCAAACAAGGACAATGCTCTACAAATGGTGACACTGGGGGTGATCCAAGACTGGTTTGTCCCCTCCAGTGACTGCTAAGGCAGCTTCTTCTCACACCTGTTGTAGTCATGAGGCCCTTGGGTCTCCATGGCTACTTTGGAGCTAGAGGGATGATGAATGTGAAGACAGAGAAAAACAATTAAGAACCTTATTAAAATTCACACTTCAGTGAGCACGCTCCTTCTTGCTATAGGCCTTTGAATAGCATCAGGAATTTAGCAAAGGTTGTTTTTCATCATTTTCCCCAATGTTCTTCCTTAAATGTATTTTTAAGGAAGAAGCACATTTTAAACTCCTGATTCTACCATTCCCAAAGAGTTTTTCCTCTTCTAGAATGTTCCTAATCTGGATGTTTAGACCTTTTGAGTCTTCTGAGCCAAGAAAGACCAGCCACAATGTAGGAGGTTTTATATGTTCCTTTTAAACATAGAGCATATTTTATGTTTTGTCAGATCAGAACTCCAAATAGAAGCCTCTTATGTGGGGCCTGTCCTTTGCTTTTGACAAATGCAAATGAATCGGCTGAGAGACTCCCTGGCTTCCCTGTGAGGAAAAAAGACCCTTCTTCCTACGTTTTGGCTGCTGCTTGAAGTTAAACATTAGTTTTCTCACGTGGTTTCTAGGAAATCTTCAAGGTCTGCTCACTTGCTCCTGGTGGAGGAATGACCACCAGTGGAATGACAGGGTTTCACTGTTAAAATACAATATATCACAAACATGGCCAGCCAGTTAAAACAAGCTGCATGCACCAAACCCACCAATCACTTTCCAAGACATTCTTAAACACATATGACAAGAAGCAAGATCCCACAGTCTGTCGTTTAAAGCAACTCCAGCTTCCAGTCTGGAATGAAAGCTTGTTTCAGGAGACAGCGGAGGATAATTAAAAAGAATTCTTGTTAGGGATCAAGAATGGCGATAAGCGAGTGACAAGCAGGCATGAACTTCCTACCTTTTAAAACTTGTGCAAGCCTGCGCTAGCCACTAACCATAAATACTTTACACCTCCCAAACTGGCCAGTCTAGCCAAGACAATGACATCTGAACACCAAGTAAAATGTATAGCACATATAAAAATTATACTCACATGGAAACGAAGGAATCCATTTTCAGGAAAAGGTAAATGTGTAATGGCCAACATATATAATATCTGTTCCTGGCTAATTTTTTTAGATGACCATATCACCCACAAAATAAAAGAAAGCCTTGACCAAAAATAATAAAATAAAAATCTCCCATATGAAATGGAGTGTTTGATGTGTTTGTGTGTGTGTGTATGTGTAAATTAACGATAACATTTCACTCATAAGAATACAAAAGAAAAATCGGGCGGTGGTGGCACACACCTTTAATCCCAGCACTTGGGAGGCAGGGGCAGGTGGATTTCTGAGTTGGAGGCCAGCCTGGTCTACAGAGTGAGTTCCAGGACAGCCAGGGCTACACAGAGAAACCCTGTCTCAAAAAAAAAAAAAAATACAAAAGAAAGAAAAGTTAAAAATAGGAAAAATTAAGTTAATTGGGTTGATTGGGGATCATAAGATGGCTCCATATTTGCACCAACGCTGATGACCTACCTGAGTTGGAGCTCCAGAATTCTCATGGTGAAATGAAAGAAAAAGAAACTCTCAAGCTTTGTCCTCTGACCTCCACATGCACTTGCAAGCTAGGCTTCTCCCTCCCCCCTCCTCTCTCTCTCTCTCTCTCTCTCTCTCTCTCTCTCTCTCTCTCTCACACACACACACACACACACACACACACACAAAATGTAAAATACCACTTAAATTACAAAACACCCAAACATGTGTTAGTTACCTAATACAAACTTTTATACCCCTGTGCTGTGATTTGCATGTGAAATGTCCATCATAGCCCCATTGGTTTGAATTCCTGGCCCCTAGGATGCTGACTTAGGAGGTTATAGCATCATTAGGAAGCAGGCTCTAGCTAGAGGAATTGGGTCACTGTGAGTGAGGCTTAAGATTTTGTAGCCCAGCTCCACTTGTCTTCTGCTTCTACTTTATTATCACGGTGATATGACCAGTCACATTCAGCTCCTTCTGCTGTGACTTGCCCGCCCCATGTTGGACTACATCCTCTCAAACTGCAAGCCAAAAATCAAGAAACAAGGCAAGGACTTGGATGTGATGAGAAACAGAAACGGGAAAGACAAACCAAAATAGAGCATTTTACAAAATGTTCAGATTGTCTCCCTGTGGTTCTATGGGAAGAACTACATGGATTGTGCTTTGTAGATCCAAAGAAATAAATAGTAGTCTTCATGTTCTTTACGTTTGTATATAAGCCTTTATTGTGTTATTTTAACTCTGTGGGTGAATTCAAACTTAGTACCAAAAGTTTAATCTCTGTATTAGCACAAGACCTAGTCAGAAAACAAGCAAGAATATAGCAGAAATTCTCACTGCATTTTGATTTTTCAATGTGCTTTTAAAGCAAATTTATTGGCATTCGTGTCCTTGGCATAGCCTGCTGAATTGCTTTCTAAATGGAGGGCTTTGAGCACATAGATAGACTAGCCGCTTTCTTTATTTGACACGTCTGCATTCCATCAGCTGGTAACTATTCCGTCTCTTCAATTTCTCCCTCCAGGTTCCAGATTTCTGAAGTACTTCTCCATCTGTGATTACACAGGAGTGTTGTTGAGGAAGGAAAGAAAACTATTCGGGCAGCAACGGAAACATCACAGGGCTAGAGGCAAGGCATTATATAGATACACACCTGGAAACTTCTCTGCCGTTATCTTCCTGCTCTATCTCAGCCTTGGTATGGCTAAGGAGGGTGCACACAGCTCTGTGGATGTTCTGTTTTCTTTACCAACTCACAATAGGCAATACTTGGACTTATCCTAACAAGCAGGATGTTGATCGAAACTCATTCAGTTCCCTGAATTTTTCGAATGTGAGTTTGTTGAAAATTCAACTCTAACATTCTTAGAGACCTGGTTGTGTAGTGATCTTCAAAGTGAAGAAATACAGGAGCTAGAGAAATGGCTCAGCAGTTATGATCGCGTGCTGCTCTGGCAGAAGCCTCCAGTTTGGTTCCCAGCACCTACATCTGGAAGCTCAAAACTGCCTGACAGTCCAGTTCCAGGGGACCTGATGCCCTCTTCTGTCTCCTCAGGCAGCTACATATGCATATGCATATACTCCGGCACATACATGCACAACATTTTTCTGTGAAAATTAAAATTGAATACATTATTTTTTTCAACATAAAGGTGCTTTTAGCAAAAATATCCATTCTTTGTTGGTTGATTTAAAAAAAAAAAATTGGGTTCCAGCCATGATAAAATGCCAAGTGTCATACTTACCTTAACACCAGGACAAAATATAGAAAGCAATAGTGAAAGGCACTGGCCAACAAGCAATTCATAGATACAACTCTCATGAGCGGAAATAGGTCAGCTGAGTCTTGCAGTAGCTTAAGTTTTTTTCTGAGATTATTTTCTAAGGTTAGCCCAAGGAAAACAATTTCAGACCAGAGAGAGAGAGGGAGGGAGGGAGAGAGAGAGGAAGGGAGGGAAGGAGGGAAGGAGGGAGAGAGAGAGAGAGAAAAAGAGAGAGAGAGAGAGAGACATGGAGGGAGAGAGAGGCGGTTTTATTCATGGTTAGTAGTCTTGTGAGGAAGGTTGGGACTTAGCAGCTGTAGCCCAGGTGCAGGAGAATAAGATCCACAGCTCAGAAACATCTACAAGCCATTCTTAAAATTTATAGATAAATGAGGCCTGCTTACAAATTTGTTAACACACTCATGCATGCAGGAGCGTTTTGACAGACTTATTGATAAGCAAAGATTTAAGATTTTGCTTAATGCTGAGAAATTCTGAAAACAATGAACAACAACTTAGTCGAACTGAAGATACATGTTCTATCCATCCAGTTGAGACTCCTAAAAGTCCTTCATGTGTACTAGGGTAAATAAATCACTTTCTCAGAACAAGAACGAGGGTGAAAAACATTCACCCTTTAAAAAAAAAAAAAAAAAAAAAGGAAATCTTAATGCAAGCCTCAACACAAGTGAGGTAAATTATCAGTAAGTTAAATGCTTCTCAATACAAATTCGACAGTAAAGGAAAACACCATAATACAGAATTTTGGTAGCATCTGATTGTGTTCATCGAGGGTTTCTATACATGAAAAAGTGAAGACTGAAGAAGAAAAATGATAAAAGCACATGCAGAAAGGATTCACATATAGGGTTCAACATACAAGAACTTCAGAATAATTGTGATATAACATTGTGATAAAGAGAATTTGTGACAATGTAGCCAAGATCAATAAAATAACGATCACTTCAGGGGAGGACAATACGTTTTAGGAGTCTCCCTCTGGTCTGCAACTCCGCTGGGGGCAGATTGGGTGTTCCTGCCCCTCTCCCACACACCAGAGACAGCCTGCTGCCCAGGAGGTCTGCCATAACCAGGAACACAGGTGAGACCTCCCTGCCCCACGTCACAGAGCTCTACTTGCCTCCAAGGAGGGACAAGCTCTAGTCAGAGACAAACATGCCAGTTAACACCACTGATAACCTGGTGGTGAGAGACAAGTGCAAGAACATAAGCTACAGAAGCCAATGCAATTTGTCACCATCAGAACCCAGTTCTCCCACCATGGCAAGCCCTGAATGACCTAACACTTCTGAAAAGCAAGATTCTAACCTAAAATCACATCTCATAAAGATGATAGAGGTTTTTAAGAAGGACATAAATAACTCCCTTAAAGAAATACAGGAAACCACAGGCAAACAGATAAAGGAATTAAACAAAACCATCCAAGACCTAAAAATGGAAATAGAAACAATAAACAAATCACAAATGGAGACAATCTTTGAGATACGAAACCTGGGAAAGAGATCAGGAGTTACAGATGCAAGCATCACCAACAATATACAAGAGATAGAAGAGAGAATTTTAGTCATAGAAGATACCATAGAAGATATTGACACAAGAGTCAAAGAAAATACAAAGTGAAAAAAGCTCCTAACCCAAAACATCCAGGAAACTCAGGACATAATGAGAAGACCAAACATAAGAATAATAGGAATAGAAGATAGTGAATATTCCTAGTTCAAAGGGCCAGAAAACATTTTCATCAAATTCATGGAAGAAAACTTCCCTAACCTAAAGAAAGAAATGGCCATAAATGTACAAGAAGCCTACAGAACACCAAATAGACTGGACCAAAAAAGAAAATCCTCCAATCACATAATAATCAAAACACTAAATTCACAGAACAAAGAAAGAATATTAAAAGTGGTAAAGGGAAAAGACCAAGTAATATAAAGGCCGATCTATCAGAATTATACCAGATTTCTCAACAGAGATTCTAAAAGCCAGAAGATATCATCCAGACCTTAAGAGACCACAAATGCCAGCCCAGGCTACTATATATAGCAAAACTCTCAATCACCATAGATAGAGAAACCAAGATATTCCATGACAAAACCAAATTTAGATAATATCTTTCTAGTAATCTAGTCCTATAGAGGATACTAGAAGAAAAACTTTAACATAAAGAGGGTAACTACACCCAAGAAAACACAAGAAATAAATCAACTCAAAACAAACCCAAAAGAAGAGAAACACACAAACATAGTACTACCTCTAACAACAACAAAAAAAAACAAAAAACAAAAAAACAAAAACAAGAACCAACAGTCATTGGTCTTTAATATCTCTCAACATCAATGAACTCAATTCACCAATAAAAAGATATAGGCTAACAGACTGGATATACAAACAGGACCCAGCATTTGCTGCATACAGGAAACACAAGTCAGTAATAAAGACAGACAGTCTCAGAACAAACGACTGGGAAAAAGTTTTCCAAGAAATAGTCCTAAGAAACAGTCTGGAGTAGCCATTCTAATATCTAATAAAATAGACTTTCAACCAAAAGTTATGAAAAGAGATGGAGAAGGACACTTCATACTCATCAAAGGAAACATCCACCAAGATGAAGTCTCAATTTTGAACATCTATTCCTCTAATGCAAGGGCACCCATATTTGTAAATGAAACTTTACTAAAGCTCAAAACACACATTGAACCCCACACAATAACAGTGGGAGACTTCAACACCCCACTCTCACCATTGGACAGGTAATTGAAACAGAAATTAAACAGAGACACGGTGAAACTAACAGAAGTTATGAACCAAATGGATTTAACAGATATCTATAGAACATCTCACCCTAAAACAAAAGAATATATCTTCTTCTCAGCAACTCATGGTACCTTCTCCAAAATTGATCATTTAATTGGACACAAAACAAGACTCGACAGATACAAGATTAAAATAATCGCATGCATTCTATCAGATCACCATAGGCTAAGGCTGGTCTTCAATAACAACAAAAACAACAGAAAGCCCACATACATATGAATTGAGCACTCTCTTCACAATAAAAACTTGGTTAGGGAAGGAATAAAGAATTAAAGACTTCGTAGAATTTAATGAAAATGAAGGCACAGCATACCCAAACTTATGGGACACAATAAAGCAGTGCTAAGAGGAAAACTTATAGCACTAAGTGCATTCATAAAGAAGCTGGGAAGATACTACACCAGCAACTTAATAGCCTGTCTAAAAGCTCTAGAACAAAAAGAAGCAAACACATCCAAGAGGAGTAGACTGCAGGAAATAATCAAACTCCAGGCTGAAATCAACCAATAAGAAACAAAAAGAACTACACAAAGAAACAACAGAAGAGATGGTTCTTAAATCAGAAATGAAAAGGAAGCGATAACAAGAGAAACTGAAGAAATTCAAAAAAAATCTCAGATTTTATTACAAAAGCCTCAACAAAACTGGAAAATCTGGATGAAATGGATGATTTTCTAGACAGATACCACGTACCAAAGTTAAATAAGATCAAGAAAACTATCTAAATAGTCCCATCACCCCTTAGGAAATCCATCAATGTAATCCACTATCTAAACAAACTCAAAGGATAAAAAAAAAAAAAAACAGGATCATCTCATTAGATTCTGGAAAAGCCTTTGACAAAATACACCACTGCAGGTTAAAGGTCTCGGGAGAGATCGGGAATTCAGGACACATACCTAAACATAATAAAAGTCATATTCAGCAAACCAACAGACAATTTAAATTAAATGGAGAAACTTGAAACAATCCCACCAAAATCAGGGACAAGACTGCCCACTTTCTCCCTGTTTATTCAATATAGTACTCAAAGTTCTAACCAGAGCAATTAGACGAAAAAGAAGAAGAAGAAGAAGAAGAAGAAGAAGAAGAAGAAGAAGAAGAAGAAGAAGAAGAAGAAGAAGGAGAAGAGGAGGAAGGTCAAAGGAATACAAACTGGAAAGAAAGAAGTCTAGGTGTCACTATTTGCAGTTGATACGATAGTATACATAAGCAACTCCAAATATTCTACCAGAGAACTCCTACAGCCGATAAACAACTTCAGCAAAGTGGCTAGATATAAAATTAATTCAAACAAATCAGTAGCCTTCACCTATACGAAGGATAAACAGGCTGAGAAAGAAATTAGGGAAACAACAACCTTTGTGATAATCACAACTAATATAAAATATCTTGGTGTAATTCTAACCAAGTAAGTGAAAGATCTATATGACAAGAACTTCAAGTCCTTGAAAAAAAATTGAAGAAGATCTCAGAAGATGGAAAGATCTCCCATGTTCATGGATCAGTAGAATTACCATAGTAACATCCCCATCAAAATTCCAACACAATTCTTCACAGACATGGAAAGGGCAATTCTCATCTTCATATAGAAAAATGAAAAACCCAGCATAGCCAAAACAATTTTCAACAATAAAAGAACTTCTGGGGAAAATCACCATGCTTGACCTCAAGCTGTACTACAGAGAAATAGTGACAAAAACCAAATGGTATTGGTACAGAGACAAATAGGTCAATTAATAGAATAGAATTAAAGACCCAAAAATAAACCCACACACACCTATGTACACTTGATCTTTGACAAAGAACCCAAAACCCATACAATGGAAAAAAGAAAACATTTTCAACAAATGGTGCTGGTCTGACTGGTGATATGCATGTAGAAGAAGGCAAATTGATCCATATTTATCAGCTGTACAATGCTCAAGTCCAAGCAGATCAAGGACCTCCACATTAAACCAGATACACTGAATCTAATAGAAGAGAAAGTGGGAAATAGCCTCAAATGCATTTAGCACAGGGGAAACTTTCCTGAAAAGAACACCAATGGCTCAGGCTCTAAGATCAACAATTGACAAATGGGACCTCATGAAACTGCGAAGCTTCTATAAGGCAAAGGACACTGTCAATAATACAAAACAGCACCCTAAAGAATGGAAAAAGATCTTCACTAACCCTATATCCAATAGAGGGCTAATATCAAAAATATACAAAGAACTCAAGTCATCAGGGAAATGAAAATCAAAATGACCCTGAGATTCCACCTTACACCAATCAGAATGGCTAAGATCAAACCTTTGGTGAGAAAGAGAAACACTCCTTCATTACTGGTGGGATTGCAAACTGATACAACCACTCTGGAATTCAATCTGGCATTCCTCAGAAAAATTGGAGATAGTTCTACCTGAAGAACTAACTACACCACTCCTGGGTATATACCAAATGATACTCCACCATATCACGAAGACACATGCTCTTCTATGTTCATAGCAGCCTTATTAGTGGTAGCCAAAAACTGAGAGCAACCCAGATGTCTTTCAACCGAAGAATAGACACAGGAAATGTGGGTCGTTTACACAATGGAATACTACTCAGCTATTAAAAGTGAGGAATTGGGAATTTTGAAGGCAAATGGATGGGACTAGAAAATATCATCCTGATGAGGTAACCTAGACCCAAAAGGACACACGTGATGTGTACTCACTGACAAGTGGATATTAGCCCAAAAAGTTCAGAATACCCATGATACAACTCACAGACCACATGAAGCTTAACAAGGAGAAAGGTCCAAGTGTGGATGCTTCAATCCCACTTAGGACAGGGAACAAAATAATTATGAGGAGGCAGAGGGAGGGAGGAACCTGGGTGGGAGAGGGGAGGGAGGAAGGGGGGCAGAATCAGATATGAGAGAAAACAGGAGAAAAGCCCAGAGGGCCAGGAGGATGAATAGAAATATGATGCAGCAATGTGTGGTTTGGGATGATGGGACCACTAGAAAGTCTCAGACACCAGGGATATGAGAAGCTTCCAGGACCCAATGGGGATGATATTAGTCTAAATGCCCAACAGAGGGTAGATGGAACCTGAAGAGACCACCTTCAGTAGATAGGCATGGTCCCCAGTTGAGAGATGGGGTCACCCACCTATGTCAAATTTTTTGACTCAGAATTGTTCCTGTCTACAGGAAATGCAAGGACAAGAAATGGAACAGAAACTGAAGGAAAGGCCATCCAGAGATCACTCCACCTTAGGATCCATCCCATCTGCAAACACCATGCTGATACCATTTTGTGCTTACAGACAGGAGCCTGGCATGGCTGTCCTCCGAGAGGCTATACCAGCACCTGACTGAGACAGATGCAGATACTTACAACCAACCATTGGACTGAGCCCAGGGACACCTATGAAAGAGTTAGGGGAAGGACTAAGGGAGCTGAAAGGGATTGGAACACCATAGGAAGAACAACAATATCAACTAACCGGACCCCTCAGACCTCCCACAGACTAAACCACCAACCAAAGAGTATACATGGGCTCCTGCTACATATGTAGCAGAGGACTTATCTGGACTCAGTGGGATGGGACACTTGATGCCCTAGAGAAGAGGGTTGCTAGGGGGGTAAGATGGGAGTGGGTGAGTAGGTAAAGGAGCACCCTCTTAAAGAGCAAGGGGAGGGGGAATTGAATGAAGAGCTCATGGACAGGGGACTGGGAAGGGGGACACTATTTGAAATGTAAGTAAATAAAATAATTAATAAAAGAAAAATAATAAAAATAAATAATTTTTAAAAATATTAAATGAACATTCTAAACATAGAAGGCACACCGTCTAAATTTAGAAGGCACTGGGCAGGTCTATTGGAACAGAGCAGAAGACAGGCTTAGTGAGCACAGAGATGGAATGATAGAAATAACCAAATGACAGCACAGGATAAGAAAAGAAGTAACACAAACGGAGAACTGGAGAAGCCAACTCATGACTAAAGGATGCAGCCCTAGACACCACTTGATAGGAAATACAATGTTTCTTCTCAATGGGAAAGAAAAGATAAAGTGTTGAAAATTCTTAAAGATATAACACTCAGAAAAAAAGAAAGAAAGAAAACAGTACTGATATTCTTTCATTAATGTGGTAAAAGATTTAACTTCCTGAATCTCAACCAGACCCACACATGAGGAATATAACTGAATCCCCACTGTGTCCTGTAGGGTTAAGCCACTGATAACAAAGGATACAAAGATAGGGCCTGTGGTGGTTCAAATAAGAATGCCCCCCCCACACACACACACATACACACAGACTCACGGGTTTGAGTGCTTGTCTCATAGGGAGTGGCACTGTTAGGAGGTGTGGTCTTGTTGCAGTAGCTTTGGCCTTGTTGGAGGAAATGCATCACTGTGGGGACAGGCTTTGAGGTCTCCTATGCTCAAGCTGCACCCAGTGTGGCTCACAGTCTCTCCTGGCTGCCTGCAGATCAAGATATAGAACTCTCAGCTCCATGTCCAGCCCGTGCCTGCTTGTATGCCACCACATTTCCCACCATGACAATAATAGACTAACCCTCTGAAACTGTAAGCCAGCCCCAATTAAATGTTTTCCTTTCTAAGAGTTGCCATGGTTATGGTGTGTCTTCACAGAAATAGAAACCCCCTAACTAAGACAGGGTCTTAAAAACAGTTTCAAAACTGTTTTGTTTGAACACCTTTGATTTGAACACACCTTAACCTCATGGAAGAAAGTATCAGTTGACTGGGGCACAGACTGCTGAAGCCAGTCACATAATTTCCATGCTTCCAGAAGAAAAGAAATAGGGCTAGTGAAGGAGCCCAGCGGTAGAACACTCATGTGTCATGGGTGAGGCTCTGGGTTTGAACCCCAGCACAGGAAAGAAAGAACCATGGAGTGAAAGAAAGACATAAGGAGGAGGTGGCTGGAAACTGGTAACCTAAAACTCCACATCTATAAAGGGAAGATATTTAAATAAAGAAAAACAATATTAAGACTCCCAATAAAATAGTCTAAGCACACGAACCAAAGGAAGACTAACTAGTTTTAAACAAAATGTTTAAGGACATTGTTCAAGATACAGTAAAAATAATTAATGCACAGAAGAGCAAAGAACAAGGAGAACCCCAGAGGGTAAATGTATGGACAAGCAAAAGTCTAATGAAAATTTAAAGCAACACTAATAAGGCTTTGTGTGGTGTGAGATACATTTAAAAATAGAATATGTGAACAATAAAGTGGTTAAAAAAAAAAGCAGAGAGGTCCAAGTTTCCTGCCAATTAGAAGCAGTTCAGAATACTTTGAGAATCCAGTTTGTTGTTGCTAAAGTAGCAAGTAGAACAGATAAAGTTTTAGGGAAATGAAAACTATTAGAGAGGAGATAAAGGCAGAAAGGAAGAAAAAAACAGGAGTCAGGAAAAAAAAAAGACGCCAGTAGACGCCAATCTATTTGTACCAATAATCAATTTAGACAAGTCAGACACTCTCAAACGCACACCAACAAACTTCAAATTGAGTATAAAAATAAGCAGGTTTATAAAATGTTACGGTAACTACGAAGACAATGAAGCTCAGAATGAGGGGAGGAAAAAATACACAGCAGCAGCTAACTTCAAGCAGGCTCTGTTAATGTTACAGAAGAATGGTCTTAAAGCTACAGTAATTTTATATGTGATATAGATGTCTCAAAACAATAAGAGATCAGTCTGAAAGTAAAGAATCCTACATCTTATATCCTTAAGAATACAGTTTTGGGGGCTGAAGAGCTGGCTCAGTGGTTAAAAGCACCAACTGCTCTTTCAGAGGACCCAAGTTCAATGCCCAGCACCCACATGGGAGTTCAAAACTGTATAACCCAACAGCCTCACAAAGACATACATAAAGGCAAAACACCAATACATATGAAATAAAAATAAATAATATTTTTTAAAAACTTGAGCATTCTTAAACAAACAAACAAATAAATGATTAAAAAAAAAAGTTTTAGCCAGGCACTTTCATTTATAGCATTTGATAAGTAGAGTATGAGGCCAGCCTGGTCTACCACAGTGAATTCTGGGCTAGCCAAAGCTATGTAATGAGGCCCTGTCTCAAGACAAACAAACCTTCCACTTCAAAACTCATAAAGAAAATGTTACAGAAGTAAAACAACAACAACAACAACAAAAACCAGACACCTGAATACCTAGTGGAAATTGTAAGAACTGGTTTTTAGTAACTTACAGATAGACAAAGAACATTTGTATTACTAAGTTGTAGAAGTTTGAGGAAAACAAACCTGGATTCATACATCTAGAGTGTTACATGGGAAGTGTAGGGTGAACATAACTGCCATGCCACATGAACTAGTCAGTGAAATAAATTTCTGGGAGAAGGGGAAAGCTACAATTTTGAAATGACAAAGAGGTTAAAAATCAAAACATTTGCCGGGCGGTGGTGGTGGTGCACGCCTTTAATCCCAGCACTTGGGAGGCAGAGGCAGGCGGATTTCTGAGTTCGAGGCCAGCCTGGTCTACAGAGTGAGTTCCAGGACAGCCAGGGCTACACAGAGAAACCCTGTCTCGAAAAACCAAAAAAAAAAAAAAAAAAAAAAAAAAAAAAAAAAAAAAAAAAAAAAAATCAAAACATTTGTTCCTGTTATTGAAGTTAAGAAAGAAAAAAAAAAAAAATCCCTGAGAGCAGAAAGCTAACTAGAAAAATTCCAAGTGCTAGTAAATAAATAAACATACTGGGTTCAGAAGACAACTGGAATTTTGAAAAGATTTGAAGATGAAAATAAATATAACTCAGCAAAACTTATTCCCAAGTTCTTAAATATTTTAAGAAACATAATGTTTCTTAAAACAGTAACTATACAATCTCCGGTCCCTTTCCATAGTCAGTTGGTGCATTTACCAAAAATGAACCAAAGCACTCGGACACACTTTTATGAACTGTTAAAACTTAATAGCAGATTTGGTGTGGGGCTGTTTGTTTCGTTTCATTTTGTTTTGTTTTGTTTTGTTGACAGCATCTCTCTCAGTACCACAGCTGCTCTGGAATTCACTCCGTAACCCAGGCTGACCTTGAACTAATGACAATCCTCCTGCCTCAGACTCTCAAGTACAGAAACTGTAGGCATGAGCTTTACTGTCTGTTTTCAGACTTCTTTTTTTTTAATGAGAAGATCAGAAGTAAATCAGAGGATTTTGGGTGGTAATGGAGAAACAAATTGTAATATAAAAAACACAGGAGAACTGGACTCAAAAAATCAAAATACTATAAACTGCTAATGTAATGTTTATATGGAAAAGAATTAGGTAATAAAAAAAGAGAGACATGGTCTTCTATATTAAATCTAGAAATCAAACTAATCCATAGCTATAGCAAGCAGATCAGTTTAGGGCAGCAGGCAGCATTACAAAGAGATACAGGTTAGCACTCGAAATCTTGAGAATGTCCGTGATGCTGAGGCAATAGCTTTGAGTGCATACACTTGCACGTAAGCATTCTGATGCATGACTGGGACTTCTCAGATTGCACACTACAGATATGCATAGTTAGGAGAGAAGGAGAAGGAGGAGGAGGAAGAGGAGGAGGAAGAGGAGGAAGAGAAAGAAGAGGAAGAAGAGGAGGAGGAAGAGGAGGAAGAGTGTTGGGCAAATACATAGCTTTAAAGGAGATAAAGATAAGAGATAAACCTCACAGCAGTCAAGGAATTGGTAATATCCTCTCTAAAATCAAGAGGAAAAAAGTATTCATCTGCCACCTTTCAACACTAAGAAAAAATAAACAATACCTGCTGGGACCTTACTTCCCCTATCCATGCAACAGGCAAGATGAAAGACTACAAGATTTCAGTGAGACCAAAATTAGGAAAGAGGACCACATCAAATCCTGCTTGAGATCCCAAGTGCTGCCACTCGGGACAAACGCCCTGAGAGATCTCGGGTTGTTAGAGGCAGCAGTGAAGGGGAGATGTTATCTGACATACTGAGCACCCTCCTAAGTGAGGCATGTCATAGATTCCCGGGGATGCAGGGTAATGGAGTGGTGGTTGTAGCAGGTAATGATAGGGCTCTTGAAATGTAGCTCTTGGCATGATATTTTGTCTTAACCAAGGCAGAGAGCCTATCCAGGTGACACTAAATGACCATGCAGCCATAACTCCTAACTGCAAGCCAGGTCTATCAGCACCACCAAGTTCATGATATTTTAGACACCAACCTCAAGTGGGAACCCGCAGTGGACTGGACTCTACCCCGTTGACCGCACATGCACAGATTTCAACAGATCCCTTCCCCAGTTCCAAATTTTTGTCTCATTTCTTAAAATAGGCAGTTTTCAAAAGGAAAAAAAAAAATGGCCCAGAAATGCATGAAGGTGAAAGAATCGAGTGAAAAAAGGATATTTTTTAACCCCAGAAAATATGTAAATTTTTAAAATTCAATGCAGGTTTCCAGCGCACTATTTGGGTGGTTCCAAAGCATTTGTTCTATCGTTTCTGTGCATCCAAGAACTCAGAATCTCGCCACTAAAGTTATGGCACCTTCAGTTCCGGGACTGAGCGGTCGGGGTTGGAGGTCACTGCACTAGTGGAGGTTCAAGGACTTGTGTCAGGAGAGAAACCTCTGCGAAGCTCAAACTCCAGTCTGTAAGCTATCACGTGACTTTGGCCCTTAAGAGCAGTTAAAAGACTGAGTTTGAACCATCAGGGTATACAGTCCAAAGGACAAAAGTCAAACTTAGAATACTTGGGTCTGACCTGCCTGTCCTCAGTCTTCACACTCACTTACATCCAAACAAAATAGCTTATAGTTTAAAGCCTTGGTGCTGCCCAAAGCCCCATCCTACCTTAAGGAGGAATCAGTTTAAGAACAAGCCAATCAGAGAAGAGCAAAACAGCTAGGAGGAGAACAAGCCAATCAGAGAAGAGCAAAAACAGGTTGGGAGAAGACAAGATTTGGTGACAGTATGACCTCATGTTAATGTCATGCCTGAAGCAATGAGATGCTTCTGCACTTTTAAATCTTGGGATCAGAAGTTCCGGGGCATTTGCTACATAGTGCATTTGAGGGCAGGCTGGATACATAAGACCCTGTCTAGAAAGAAAGGAAGGAATGAAGACAGAAGGGAGACAGGGAAGAAGGAAGAGAAGAAAAGAAGGGAGGAAGGGAGGAAAAATTAAATATGATGGTATTGTATTAAAGACAACCTGACATTATGTGTCAAAAGCTCTAAATATGGATATATTTAATACATATGCAATACAGAAACCTTCAATGTAATACAGAAACGTGTAAAAACGCATTCGTCTAAGAAATAGTTGGCACAGGACTTTAATAGTGGACAAGACAAAATCCCCTATGGAGCCGGCCTTAAGTAGCAACCAAAGATGAATATAAAATCCTATTTATAAGGATACTGACTTTATAGCCCTTTGTAATAATCAATAAGATAACATAAATACCCAACAAAATAAAAGTGCATAAATAAATCTTGGAGCACTGACATGTTAAAATGGTACTTAAAATGAATTACAGAAACCATTTCATGAAAAAGAAAAATATTTCACTGTATAAGGTTGTTTTTTTTTTTTTAAGCTGACGGTAGGCCAGAGTGTAGAGTGCAATGAACCTGGTGTTTGTACACTGTCCTGTGTGTTATTTGTATGCAGGAAAAAGCCCAGAATCGATCGCTCTGAAATGTCAATAGTTATTCTAAGAAGAAGAATAGTGGGTGCATTTGGTTTTCTCCTGTGTGTATCTTGCTATCAATCTGTAATTTTCTGCACAAATCTGCCTTCCCACTGTTACCAGAGAAAACATAGCTTTGGCAGGATGACCTTGAATAGTTTACATTGGAAAGGAAATAAATAACATTTAAGAACTAGCATTGGGCTGTCTCCTAAATCTTGGGTAACCAATAGACAAGAAGGTTGCTGCTCCCCTCCCCACTTTAAATAAGGGGGGAGGGGAGCAGCAGCTTTCATTCAGGGATTGGTACATTCTGCTCATCCCTGCCCCTCGCATGAACCTTTCTTTTTGCTAGAGAGAAAACCTGGGCCTTACTAGCAGCACGCAGGCGCTCTATCACTGAACTGCGCCTCTACCCCTCCGTTTGTGCTCTCCAATCGAGAAAACCAATCCTGTTCTGGGAGCTGGTTCATAACTGTCTGGATCAGGCCCCATGCCGCATGTCCCAGGATTCAAGGCTATTTCCACCACTTTGCCCTTTGCCTGGACCATAGCAACATCACCGGGATAACACTGTCATCAAGAGCGGTCATCCAATACATTTGGAGAGTTCCATCAGTGCCCTAAAAATAGCTTGGCAGCCTGGAGGCTCACTGTGTACCCGCTTGAAACTCAAGTGCGCCCTGAGTTGAAAAGGGAAGCCACACGGTGGGTTAAAATGGTTGGAGTCTCTTGCTGGCCTTCAAATTTAAACAGAAATTCAAGTGTGCTAATGGTCGCAGCAGAGGGAGACTGTTTACAAGGTGAAGTAAACAGTGAACTTTCTTGTACCCCTCACTTTCATTTTAACTCTTGTCTGGTCATTTAAATAACTGTGTCTTGCCTTCCGCTGTGGAAAATGCTTGACATAAAATCGGACTTTGGTGGTTACACCTGCTCATTTCAAGCCATTTTACCAGCCTAGGTAAGGTAGACTCCAGCATGAATAGATTTCTCCAAGACTGAGCTGCCCAACTGCCAGTTCTGTACACAAAAATACCAGCCTGGCCCACATTGCACGTGTGTTCTCTGTGACTAAGGATTACTGGCCAGCCCAGAGAAACAGGTGCAATTGCTTAGGGCTATTCCCAAGACCAGAAAGCCTGTGAGCCAGCCTCGGAATGCTTACAGGGACTCAAAGGAGGACAGACCACTTCCAAATAACTCAAACAGGCTAGCCTGAGGCAACACTTTATTCTCAAAAAATGCTAAATTAATTGGCATAAACATTCCACAAATAGAGAGTTCTCCCCAGAATATATTAGTTCCCATCAAGAATGGGACAGGGATTATATATCTTAAAGATAGTAGTTTCAGTAAATATCCCCCCCTGTGTGTGTGTGTGTGTGTGTGTGTGTGTGTGTGTGTGTGTGTGTGT
>JANHMN010000006.1:16436404-16449748 GCA_030674055.1 Rhabdomys pumilio | reverse complement strand
GAGAGAGAGAGAGAGAGAGAGAGAGAGAGAGAGAGAGAGAGAGAGAGACACAGACACAGACACAGACACAGACACAGACACAGACACAGACACAGACACAGACACAGACACAGAGAGCGCAAATGAGTGGCTCTCAAGGAAGCCATGAAGATGATGAGCTAGATCTTGGAAGGAGGGTAAAGACCAGGAACTATGTTATAAGCATCTACTGTACTGCCCACTGGAGGCTCCTCTCATGGAGAACTTTCATGTATAGCATCTCTGGGCTGGAAGAACATCAATCTTTTTCACATAGAAACACTGAGATAAAGAGAGGAGGTGGACTTCCAAAACTTCATGTGTACCAAAGGCTAGATCTAGGGTGGATGGATAGGAGAGGTAGTGACTAGGGGAGCGTTGGCATCCTGGGTGAGGAATGGATGGCATGTGTTAATGTGGGATCTGGCGAGTAGTGGCATGTCCAGAAAATATTAAGATGCCCTGCTGACTGGGATCCAAAGAAAAGTTATATATGGTTTTTGGAGATAGATACAACAAAAGGCCCAAAATGATAAGATTTAAGAAACAGTTTGTGTGGTGTTAGGGACAAATTACAGACAAATGGATGAAATGAGGAATTGGTTAAGAGTCTGGATGAGCTAACTTACTATGTTATTGCTTTGAAAGTCAGAGAGCCTAGCCTGGCATGGTGGCACATGGCAGGAAACCATAACTCTGGAGGCTGTGAGTCAGGATGACCATGAATTTGGAGTTAGCCTGGGCTACATAAAGTGACCTTGTCAAAGGAAGGAAGGAAGGAAGGAAGAAAGGAAGGAAGGGAGGGAGGGAGGGAGGGAGGGAGGGAGGGAGGGAGGGGGAAGGAAAGAAATCAAAGAGAGATGTTAGGGAGACCTAAAGAAGCAGAAATAGGAAGAAAATATGGTCAGTTTTCTTTAATCACCCAGGGTGTTCACTTGAGCCTTGTAGCTGCCTAGTGTGAGTATTCTATAGTGAATTAGCAGGCTGGAGGTTGGTAGAATTCTAGTAGGAGGGACATTGCCAGACTAGCTTACTGAGTTTATTAGACTACTAAAAGAACTCTCAATATACCCTTCAGCCCTCTGCTGCCTTCTCTGTGAACTGAGACATGGGAGTCTCCCCAGGGTCCTCTGGGACATGACTCTCTGGGGTCCTGTGGGCTCCCTTTTTTCCATGATCTTTTGCCTTTCAGACATCTTTCTTGCCCTTGCCAGCCTTCGTGTAGGAATCTGATCTTCCAGAAAAATAAATTACATTCTCATCCAGTGGCTCTGCCCAATCAGAAGTAGATATTAACGTAAATACAGAGACAGTAACTCCTGAAACAATACTTTCTCTGCTGCATTCCTCCATCTCTTTTTATCCTGCCTTTCCAGGGGTGCGGGGAGGTGGGGAGGAGGTGTGTATAGAATAAACCTCCTTTGAGCTACTTTGTTATTTGAAAATATGAACCTACCAACCAACATGCTGTCCTTAGAGCACTGGAGGCAGGCAGGAAGGGTTAATGTCTCTGTATCAGTGAGGTTCAGACTGGCTGGCCTTTGTAGCTGATAGATGTTTCACTTTGGCCTTATAAAGACATTTTATCCGCTGGAAACCCTTGTCGCATGACAGGATCAAAAATAGCCCAGCTGCAGCCTCTGCTGCCCGTCACCACATGTAAACTGGCAGGAGAGGAGGCTCTCCTAGCTGTGTCTGCACATTGTGGACCCATCAGCTCTGGGGACAGTGCTTTACACGGCCACACCTGTCACCAAGGGTGAGCCAGTCACCTGATGTGCCACAGAGTTCTGAATGTGTGCCTGGTTTCTGACATGCAGTTAAGAACATCTCTAAGTGTCCTCAGAAACACTTGGTGACATGGTTTCTGCTGGCACTGGGAAAGAGCTACAATTCTAGTAAAATCAAATGTATTTTTATCTCAGGGAAGACAGAGTTCACCACCCTTTGTGATAAATTCATCTTTTCCATGGATGTGCTTAACGAGTGATCCATAGAATTCAGGAGACAAAAAAAAAAAAAAAAAAAAAAAAAGAGAGAGAGAGAGAGAGAGAAGAAAGGAAGAAAGAAAGAGGAAGAAAGAAAAATAGAAAGAAAGAAATCAGTCTTGTGTTTTTGAAGAGCCTGAACGTGATGTTTTGTGTTCTTTAAATTTTGAAGGTGGTTATTTGTGCTTGTGTTACTAATAAGTTGGTCTTGTTGACAGCTAGATACCATGCCTGTGTTCTATTTTTAGAAAAGATAAGAGGTTGTGAGGGAGATTCGTTTAAAGAAAGACAAAAAATAAGTCAGATACTCGAGGTAGGACTTTGAAAATGGGCAGTAAGGGGCAGCTGCAATTGCTACCCTTTGTACGTAAACAAACCTCTTGTGATTTTTTAATTTTTTATTAACCAACTTTTAAGAAAGGGCTTCAGGCCTGTCCTGTCTGTGAGCTATGAGTGCAATGCTTCATACTTGATTTTGTTACACGTTCTTGGCTCTTTTCAGGGTGACCCATAACTATACAACTCAACTGTACAAACTCTAAACCATCTGGGCGGATCAAAAGCAGATAGGTTAATTATTCAATTTCTTCTGACAGGGGGACTAACGTAAGAGTTAGTGGGTATGCAGAGCAAGTACTACTGCCTACAGTGGATATCTTTGAGTCTCTATTAAGCTCCGAGACATTTGGTTGTGTTTTTCCTGTCCCTAGCTTTTCCATCAAGTTCACCAACCTCCAGCCCTTCTGTCTGCCTTGCATAGAGACAAACAAGCTGGCTGAGTCTCAGTTGCCTGATAGGCAAAAAGGTTCGATTGACTGTTCTGTCATCATGGGGAAAAAAAAAAATCAAAGAGAGACCGGAAGTGTGCCGCACACCTCTTTGAAAATCTCTGCGCGGGGCCTGTTAATAGCATTTTGGTAGCTTCCCACAACAGCCTTTTGTGAACGGAGTGAGCCACACTACTGTCGTGTGAGGAGTGTGTCTGCTGTGCTTACCACACTTGTGAACCTTGAAACTCCTGGTGTGAGGGTTTTGCTTCTTTCATAATTATGATTTTTTAATCAGGGTGACTGAGGTTGCAGAGAGATTAATGTGTGCTGAGTCTGCCTAGCGATTTCAAATAGGGTTGCCATGATAGAGAACACTGGAGTCTATTCTCCCTTTAACTGCCAGGCGGCTACCCCCACAGAACCCTTCCATCCCCGACAACCTTCCGAGCCCTGTATTCACGGCATGGATTTTTTTTCTATTTGCTAGACATATCTTTTTTAGAAGAACTCTACGAGTTTTTTTTTCAGAATTCATGAAGCCCCTGTTAAATCTGTCTTTCATAGCCCTGGCTAATCATGATTCATTTTTCCAAACTGGGCCTACACAGTGTTCTAAGTCAGAGTGAAAATTCTAACGGGGAGGATGTCATTCCGTTTTTTGTTGTTGTTGTTGATGACGATGATGAATTCTCTCAAGGGAGCATCAAACCGACCACTAAAGAGTAGATATTATGGCAACCCTATGTTGATAGCAACCACTAAATTTGAGTTTGTCTCCATCTCTGAGCAAAGAGTTCCACAAGAACTGACTGTGGCCTGACTTTGTTTCTCGTTTCTTAACAGGATCCCTGCTCACTACGTCTACCCGCAGGCTTTTGTGCAGCCTGGAGTGGTCATTCCCCACGTCCAGCCCACAGCAGCTGCGGCTTCCACCACACCGTACATTGATTACACTGGAGCTGCCTACGCACAGTACTCTGCGGCGGCAGCCGCAGCCGCAGCCGCTGCTGCCTATGACCAGTACCCCTATGCAGCCTCCCCAGCTGCTGCAGGCTACGTGACCACTGGGGGCTACAGCTATGCTGTCCAGCAGCCCATCACCGCCGCTGCGCCCGGGACAGCTGCTGCTGCGGCCGCAGCTGCTGCAGCCGCAGCCGCCTTTGGCCAGTACCAGCCTCAACAGCTGCAGACAGACAGAATGCAGTAGTAGACCAGCCGTCTGATCAAAGTCAAAAGGGTTTCTCTTTCCCTCCCAATTTCCCAGTTTTTAGTAGTTAATGAGAAAGTTAACGTTGACTTGGTGGCTTTAAAGGGAGAAAGCAAAGGTAGTGTGAAGCGGAGGTGTTACTTTTTTTTCCATACTCCGGGTAGTGCTGCAGATGGGAAGGGGAGAATGGGAGGGCGAGAAACAGTTTTTGAAGTCAATCCCAAAGAGCCTGAGTTACGCGGAATAGCCACTAGGAGATGATGGCAGGGGTACCAATGGGACTTCACTTTTGTATGGGGATTTTTATTTTTTGCTCTTTTTTATAGTATCAGGGAAGCAAACTGCCTTTTCCAAGTTAGAAAATGCTACGTGAATCTAGTTGAACCAGGGAATATGGAGTGAGCAATATGTAGCTTGAATTACGTGCAACAGTAGATTTTTTTAGAAAAGAAAACAAGACAGCAAAAGTGCTGATTGTCTTTCGTTGCAGTAACTGTGGGCCTGCGGAACTTTGTTGAGGCAGGAGGTAGTGTTTGCACTATCTCAAAAATGGGCATCGAACAATCAGTTTAGGGGTGTGATGGTGGGTACGGCGGACAGGTACCAAAGCTATTTTCTCATCTGTCCTGTGGATGAGTGGGGTTGTGGAGCCATTGATTACTGCACCAGCCGCTCAGACAATCAGTAGCACACACCAGGAAAGAGGCCGTCACTTGTACTCGTGGGAGGAGCTTGTCACATTAAAATTCCTCTCCCCATCCCCTGTCACGAGGGGATGATTTCATCTGCGGGTCGGGCTTTCACCACACCACTTGTCTTTCTATTTATTACATAGACTAGAGGATTATGGGTAAAGGCAGGTGGAGTTTGCAGATGCTCACCCCTTCGGGACTGTCTGAAGGACCTTTTTTCTTCCTTCCACCCCACCCCCCTTTTAAAATAATTTTACACCTTTTTCGTATCTATTTCAGAGTCCTATTTAAGACTATTTATTAGTGACTACAGTACCTAAGACAGCAAGGTTCTTGACGTTACAGTTCTCCGACGGTTGATGATCTTGTACTTTTTAATGTGCCTTAATAATAATCCTATTTAAGATATTTATTTTTAAGTTTTACTATGCTGCACTCTAAAGAAAGGAACTTTAGAAGTGACACTGTAAAATTATGTATTCATCTCAAGGCATAAGTTATTCAGTAGGTCTAGATGTAGCATATTAAATATTAACCTATTCAACTAAAGATGTTGGCTTTGGATTTATTTAAATTCCGTATGTGCACTGTTCGGGTGAGTACTCTCACCTGAACACATTTGAGTTTATTTTAGTCTTGAGTTGGTTTTCTTTGTTTTGTTTTGCTTTTTTTTTTTTTTTTTTTTTTAACAAGCTACGTCGCTGGTCCTGTGCTTCCTTTTCTTGATCGCTTTGCCCCTGTGGATGTCATCTATCGGGACCTCATGGCGTTCCCGCTTTCCTCGTGTAGTATATGTAGTTTTAAAAGACGGCTTTATATTTTTCCTTCTGAAAGTGCGATACTTGCAATTTTTACTCTTAAACTAAACTGAATACTATTTTACACTGTATTGGACTTTTATACTTGAAGAACTTCCTACAAGGAACAACAGGTTAGCATTTTTATGGTCTCTCTCCACTGTCACTGGATTTAAGTATTCCCGTGCCGGACAGTGGTACGCAATGGAGGGCGTGGCTCTCCTGTGCAAATTATTTATTTGTTGTGTATTTCGCTTTCTAATGTTTCAGATCTTCTCATCTATTCACTTGTATTAAATATAATTTTTAAAAACTGCTGTTGCACTGGTTATTTCTAATTCTGCCGGGAAAAGAAATGGTTCTTTTTTTTAACTAGTTTTCTCCGCTTGAGAGAGGCTGATTGTGCTTGCCATGTAGCTAAGGATAACCTTTAATTTTGATCCTCACACCTCCTGAGTGCTGGCTGTGCAGGCATGCACACAGCCCAGGGCTTCCCACACGGGAGGCAAACACTGTGCCAACTGAGCTACATTTCCAGCCCCCATCCCTTTTTCTTCTTAACTACTTTGATTAACCATGCCTCAATGGAAAACTTTTCCTGTGGACATAAAAATCTCTCAGAGGATGTATTCTTTGACCTTTAAAGTAAATCTCATGAAATATCGGCTTTATGTATAGCAAAGAGACCATCGCCCTAAACTGAATCTTAAAGGACCATTCGTATCACTGAAGATCGGGGGTATAAGCAACCCCAGGCTAGATCAGACCAGTGCTGTTGGGGGCAGGGGGACAAGAGACTGGAGCTAGCCTGTGGAGCTCCCGCATCTAGAAAATTTCATATTTTCTAGAAATGCTAATAGATCCACATGTTCTTGCTTACTTGTTTGTGATGCTAAAATTGAACCTGGGGCCTCACATAGCCTAGGCAAGTGCTCCACCACTGAGCAACCCTCCCATCCCCCTTCTTTGACCTTTGACAGTATACCAGGACTGACCTCAAAATTGCTATGTAAAAGAAAATGACCTTGAACCTCTGATCTCCTGTCTTTGACTCCTGAGCATTGAGATTACAGGTGTGCACCACCACAGCTGATATATGTGGTCCTAGGGGTTGAATCCAACGGAGGTCCATCCCCAGTCCCAACTTCTGATTTCCTAAATACAGCCTCACTAAAAAGCCCTGGCTAGCCTTGAACTCACCTTCTGGATCCGTTTTAACTTGAGATCTTCCCACCTTAGCCTCCCTAGAGGCCTATCAGTGATATTTTCAGACTTCTCATATAGTCTATTGGAACAGAAATGCCAGCCTCTAATAGTCAAAAGTGTCACATAGCAGTCCCTCAATGCAAAATCAAAGACAGTAAGGGGGTAAATTCATGGCGACAATTGCTTCAATGACTATAGCGATGGCTACCCAAACAGAAAGTCCCTGGGTCTTACCTTTTAACAACAATGCAGTAATGTCTAATAAAGTATTCATTAGAAAGCCAACAAGCACAAAATGTCAAGGAGGTGACTGTCTACTAATGATCTTAAAGAGTATATGTTATTTTTCTTTTAATGGGGATGCTTTATTGAACTCTTGTTCCTAGTGTCTCCCGCATCTGTGGTCCATCTTGAACTCCGTTAATTTTTAGCAGAAGGGACAACAAAGTGTATAAACTGCATCCCGCTTTATAATCATCCTCCAATTTGGAACCATCACAGGTTCAAACTCCAACTGGAAGTGGAGACAGCAGCATCTCCCCCGTGGGAGGTGGAAATGTACCCGAGGTTTTATCAAGGATCAGTAGGATTGTTTCTCAGCCACTTGATGTCCTAGTGGCCATTTTAAATTTTTCAGATTTATGAGAGGTCACTTTGGTCCTCAACAAGTCATCTATTGCTGAACTTGAAGTAATATTTGATTTATGATTAAAAATGGGTCAGACAGTTCCAGGGAAAGTTTATTAAAAGTAGCCAGACTCAGGAAAGCCAGAAATCCACCTGTTTTAAGCTAGGCTGTACATTTCTTTGAAGTATTTCCTGATGAGAGAGAGAGAGAGAGAGAGAGAGAGAGAGAGAGAGAGAGACAGACAGACAGACAGACAGACAGACAGACAGAGACAGAGAAGGACTGGTACCTTGTAATACTAATAATGCATAGATTTCTAAAAAGAATGAAAAAAATTAATATCTAATAAAAGGAAAGATACCATGGTGTAATGTCTGCATTGATCTCATGTATTTAAGAGGCCACTGGTATTCAAAAGGACAGTGAGTCAGATCCAAGATGTGGAGTGAGTCCTGGCTTCACTGCCTACCAGCTGGTTGATGCACTGGTGTCCAGAGTCAATGGTGCCCACCCATAGTCCTTCTGCTTCTCAGGGCATAAGAAGATTAGATGACGAAGACTATGGCTTGTCTCTTCTGCACATCATGTTGAGATTTAACTCTCACTGTGAGATGTTAAAAGGTGCGTCCAGGTGTGATTCTCAAGAGAATGAGGCTCTGAGTTCACCAACAGAATTATCCACTCACGGATTTGTGGATTGATGGGTTAACGACTTATCTCAAAGTGGGTCTGCTCTAAAAACCACTTTGCTTAAGTCTTTTGTGAATGCCCTTTCTCTTACCACACAATGCTCTGCCATGCCTCAAGGCTGCCAGCAAGGAAGCCATCACACTGTGGACTGGCTTCATGTCAGACCAGAACAATGAGCCAAAACAAACCTCGTTTCTTTATAACATACCCAGTCTGGGGTATTGTGGTATTGGCAAGAGAAAGACGACAGACTAATGTGATAGACTAACTGATAAGAAAGCATTTTAGAAGCATTAAAGTATTGGGCAAGTGAAAATTGAACTGAGACAGTATAGTTTGAGGGTTTGTTTGTTTTTTTTAATGCTGTTGTTACTTTGTGTTTTCTGATGTGTTTTTGAGACAGGGTCCCTTGTAGCACAGCCTAGTCATGAACTCACCTAGCCAGTGATGATCACCAATTGCTGACCCCCCTGCCTCCACCTCCTGAGTATTGGGTTGCAGGTGTGCACCACACATTTGGTTTTGTGCAATACTGGAGATGTTACCCGTGGCTTTGTGCCTGTAGGCAAGCACTCGGCCCACTGAACTTTGTCTCTGGCCCTAATCAGGCGATATTATGGTATTAATTTGGTAACTGGCTTCAGACGTCTGATTACACAAACCCTTCTAAGGAGATAAAATTGTGTTCCGTGGTGTTATCTTCATCTCAACCCAATCAAACAATACCCAAATAATCCAACAGGCAAACTGTACAGTAACAGTAACACAAAGGTAACAGAGAGGGAAGGGGGGAGAAGGGAGGAAGAGGGGAGGGAGAGAGAGAGAGAGAGAGAGAGAGAGACCCAGAGACACAGAGACACAGAGACACAGAGACACAGAGACACAGAGAAAGAGAGAGACACAGAGAAAGAGAGACAGAGAAAGAGCTTACCAGACAGGGGAAGGAGGGGTAGATGCAAAGATTACAGAATACATTTCTTTCACAGAGGCTCTATATTTAGTCCTTTCCTTGCTCCTGTCAAATGTTGTTCTTCTTAATTCCTTTGGCGTCTTAAAAAAAAAACGCTCATTAAGATGACAACCCGAGGCTTGGAAGGGGCAGAGGTGAAGAGGAACAAAAATAAATAAATAAATAAATGCGTTTTCATGCTTACTTTTGTCCTCGCTTCTCCTTCAAGAGTTCCAGGCTGTTTCCATGGAGATTCTAACTTTGTTTCTGCTTGAGCACTTTGTATAAAAGAGATTCATTTTGGGTGTTGGTTCTGAGTGGGATTTTTAGTTCAATAGTGATTTTTGCGCAATCACTTGCCTGACAAGCTCTTTAAAAGTTCTGCTATTTTTAATTGGCCAAATGATTGTACATATTTATGGGGTAAATAGGATGTTTTTGTCACATGAGTATATAGTGTTATAATCAGATCAAGGTAATGAACATATCTATAATCTCCAAATAATTACTGTTTGTTGTGGTGAAAACATCTGAAGTTTTCTCAGGTTATTTTGAATGTACATCACTTAATACCTTAGGCTATTTTGAAATATATGTTATTAACTTTAATCACCCCACTGTGCAATAGAACACTAGAATTTATTCCTGCTTGTGTAAATATAACTTTGTAGCTATTGTCCAACCTCTCCCTATTCTAACCTCTAGCTGATCAGTAGAACCTTCGCTGGCCACCACTCTCCTCTCTATTAACGTAACATCAATCTAAATCCCTCTGTGCATGACGCTACATTTTGTTTGTCCTTCAATGCCTGCCTTACTTCACTTAGCATCCTCCTGGTTGTTGTGAATGACAGGGTTTCATACACTGGTAAGGCTGATAGCATTCACACAAACAAATACAGGCATCATGTTCATATATATGTCTGTATATCATGATTGAAGTCGACTCGAAGTGATTTCACATCTGTTCTTGCACGGTGTTGTTATAACCGGAAATGCAGATGTCTCTACTGTAAGACTGGTATCCAGTTTCCTTTGGCTAAGGATGTAATCGCTTGCCTAGGGCATTCAGTAATTCTCACTTTAACAGGGAGGAGCCTTCATCCTGTTGTTTAGGACAATTCACATTCCCACCAACTACAGTATATATAGGAGTTCTCTCTTTTTTTCTCTACCTAACATTTTATTGACTTATTCATTTGTAGTGCTAGGGATTGAACATAGGGTCTCCGTGCTGGGCAAGCACTATACCATTCAAATATATTCCTAGTTCCCTCCTCCTCCTCCTTCTCCTCCTCCTCTCCTTTTCCTCCTCATCTTTCTTTCACTCTCTCTCTCTTTCTGTCTCTCTCCCTGTCTCTCTTTCCATCTCTGTCTCTCTGTCTCTGTCTCTCTCTTTCTCTCTTTCCCTCCCTCCCTCCCTCCCTCCCTCCCTCCCTCCCTCACCCTTTCATGGTGACAGTGTTCTTAGCTGAGAGGTGACAGTGTCACTGTGGTTCCTGATTCTTGTTGACACTGAGCTTTTCCCACTGATCTATTGAAGTTTTCAAGTTTAAAAATTATAAATTAATGATATTATTAGTGTGCGTGTGCCTGTGTGTGTGTGCGTGTGCGTGTGCGTGTGCGTGTGTGTGTGTGTGTGTGTGTGTGTGTGTGTAGGTTCTCGGGCCGTGTTTCACATATGGAGATCAGAAGGCAACTCTGTGAAATCAGTTCCTTCCTTCCACTGTCCATGGGCTTCAGGGATTGAACTTAGACAATGCATGGCAAACTCCTGTGTGCCATCTCACCAGCCCCCAAGAAACAAGACCATTCCTGTACAGCCTTTGGTATTTTAAAATATGAAAAATGATAGGAATTAATACAAAGTCACTCAGCCTGTCCCCTTGCACAGACTTTGACCCTTCTTACCCAACAACATCCTTAAAGATGACATCTATAGCGCTCTTGTCTCTGCTGTCACTTGCATCCTAGAAGACGAATGTCACTCTCTTTTTATAACCAACATGTCCCACTAAGCTATTAATGTGCTTTAGGTTGGATTGGAAAGTACATAGCATTTACTTTTACACCAATGAAAGAGATAATTCCTATTCAGTTGTAGCACAGACTGGATACAAAACCTGATTTCTTTTCACTCAGTCACACAGAGTGTGTCTACAAAAGGGTACACATCAGAAACTGACTTCCAAGAGCAAGTTTTTTAAGTGTCTTTACATTTACATGCTTTTGCATAGCGTGCCAAATAGTAACACACGCCTGTACGGTGTTCCTCTGTCAGTGTCATCCAGAGATAAACATAAACAATGTCATCCACTTCTCCAATGCCCTGACTCTGCCCTTGTAGATGGATCAGGTGAGGCAGAAGAGACACAGGATGCCGCTTGGAGAATCTTGGGGTGTGTATGTATCTTCCCTTCTGTATCCACTTATGGGAATTTTAATTTCAGTGTTTCGAGATTTATTTATTTCATGTGTATGAATGGTTGCCTACATGTATGTGTATGCACAACATGCATTCCCAATGCCCAGGGAAGTCAGAAGAGGTTGTCAGGTCCCCCTGGCACTAGAATTACTAATGGGAGTAAGACACTATATAGGCACTGGGGATTGAACCTAGGTCTCTGCAAGAGTAAGCAGTGCTGTAAGGTGCTGAGCCATCCCTCCACCCTAAGTTATTTGTACTTTGCAATTAAAGGAAAGGATGCAAAGAAAAGGATGAAGCCTAGCAATGCAGTTCAGTGGGTAGAGAGCTTCCCCAGCAGGCAGAAGGTCCAGGGTTTAATCCCCAGCACCAAATAAAGCCAGAAATGACAGTGAGCCAACATGGAGGTGGCAGTGTCTGAAATGCAAGGCCATTCTTAATTACATAGCAAGTTCCAGGCCAGTCTGGGATACAGGAGACTCGGTGTGCAAAGATAAAATGAAATAATGAAAAGGGAGGTAACTACAGTTAGATGCGTCTGCTAAAACTAGGCAAAGGGGGCTGAAACAATGTGTGTGGTGTAAGCTGGATAATGTGAACTGAGGGATACACTGAGGTGCTGTGTGAGGAACAGAGCTGGTCATTCCTCGAGGGGCCGAGGTCCTTGCTCTAAAGGCAGCTCATGGCATCGCTAAATCATAGCAACTAGATGCACGGTTTCTTTCTGTTTTCATCGAAGGCATTTGAGAAGGAAAGTAGTTAGTTTAAATTTGTTATTTATTTTTTATTTGTTATTTTGTGGATGGTGTGTGGAAACAAATGTGTGTGCAGACATGTGCATGCCTGTGTGGAGGCCAAAGGACAATCTCATATGTTGTCCCTAATCTCATATGTTGTCTCCTCACCTCTTCCCTCCCCTTGTCTCTTTTTTTTTTTTTTTTTTTTTTTTTTTTTTTTTTTTGAGACAAAATCCCTCCTTGCCTGAAACTCACCAAGTAGGCTAGGCTAGTTGGCCAGCAAACACCAGCCATTCATCCTCCTGCCTCCACCTCCTTGGCACGGAAAGAACAATTAAGCCTCCACTTCTAGCTTATTTTAAGCTAGAAGGTTTGAAAGAAAAAAAAAACTGTCAGAGTAAAAGACTTCTAAACACCCAACTCTGAAAACTTAATTCAAGCTCAAACGCATAACGAACCTGAGGTGTCTCTGGCAGAGCGCCCTGTTGTAGCCCAGGGCCTCACCCTGGTCTTGCTTTGCTTACTTCACACCGCCCATGCCGAGTACACACTACCAGCAAACACTGCTGAAACACCTCGGCTGCAGAGTGTGCACCCCAGTGCTTTTCCTGTGCACAGGAAGCTTTCTATTCTTACAGGAACATAAGGGTTTAATTGTGGGGAATGAAGCCTCTCAATGTTTTTCTCTTCTGATTACTTACATGCGAGTGTCAGATTAGTACATCTTTGGGTTGTATCAGGCTTGAAGGCTCGACCCTCAAATTCTGTATTTGAAAACAGGTCCTGGTGACGCTTACCTTTAATTTCAGTACTCAGGGGGCCAGAGGCAGGAGACTCTCTGTGAGTTTGAAGCAGACTGGGCTACATAGTAAGCTCCAGGCCTGTCAGAGTTACTTGGAGAGGCACTGTCTCGAAAGAAAGAATGAAAGAGAGATAGAGGAGAAAGAGAGAAAGAAAGGAAGGAAGGAAGAAAGAAAAGGAAGGAAGGAAGGAAGGAAGGAAGGAAGGAAGGAAGGAAGGAAGAAGGAAGAAGCAAAAGAAATAGAGGGAGAGAGAGAAAGAGAAAAAGAGAACACAATTTAACAACAAAAAGACCCTGTCTTCAAAATAGTGATGACAAATACCCAAGACTTTCTTCTGACCTCCACACATTCATGACGGTTTACACAAACCTGCATCTACACCTATGAACACACACACACACACACACACACACACACACACACACACACACACA
>JANHMN010000006.1:16421486-16436394 GCA_030674055.1 Rhabdomys pumilio | reverse complement strand
CACACACACACACACACACACACACACACACACACACACACACACACTGCTTGAATTGCTGACTTGGATTTCATTAAAATTAAGTAAATTTTGACCTGGGATCAGGACAGGATTTTCTACAATTTCTGAAATAACCTTAGGTACAGTTCTGCCGTGATGTGCTATGTATTTATCAGAAGCCAAGTTCTCAACATTGACAATCCCGAAATGAGAGTATCAGTCAACCCCAGGAAGCATTGAAGATACTCTGTGTCCTGCAGCCTGGACATTAGCCAAGATTTAATTGTTACAAAAGTACAAACAGGCATCTATCTCATTCGTGGGCAAGTTTTGCTTTCATTTTTCAATAGTGGTGAACTTCTATGTATACCAAAGAATGGTTTCATCATCAACCTCTTTATGATTTGCTGTCAGTAAATGTGGGAGTGGTGTACCAACTTTATACACCTATTACCCAAAGTCATATCAAGTTTTATCAAACAAAAAGAGACTGAGAGTAGAAAAAGTGTTAAGTTCTGATACTGATTCCCAGGACTTCCCTCTCGTCAAAGGCTTTGTACTCTTGCATTTGTATCCCCTCTTTCCCCCCACCCCACCCTCTTCCCTGCTTTGTGGTCCATGGCGCATGCCCCTGCTTTGTGGTCCATGGCGCATGCGCTCACGTATATACACAGCCTCTGATCGCCGCCATTGTCCTCTCTTCTCACACGAACAGGGTTTTCTTAGAGTCCATGTGTAAGTGAAATCATGTGTCTGTCTCTGTCTGGCTTTTGATTTCTGGTATGTGTCCTCTACAGTCATCTTGTTGTCAAAAAGGACAGAACTCCTCTTAGAAGGCCGAGTCATAGTCCTGTCTGTATGTGTGCATCATTTTATCTGTTCATTTGCTGACAGACACCTATGTCGATTACAGATCCTTGCTAGTATGAATTTGTACTCCAGTTGCATGGAATGCAAATGTCTCTTCAGCATGCTGGCTTCACTTCCTTTGGCTGTATACCCAGAAGTAGGATTTCTGGATCATATGATAATCCTATATTTAGTTAACTGAGCTCTTGAACTACGTTTGCATAGGGCTAGGCAGTTTTAAAGACTGGATACATTTGTTTTAACTGAAAGCTTTAGAAACAGACAGTTATGGAATACAAATGTGCACACATACATGCACACACACACACGTGCACACACACACACACATGCCCAAACACATTAAAACATATGTACAAAATTAAAATACGTTATTTGTGGCTCTTGATGTCTTTATTTGTATGCCCTGTGTCTCTATCAATGGTGTCCTAACGACGACAGGCCTATGGAGAAGTCATGAACAAATTGTAAGATTGGGACTCCAGCTGCTACCCATCTACTATATCTGGGGCTCTTGTATTTAATCCTCATTACAGCTAGAAGGCAAACCTGTTCCATTACTCCATTTAAAAAGAGAGAGAGAGAGAGCATAAAAACAGCAACAAGCAGCCCTCTAAAAAGTTATAGTGTCAGGGTTTCTCAGAACCCAGATTTCAATATGTGGCTTAGCTCTACATTGCCCCCCAAAAGGCCATGTACAGTAGGCTTGGTGGCCAACTGATGGGCTTTAAAGAAAGGGATTTCATCATGAGGACTCTGGCTGAGCTATTCAATGCACTGATCTACTGGTTGTTTCACAATTAATGAGCAATTGGGCAGTTAAACTAGACAGGATAGTGCCTGGTCAAAAGGTGTGGGCCTCTGTGGGTCACTCCCTTCACCATTTCCTGTATCATTCTCTCGGCTTCCTGGTTGCTGTGATGTCAGCAACCTCCTACTCCAGATGTTCCCAATACCATGATATGTCTGGTGCCCAAAACAATGGAGCCAGTCAACCACAGACTGAGATACTCCAAACTGTGAGCCAATCAACTACAGACTGAGATACCCCAAACTGTGAGCCAACCAACAGCAGACTGAGATAACTCAAACTGTGAACCAAAGCAAATCCCTTTTCCTTTTAAATTGTTTTTCTCTGGTATTTGTCACCACAATAGGGGAGAAGTTATCACAGGGTAGCTGACAGCAGTACTGTGTGTACACCAGCTCATACATTGTGTCCCATCTCTCTAACAATCCCTACGAGCTTCTGGTGTGGTTCCTCAGTGCTCTCAGCTCTACCTTCTATCCCAGTCAGGCAACCACTGACTTGAAAGAGAAATTTCCTGCATGAATTTGAAGCATGAAAGACAGAGACAGAAGACTCCAGCTTTGCTCAGATGAATCAGCCTCAGTCACAACTGCAGCCTGATTTTATTGACCTTTGGCTATATTTTTGGTTCCTGCTTCTCATCTGAGGACCATATTTAAAAATAAAACAACTCTTCTTCATCAATAATAATTTAAAACACTCCTACCGCTCCATTGTCTATCATGGTTGACAGTGTTTAACCAGTGGCTGGCAGCATGGTGGCAGCATGGTGGCAGTCACTGGAAGAGTGTGAAGGAGTGACTGGGAAGGATAGGGTGAGTCTGAAGTCCCAGGAGGACTGAGAGGGTAACTGTGAGCACAATACCTCTCTTCTAGACACTGGCTTGAGGGTTTCCCTGACCCTTCTACAACCATGCTATGTCACGTGTAGTAGAAGAGATACTGGCTGTGATCAATGTCAAGTTGGATGCTGTCTTACCACTGCTTCTTCATCAGACCTGACATATCTAGATTTAGGGCTACCAGTTGTTGAGTGTTTTTGCGACAGATATTGAACACACTAAGGGCATTACACTGCACAGCAGGCTCCCTACATCACCTTCATTTTAAAGAAAGGTTAGTGTGGACTGAAGGCAGTAGAAACACCAAGAATGACAGCCCAGAAAATGATCGGCTGCTGGTTCATCTCGACAAGCTTTTCTTGTGTCCGTGAGAACCATGTCAGAAATTCTACAGAGAGCTTAATAAATGAGCCTTCAGTACTGGGTTCAAAAGTGAATTTGAAGAGCCTAAGGCAAGTTCTATACACGATTAAAACACTTGATAAAAATTGTAAAACGTTATATTTTTCTTTAGTTTCTTCGAAAACGACTGTTTCCTGACAGTACTCTTTATTACGATAACTATTCAGTCACGATGACCTCAATCTATTGTGAATTTGGGCAAAAATATAGCATTGCTGTGATTAATGATGATAAGTGTCTGTAGAGTAGAAGGTTCTAGTAAGAATAAAATAAACATAAGTACAAGTCAGCCTGGCGTGTCTGCTCAGCTGGTATAAAGACTTGTTCCACAAAGGCCTGAACTCAATCTGCAGAGCCCATAGGAAAAGAGCCACGTATGGTCTCCTGTGCCCGTGTTCCCAGCAATGAAGAGATAGAAGCATCTCTGGAGCTTGCCAGAAGGCAGCCTCCCTAGCCTAAGAGGCCAATGAGAGACCAGGTCTTTAAAAAAAATCAGTAGATAGTACTCCTGTCCTTCACATATGCACGCACAGACATTCACACGCACTCACACATATGTACGTGTACAAGAACACAGAAACAAAAGTGGATACGGGTGGAACTGAATGCCAAAGCCTATAAAGTAAAGAAGGCCTTTAGAGAAGGCCATCAATGTTGATGACAATAATATTTGATCTCAATGCAGAATAGAGTAGCCTAGGCGTGTGGTTCAAGGCTAGGATTGCTCAGAGCCCATCTGCTGCTGTTCGAACAGAGGGAAGTAGGAAGAAAGGCAGTTTGCAGAATTGAGAGTTGTGCTGTTTGCCCAACACGCATGTCGGATTCCAGGCACTTCAGGAGTCTTGCTCGTTGACGCTTGCATACCAGTTGCTTTTCTTATCCCCTTTGGCACGTTTCTTCAGCCAGCACACAGCTGCTTATCTCCCGAGCAGTATCTCCCTGGTGACTGCTACCCTCTCAGCTGCTGAGGGGCCATGTCCTTTAAATCTCCCAACTGTCTCCCTTACTGTTCAGCCCTGGCTCCCTTTATCTACAGGGATTTTTTTTCCTAATCTCTCCCAGCTGCCACTTTGGGCACAGTGACTGTCACTGGGGTCTCTCAGAGTGAAGTGTTTCAGCTGCGACCAACTGTGGAGGGAAGGAACAGAGCCACTACAGTGATGCATTGTGAAAGCGAGCCTCAAAAATAAAATAAAATGAGTATCAATGTAGGGACAACTTACGTTCCACAAATCAACCCATGCATTTCTACAAGGCTGAGATTCCCACTGGAGGCTCCAAGAAATGTAGATGAGGCATTGAATATGTAAACTAAGACATGGCTGCCCTTAGGAATACAGATTTGTGACTGAGCCGGACTAAGTTTCTGCTCCACTCCCTCAGCAGCAAACTCCACTGGGTCCTGAAATGAAAAGACTGGAGACTGGAGAGAAATGTCGAATTGGACTCTATGTTCTGATAAGAAAATTTGTTTCTAACTACTTCTCATGAACTCAAACCTTCCTCCGCTGGTACGATTGTCATTCTTCCAGGTAATTCTTACAAGGTGATTTTATGAGGTTTCCCAGGTTTTCTTAATGTGCTGAGTTCTGAGTTTTGTTCCTTAAGGTATGATATTCACGTTGAGGGAGGTTACAAACTTGTAAATAGAGACTTAAGGACCCCTACAAGCAGAAGAACAACTGTCAGAGATGCACACTGCTAGATAAAGCCAGGCTTTGGCTTAGCCATGGTCACTCCTTACTTTCCGCTTAAGAAAATGTCCAAAGACAAGCTAAATAAGGCAGGGCATACCCGAGTTTCTAGCCGTTGGGAAGCTGAGGCAGGATGAACAGGAGTTTGAGAACAGCTTGGGTTACATGGCTAGACCCGGTCTCAGAAACTGGAAGAACAAAAGAAAGAGAAAGAAAGAGAGAGGGGGAAGAAAGAGAGAAAGAAAGAACAAAAGAAAAGAAGAAAGGAAGGAAGAAATTAATTACATGATAGACTTAAAGACTATACACGTGTCTTTGAAAATAATACTAAGGTTAGCCAATATTGTTCTCTCCTATATTAACACAAGAAATTCAAACAAATTTATTAAGATATCTTTGCATTAATAACACGCTATTAGGATAATTATGATATCAAAGAATGACTTCAGCCACACAGAAGTAGCTCCCCACAAATCAGTAGGAAAGTGTTATGTGGGTAATTCATTCTAAACCTGAAGCAGAAAATATTAAATACAGTAAGTCCTCTCCAAGCTGAGAGACTCCTGTTGACAGTTGGGCTGCTGTTGTTCACTGTCACTCTCCTTCTCCTTTGCCAAACAGGTTGATTGTGGCTCACAGAAGCATAGGTGATTGTCAGGAGGTCACATCTCCAGAATGCCTCCCACTAAGCTTATGGCATCTCTATCACCAAAGAGTCCTCCAGCCAGCGATTGTTTAGCCATCATACAACCCCTGGGAGAGAGGTCCTGTGAGTCTCCCCTTCCACCAAGCAATCTTCCAAATCGCTGCCAATCATCCCAATGACAGTCACTTCCAATGTCCCTTTATTCTCTTCCCTAGATCACCTGATACCCCCATTATTCATCCAGCCATGGAAAAGGCTCTCCCTTTGAGTAGTTGCTCGAACACAACCATCCTCAGGTTGCCTTGAATGAGTGCGCTCGAGAGTTGCCATGGAGACATCTGTGCCCACCGAAGTGAGGCTGAAACACTGGGTAGTGTTTGTCTAGGGTGACAGGAGCCCTTACCTAACAGTGAGACACATCAATAATCAATGGCCCCACAGAGAAAGAACCCCATGAATAAGGGATGCTGCTGTGTTTGGAGAAGATGAAGCCAGCGGTGCTCTTGTTCCAGGGAAACGGGATATGCTCAGAATGACACAGCACTCTCTGAACTTTCCAGTCACGCCACCAGACAGCTTAGATCAGAAGTACTCAACTTAGTAGCGCCCTCAGGGAGCCAATTTCCTCAGGGTCAGAGTCTGGTCAGCAACACTCTTGCCCAGAGATTTTTTTTCCCCTTAGAACTGGTCAAGGGCACTGAATTATGTTTGCACACTGTTATATATATATTCAATAGTTAAGTAGAGCCAGTGTTTATCTGGGTGGTTTTACATTCAAGATGAAAGGCTAAAAACTAACACAATTCCCAGATATATTTTCTACCCCATTTAGAGCTTACCATCTTCCAGGTCTGTCTAGTTTTCTTTATGGTAATGTTTAATTATTAATCCCGCCTGATTTGTAGGATCTAATTTAAGGCTGCATTAATAGATTGCTCACTAGAGAGTTTGCCAAACCCGTGGCAGGACAAAGTCATTAGAGTCTGCCGACTACGGGAGCAGACCCAGAGGCAGAAGGATTTGCAACTGAGTCTGCACTTCACCATGTGTCTGTCCCCCGTGAGACCTGAGGGAGTCACATCTCCTTTCATCTGAGGGTGTTTATAGCATCTCACAAAGTGTGGAGACTCCAAAGTCAAAGCAGGCCAAGTATGAAGTATTCGATACATGCTGGGGTTTGTGGTATATGAGTGTGCGTGTGTACATGTGGGTGTATGTGCTCACACACAGTACTCAAGAGCCCAGTGTCAAGCCAGATGTCTTCCGTTTTTGCTAGCCTTTTTTTTTTTTTAATGATTCTGAAGATGATCACTTTTGCTAGACTGGCTTGTCAATAAGCCCTTGGGATCTTCCTGTCTCCATCCACCCAGAGCTACCATACCCATCTTTTGAAGAGGGCACTGGCTTTCCAAACTCTGGGTCTCATGCTTACACAGCAAGAACTCTGCCTACTGAACCTTTATCCCATGTTAGGCATCTTGGATCACTGTTTCCCCTAACTATTGATCCAGCAAGTATTTACTGGGTGTATAATATGTACTAGTTATTGGGAACACAGAATTAAGAAATCATATAATGTTGGTACTCTTGGAGCTAATATTCTAGGAGTAGAGGAGACATCCCTCGCGAAAAATCGGTATGTTTTTCATGGTGGTTAAAGAGAAGTGACCCCAAGTATGACAGGAGAAGGGACAGTGACCAAGGGTAGGAAAGGAGGCTGGTATCATCTCTGTCTCTCTCTAATGACATTTAAATAGAAAAGAAAGATAAGAAAGCACGATTCGTGAACACTACAGCAAAAAATTGTTCCAGGGGCAGGGAAGTACTTTTGTGAGGTTCCTGAGGCAGGAGGATGATGGCTGTGCCAGAGGATGAGGCAGAGTGGAGAAAAGAACGGGGAGTATAGACTGAAGTGGCACTGGGGTTGGGGGTGGAGAGAACGTGCAGCCTCTGACAGCCTGTAATAGCACTCTAGACTTACTAGCGTGATTGTCAGCTTTGTCTACATGACCAGCTGTTTGAAGCTCCTGCCTTGACTTCCCCTCATGAGGGACTGCATTCTGGAATTGGAAGCTCAAGCAATCCCCTTTCTCATGTCATTTCTGTCAGGTTAGTTTTTATCACAACAACAGAAACAAAACCACTACAACTGGAAGGAGATAAGAAGACATCAGCAGGCAATAAGCCCAAGAGGATCATGGGATGACACTGTTTCAAAAGTATCACTTCACCCTCAGTGGGATGGAGAGTTTACAGGAAAGTAGAGAAGGAAAATAGTTAGCAGGGTGTGATAGTCCCTCGTGCAAGAGATTGATAGGCATTTGTGGCCTAGAGTGTCCATAATAAATTATTAAGAAAGGGGCATACTCCCTACATAGTTGAATTAAGGTGCCATTGGGATTTGCACATAGATAAGCTACAGAGGTTGAGAACAGTGAAGACTCAGAGATGCCTCCAAGTCTGTGGCCTGAGTAGCAGATGCCTCATCAGGATGACACTAAAGTAGCCACAGACCATGTGGACAGAGGGAAGCCTGGGAAATAAGTCCACAGTTTTGTTTTGGATATAGTGAGTTTGAAGAATCTGGAAGAAGGCAGCTGGCAGAAGGTGATGGTCTGCAGTTTAGCAAAGATCCCAGAGCCTGGGACAAAACTGAAAAGCTTATAGCAACTAACTGAGTTCACTGTAATGCCTCTGGCTCACATCCTTAGCACAAGGCATACTTCCTGCTTCGGTGAAAATGGGGATAGCAACGGGACTGGTATTAGCTAAAGGTCCTGGAAATTGCCATGTCCCGTTTTCTCATTGAGGGGGTAGTGGTGTGGGTATCCCAAACCCCTGAGCAACCACAGTGAATAGATACTCTTGGTAATTCATGATGGACATCCTAAAGCAAGAGAGAGAAAAAAGATTGTCCCAAGCCATTGGGATTTAAGGGTTGTGTACAGCAGACCGTGTATGAGACATAGACCAAGGTGTGCTTAAAGCCAGTCTTGGACAAGATCACCTGTGTACTAAGAACACTGTAAAGGCTCTGAGGGCTGAGCTCTTCCATCATAACTGGATAGTAAGGAAATACAGGGAAGTCCAGGGAAGAAACCTGCTCTCAGAAGAGACCTCAGAAAGTAACGGTGCTTCCTATCAGGCCCTTGCTAGATGCTCAACACGCTTGTATCTTGATCTTGAACTTTGACCTCTAGACCCATGAGTGACCCACTTCTGTTGTCTGTAAGAGCCCAGTTGCTGGTGTTTGTTAAAACAGTTCAAACGGACTCAGGCAAGCTGCTAAGGAAAAGTAAGAGGTCAAAGGGAGAACCGGCCTCGTGGGCATGCCAACTGGGTCAAACGGGGCAGGGCAGCACCTTGCGGCTTGACAACTGTTGTGAATGTCTGCCTTTTGGAGGTTCAGAAATGAAAATGATGAGGCAGAGAGATGGCAAATATAGACAAGACAGATACAGGAAAATGTCCTGTTCAGGTGAACAGAGAGAGGAGGAGGTCAAAGAAGGACATCTTAAGAGAAAAGATTAAGCTGGCGGTGTAGTTCAGTTGCTAGGGTACTTGCTCAGCACGCACAAAACCTGGGTTCTGTTCTATTATTGCATAAACTAGGTATTAATAACAGAGGCCTGTAATCCCAGCACTCCAAAGGTAAAAGCAAGAGTATCAGGAGTTCAAAGCCATTCTCAGCTACACAGTAAGTTCAAGACCATTCTGGGGCACGTGAGACCTTATCTCAAAATAATTAATTTTAAAAGATAAAAGATTACCAATCTTGTAGCAAAAAAAAAAAAAAAAAAAAAATAGAAGCAGGGTGGAAGAGGAGAAGGAAGGGAAGGGGAAGGAAGAAGAAGATGAGGAAGAGAGGGAGGAGAGAGCAACCCTAGACCAACCAAAGCCATACACCAGTACATGCCTGCATTCAGGGCCTGGGACTTCCACTGCCATGCCCAAAATAAAGACGGGAGGAAACAAAGCCAAGGTGAAGGGTGAGCCACCAAGCTATGAGGCTGTCTGATAAATCTGATCTTAACAAAGCCAGAGGCCCAGCCCGAAAAGGTCCCCACCAAGAAAGGAGACAAAAGTCCCAGAGGGGAAAGGGGAAAAGCTGGTGCTATCAAGGATGGACCAGCCCCTAGAAGATGCCAAACAAATCAGGCACAGAAAGCAGAGGGTGCTACAGCTGAGTGAAAGGTGTGTGTGTGTGTGTGTGTGTGTGTGTGTGTGTGTGTGTGTTTATAACTACATACTTCTGATGAATGTATAGTCTGAAATACTGTGTCTTACTGCCATTGATTAAAAATGCAAAGTTTTTTTTTCTTTTATTTAAAAAACAACCTACGTTGCTAACACACAGAACTCTCAGGTGTCCTGGTTTGCTTTCAATTGCTATGATAAAGACTATGAACAAAAGCTACCCAGGGAGGAAAGGGTTGATTTGTCTTAAATGTCCTAATCACGGTCCATTGTCGAGAGAAAGCATGGCACGTACTCCAGCCAGGCAGGAACGAGAGCTCAACCATGAAGGAAGGCTGCTTACTGCTTTGTTCACAATGGCTGGCTCAGCCTGCTTTCATATATGGTCCAGGACCACCTGCCCAAAGGTGACCCCATCAAGAAAATGCCCCCAGGTTTGAAAACAATCCAATCTGATGGAGACATTCTCTCAATTAAGATTTCTTTCTCCCAGGTGACCCTAGCACCCTGGGAGGGTGGGGTGGAATTTGTCACTAACCAAATGTCTCCCAAGCTGGATTGATGTTCTTCTGCCTGGTAGTTTTCAAAGACTCTTGAGTCCCAGGAGGACTGCCTGATATTGACACACCTGGACATCTTGGCACAAATCCCCTTGTCTTACGGGAATACTCAAAATTCATTGTAGAGCCCCACCTCCCAACATCAACACAGACTTAACTTCCTTAAAACTAAAGACCTGCTGGGACCTGTCCCCCTAAAATTGCTTTGTCTTCCAGTGGGTCAAGCCTGGGCTTTATACTAATGTCGTTAGGGTGGTGATTCTCAGTCGGCACAGTTCCTCTTCTAGGAGACTTCAGTCTTCAGTAGCCACTTTGATTTCCTTTCCTGATAGTCAGGGTCTGTTAGTGAATAGCTCTTACGTAACAGGCTTACACCCGATGCGGACCCTCATGCCAAACTTCCCGGTGCGCAGTGCCACATGAGAATGTTGTCGGCTTGCATAGCAGCTTTCTGAATTAGGATGTCCATCCAGGAAGGGACGATGGAAGAAGTTCTTGTGTGCAATTAATGATTGTCTGCCCATGAACTGCCTTGGGTGACAATGGTTGTTTATGGAGCGTGTCATTAATAAAACTGGATATGGTTTGGCTTAGCAAAAAGAAATGTCAAATGTATGATCCCGATGGGCGGGCGATGGCAGGGCAGTGTCACTGATGGGTGGTAGGGAGCGTGGAGTGTCCAGCTGGAGAGGCTGGGATGTGGGGAGAGGTGCGGATGAAACTGTAGAATGAAGCTGCTGTCAGAGTGGCAGGCAGAGGGCCTGTGTTGGCTTCAATTTCCCCAGAAGAGTGAAGATATTAGCTGAGATCGACAAGATAAAGTTGAGCTACTAGGTTCTGTGTGCATGCTGGCTGCTCCTGCCACCTCCCTGACCTCACCCCTGTCATCTTCCTCACCTCACCCCTGCCACCTTTCTCACCTCACCCCTGAACCTCCCTCACCTCACCCCTGCTACCTTCCTCACCTCACCCCTGAACCTCCCTCACTTCACCCCTGCTACCTCCCTCACCTCACCCCTGCCACCTCCCTCACCTCACCCCTGCTACCTCCCTCACCTCACCCCTGCTACCTCCCTCACCTCACCCCTGCCACCTCTCTCACCTCACCCCTGCTACCTCTCTCACCTCACCCCTGCCACCTCCCTCACCTCACCCCTGCCACCTCCCTCACCTCACCCCTGCCACCTCTCTCACCTCACCCCTGCTACCTCTCTCACCTCACCCCTGCTACCTCCCTCACCTCACCCCTGCCTCCTCCCTCACCAAACCCCTGCCACATCCCTAACTTCACCCCTACCACCTCCCTCACCCCTGCCACCTCCCTGACCCCTCCCTAACTTCACCTTTACCCTCGTACTGAACTCACATTTCCACCCTTCAGCATCATCTCCTTCTTCACTCACCATGTTTTTTTTTCTAGGGCATTTGAAGATATACACGGCATTTAAGAATCTCAGCCATGCTTGCCCACTGAGTGAGCATTTGCTTCCTGCTTGCTCCTTCTTTGGGGGGTATAAAATGTAAATGTAACAAATTGTGCAAGCCTGAAGTGTTGCCATTCTGTCAGAAAACAGAACATTCACATAACTCAGAGTCCTCAGAGTCAGCCCCAGCTCCACCTTCAAGGCTGTGACCCTCAGTTGTTTCAGCCTCCCCTCTCCCCCTCCCGCTTTTATATCAGGTTTTCAGTTGTGAAATTTGATATTTATTAGATACAAAGACATCGTTTTTGCATGAGGCTTCTCTCTCCATAACCATTTTCATTGGTTGCTTGTTAGATTTATCTGTGTTCTTCTCACATCTCGATATTATACTTTGCTGCTGGCTAGGATTCTGTATACAAACAGCGTGATTTGTTCATCTGTCCTGTGTTGATGAACATTTTGGCTACTTCCAGGTTTAGGTTATTTTAAAGAAGCCTCTTGGGTGTCACTTTTGTTATTCCTGGGCCCTGAGAGTAGAACTCATGGGTCACTATGGGGGAATTACTATTAGTTCTGTAAGAATCAGCCAGAGGATTTTCAAAAATGGTTGTGTTATTTTACATCCACCAACACTGTGTGTGGTTGTTCCAGTTCTCATTCAGCCTTTTAAGAGCCATTCTTTACCCTGAATATCAGCTGAGAAAACTCCCTTTGGTAAAGCCAGATGCCATATATATATATATATATATATATATATATATATATATATATATATATATATATCTGTAGATAGATATCTTAGGTACTTTTTTATTGTGGCATCTTCTTTGTCCTTATTTGTTGGCAAGATCCTTAAAATGTTCAAACTTCAGAGTCATCCCCAAGAGTTATTTGTTGCCTCAGGAGAGTCAATAATGACTCCTGTCTATCATTTTGTCATTGGAAGTTTCCAGAATACACATTTAAAACTGTAAGTCTGACTATATCACGCCTCTGCTTAAAATTCCACCTGTTAGGGACTGAGAAGCACTGTTGAGAGCTAGCCAGCAAAGGGGAAGTTTTCATGTCGCTGAAAGTAGACTATTTCTCATTCATTCCACATCTGAACAGTCTTATCATGTGGACTCTTAAAACCTGCTTTGAATAGCTACCCATTGCAGAGGAATTACTAAATACTTGTTAAGTAAAAGAGAGGGTGGTTTGGAAGGACTTCAGAGTTACCCCCACGAAATGCTGGTGGGCCTCCACACTTGAAGTACCAGGTTTATCTCCATCTTGAATTCCACAGTTCATTCTCAGTCAGACCCGGAGTGACCTTCCAAATGTGTCGTTACCAAACTGTGGCCCCATCACGCCTCCGTTCCCAGGCAGCACACTCTTCTTCTGTCAGCCCCTACACACCTGCATCCAGCTGACCACATTTTGGCATCCTCGATCTGTTTCTTTCCATCGCTGACCACACCTTAGTTCTCACAGTCATCGTTTGCCTCTGGATAGGCAGAATCCCTGTCGTCTGGTGCCTTCTGCCGTATGCTGTAACTCCCATCTGTACCCTCTATATGCTGCATCCACGTTATGGGTGTCAAGTCACAGAACTGCCGTGCATGTAATGAGCTACCTCATCAGCTGCCCTGTGCCCCCTCCCTCTGCCCAAAGCTATTCCCGATCCTTCCCTACCACACAACGAACCAAAATAAATCTCTCCCCTCCCTTAAGTTGCTTCTTATTAGGTAAATTTGATCATAACGACAAGAAAAGTAGCTCATCTACCGGCCTTGATCATGTCACAAAATCCACACTCCACGGTTTTCACTCTAGAACTCTACCAGATCAGATCTGTGGCCAGCCTGTGTCTATCCTTCCCTGCAGAATGGTTATGCCACCCTTTACGATTGACGTTACCTTGGCTCTTCAGCTTCTTCCCCAGCCCTGCCCTCATGAGCCCACGTGTTGGCATGTAAGCCAAAGCTCTGGTTCCTGGAACGTGATTCCGCGCCCCCAACAGGATTTGACCATCTCATCTCCTCACTTTTGGGAATTCCCTATTCATCCTTCAAAATAGAGCTCGGCCATTGCTCTTCCTTCCTCTTAGGCTTTGTTGACTGTGCCGTTCTCTTCTCGGACACAGCATCACCGCATCACCGACATCATGGAGCTTTGTTGGCGTCTCTGATGAGCCCAGAACCAGATATGCAGCCATCGCTAGCATCCCTAGAGTGGCTCTGATTCCACGCTTGTGTGTCATTTTTCTCAGAAGAAGTACCATTTCCACTGTCAGCTTTATGAGCTTGAATTGAGATTCTTCCCACCATGTTTTCCCCTGGCACTTTAGGCCACACTCTTCCTGTTTCGTTTATAGGCCTGTAGAGAAGGATTTAATTAAACCGTACTTAATAGAATGGCTGCCTCTGTGCCACTGGCAACACAATGGGAGCCTGGAAAAGAAAAACAAACACAATACTTGGTGTGGTGCTCAGAGTTTAGTGAGACCAAGATGGGATCATGGGATGTTAGAACAGGGGGAAACTTTTGAACACTGATCCAGGCCAGCATTTCACACAAAATGAGGAGAAAAGATGCCTCAGTATCTCCAGTCAGATTTTTTGGTTTTTTTGCTTTGATTTGTTTTTTAGTATGGCTCTGTTTCCTATCTATCAGGAATGTTCAACACAAAGCTCTATAGCTGCACGCAGGCAAGGACACAAATGGGACATTATGTACTTTTGCACTCTATTGTACTTAGAATATCCTTTGTTTATTGTGTGTGTGTGCATGCATGTGCATGTGTACGTGTGCACACGTGTGTGTTGTACACATACGCATGCATACGTACACCATACAAAAAATAATAGAATAAATGTAGTGATTGGGGCAGACTGACATCAGTCATAAGTAGCAATAAAAGCTTCTTAGCCTTTGGTGACCAAGTGGCGTCATGTCTACAATCAAAGCAGGAATGGGAGCAAGAGAAAGATCTCAGGGAGCATTTCGTCTGTTCTGCAGAGAGCAAGTTCCTCTAGAAGTTTCTCGGCAGGATCCCAATTTCTTGCAGGCCCCAACACATTACGTTACCTCCCCATAGACAAAGAAAGCTATTGAAAAATAAAATGTTTGGTCTTTTAAACTTTTATAATGGTGTGGGGGAGGGTCTGGATGAGGGTTGGGGAAGGGCCTGACAAATACAGTCCCTGCCATGCAAGCAAGAAGACCTAAGATCAACTCTAGCACCCACATAAATACCTGGGTTCGATGGTCCCCTGTAATCTCAGTGATGGAGAAGCAGTGGCAGGAGCTTTCCTAAAGCTTTCTGGCCAGTCAGCCTAGCCTAATAAGAAGCCCTAGGTCCCAGGGTAGGGCATTGTCTCAAAAAAAGAAAAATTTAAAGAAAAAGAAAAAGAAGAAAGAAGAAGAAAGAAGAAAGAAGAAGAAGAAGAAGAAGAAGAAGAAGAAGAAGAAGAAGAAGAA
>JANHMN010000006.1:16395400-16412907 GCA_030674055.1 Rhabdomys pumilio | reverse complement strand
AAGAAGAAGAAGAAGAAGAAGAAGAAGAAGAAGAAGAAGAAGAAGAAAGAAAGAAAGAAAGAAAGAAAGAAAGAAAGAAAGAAAGAAAAGGAGAAAATAGAAAAAGAACCCAAGATCAGGGAGCTGTCTCAGTTGCCAAAGGACTTGCCTTGGAAACATGAGGACCTGAGTTCAAATCCCCAGAAGCCACATAAAAAGCTGGGTACAGTGCACATTTATAATCCCAGTGAAGCCAAGATAGAAGACAGAGACCATCGGATCCCTGGAGCTCACTGGCCAACTAACCTAGCACATTTGGTGCAGTTCCAGGCCAATGAGAGATCCTGTCTCAAAACACAAAGGCATCTAAGGAAAAACGCACACACTCTCTCACCTCACGTGTCCACTCGCCTGCGCACACAAATGTTTTTATGTGGAACGAGCTGAGAACGAAAAGACAATGAACTGCTGCTGAGCCCATCCTGACAAGCTGCACACAGCTTGCTGGGAGCCAGGCAACTGCATCCTCCCGCACACATGATCAGCTCCCTGCACAAGGGACATCACTTTAACCAAACGCACAGAGAAAATGAGGTTGATAGCTCCATTTCAACCCTGTGGAATGGCAGCTCACACTTCCTACCGTTTTGAACAGAGCTTCATGTGGCCCACGGTTTTAAATTAATGGTAAACATAATTTAAGCATACCTTTAAAGGAAGCGTTTGTCTCAAGAAATCTTGCTTTAAAAACAAAACAAAAAACCACTAACAAGAGTTAAAACTCCAGCTCCCCAGACAGAAGACAAGCAGTTTTATGTCTCAGAACAGCTTAAAAGCCAAAGCACAGTCAATTCTTTCCCCTGGATTCATTATTTCTGTGATGACAATTTTTGTATTTCTTAAGAATACTTCTGCAAGTTGCCCTTGGTAATTCTAATTGGTTTCTGAGACTTGAGGAGAACCTTGCATGCATTTTGGGTATTCAACTTGGCCCTGCCCTCCCCGTGCCAAGCACCAAATGGGAGCTACAGCTACCAGGTTACCAGGTTTAGTGCTAAGGAAATCTCTGCTCTAATCTGAGTCCTGACCTTCAAGGCAGTTGAAGCCCTGGCTGGTTCATTAGCAATGATATAAGCATCTGAAAGTTGGAGGGTGTGAATCACCTGGACGGTAACAGCCTTGATCTGCGTGTGAGAGCTCACATGAACAGTTCCTTCACACCTCGTGATGAAAAAAAAAGAAAAATGAATGAAGAAAGTTCAAGGCCAGGTATATGCACTGTTTCGATCAATCAAAAGATGAAAGAAAAAAATCAATGGCTTCTGGAGGAATGATAAGAACTAACTTGTTGACCAGAGGTGACGACAGGAGTGTGAGGCAGCAGGTCACATTGCATCCTCAGTCAGCAAGCTTAGAGAGAGGAATGCTGGTGCCCATTGGTTTTTTTTTTTTTCCCTTTTCCCATCAGTCAGGACGCTAAGCCCAGGGGATGGTGCTACCCACAATAGGACAGGTCCACCCTTGTCCATTAAATCTCTCTGGGAATGCCTTCATAGACATGCCCAGACATGTGTCTTCTACGTAACTCTAGATGCCATTGAGTTGGCACTCAAGACTAACCAAGCCCCCTGCTTCTATCTCCCGATACCCACTCATGAATGTTAGTCACCCTCCCATCCAGTATGCATTATCAAACCTCCCACAGAAGACACACCTCCCACGACAGATTTAAGCTTGGTGGCCAATTTACACCTATGCTCCTATCCCCCACAAGAGACCTGTGTGTTCTTTGTTCTATGTAGAATGAATGAAATTTAATCTCACAAGGTGACCTCTGCATTAGACAAAAGAACTAAGAAATGGAGACAATCCAAGGAATGATTCCAGAGAAGTGTGTGCCTTCATCTTGTCTTTATATCATCTGCAAAAGAAAAACACTGTAGAAGACATTGAACTAGCCCAAGGGCTTGGTATCTTCAATGAAATGGCTGCTTTGCTTACGGCTCCTCCTTCTGTATTATGTGGTTTGAGGGACGCCTTCCATTCCTTTAAGTCTTACATTTCTCTAGGTTGTAGAACAAAATCCATGGCAATTTTTAGCAATAGATCTGTAGATAGTCTGTCTGCTGGAGTGACACGTAACTTCTCTCTACATTCTTGAGAAATAGCCAGTTTTGTATCTTCCTATGAATTTCTATCATGGCCTACACATGCTCCCTCTCTGGAAATTCTCCATGGAATAGTTATAAAATCATACTGCTTCCCCTGCTAGCTGAGGAGTTAAATTCCCTAACAGCTACTTGGAATCATTGCTTGGATTGTCTCAATGTCTTAGTTCTTTTGTACCACGTGTATGAAAACCTTTGTCTTAGTCAGGGTTTGTATTCCTGCACAAAAGCAAGATGGAGAGCAAAGGATTTATTCAGTTTACACTTCCACATTCCTGTTCATCACCAATGGAAGTCAGGACAGGAACTCACACAGGGCAGGAACTTGGGATGGAGGAGCTGATGCAGAGACCATAGAGGGGTGCTGCTAACTGGATTGCTTCCCCTGGCTTGCTCAGCTTGCTTTCTTATAGAACCCAGAGCTACCAGCCCAGGGATGGCACCACCCACAATGGGCTAGGCCCACCCCCCTTTATCGCTAATTGAGAAAATGCCTTATGGCTGGATCTCAGAAAGGCATTTCCTCAAGGGAGGCTCCTTTTTCTGTGATGACTCCAGTTTGTGTCAAGTTGACACACAAAACCAGCCAATATACCCTTTTTATTGCATTATCTTTAACAACGTATCCAAGTGCTATTAAACATTCCAATTCAAATAATTTATAAAACTACTCAAACCATCACTTCCTCTTGTGCTCATAAAAGCCCGTAGGTTCTCTGCAGGAACGATATATGGAAATGTGGTTATTCCCCCGAGCCCCACTCAACTTCTCAATCTCTCAGGTAAATTTCCCTCATAATTTCAAGTTGGATGAGAGAGAGAGAGAGAGAGAGAGAGAGAGAGAGAGAGAGAGAGAGAGAATATCAAGGCATTTCTCACTATTTACCATTGTTTATTTGATTCTCTAATTTCCATTCTAGAAAATGGCCATGTATACATGTGAGAGACATTCTTTGAGGGCTAAGCAAACTGACCTATAGAAAGCATAATCTCGGGTGCAGCAGGTGATGAATAAATACTCATAAGAGGCACAAAAATCAAAGATTGGCTCAGAGGACAGCACATTCAGGGTCAGATAGGCTGGGAGCAATCACAGCTCTTGAGTTCCTCCCCTGCCTCCAGTCAGAATAGGAAGGTTCTTTGCTTTGATACATGGAGCAAGGCACAAGACAGAAGGGGCAGCCTCAATGGAAGAACCAACCAACAAAATCACAATATGGGATCTAGAGTCGTCTGTTAAGAGTCACCCTGCAAACAGCTGTGTACAAAAGCTGAACACGGACGTCTCAGATTCCTCTTGTTGGTCTACAGGAGTGATTCTCAACCTTCCTAATCCTTCAGCCCTTTAGTACAATTCCTAGTGTGGTTGTGAGCCCTAGCCAAAAGTTATTTTCATTGCAACTTTATAACTATAATTTTGCTACTGTTATTAACTGTAATTTAAATATCTGTGTTTCCCGATGGTCTTAAGAGACCCCTGTGAAAAGGTCATTCGACTCCCCAACCCCACCAGGGAGGTCGTGACCCACAGGTTGAGAACCACTGGTCTGTAGGATTACCTATAGGTCTGTTCTATAAATGTATATCTCCCAACCCAGATAACTTTTATGTCCCAGACAACAGAAGGACCAGCACAGGAACTTTCCAAAAATACTTTTCAGATGCCTCAAAGGAATCTTAGAAAATTAAAGATATGACAAATATTAGTAAAATGAGAAAATATTTTCATATTCATAAGGGTAAATGCTGTAAATTATCACCCTAATGCACTTAAGGGTGATTAAGAAAATATTCTGGGAAATGGTATTAAAGTAATAGCTTACCAGCTCTTTTAAAACAAGGAGAAACAGACAACACAATGTTTAAAGATTAGGAATGCTCTATTTGAGCAGGCAAAGAAGTATAAAGAAGGCTGTTTATCAAATGTAAGAATTGTGTGTCCCTGGGGAAGCTGCCTCAACAGCAAAGTCTCATTCAATGAGTCTGGATGGAGTCTGGGTTTGTTCTACCCTTTCAAGTTCACAGAAGGTGACAGTTCTGTTTGAAGAGCTGGGCTCTAGGGAATTATCATACGTCCTTGTGATACAAATTGAAGAAACTGTCCTTGGATTTTAAAAGCATGTGCCTCTTAATTCTGCAAGGCTATTTTCAGCTGCACTGCCTGAGTTGTTTTTATTTACTTGAAGTTGTAAAAAATAATGCTTCACAGTGTTACCAAAAATCGAAACATCGGCAATAATGTAAATGTCTATCCACAGCAGATGGCTGGGGTAAGTTTGGTAAGCTGAAGACCATTTTGAGTTCTTTCAAGAGAATATGAAGAAACCTGGGAGAGCCTTGGGTATTCTATTCAGCGAATGTATCAGTTGCTGTTCTCATTGTTGCAACAAAATGCCTAAAAATGCCACCAGACTCATTCCAGTCATGATGAGGAGTATAGTCCATCATGATGGGGAAGGCATGTCGGCAGGAAACTGAGACAGCTGATCACATTGCATCTGAAGCTGGGAGAAATGAACGCTCACCATCAGCTCACTTTCTTCTTTCTCCTTTCTTCCTCAGTCTGGCATTCCAGTGCATAGGATGGTACCCCCGGTACCACTCACCTTCGGCTCTGTGCTTCACCATGGCTACATCTCTCTGTAAAAATGCCCTCACAAATAGATCCTTAGGTATTTCAAATCCAGCCCAGTTAGCAATGAAGAGTAACGATCACAGTCACAGTGAGGAGATCACTGTGGAACATTACCCATACACATTTGGAAGAAGTAAGGGGTAGATTATTTCATATACTTGACAGTAACCAGGATAAACATCAATTTCATATTGCCTTCCCTGCATGAAGGGGGAAGAGGAGGGGAGGGGAGTGAAGGTAAGACTGAAGTATTTTATGTGCATGTGCCATTGTTTCAAACAGAAAGAAAATGCTGACCAGGATTTGCTGTGGGTTAGTTAGAGCACGTTCATGCATAGTGTTATAAGGGACTTGGATTTCAAAGACAATGAGGTCTGTTTGTAATTGTTAGAAACAGCCTAATCAGGTCCCATTCACTAAAATAGGAAAGAGGAGGCAGATGTTTTGTGGAGTGCTGAAGGGCTCTATTCAGGTCTCTCTTTTTTTAAATGTTTCATTTAAAAAAGACAATGTATTAAATTTTCAAATAATATGAAAAATAACTATTTTGGATGACAAAAAATGGTGCATTCAACAAAATTTTTAGCTATAGAGAACTCTGGACCAAGGCCACAACAATGAAAATCACTTAGAATAAGTGCCAGTTGGATCCTTTAAGTTGGAAACTCCAGCTACACAATTGGAAAATGTAAAAAAGTGTATTTAATAAAAATCTCATTGATGAGACAGGGACTTTAGCTGATTGGCACTCTGAGTGAGCTAAGAATCTAATTCCATTGTCACTGATACTTGATTAGATTCCATGACAATAATAGGCTTGGTTCCTAGTCAGATCACACCCAATGTGCTTTGCTGTGTTCTGTACTGAATAAAGTAATTTTAACCAATACCAACCATTCTCAGAAGTGCAACTGACACGTGGAAGGGATATTTAAACCTGTGTCGTTTACAAGTCTTTGAAGAAGAATCTTTTAACTATTGAATCACGGGGGAAAATGCAGGGGAAGAAGGTGGGGCATCAGTTGAAAGAAGATGCCTCAAGATATAAAGTAGGAGCAGTTTCACAGGGGCAAATGACAGGGAAGTAGCTAAGTTCATCTAGCCAATAGGTTGTTCTGTTTGCAATGTCAGCAGTAGTAAGGCCCTGCCTAGGTACAATGATCCCTCTAGCCACGAGTTCCAGTACCAGATTTGTGTTCTTTCCTCATGGACTGGCCCTCAATCCAATCATAAAGTGGTTGGTTATTCCAATAACAGTTATACCAGTATTGTACCAGTGGGTTCAGCTTGCCTGGCAGGCTAATATTGTACCTTTGGTGAGACTGTAAATTCTCAACAACTGGTATGTTTAAACAGAGGAAGAAAATCTACGTCTTGCTTGATGAAGGAGTAGAGCATCAGAGGAGAGGTTTTAGAGACCAGATCAGGGACATGTACCTTTGCTTGTGATTTTTAATGTTTGAAAAGCTAAGTTAAGACGATATTTCTTAAAGAAATAATTTCATTCATTTGATTAATCTTACAAAGAACAACAGTATCTTTTCGATTATAGGGGAAAGTATACAATAGACATTTCCCCCCTTGCCTTGTAAGGCATGAGTCTTAGAGCACACCAGTTGAAGATGAAATTGACTTGTGGGTATGCAGTAGATGAGGTTTTCCACAGACTCTCATCCTAGTAGAGGTGAATAGAATTCCTCACACTTCTTCATACTTCTGACCTTGCCATTCATTAGTGGGTCACTAGCACGGCAATAGGTTGGCTGCCATTTCAGGTCTGGAATTTTCTCTACAATTCACGTGTACACAGACAGTAGTTTTTAGTGATGTTCAGGAAACACAAATTCTCACCATTAAGCAATAGGTGCACCAGTGAGTGTGGTGCCTTAGACCACTCAGCCACCCTGACACCCACTTCTAGGCACCAGACACCAGAGCTGTAAATACTTGTCTCTGCTCCAGACCTGTTCCTAGTGGAGGACCATATTTTGTTTTGTGACAGCTACTTTGTTGTTACCAGTGACAGCCTTCTTGCACAAGATTCCCACATATCCCTGGCACCAGCTTCTTTTGTGATGAATATTTATTGAGTTAGTTTATTGAGACAGGGTCTTAATATGTAACCTGGGCTGGCCTCAAACGCGTGAGTCTCCTGCCTCCACCTAAGTGCTGCAACTACAGATGCGTCTTCATCATTATGAAACTTAATCTGCTTTTTTCCTCTTATGAAGAAATTTGAACGACAAAACTATGTGATTGTAAAAACAAAAAAGTAATTTTGAATCCTTAGACTCATTCAAACATCAGAAATACCTTTCTCTCCATAAACTATCGATGCACCTAAGCTGATATTTCACAGAATGGCACCTGTTCATCCTTCAGAGGAAAAGACCAGAAGAGCTCTTCCTTGATATCCCATCACCCACTCAGAGCCTTCCCAGCACCCATTTACAACACCCTTCCTTCTCTTCCTGGAAACTAATCACCATTCTTCCTGGTAGCCTGGAAAATTCCACGTTTAAAAGTCTATCACATCCAACATAAATTGTAGCTTAGTGCAGGACTTACAAGGAGGTGTGTTTTCCTGCCTCTTGCTACTTCCATACTTTTCTGTGAGTTGCACATGACATTAAAGACTTGGTTGGTGCTGGCCTGAATCACAGAAAAAGTCCCGAGAGGATGAGGGTTAGTGCTGTTAGGAGGAGAAACTGGAAAGTAGAAGAAATTGAGTGAATACCAAATTTACATCAGACCACTGACAACTGCGTGTACCTCCGACCCTCTCACATAGGAAAACATCCAGACTAATAATAGCCTCATTGATGTGTAGTGTACTGAGATCTACCTACTGTTGAATAGACAACACCCTGACTTTTAGTACATTTATTGAACTGTATGACCACTTTTCCCTCCAATTTTATTTTCTGTCCCCACCCCGTCCCCATGCCTAACCCTGACCAGCTGTTTGTCAGAATTTTTTCTCTCTAAACACGCCCTTTCTGGATGTTCTGTCTATACCAGCCAGAGCTCTCTAGAGAAACAGAACCACCGGGATTATTATTACAAGAGGAAACTTGATGGGTTGGCTCACATGATCAAAGGCAGCACAGTTCCACAGTAGTGGTCTGCAGGTGGGACAGACAGAAAACCAAGCAGCTGCTCAGCCCAAGAAACTGGAAGTCTCAGAACAAGAGAACCCATGGGGTAGCAGCAGTCTGAGGCCTAGGACCTGTAAGTTCCATAGAGAAGGATGTTCTCACATTGAGAAGCTGGAGAAGCCAGAGGCGGAGAGCTACAGTCGATGGTGGCAGTAATAGACTCATCCACTCAATAAGACTGAAGCTTGCACAACCTTGCAAGCTCTGGCTGACATGGGCTCATGTTCCATCTGAGCTGCCACCCCATGTGGATGTCCCCCAAGTTAAGGATGGGGTGTCCCCTGCAGTTTCTGTCCTATTTGCCAGTCATCTCCAAAATCACCCTCACAGACACACCCAGAAAGGGTGCTTTACTGATTTGCTAAGCGTTCCTGAACTCAACCCGACAGTCACAATTAACCGTTCCCCTATAAAAGCAACCACACAATAGAAACTTTCACCTCTGAATTTTGAGGTTTATCTATGCTGTAGAGCACGAGGAGATATTGTACTCTCTATTAAAGCCAAATACTGTGGTATTGCTTGTCAATAATACCACAAAGGCCAAACCTTTTTCAAAGAATACTGACACAACCGTTTATTTATCTGTCCTGAAGTGGACTGCCTTTTATTTCTCTGGGCTAGGCATCTAAAAGTAACGTAAATCGAATGCTTGAATTATGTCTGACTTTTACAGAAATTGACAAACCATTTTCTAAGGGGGCTAGGCCACTTTACAATCCTTTCAACGGGGTGTGAATGTCGTTTTTTCCACTCCGTTGCCACCAGTATTTTTAAAATCTTTCTTATCATAAACATTCTTAGAAAGAGTACACTAGCATCTTATTAAGGCTCTGGTTTACACTTCCTTGAGAACTAATATCTAGTCATTTCACGTATAATTATTAGTCATTCATGTTTTCTTTAGAAAAATATCCATTTGAGATTTGTCCAACTGAAATTAACTAATTTAATTAATTAACTAATTAATTAATTTAATGAGCATTCCTTGAAGATTCCATACACCTGTCAGTAATTAGAAAAAAATAATTTCAAAATATTGCTCTTAGTTTCCAGTTTATCTTTTCACTTTCTAGATCTCAATTTTTGTACAAATTATAAATTTTTAAATAGTTCAACCTACCAAACAGTGTTAGTTTTATTGCTTGTGCTTCTGGTGTCTTGTCCCACAAAATTCCTTACTGAAACAGAGATGGGAATATTTACTCACATGTTTTTATTTTTAGAGTCTTGCTGGGTTTTGTTTTGTAATCCATGGTTCCTTTTTCACTTTCTTTCCAGTGTAAAGGAAAAAAATACCAAGTTTGTTTCCTTATTCATATGTTTTTTGCATATAAATATCCATTGTCTTGATTATTTTTATTTGAAAAAGTTGCCTTTTCATGCCTTGACTCTTTTGTTGAAAGTGGATATAAGATAAATGTGAGGGTTTGTGGAGTTTCAACTCTTTCTTTGATCTATAGTAGGGCTCGTTTATGCTCTCACAGCCAAATCCAGCCTACTGCATTTCTTGTAAATAAGGTTTAATTAAACACACCATGTGTTTATATGTTATCTTGGCTGCATTTGCCTGTAGTGGTGGTTGGGAATTGCCACAGAGTAAGTACCTCAATCTCTCCAGTGTTCACTAACTTGCAGTATACTTTGCCTATCATTGGACCAGGCAAGAAGCAAACTAATGGAGGGAGGCTTTATCTTAACTGGTGGTTTGAGGGGACAGTCTGTCAAGGTGAAGAAGGCATGATGGGAAGAGCAGCCTGAGCTCTGGCAGCAGCACAAGGTGGTTTGTTTACATGTGAGTGGATGAGGAGCTACGAAATAAGAAGACTTATTGAAGCGCAAAGATGGAAATGTTATTGGATAATTGGTCCATACAAGAAAATTTCCCAGTAGTCATAATATGTATAACACTGTCAAGGCAATCTGTGAAAAAGTATGATGAAGCAGTTTAAGCCTTCGATGTTGTACAGGGTACATCACTCTCATTGACATTGTTGTTGGTTTGTGTTTCACAAGACAGAAATTCTTAGTGAGTATCATTATTATATACAGTCCCTACCAGAATAATATTATAGCTCTGGTTACTATGTTGTTTGATATATTTATATTGGAAGAAAATTTTACTTTTAATCAGAAGTCAGCAAGACTCAGTTTTCCATTTACAAGTTGATGTTTTTGAGACTTGAAATAGCTTTCCATACTATATTTGACTTTATATACTTAAGTCTTTATTTTTCCTCTGTAGTATATGTTTTCCCTAGTGTCATATAAAATGTGTCATATCCACTTAGTGACACAATTGATGGCCCAATACTTCACCTGTGTTGTGAGGTAGGTGATTCTTCACAGTGGACAGATGGAATATTCCTGGGACCTATCCCCATGTCAGAACACCCACCAATAATCCACTCATACAGAAAATACCGTAAATGCCATAACTAAATCCTTCAAAACATAAATCTAACGTATCCATAAATCAACTTCCTTTGACTCTATCTGAAAACTGGATACAAACACCTTATATCACTTCTCAGACAAAGACAGTTATATCACAGAGGAGAATTGAAGGAGACGGTGGTTTAATTCTTTCGACTTTTATGAAAATCCATCCTTGTAGGCCACATTGTCTTGAATGCCAGCCATAGCACTTCAAGGGGCCTAGATCAGTGGAATACCCTCATGTTGTGACTCTTCAGCTTAAAGATACTAGAAAAATAAATAAAAACAACTGTGCACCAGAGGTTTGGAAAAGAAGAAGACAGAATGGGAGTTAGAAACTTTCTTCTATGTACCATAAAACTCAAGTATTTCATTTAGGTGAGGTGGTAACAATGTTTATTGTAAAGTCAACCCTGCCAGGGGACTAACTAACATTCTAATGGGAATCTGGCAGGATCAAGTGTTGCCATTATTAATAAAACAACATATTCAACAACTCTAGGGCTGTCAGACTTCAGATAGTAAGCACTGAGATAGATGGCCACTCCATTGTTCACTGACACTCAGCCTGTCCCCACATGAAGGACCTTCACAACTATTATGCTGAGACATATCTAAGCATCGCATAATGTAATTTCATGGATACAAATGTTCTGCTGTTATAAGTGCAAAGTATAGAATTCTAAAGTTGCTTTATATCCTTAGCTACATATCTGCGGAGCATTTGGAATGCAGCTAGCCCACGAGCTTGGAACACAGCTCAGCAGGCAAACAGCTTGCCACCAAGCCTGACATGTTCCCAGGACCCACAATGTGAAAGGAAAGAACTGAACCCCACATGTTGTCTTCTGACCTCTGTGAGTATGCTGTGGCACAAATATGCCCTGCCTACCCCTGTCCACTCACGCAAATTAAATAAAATTTAAATGCATTTTAACATATTTTAAAACTATAGATTAAAAGAAGAACGGAAGTCCAAGTGAGGATGCTTAAATCTCATTGAAAGAAAGGAATAAAATATTCATCAAAGGAAGGGAACTGGGTGAAAGAGGGGATGGGAAGGGGAATGAGGATTCAGGATCAGAGGTGGGGAGAGGGGCAGGAGAGATGGCCAGATGATCATGAGAATGAATGGAAATCTGCAACTGGCAGGGGTGAGGAGGAGGAGGCATCTCAAGGATGAGACAGAGATCTTGGACAGGGGAGGTACCCAAGAATCAGTAAGGGTGACGTTAGCTGTGACTCACAGCACTAGGGACATGAAACCTTAAGAGGCTGCCTCCTGTAGCCAGACAGGAACCTAAGTAGAGCAATATGGATACCAACCCATTCACAAACCTTTCAACCCAAAATTTATCCTGTCTACAAGAAATGCAGGAACGGGGGATGAAGCAGAGTCTGAGGGAATGGCCAACCAATAACCGGCCCAACTTGAGACCCATCCCATGGGCAAGCACCAACACCTGACACTATTAATGATAATCTATTATACTTGAAGACAGGATCCTAGCATAACTGTCCTCTGAGAAGCTCCACCCAGCAGCTGACTCAGATGGAGAGACCCACAGTCAAACAGTGGGTCTCTTATGAAAGACTGAAGGCCCCAAAGAAACTCCACAGAAAGACCAACAGAGTCAACTAACCTGGACCCTTAGTGCTCTCAGAGAATGATCCACCAACCAAAAAGCACACACGGGCTGGACCTAGGCCTCCCGCACACATGTAGCAGATGTACAGCTTGCTCTTCATGTGGGTCCTGAACAACTGAAGCAGGGGCTTTCCCAAAAGCTGTTGACTGTATGTGGGATATGTTCTTCTAGCTGGCCTACCTTATCTGGCCTCAGTGAGGGAAGATGCATCTAGCCCCACAGAGACTTGATGTACCAGGGTGGGATGGTGCCCAGGAGGAGTCTTCACCCTCAGAAGAGAAGAGGAGGGGGATGGGGGAAGGATTTGTAGAGGGTGTGACCAGGAAGGGGCAGTGACTGGGGAGTAAGGTGAATTAAAAAAAAGGAAATATAGCTAATACAAATTGAAATATTGATTTATACTGCATGTTAAAGACAGTAAAAGAAACAATCTCAAATATAGCCAAGTGATAGTGGCACATGTCTTTAATCACAGCATTTGCAAGGCAGAGGTAGGCAGATCTCTAAGTTCAAGGCCAACCTGTCCTATAGAGTGAGTTCCAGAACAACCAAGGCTACACAGAGAAACCCTGTCTCGAAAAACAAAAAAAGAAAACAAACAAAAATCAAGCATCAGTATCACAGAAATATAACTTAGAAAAATAATTTAAATATATTGAATTAAATAAAATATATTAATATAAAATAGCACTTAGAATACATGTTGAAATATTAACATTACATTGGGTAAAATAAAGCACCTAAATTTAATTTTGCCTCTTTTTTTTCTATTTAAAATGTGACAGCTGCAAAAACTACAACTGTACGCGTGGCTTGCATCGCAGCCTGACTGAACAGTGTTCTGTTGAGGGCACACTTCTTTTTTCTAGTTTCTAAAAGTACTGACGACATTCTTTGGCACACATGAGAGAGCTCAATCATTTCTTCAAGACAGAGTTAAATTTTAAAATACTAAGAGCTAAAAAGTCTCCCAGGATGAGAAAATGACATATCCATCACTACACTGAATCACTTTATTAAAGCATTATATAACTACATTGTTCCACAAATTTGAAATCAACTAGAGAATTTCTTTAAAGTAACGTGTACATTCTTAAATTGTTTCTCCCTTTATGCCTCTCTAAAATATTTTAAATCATATGAAATTGGAACAGTAGACTTCTATAACCCTTTAAGTAATCTTATAAGGGAAATGTAAAAGCAAGGAAAAAGACATTTAAAAACCAAATGTTTTTTTATAAGTGTTCAAAGATACTTATTAGAGTAAATATTGTACTGATTCATCTTTTAGTATCTGTAAGTCTACAGTACAGAAACTTTCGTAAATATATTAAAATTATGCATAGTTACAATTATACATAGTTATATATACTATATATTTATATATACTGTCTACTATACTATATATGCAGTATATATAGCATATATAAATAAATATGTTTTATATATTGTGAATATATAATTATACATAGTTATAATTGAAAAGCAGTGTTGATCATGCACGTCTCTAATAGGCTAAGATGGGGTATGTGGTCATCTCAAAGGATCATGGAGACAGAGTTCACTGCTTGAAAAAATAAACAAAGTTGGGACACCTTAACTAAACTACCCAAGAGAAAACAATCACCCCAAAAAAGTAGAAGTAGAGAAGAAAATATAGGGTATTGCAACAGATACCACTGAAATCCAAATTATTAGAGAATATTTTGAAAACCATGTGTAACCTGGAAGAAAATGGACAGACTTCTGGGCATATATGTCCTACAATAAGCCAACAGGAATTTATAAGCCCTAGGTAGACCAATAGCAAGCAATAAAATTGAGCCAATAATAAAGCACCTCCTTTAAAAGGAAGGGGGAAAAGAAGAAAGAAAATGACCAGGATGAAAGAGATCCATTGCTGGATTTCCACAGGCATCTGAAAATCTATGAGCGATTATGATGCCCTGCAATCTTGTCTATAAAATAGACAAGGAGAGCACTTTCCAAAGCCATTGTATGAAGCTGGCATCACTGTACAAATACCTGATAGGGAGACAAGAATAAAAGACAACTACAGGCTAACATCCTTGGTAAACATGGGTCCTCAATAAAATATATGCAAATTGAAGCCAACAGCACATTGGAAAATGATCTTACACTGTGACCAAGTTGGTTTCGTTCCAAAGATTAAAAGAATGAAAGGACCCAAAGATACAGAAAAGGTTCAATGCATGCAAATAAATAAATGTTAATGCAGTAATAGAACCAAAGATAAAGACTGTATGAACATCTTAAAAGATCAAGAGATGAAAAAAAAAGCTTTGGATAAAATTTTTAACATCCCCCATGATCTAGAACTACTCAGGTGTGGGAAAGTCCTATGTCATCATAATGAAAACCCACACACAACAGCGTAACAGCGTTGATGGGAAGCTAAAGACACCTGCCCTAAACTCAAGGGTGCTGCTTCTGACCACTCTTATTCAACAGAGCACTGGGTATTGAAGCCAGAGCATTGAGGGAAAGAAGAGTAAATAAATGAAAGGAATACAAACAAAGGATGAAGTTAATTAATCCCTGTTTGCACGTGATGTGATTTTTATACCTAGAAAACCCTAAGACTCCACCAAAGGAATCTTAGAAGCGATAAAGGCAGCAACATAGCAGGATGCAGAATGCAGTAGCTTTGATGCATGTCAACAATGAATGTGCCGTACAATAAAATACACTAGAGCAAACCTAACCAAGGATGTGAAAGACCTGTATAGTGAAACTTGCAAAACACTTGCCCAAGAAATTGGGGAGAGCATTAGAAAGTGGGAAGACATCTCATCTTCATAGGGTTGGAGGACAAAATGATTAAAATGTACATACTACTGACAGTGACATGCAAGAATCCCCCATGAAAAGATGAATGCCATTCTTAGCAGAGATGGGAAAGCCAACCTAAAATCCACATGAAAACACAAAAGCTTCAAGTTGGGAAAGTCATTCTAAGTGGAAGAGAAATCCTGGGAGTGTTGTCTTTCCTGCGTTCAAAACGACAAAGTCATCGTGTCAGTATGGTGTGGGCATAGAAGCCAGTGTGCAGACAGTGCTGTGGAATAAAGGGTGCAGCCACAGACACCTGCTGTTTTCTTGCAAAGGTATCAAGACATATGTTGGAAAAAAAGACATCCTCTTTGACAGGTAGTCAAACAGAATTCTGGGAAAACAGAGTGTTCATAGATTGAAACTACCCCTGTCTCTCAGCCATTACACAAAGCAATCCAAAATGGATCAGAGACCTTGATGTGAGATCCAAGATGTAAGAGCTGCTAGGAAAAGCCATAGAAGGAACAGTTCAAGTCACTGGCAGCCAGTGCTTTACTAGACAGGATTCTAGTAGCCAGAGACACAAAAGCAAGAACTAACGAATGATATTTCACAAAGTTAGAAAGGCTTCTTCATACAGCCAGGCTAGCCAGCAAACAGACAACCCATGGAGCAGAAGCAAGTTCTGTGGCTCATCTGGCAAAGAATTAATGTCTAGGATATAGAAAAAAAAACCTCAAAAATTAAATAAAAGGAAAAGAAGAGAGCAAGCCAATTAAGTAATGTCAAATAATCTGAGCACAAACTTGTCATAAAAAAGTTAAAATGGTCAATAAATATATGGAAAATGCTCAATATCTTCGTCTTCAGGAAAATGCAAGCCAAAGTTACCCTGAGATCCCACCTTGCCCTGGTCACAATGTGTATTAAATAAATAACAACACTATGGAGAAAGAACCCTTATCCATAAATTATTATGGCCATTCTGGGAAGCAGTAAGGTAATTATTCAAGAAAACTAAAAGCAGGGGGTCTGGGGAGAGGGCTCTTTGGGTGGGACAGTGCTTATTCTAAAAACATGAGGAACTAAGCTCTAAGCCTCAGCACCCACATAGGAAGCTTGCTGTGGCAGCAAACACTTGTAATCCCAGTGGCAGGGAGGCAGAGACAGGCAGATGCTTGGGACTCATGGGCCAGCCAGTCTAACAAGTTAGTAAGCTCCAGATTTGGTGAGAGAGCCTGTCTCAAAAGAATAAGATGATGAACAATTGAAGATGATACCTAAAGTTATCTTCTGACTTCCACATGCATGCAAATGTATGCATTTGCATATTCACATATGCACAAGCACACATATATACACACAGAGAACTAAAAATGGACCTATCTTATGATTAAGATATACCACTCCTGGGTATTTATCAGAAGAAAATGAAGTCAGCATACAAGGATATATTTGTAGCCATGTTTATTAAAGCTCTCTCAACCATCACCAAGAGAGGGATCAGCCTGTGTGCCAAGCAATACATGTACCAATAAAGAAATATGTAGCCACTTGAGTACTGTTCAAGCATAAAAAATAAATTGGGTCATTTTCAAGAAAATGGATGGGGCTGGAGAACACCATGTTAAGTGAAACACACCAGGCACTGAAGGATGGAAAGAGATCTGACGCATGCTCCAGAGTGGATTAAACCAAGCATTGTGCTAAGCGAAAGAAACCAGTCACACAAGGACAAATACTGTACACTGCCCCTTACATCAGGCACTAAACCAAGCAAGTTCATAGAAACAGAAAGTAGAACAGTGTCAGCGGCGCTGGGAGGAGGAAGTCAGTGTTGGATGGATGCTAAATGACCAAGGTGAAAAAAGTTCCAGAAACATAGTAGTGGTGGTCCCACAAGAACACACTCACCTGCTCACATCAGATGATTAAAACCTGAGTTAATGCCCTGTGCATCAGAGTAACAACAACAACAACAACAAAATTAATGGAAAAAAGTTTATTTTGAAAGAAATTCTAATTGGCTTCATTATAAAGTACTGTGAAACTGTTGATACACAAGTGAGATCAAAGCATTAGTTTTTAACTTCATTTTTTAAAAACTGTATTCTGAACACCAGTAATATTGCCAGTTGCTTCTTTACAGAAAAAACAAAAGCCAGCCTTGACGGTCATTTGACCATTAGAGTGAAGTCCTTGGGTGGGGAGTGGAAGTCACTGGTCAGGCATCACAGACAGGAAGTGTCCTTTGTCTGTGCAGTATACAGGAGTCACATGACTAACATATGCATGCCCTGACAGGTCTTGTCAGATACTTAACACCACTCAGAGGTCAACATCACTGATGTCTGCTTAGTGGTGAATTTTGTTCATATTCTTAGTAACTCTCATTGCAGGCATTTATAGAAACTGGAAAATATAATAAACTTAAAAAAAATAAAACAGAATAAATGTCCACTGGCTCAGAAGAGATAGAAATTTTTCCATACCATGATGAGGTTGCTGTTTCCTTCAGATGAACCTAAAATCAGCATTTATTTGTTTATTTATTTATTTATTTATTTATTTATGTGTGTGTGAGTGTGAGTGAGTGTGTGTGTATGTGTGGTATGTGATGTGTGTGTGTGGTGTGTGTGTATGTGGTATGTGTATATTTGTGTGTGTGGTGTGTGGGGTGTGT
>JANHMN010000006.1:16332125-16395300 GCA_030674055.1 Rhabdomys pumilio | reverse complement strand
GTGTGTATTTGTGTGGGGTGTGTTTATGTGTGGTGTATTTGTGTGTATGTGTGGTATGTGGTGTGTGTATTTGTGTGGGGTGTGTGTGTATGCATGAATATGTGTGTTGGTGTATATATGTGGAAGGGTGTATGTGTGGTGTGTGTGTGTGTGTGTATGTCTGTGGGGGTGTCTGTCTGTGGGTGTGTGTATGTCTGTGGGGGTGTGTGTCTGTGGGGGTATGTATGTGTGTGGGGGTGTGTCTGTGTGTATTTGTGTGTATGTGTGGTATGTGTGTGTATGTGTGGTGTGTATACGTGTGTGGTATGTGGTGTGTGTATTTGTGTGTGGTGTGTGGTATGTGTGTATATGTGAATATGTGTGTTGGGTGTATGTGTGGGGTATGTGTGCATGCGTGTGTGTGTGTGTGTGTGTGTGTGTGTGTGTGTGTGTGTGTGCACGCGCATGTGTGTATGGTGCATATGTATGTCTCTTCTTCCACTTTGAAATGAACCCAGATTGTCAGACCTGGTAGCAAACAACCTTACCAGCTCAATCATTTCACCAGTGCCAGATAAATTCCATCTGCAGTAACCATGCAAAAAGCTGGGTGCACTGGGGGCTGCCTGTAATCCCAGTCTTGGAAAGGCAGAGACAGGAGTATCTCTGGAGCTAATCTAGCCAAATCAGTGAGGTCTGTGTTCAGTAAGATACCCTGTCTTTAAAAGGTAAGGTAGGGTGTGATTTAGGAAGACACATGACATCAACCTCTGGCTTCCACACACATGTGCACAAACACCCACACATATGTGTACACACAGAGACAAAAACATGTACATGTATACGCATACACACAGGAAAAAAGAAACAACTCAGTTACCTTCAGTATGTCCACCATTCTTGAAGCACAACTACTTTTTAATGCTAGGACATCTTTTCAGCCCCCAATGAAACCCCAGACCCCATGTTACTTACTTTTCTTGACTCAGAACAAAGGTTGACAAAAATCAGCTTAAAGAATAAAGGATTTCTTTTGGCTCACAATTTTAGAGTTAGTTCACCTGTGGCTGGGGGCCCATAGGGCTTCTGCAGTAGTTTGAGTCAGCGGGAGCTACATAGATCAGGTCAGCCCTTGGGAAACAGTGAGCGATGAATGGTTAGTGTTTATCTGGCTTCCTCTTCCCCCCTATTTATCCAGACATAGATACCAGTCCATGGAATGGTATTACCCATCTTCAGGGTGTGTTGGAAACCTCCTCGGATAACACTCTCAGAGGAACACCCGGAGGTGTGTCTCCTAGGTGATTCCGAACCTAGTCAGGTTGGCAATGGAGCCGAGCCATCACAGTAACCATAACTGACCACCCACTGCTGCCCTCTTTTCCCAGGCCCTGGCAAGCACCAACTTATCTTCTGCCTTGAGAGATTTACCTACTCTTCAAACTTTATACGAATGGAATCCTACAAAACCAGTTCTAGAACACGCTGTCAGAAATGTGTCCCCGTGGTCAATCTATTCCTTTCAAATTGCTGCCTTGTTCTTTTATCTTCACCGAGACGTGTAGAGGACCTTTGCTCTAAGGGACAAATCATGGAGTAATACTGGGGACAGTGACTGAAGTTTTCTAGGTAATTTGGATAGTGTCCTCGTTAGCTTTGTTGACTCTGAAAAATCGAAAAGCCTCAACTGAGGAAATGCCTACTGTGGGCATGTCGATAGGAAATTACCTTGATAATTAATTGATGCAAGAGAGCCACTATGGGTGGCACCATCTCTAGGCAGGTGCTTCTGGGCTTTATAAGAATACTAGCTGAGCATGAGGCTACAAGTGAGTAAGCAAGAGAAGAGCCAGCCAGCAGCATGCTTCAGTGGTTCTTGCTTCCAAGTTTCTATTTAAGTTCCTGCCCTGACTTCCCCTCATGATGGGCTACCTGTGAATATAACCCATGCATCCTCTAAATGCTTTCTGTCATGGCATCTGTCACCAAGCAACAGGAAGGCAATGAGACAGATAGAAACCCTCATTCTCTTGGACCTCTCTACTCTACACGGTATGGCTAAAGGTGCTTAAACATGATTGGCTTACACTCACTCACAAAATGAAATTTGCCTTCTGCTTATGCCCAAAGACAAGAACTGGACGAGTGGGTGATCTGTACCTGCTACAAGTCTTCAGACATATCAACTGAACATTAGTGTCTCAGCTGTGACTATGCAGGATTCGAACACAGCCTGACTGCCCCTACTCCAGTGAAACAGAAGGAGCTGGGATCTGAGGCACTAATGCTGTATTTGGGCAGATCGTTGAAGAACTGTCTCCAGAATGTGCCCTTATGTAACAGATAAACTCCACTTGCTGATAAATGCCAGTTTTCCAGTGGACCGTGGAAAATTGTCTATTTTGGGGCCACTCCGTGGGAGTCCACAAAGCCTTTGCTTGTGTTGTGAAGAGCCCTGGAAATTCAAATCTGTGTCAGCATTTGCTCTCATTTGTGGCTAGCTTTTTGTCTTTGGGTGGGTGGGTGAGTGGGTGGGAGGGGATGAAAATCTCTCAATGGAGATCTGGAATAGAATCAAAATAAATGAAAGGCCAGTGATGCTATTTTTAGCACACTGGGTGAAGAGAGCAAGGGAATGACAAAGCATTCTGCATGACAGCTACTTCCTGACACTGGTTGCTTCTAGAATTACAGTTACTTGCCACTGCAGTCTTTATTAGCTCTCTTAAAACATCTGCACAGAGAAAACATGGGGTGCTGGAATCCTTCCTCCATTATAGAAGTATGAATGGAAAACATGAGTTATTATATCCCAAGATATGGGTTTTCAAGAACCACCTTTTGCTGTTACTGTTTTTGTGCGGTGTGCATACGTGAATGTACATAGATGCACTTGTGTTTGGAGAGCTGTGCATACATGTGCATGTGTGTCTATGAAGGCCAGCAGTTGATTTTAAGTATCCTGTGTTGATCTCCACCTTATTTTTCAAGACACCATCTCTCACTAAAGCTAGAACTTGTCATTTCTGCTGAACTAGTGAGCCAATGAATCCTCTCGTCTCCTCTCCCAGTTTTAGCATTTGGGTTGAAGGTGTGTGCCGCCACACTATCTAAACTCAAGTCCTCATGCTTATTCTGTGTCCTAGCTAGGGTTTCCACTGCTGTGAAGAGATACCATGACCAAGGCAACTCTTATAAAGGACAACATTTAATTGAGGCTGGCTTACAGTGTCCTTCCATGATGATAATGGAAGCATGGCTGCATCCAGACAGACACAGTACTGGAGAAGGAACTGGAGTTCTACATCTTGATCCAAAGTCAGTCAAGGGAAGACTGTCTTCCAGGCAGCTGGAAGGAGGGTCTCAAAGTCGAGCCCCATGGTAACACACTTCCTCCAATAAGGCCACATCTACTCCAAGAAGTAGTACTCCTCTAATAGTGCCACTCCTTGGGCCAAGCATATTCAAACCACCACATTTGGCAAGCACTTTACTCACTGAGCCAATTCCCCAACCTCAGAACAATCTTCTAGACCAATGTGCATAGTATAAAAATGCTCACAAACACGCTCGTGTTTCTAGAAAGCTTATCAAACATGAGTGTGACTGGATAGCACTATAATTATCCAACTTTACATTCCATTTCTGAGAACTGTAGAGAGACCTGGTCTTACTTTATAGATCTCCTTCCTGCTTTTTTTTTTTAATGAGACAAAGATAATGGGTTTCATTGCTAGATCTTTAAGAACTAAGAAATACATCACATTTTCATTTGTAGGGTGTATTTGGGTTTTCACTCCAGGATTCTTCTTCCTCACCAAGTCAAAAGCTACAGTTGAACATCCAATTCCTTCTGGCCCACAGATGCTGTCCTATGCTGTTACCACTGTATCCCCAGGCATTTCTCACAGGCTCTAGGGATTTTATTTCACTCCTTCTACATCTTCATAAACCTGGAAATCAAGAGCCCAGATGTTCCAGAAGTCAGTGCTACAAGTGTAAATCTCCATATCCGATTTCACACGATGGGTCGAAAATCTAAGCACTCGGAAAAGCTGGATGGCAGGCTGGAGAGATGGCTTGGCTCTTAAGAGTGCTTGCTGTTCTTTCAGAAGACCAGAGTTCAGTTCCTGGCAGCCAGGATCAGGCAACTCACAACCTCCTATAGCTCCGGTTTAATGTCCTCTTCTGGTACTTGTATGTTTGTGGCACACACACACTAATTAATTAATTAGCTAATTAATTGAAATCTGTTTTTAAAACTGTAAAATAATCTTTGAGCCATGTCTATAATGCGTGTGTAGAACATGAACATCGTGTCGAAACGTGAACTGTATTCTCCACACATCTCAGTGTGTGTGTGTGTGTACATGGTTCCAAAAACAGAGGGAGAAATCTGAAACACTGGGCTCCAAACATTTAGGATAAGGGATAATCAACCTAGACTGGGAAAAATATCTACACTATAGATAAACATTCACTGAAGTTCCACAAATAATTGCATTATTTGTATATTTGCTGTTTTTTTAATATGAAATGAAAATATAACCTCTAAATTATTCATTTATATGGATGGGTGGATGGATAGATAGATGAATGAATGGGTGGAAAGATTGATGGTTGGATAGACAGATGGGTGGAGATAGGGTCTCCTGTGTCCCCTAACCTCAAATTCAGTATCCCCTTCAAGGGCAAGCTCCTGGATCAGTAACCTCTTCCCAGTAGGCCTATGCCTCTGAAGTTTTCACCATCTCCTGACAGCATTACCATTTGGAAGCCAAGCCTTCACCATGCTGGCCATTCTAGATGCAAGCTATGGAAGTTTCTCTGATTCATCCTTGTTGCACACCCCATTCTTGTGCAGTCTATTGCAGTCAAGCTGTCTTCACTTGCCTAACCTGAGTTACTGAGGCTGCTGCTTTTAGGATCTCTCAAAAGTTAGAACAGAAACTAGCTGCTCAGTTGACACTTACCCAGTATGCAAAGGGTACCACATCACCTACATCATGTCATACACTCGTAATCTTAGCATTTCAAAGCTGGAGGCAGAATTATCAGAAGTCCAAGCTCATCCTCAGCTATATAGCAAGTTCAAGGCCAGGCTGGGCTACATAAAACCCTGACCATCTCCCTTCCAGCCCTTCCCCCCCACCCAAAAAAAATATTACAAGCACTGGCAGAAATTAAACGCAAAGCAAGGCTCCAGATTCTCACCGGAACTTCACCTTACTGTACCAAAAACATCCATAGGACTTCTGCAGTGGTGCACCAGGAAACATAGATGCTCCCCAGCATATAAACCCCCAGCGATGGCTGAGTGTCACTGAAATATCAGTCAAAAGTACAGGAGTGCAGATGTCAAAGCAATAAAACTTTTCCCTTTTCCCCTTTCATTTTTTTTTATTAAGATACAGTTGATTTACAAAAACTTTATGTAATTGGAGTGTGAAAATGATACTTATAGATAGATCACTGGAAAACAAATAAAATTTAAGATGATAATAGAAGATGGATGGTAGATATAAATAGGAAGATAGATTATATAGATGGTGACTAGATGATAGATATAGATAGAAAGATTAGATAGATAGATAGATAGATAGATAGATAGATAGATAGATAGATATTGATGATTGATACATAAGTGATAGACAGATGATAGGTAGATAAATAATAGACAGATTATAGACAGATTGGTAGACAGACAGACAGACTGACTGATTGATTGATTGATTGATTTCCCATTGTGCGGTTGTTAAATGGAGTTCATTAATGTACCCATCACCTCACACTCTTATGATAATCTGTGGTGAGAATATGCAGACGCATTCCCTCAGTGATTTTCCAGTACATAGCATGTTATCGCACTCTCTCATTGCCATACTACTCAATACACCCCTGAACTAGCTCTTCCAATCTAACTGAAGCCTTTTTAATTGCTTGGTTCAGACAGGTTCTTACTATGTAACCCATGCTGGCTCTGAGCTTACAGTCCTTGTGCCTCAGAACTCCAGATTGCTGAGATTACAAGTATGTGCCTCCATGCCCAGCTCCTAATAACCTGCTCCTTCCCAGTATCTCTCCCTCCAAGTGCTCATCCTGCTCTCTGCGTCTGCATTTTCTCCTTCTGTAGAAGTTCAGCATTTTTACAGTCAGCAAGCAGAATCTTTAGTGTAACTTTGGCCATATTTTGGGTACCTTAGAGAGACAACCTGAGGGATCCCCTGAACACCACCACAAAAGGCTGTGTGCTGTATCCAGATCACCCATACCGGCTGTCCTTAACTCAGGAATGTCCGTGCCCCTGTGAGATCAGGTTCTTGCGCTGAGAGCTAAGAAAGCCAGAGACAGCTGGCAAGTTATTTTCTTCTTTATACACAGGATGATGAAGTTAATCTGGATGGGAAATGTGGGGGAGAGGGGGAGGGACAAATGTTCTCTGCTCTGACCAGAAATGGACAAGGTGGCTGCCTCAGAACCCTTCCTTTTCTGTAGATGAGAGGCCTACACAGCAAGCAAGAGTCCTATTCCTCGCATTTGGTGGGAAACAGCTAGATCCGATCCCTGGGGTGTTAGAAAGAATCAAGTTTTAAATCAGCCTTATTGTTGGTTTTAGGGATCATTACAAAATACTTAATTGAAATTGCACTGCTTCTAGAACCTGGGAAATTCATAAATAATAGAGCTTTCCAGGTCTGAGGTCTAACCAGGAGACTGAAGTTAATCCCTCTTGTTCATGGCTCTAGTTCTAGAGGTGTTCTTTGTAACAATGTCTGCAAGTGTCCTGACTAGGAATGTGCCGGGCTGGATGGAGGGATAACCTGGGAATTTTCCATTCTAAAGATGACCATCTTAGAACTTCCATAAAGTAAGTTGCTTTATAATTATGCTTATAAAATTAAGTCCACATACATATGTATATCTATCTGTGCTTAGTACATGTTAAGAAAAAAATACATCAATATAATATTTGTTTCATAGTTGACCACTGACTTATGATCTATTCGTTTAAAGTAGTTGAGGGACAGCTGTAATTGCTTCTACCAGGCTTGTCCAACCTCAGGTCACGGGGGTCACATGCTACGGATGTGGTTCAACGCAAAATCCTAAAACTTAAGACCTTGTAAGCTGCTTCACAAATGTTTTCATAGCTTCATTGTGCAGTTCTCAAGCACGAGTTTTGGAGGTGGCAACATCGAATTGTAGTGTCAGAAGCCTGGGCACACCTGTTAAACCATGCATAGTGTCCAGACTGTTCTCTGCCTAGTGTGTGTCACAGTCGTGCTGTTAGCCAGCATTGACGGCAAGCCTTCTGTGTTACACATAGGTGGATTCTGCGGAATTCATTTCACTTCAAAATGCGGTGTTTGTATCAGCGAAGTCACAGCTATACCTCTCTGGGTTCCTACGTAGTCTTTGGTCTCCATCTCCAGCTGCTGCAGCAGTATAAACATTTACCTCTGTCACAGCTAATTGATATCAACAAGAAGACTCCATGTCATAAGCATAATCTTTAAAGTACTTTTTAAAGACTTATTTGTATTTATGCAAATGGGTATTTTGCCTGCACGTATAAATGTGTACCATATGTGTACAGTATCTGTATCAGCCAAGAGAGGGTATCAGATGCCCTGAAACTAGCATTAACAAATGAGTGTCGTCCATCACATTGGTGCTGGAAACCCAACTTGTCTCCTCTGGAAGAACAACACATGCTCTTAAAGACTGGGTTATCTCCCCAGTCCTACACAGTTTTAAAAACTGAAGCATAATTCCTCCATTTGAACTATACACTATCATCTTACTTTTAATGTACATGAAAATAAAGCATATATAAAAATACTCACAGAAAAGATATTTTAAAAAAACCCACTGTATTCACTACTGTTCTTGTGATGTATGACCACATACCTGACAAAAACCAATGGAGAGGTGGAGACTTTTAGTCTGGCTCGTGGTTTGAGGGTATGCAGTCCGGCACAGTAGGAACCCTACGGCAGTGTGACAACAGATATAGCCATGGCCATGTGATGCTAGAGGAATGCTTGCTCACAGCTCTGTAGACCATCAAACATAGATGGGACAGAAAGTCCTCAAGGCCTGCTCCCCAGAGATCCATTCCTTCCAGTGCCTCCATGACTTCTTCCAAGCAGCACCACTCATTGGAGACCACATGTTCAAACACACAAGTGTGTGTAGGAACATTTCACATTCAAACCATAACAAATACACAAGGATTTTTTTTCTGTATGTTTGATTAAGATGGTAGATGGAGTCACTACTTTTAAGATGTTGCATACAAATTAAAAGTAAATAAGCTGTCTTTCTGACTAACAACCATATGTCTGACCACCACTCTTGGTGATATCCACTCTCTTAGGTCTGTACACTGAGAAGACAGGACAGAGTATCATACTGGTGGATTTTTTTGCACTCATTCTACATTCTGCTGGCTTACAGCTCTCTTGCACTCTGTTAGATAAAATACAGTTTTAAAATACGTTTTTTTCTTGGGTGGATTTTTAAAATTTTTCTATTTTAGTGTGTGTGTGTGTGTGTGTGTGTGTGTGTGTGTGTGTGTGTGTGTGTTTGAATGTGGGCATGATCCTGCCATGATGCACATGTAGAAGTCAGAGGATAAGTTGTAGGGGTTCTCTCCTTGCACTGTGGGTTCCAGAAACCAAACTCAAACCATCAAGCTTGGGCCACAAGAATCTTTTTCCACTGAGCCATCACACCAGCTCTGAAAATTGTCTTTTAATAAATGTCTTAGTCAGTGTTCAATCCTGTGAAGAGATGCCATGACCACGACAACTATAAAAAGAAATTATTTAGCTGGGGCTGGCTTACATTCAGAGGTTTAGTCCCATATCAGCATGGCAGGGAGCATGGTAGCACTCAGGCAGACACAGTGCTGGAGAAGTAGCTCAGAGTTCTACATCTGGATCAGCAGGCAGCAGGAAGAAAGAAGGACACTGGGCCTGACTTGAACATTCAAAACCTCAAAGCCCACATCCAGTGACACACTTCCTCCCACAAGGCCACACTTCCTAATAGTGCCATTCCCTGGTGGCCAAGTATTCAAATCTATGAGCCTATGGGAGCCATTCTTACCCAAGCCACCACAAGAAAAGCAATAACCCCATCACTTCTTCAGAAATTGGGTTTATAGTGAATGAGCAATAACTTATTTCTTGTGTGGTTTTAGAAAGAAACAAAAAACAAAAGCTTGTTCATTTCTCCAAGCCCTGACTTTAAAGCTGGATTTGTTTCATTAAGCAATTCCTGGAGACATTTACTGAAGATTGTGTACCATACAATGGCTGTCTCAGTATCCCAGGGCAGGTGTCCCTAGTACCCAGGCACAAGGCTAATCCAAAGAATGAAGAGATAACCATGAGCTAAAATTATTCAGGGTGGATGGAGAGTGTTCATGAACATATTACAAGAAGAAAAAAATATATCATCAGATGGTCTGGCACCATACTTTCCTTCCCATTGAGTGATGACATAAAATGAATCTGACATATGGATTCCAGCTTTTTGATATCAACATTAGGAACTTCAAAAAGGAAAATATTTTTAAAATTGAGAGTCATTTCTTTTTAGTTGAATGAATAGACTATAAATTTCAAAAGGCATCCAAAGAATGAAGAGATAGCCATGAAATAAAATTATTCAGGAGTGGCTCCAGTGAGTCCCTGGAATCCTAAAAGCATCTATAGGTTTGTACAGAAGGGCTGTCATGTGTACACGAAAGACAGATAAATCTAGAACATGGAGTGCATGGAGTTCACAGTCTGTTAAAACCACTTCACAAGATGAGCTTGGGGACTTGGGCTTTAAATCTCAGCACACAAAAAGCCAAGGAATGAGGATTGTGAGTTCAAGGCTGGCTGGTCCTATATAGCAAGACCTTGACTCAAAATTAGGTATAATGATTCCACAGATGAATAGGTGGAGTGACAGACAGACAGATTGACAATCAGACAAACACAGAGCAGGAAGAGGATGGCTAAAGACAGACAAGCATAGCGGAATAGGGAGGATATTTTCTAATCATCCACAGCACAGAAGCACAGTACAGTAAGTATGAGCAGTGATTGCTTGAATACTCCAAAATGGCTAGTAAAAAGAATTTTGAATGTTTCCAACATTAAAAAATGGCCGATGTCTGTGCTGACACACCAGTCATTCCAATATGACTGACCATTACACTCTTTATGACTTGACATGTCACGTTTTACTCCCTAAATGTTCATAATGACTACTAAAGGTTTAAAGCTCCCTTTCTTCTATTTTCTGAAATAAGATCTTACCTTGGAGTCCTTCTTGACCTGTAACTTGTGATAATCCCTATCCTTCTACATCCTGAATTCTGCTACTATGAGAATGCAGCTCTATGTCTGGTTTCTAAAAGTATTCTTTGAAACCTAGCCAGAGGTCCCAAGCTCAGAATCCCTGCTCACAAGATGAACGGAAAGTGTCATTTTTCACATCCGTGGGGCCTGAGGAAGTCCACTTCCGATGCTTTCTGTTTCTACTCCATCCATCCCACTTCTGCACCCTCGCCTTCCCGGACTCAAATCATCTGTGGGTGGATAGAGCCGTCAATGTGATGACACAGGATCATCACACTGAGAAAGGAGGACCGTGTCCTCTGGCACCCAAGCATTTCGTGTGACATATCTAGTCTGTGAGTGATCTGGAGCCAAGGACAGTGCGTGTGCAAATGGTGGTGAAGGACACTGGGAGATAGATGTGAAGTGCAAGCGACATGACTTCAGCAAGCTCCACTGTACATCATAGCTGCTCTGCTGAGTGAGGTCTCAGCCTACACCCAACACCACACTGTGAACCACTGTCACTAGCTGGGAGACTGAGGTGGGGATTACTTATTACTTTAGATAAAGAGTTAAGGACAATCTGGACATCTTTGAAAGTCTCTCTCTCTCCCTTCCTCTCTCTCTCTCTCTCTCTCTCTCTCTCTCTCTCTCTCTCTCTGCATTGGCATCCTTGTGTTCTACTTCTCGTACCTAGTCAATGAAAACTCACAGAAACCATCATATTGGATTGCTTAAAGACTAATGACAAGAATAAAAATTGTGTATGTCTCCTACATACTTTTTTATTTTCAGATATTGTAAATCTGAGGTTGGTTGGATCCTGGGATGTGGAAGCTGTAGAGATGGATGGCACTGGTACTCATCTTGCTTACAGTGTTGCATTCTGGGTACCCGAGATGTGAGGAACACAGTAGAACATCAACTATTTGTAGAACAAATGTTCTCAAGGCATCTGCTGGTATAAATGCCTACTGGTAATTTTCCACTGGGAATTTGTTAAAATAAAATACGAAGCCCTGCAGCACACTGGCAACATGCTCTTTTGGTCTTTCGGCTCTAGAAAAGGCATGTTATTGGAGGACCACGTCATCTTCTTGGCCTCCTAGGGGACCAGGAAAAGCCGTGGGGAGGAACACTGCGTTCATTGCATGTTTTTATTTGCCAGGGAGAGACCCTGTTAGTGAAACAAAAGAGATTGTGATCAAATACCCAGGGCCAGTGGCTCAGTCTCTGATCTTAGTAGCCACGAGGGTAGAACAGGAATCACAGAGTGATCTGGTCACCTAGAATAGATTCATTTGAAGGAACACTCTGGGATTCAGGGGCCCTCTCTGTCTCCGTAAACCATCACGATTGCTTCTTAGTTGAGAGTATTTTAAAGGGCTCACTTGTTCTCCATTTAATACACCCCTAGGAGGAGAAAATTTCTCACCAACCAAGTTCAACAGGGGTTAGCAACCTACAAATCAGTCATACACATAGGTGCTTCAGAACCTGCCAGGGTTGAATGTTCATGCCTTTCAAAATACCAGATGCCAGAATATTAAAGCATGAGACATGATGAAGAGGCGAGGAATCCTGAGTGCTTGCTGCCAAATCTGTAACCCTGAGCTCCATCCCTGGGCCTCATGTAGTAGAGAGAAAAACAAACAAACAAACAAACAAACAAACTCCTGCAATTGTCTTCTGACCTCTGTATGTGTGCTGTGACACACACATGCAAGTACATACTACACAAAATAAATACATATAGTAACATTTTTATTTAAAAAAAAAAAAAAAAACAGGCTGTGAGGAACGCTCATTGATTTTCCTCCTCAATCAAGAGCAGGCATTCATCTATCCCTTTTTTGCCTTGTCCTTCTGCCCTCTACCATGTGGGTAAGGGTGCCAGCTTGCAGGCAAAATACTAGTTTGTTGGGTCTTACACTTCCCTACCTCTGGAATCCCTAGAAATAAATTTCTATTGTTTATAAACTATCAAATGGGCATGTAGTCAAATCACCCAGTTTTCAGGAGCTCCATTACAGCATAAGACAAGATCTCAGGAGATCCTAGAAACCACAGAAGCTTAGGTTTTTTTTGTGTGTGTGTGTGTGTGTGTGTGTGTGTGTGTGTGTGTGTGTGGTTGTTATGGAGGTCAGAGACTTTGTTCCTCATGCTCTGAGACAAGGCGTCTCTCACTGGCCTGAGGTTGTACAAGTAGACGAGTCTGGCTGGCCAGCAGACACCGGGGATCTGCATGTCTCTGCCTTCCCAGCCCTGGGATTAGAAGTCTGCACAATCACACCCCACATTGTATGTGAGGCCTGAAGAGCATGCTTGAATTCTCAAGCTTGCAAGATTAGCACTTTACCAACTGAGATATCTTCCCTCCTCCAGGCTGAGTTTCAAGGTGCTGGAGTCATCTCCTATGTTGAGATTCCCAGAATGTAAGAAAGAACAGATATTAGGGATAAGGCTGAACATGCCAAACATGCTTCAGTCTTTCTTGTCTTTGACCACCACACACAAACAATACACCGCGAGGCGCTGTTTGCATGGCATTTATATTGTATTGGGGACTGTAAGCCACCTAGACATGATCAGCATGCAAGAAGGTTGCAGAAGTGCAAACACTGCCATTTTACACAGCAGTCCTACACATCTTCAGATTTTGCTATCTGCAGCAGGCCCTGGGACCATTTCCCCAGGCACGGAAGGACAGCTGGATTAAGTAAAAAAGAAGTGTTCTGTGGATAACTGTGGGAGTTGGTGCATCACAGGTTTGATGCATGCCTGTAATCTCAGCATTTAGGAGGTGGAAGCAGGAGGAATGCCATGAATTTAGGGATTGAGAGTTTTATGCCAGCCTGGCCTATATCCTTGTGCCAAAAGCCCAGTATATTTATGTATGTGTGTTCATTCAAAGCACGTGTGTCAGAATGAATAATAAATAGGCTTCCCTTCACTCCAGACAAAAGAGAGTGAAGAGGCACCTGCTAGGAATGGTTCACAGTTGTGGGCTTTTGATAACACACAGAGCTGAGTTAAATGTGATTTGAATATTGACAGATGTGGTAGTTTCAATGTAACTGGCTCCCATAGGTCCATAGGGAGTGGCACTATTAGGAGGTGTGGCCTTGTTGATGCAAATGAGTTACTGTGGAGGTTGGCTTTGAGGTGTCATATGCTCAAGCTATGCCCAGTGTGGTATACAGTCTCCTTTTGCTGCCTGGAGATCAAGAGGCTTCTTCAGCATCATGTCTACCTGCATGCCACCAGGCTTCATGCCATGATGATAATGGACTAATTGTCTGAACTGATGCCCAGCCCCAATTAAATATTTTTTTTATAAGAGTTGCTGTGGTCATGGTGTCTGTTCACAGCAACAAAACCCTAACTAACTAAGACAAAAGGGAACACTGGTTTTACCAGAGTCCCCTTTACCTCACTATTTTGAAAGTTTGACTTTAGAATATCTGTAGGACCAGGCATGGTGGTATACACCCTTAACCACAGCACTCTGGAGGCTGAGGCAGGAGGATGACTATGAGTTTAAGGACAGCCTAGTCTACATAGCAAGCCCCAGGTGAGCTAGGACTTTGTACTGAGACACTTTCTCAAAAATTAAACAAAAGAAAATGAGGTACCACATTTCTCTCTCCCCCCTCCCTTTCGTTTGTAGTTTTCCCTCTGGCATTCGTTCAGTGAAGAGCTTCAGGTCCAGTATTCCAGACTCCGATGAAAATCGAAAATCAGTCCTCTCTAATTATGCTAACCGGAGAAACGCTCCCAGTTTTGTAAGCATAGACCATACATACATATAGAATAAGGGGCAGTGTCTGCAAGTTAACAGTTGCTGAAGTAGGTTGGCCAGGGTTCTATTCGTTTCTAAATAATCAGATGACTTTTTAAAGTTTCTGTATATAAGTTACTTGTCCCAGATCTGCAATCTAACTGAAGAGATAGATACATACATCTGCACCCCTTTCTCCTTTTCTTTGAGATGGAGGACATTCGAGTCTACCCCACAATCCCTCTCTTTGTGCAGGTCACTATGCATCCCTTCCATCCCCCAACCTCCAACCCCCAACCCCCTCCAGGAGCTACCAGACCTTTCCAGAACTCTTTGCAAACCTGCAGGAGGAGGCGAAGGCATTTCCTGCTTGCACCAGCAATCGCCTCTGCCCTCCTATCTCTCTTCTCCCACGGCCCATCTGTGCCTCCTCTCTGCTCCCTTCCTTGCCACCCCCGCCCTCGGCTGGGTGCTCCCGGCCCCTCCCGTGCGCGTCTGTATTTGGAGCTGCCGGAAGCCGCGGGCGACTCTCCCCGCGAGCAGCGTGACCGACTCCGGCTCCCGTGCAGGGGGGTGGGGGGGAGGCGGAGGCAGCACAGGGCGTGCGGGAGGAGGGCGCGAGTGGCCGGAGCAGACTTTGCATCACGGAAGCCCGGACCGGGGCTCTACAGCAGGTCAGGCTGGAGCGCGGGGGAAGGGAGGGAGAATGGGGGGGCTTGCCTGGGCGCCGGGCACCCCGAGGCCGGCGCTTGCAAGTTGCGCGCCCCGGGTAGGGTGGGAGATGTTCAGGACGCAGGGAAGAAAGGCGAAGCGGACTCAGGGATTTGAGTCCACCCAGATGCGAGGACAAGGGAAGTGAGGACCTGGGATGCGGGGATCTCGGCGATCTCGGGGCAGTCCTCATCTGGGTCAGCGCAGCTCAGCGCTCCAGCTGCTCGCCTGGCGCTGAGGACCGCGAGTATTGGTCTGGAGGGCCACCCTTGGCCTGCCCGCCGACAACCACCGCACCCTAGGCCGGTCTAACTTCGAGGGGTCTCTCCACTGTTCTGCTCTGAGCCTCCCAAGGGTTCCAGGGTGGGTGTCATTGAAATGGATCTTGCCAATGCTACCTCAATCAGAAGGTGCTCGAAGGAAAGGAAGGGACCTGGCTTCTCTGCAGAATCTGACTTGAGGCCATGAGTCACTTCTAAAAAATGCAAACGCAACTGATGCTTTGAAGGGACTGTTCTGAAAATGGTACCCCGCGGCGGCTCTCTGACTGCCCCATAGGGGCTTGTTTGTGACATCAGCAATCTTGTCGTCATCTTTAGGCTGATAGTCCACCATGCATATGAGAATATTTATTCACATCAACACCACAAGGAGACTGTGCATTTAGTCATGTCGGAATCCAGGCGTTCTTTATGTGAGTTTGTGCTTTTAGGACGTTCAGGGCATGTATTTAGAATTATGTCTAAAAAGTTTACCAAGTAGAGGTGAACTCTGTGCAGCCAAGATTTGGGTCTTTGCCTGTGTAGTCAGGAGAAGGCAGAAACAAGCAAACAAAACCTAGTTTTTCAGAATTGCTTACAGAAGGAGCACTGCCTGTTCGTTTGACTGCTAGGTTTGTTGGGAGACAGAGCCTCACCATGGAACTCCAGGCTGACCTCAAACTGTTAACAATCATTCTACTTTAGAGCTGAGATTACAGGTATGCTCCTTTGCTTCTGTGAGGCAGTCTTACTCTGTACCCAGGCTGGCCAGGAACTCACCATTAGCCCAGGCTGACTTCAAACTCACAGTTCTGCTTCAGTCGTCTGAGTGCTGGATTACTGGTAGGCACTGCCACACCTAAGGAAAGTGTCTCAGAAGTCTTGCTGGCGTAGCTGGGACCACTTTGTGGAAGGTAACAGTAGTGTCTCACCTTTGGAGTGATTTTTGTTTGCTGGGGTTCAAATACAAGCCTGCTGAGGGCCGGAAGGGGTTCGGGTAGTTCAGACAACCTGGCCTGGTTAGGGACTAAAAGCAGATACAGAAAACCGGTGGAAAGAATTAAATCGATCACTTGCAGCCTGAGCACAGTCTCTTGACAAGACTGCACCTTTCTTTTTATTATTTTTATTTTTCAACAAAAGATTTATTTCTCCACAAATCCTCAAATCTGAATATTCTTAATAAAGTTAGGATTTAGCGAGATTCAAGGATGAAGAGAAAAAAAAAAAAAAGAAGCTGACTGTGAGAAATGGCAGTGACCAACCAGTTTTTTAAGTTGGAAGTAGGATTTCCCACAAGGCATTGATTAGCTTGTTGGTATGACAGAGTATGGGGTTCCCTAACTTTCTGGGTAAAGAGCTAGCTGGTAAATAAGAGGCTTTGTAACCCTCAAGGTTGGCTTAGTCACAGCTCAGCTTGGCTGTTGTAAATCGAACGTGGCCAAGGAGAATATGGAGAGGAATGGAACCAGTGAGTTTCGTTGTGTTAACAGATAGGAAATTTGAAGTTTAGTTGATTTTCACCAGTAGCAGTTTTTCTCCTCTACCACACACACACACACACACACACACACACACACACACCACAAACTTGTATTCACACACATGCAAGCATACCCACACACCACCCAGACACACACACATACCACACCCCATACTCACAGGCATGCAAGCACACACATACACACACAAACACAGGCGTACATACATGTACACACTTAGTGCAGCGGAAGAGGGCTGAAGGAAACAGAAGAGAAGTAGTTTTGTTTTGATTGATTGATTGATTGATTCATTCATTCATTCATTCATTCATTCATTTTTTTTTCCCCTCCTGAGAGCAGAGAGCACCTTCCCACCTTGGGCAAGAGTGTCTGATGGCTAGATTTTCCAACTGCTTGAATTATGCCCAAAGATTAAATACTCACAAGAACAACAGTGACTTGCTTTTGACACAATGGAGTTTTATTTTGTTTTGACTGTCTCCTAACATTTATCTTTATTCAGAGGTTTAGTTTTAGTCTTGATTCATCAGTTTTGTACTATACATCAGAATATCCAAACCTAGGTAAGTTACGAGCATCAGATTTAAGGGAGCAACTGAGAACTTACTGTCAAGTGTAGATATAGGCTTGAGACCAAAAGAGTTGTGAAAATGTAATTCTCAAAATGTAATATATGTGTGCATGTGATCGTATATATGTAATCATATATATGATAATATATGTGACAAGAGATTCAGATCCACAATATATAAACAGCCTTTCTAATTTCTTAATAAAAAGATAGTCTAATATCAAAGTGTGCCAAGGAAAACAGATGAATGGCCATTAAAGCCATAAAAAATAAATGCCCGACATCCTTATCCATTGGCTAATTGCAAATCAAAACCACAGTGACATTGCACAGCAGACTGACTAGTGTGACTGTAATTAATGTGAAGGAGCTGCAGCCCTCAAAGGCTGCTGATGGGAATATAAAAGGATGGGTTTAATTTGAAAAGTCCTGGTTCCCTCAGTTAAACGCCGAGTTGTCGTATGACCTTGCAATTCCGCTGTAAGTCTACATTCAAAAGAAATGCAGAAACCGCAGTGGCAAAAGACACCTATACATGGGGCTGGCAGTATGGCTCATCAGAAGGGCATTTGTGCATCACACGCAAGGCCTTTGGTTCAAATCTCAGTCCTGAATCCAAAAACTAAATTTAAAAAGAAACCCTAAAAACTATACACACCAAGGCTCACTGGTTCTAACGATGCGATGCTAACAGCTAAGAGATGGAAACACAGCGGGGAGTGGGGGAAGCCCATCTACTGATATGATCCATCCTTACAATGGGATATGATTAAAAAGGAAGGCAGAGCTGGGGAAGTGGCTCAGTGCTTGCTGCTCAGTCATGTTTTGAAAACCTGACTTTGATCCTCAGCACCCACATAAAAACCTGGAGAAGTGGCTTGTGCGTGAAATCCCAGCAGTGGGGAAGCAGATACAGTGAGAGACCCTGTCTCAAAAAAAAAGTGGATAGTGAATGAGGAAGACATCTGACATTGACCTCTGACCTCTGTGTGTACATATGTGTGCACACAGAAAGGGGTGCTGTACAATGACAATGCTACATGTATGAACCTTGATAGCATCCTGCTAAGTGAAAGAAGCCAGTCACAAAAGACCACATAATGCATGAATCCACTCCTGGGGAACTGTTTTCTAAGAAATCTTTATGGACAGATAGATTAGTTATTATTGGTTAGGATGGGGAGGTGAATAGAGTATGGAGTGACTTCTATTTTATTGGTGTTTTGAGACAAGGTTTCTTTGCATAGCTCTGGCTGTCCCAGAACTTGCTTTGTAGATCAGGCTAGCCTTGAACCCAGAGATCTACCTACCTCTGCCTCCCATGATGGGATAAAGGCTGTGGCCCATTGCCACAGGCTTCTTAGTTTATTTTTAAATATAGTATTTTGAATTACTTCTTAAAAATTTCATATATGTTTGCAATGTATTTGACTGTGTTCATCTTTCACTCCTGCCTTAAGGAAAACTGACTTCCCTTCCTTCTAGGAGCCATCCACTGTCAACAGCTTCTCAGTTAGGAATAGGGCCTCATGCTAGAATGAAGACCACCTCGACCTTGTTCAACATCCATGGCTGCCATGAGTACATGAGTAGAGCCATCTTGTCCTGTCCAGAGGGCTGTGTTTCACAGCAGCTCTGCCAACCCCAGGGATATTTGTTCCTCACGGATTTTTCTCCCCTTTTTCTCCATGGCCCAGCTTTTTTTGAGCTGATGAAAGGTTCTACAATCAGTGATAGTTGCCCAAATCTGTGAGTGTTATCAAAATAATTGAATTGACCTAGCGTGATCAGCTCTTTGCCTTCCCTGTCCTAAGCTGCTTCGCAGTCCCCCCTCCCCCATCCTTGAATTTTGGGTTAATCATCTCCCAATTTAGCTGTAAAATAACTTTACAGCATGTGTGAGATCCTAAACAACTCTCATATAGATATGAGATAGTCTTTCGTCTATTTTTAACGGTATACATACTCTCACAGTTTTCTTCTCTGTTGCTTTTTGTTCATTCGTTGGTTGGCTGGTTGTTTTGTTTTTATTTGTTGGTTTTTTTGTTTTTTTGTTTTTTTTTTTTTTTTTTTTGAGACAGCTTCTCAGGTACCCTAGGGTAGGCTTGCAGTCCCTATGGAGTTGAGACTGGCCTTGAACTCGTGATCCTCCTGCCTCTGTCTCCCAAAAACTGGCTTTGCAGGTGTGTGCTACCACAGCCTGCTGCATCTATTTTCTTAAAACTCATCGTTACACTTTTAAGAGTAACCTGTATTGTCACGTTGGGATCCTCGACAAATGTTTCTTAATCCCTGTGGGCCTTCTTCTGTCTACAGGCTGTTTCCCAGGAATCCCCTTTACCAAGAATGCTGTTTTAGAGACCGTTTCTATATGTCTTAAGAGTGACTGTGTACAATGTGTGTGTGTGTGTGTGTGTGTGTGTGTGTGTGTGTGTGTGTGTGTGTAAGAGGTACATGTTCACATGTAGTGTCCCTGGCTACTTTCCAAATGAATGAGACTGAGACTAAGATTTATTTATTCAGCTTTAGCAAAATTATTAGGCAAATTACCCCTAATCTATCTTTCCAATGCTAGACTGGCTACTTCTCACCTGAGCTCCAAGTACTTGCAGTCTGAGTTTCATCCGGGTTATTTTTGCTCCATCAGTCTGTCCTGGGAGGCCATTTTACGTGGTCACATGCTCCTGGTCCATTGTGTCTAATGGAGGCCTCCTGTTCTCTCTCTTCTTTCTTCTTCTTTCTCCTTCTCCTTCTCTTCTTTTTCCTCTTCTCTCTTCTTCTCCTCATGGGCCCTACCTGTGACTTCTAGCCCAATAACCGAAGTCCTACCTACTTCTATTCTCCCTAGTAATTGTCTGTAGCCACTTTTATTCAGAAAATAGCTTTAAATAGAAAAGCAAGGTTTACACCACAAAGGCCAGTATATGTGAGAATTCACTTGTCTGAAGGCAACCAGATCTTGGGGTTCAGAAGTTAGCATTTGTATACACAGCACCAGACCAACCCCCAACATTCACATATGTGTGCAAACCACATGAGTGAAGACAAACAGAAGCCTCAGATATTGATTTTAAATAGCATTCATATTTTGTGTGAGACGGGGTTTCTCGTTGGTCTGGAACTTACCCACTAGGCTAGACTGGCTGGCTGGTCAGGCAGCCTCAGGGACCCACCTGGCTCTGTCTTGCCAACTCTGAGATTACAAGTGCCTGGTATCACGTTTGGATTTTTGACATAGGTTCTGAACTTGCTGGGGCTCAGGTTCTAATGCTTCCAAGTTGTGCATTTTGTGAACTAAGTTACCTCCCCAGCCAGCCCTGTGCTGCAAACTTTAGTGGCATGCCACTGACACATATGCCCAGTTATTTTTTTCCTCCAGCCCAAGCTAATACCAAGATCCTGGCTTTCAATCTATTTAAAGTCTAATCATAAGAACTGTTTTCTGAAACACAGAAACATTTCAACACAGCGATTCACAAACAGTGTTGAGGAGACATCTCAGCTCATAAGTGAGTGCAGTCCCCTAAGACTGGCCTTTTGTTATATGAGGTTTATGACTGGGGGTAGGGGGCTTGCTTTGTATTTTTTCTCTATAAATTGTTTTCTTACTCGGGAAAAGCATGGCTTCTTTCACTAAGAAAGTATTTGACAGGGTTTCCCCCACCCCTTTTCAATATTCAGTCCTGCATAAGAAAAGACACCGAAGTTTCAGAACCAGGAGGAGAGCCTTTGCTTCTTATGAGCAGTGTTCAGGTAGGCTAGCTACAAACTAGTTGTACATCTAACAGTCCTGGCTTTGTGCTGACCTCTCAGCACAAAGGAGAGAGAAGGAGAGTCTGGCCTTGCTTTTTAAATTTTCACACCTGCCGGATGGCCAGATAAGTCAGGGAAAGTTTGAGGCTCCTGTGGGCCTCCAGCTGCTCAGAATTTAAAGTCCATGCTGTAAACAAACTGAGATTATCAAAAACTTCTCTTAAATTGGAGAGAAAATCATGCGTTACTCGTGTGATTACATGTAGGACTCTGGAGAAATTCTGGGATTCGCTGGAGATTTATTTGCTCTGCTGAGTGACTGGTAGGCTGTCACTGGAGTCAAGAATGAACCTCACTGAATAGAAGCTGTTATCTCAGCTTGATGTGCTTCTTGCAAAGGCTCTGTACTTGAGATGGTATCCCAATTCCCCATCTTCTTTTCTGTTTGGCTTCTATTCACAGTTGACTCTCTGGTTCCTATGAGATAAACTCCTTTTCACTATTTAGCAACAGGAATCAATCAGGCTGGGCCACATCAAGAAAACTAGCTGTAGTTTTAGTATTTTTTTCCCTCTACTTCCAAATACAAACACAAGACTCCCCTAGTCGCAAAACTCTGCAACAAAATAACCAAATAATACAACTTAAGAAAGATCTGGCTTGGATCACAGTTTAAGGGTTCAGCTTATCATGGTGAGGACAGCACAGTGGGAAGAGATGGCCACATTGCTCACACAGCTGGGAGGCTGGGAGAGATCAATGTGGGTGCACAGTGGGCTTTCTTTTAGTCAGTCTAAGACCGCAGCCTCCTTGGTGGTACCAACCACATTGAAGGTGAGTCTTTCTTCCTCAGTTAACCCAATCTAGAAACTCCCTCAGAGATGTATCAGGAGATTTGTCTCCTAGATGATGCCACCACACCCGGTCAGACTGACACACTCAGTAGTCACCATTGCAAGGGGCCAATCCAATTTTTCCAGAACCGAATTAAATAGGCACCTTCTCTGCACCGGCTTCCATTGGAACATCAGTTTGGAAACCATTGTGTTTGTTGTTGAAAATCCGTATGTTGAGTTGCGTACCCTACAACTGCTTGTGTTTGGAGTGGAGCCTTTGGGAAGTGATGGATACTTGAGGGCTTCCCGAGTTCCTGCTCTGGGCATCCCTTCACGTCCTGAGTTCTGTCTTCAGAACGGCCTCTTGAATAGGACTCTGATTCCTCCAGTGTCTTTGTAAAGGGAGAGTGAGTGATGACCTAGTTAAACTTCTTTCGTAACTGAAAATGTTCAAATAAGGCTTGCTAAATCGAAAGACCCTCAGATAGGATAGAATTAGGGATGTTTCTTAGTGCATTTTGTGCCACTGTTTTAAAATATCTGAGGCTGAGTAAGTAATGAAGAAAGGAGATTGTTTTGACTCATAGACCTTGTTGCAGGGTACTTGGGACCAGTTGGTTACACCCAGCAAAGACTTCATGCTGTGTCAGTGAATAATATAGAAGTAGGCAGGGGTGTGGCTAAGTATGTGAGGTGGCCTGGCTTCCTAACAGCCTACTCCTGTGGTGACTAACCCTGTCCCTCAAGACTTCATTCCCCAAGATTTAAACCAATCTCATAAAAATATCCATCCATCATGAGCATTCCCCATACACTCTGGTCACGAGGATTCCCCCCACACCCTTTGATCACGAGTGTGCCCCTTACCTTGTAACATAATCACCTCCCAAAGGCCCTGAATCCTGACAGAGCTCCAGTGAAAAATTCAATTTCAATTTGGGCTTTATAAGTAGAAATCACGTCAACACTGTAGAGGGAAACTGGTCTTTATGATTCTTATTTTAGCAGTTCTCAAACTGTGCACCTGGCCCACATGCAGAGAAATCTTCCTTAAGGTCCCAAGCATGGGTGTTTTAAAAGAATAAACATCTGAATTCTCGTCATCGTCCATATGTACTTTTTCCCAAGATGAATCTTCCTGCTGGTGGGCCTGCAATGGCGACAGTCGCACCATCTCGTCTTATTTCCCATAATCCTCTTCTCCTCTTATGAGAAGCTTACTAATTGCTCATCTTAATATCCATGTCATTAGGAGTTCTATCTGACCCATTTTAGTAACTCGTTCTGTTCAGGGATGTGGAAACCTAGTGGGCAGGAAGAGGAAAAGAGCTGCATTTGAGAATGTTTGCTTAGTTTTATGGATGAGAATATTGAGTGATTGTCATTCCAAGATGGGGATCCTCGTATCTACGCATCATGTGTGCTCTGAGGCTTTCTTCAAAATACGATGTAGCCGGGGTGGCTCACTGGTGAATAAAGGTGTTTACCACCAAGCCCAAGGACCTCAGTTCCATGTTTGGAATCCACATGGCGAGGAAGAATCAACTCATGCAAGTTGACCTCTGTGTCCCACAGACATGTTGCCACTTGCAACCTGATCAACTGATGTAAAAAAAAAAAAAAAAAATTAAGTAAAACTGATGCAAATGTTAAAGCTAGCCAGTTGTACAGTGATGTCAAAAGGTGAACTTAAGAAGAATTAAAAAAGCAACTATCACACAAATAATACTGAACACTTATAAGCTCCTTAAATAACCAGAAAGATCTTCTGGGCTTTTTAAAAGATATGATTCATAATGCAAGAATGAATTCATTTTTTCATAATGTAAAACTCACATCTCCCACAGGCAGGGGAGGCCACGGGAACTTCCCAGGGGAAAAGTGTTCGCGATGCACTTGTTTTTACCTATCTGTAACCAATAAGTACATTGTTGCAATTGTTCCTACTGTCTTTTGTTTGGCAAGTGAACTACTGCATCTACAAAGATATAAAATAACCTAAAATAAAAAAAAATAAATAAGGGGCAGCTGAAATAACCTAGAAGGAAGAATAGTTATGGTACTCACTAGACTTATACGTCCCTATTTATCCTGACACTGATGATTCAAATATTTTTAATATTTTACCACCCTGCCATGCTTCTCGTGTCTCCTGGGAGAGGTTTTGAGTGACATTCTATAACAACATTTCTCATCTGTTCCCAACTCTTTATTTAAGTATTACATTGGGGGGAAAAACAAACAAACAAAATTGCTGCCTTGACTTCCTCGCTTTAATAATAGGTGTGCTCATACACAGTCACAAAATAATTAGATAATCAAACTTATCAAAAGATGTGGATTTCCCAAAAATACTTTTGAATTATATTTAGTGATCACATGCCAAAATCTGTAGTGTTTGTGGGTTGTTTTTGAGAAGTTGGATTGTAGGAACTATAATAGCAACAAGGATGTCACATACTAGGAACAATGATGTCATATAAGAGCAACAATGGTGTCACCAGAGACAATGATGTCATATAATAGCAACAGTAATATCACATGCTAGGGACAAGGATGTCATATAATAGCAACAGTGATTCACACAATAGGGACAAAGATGTCACATAATAGCAACAATGATGTCAGAAGAGGTTTTTTTAAAACATTTTGATCATTTAATAAACATTTAAGCTTGCGTAGCTTTTTACAATTATTTCATTTTATGCATGTGGGTATTTTACCTACATGAATCTGTGCTCTGTCTGCTTACAGTGTCCAAAAAGGCCAGGAGAGAGTATCAGATCCTCTGGGATTGGAGTTCAAATGTTTGTGAACTGCTACGTGGGTGCTGGGACTCAAACCTGGGTCCTCTAGAAGAGCACCCAGTGCTCTGAACCCCTGAGCCATCTCTCCTTCTTTCATGCCATTATTTTTGATACAGCAAACTATGGTCGGGTACCCAGTAGAAGACATTGAAACAGAGCATATATAAAATTAAAACAATCCCCTGTAGGACAAACAGAACTGAAACGTAAGTTTAGTGAGAAAATGAAGTTTTACAGAGTCACAAATGGAGGTTTGTGACTGCTTGGAGGCGGGCTTGTTCATGTGGTGTTCATTAATAGTGAGTTCTCAGCAGGTGTGTTACTATGAGAACACCTTTCACTGTGACTGAACCATGTACTGATTAACCCCTTTTGCTGCTGATGTGTTAACAACTAACAGTCTTGGTGTTTCTTACACCTCTCAAGGAGAGGTCATCATACTTCGTCACACTTTCTTCCCTCCTTCCTTTTCTCCCTTGGCAATTATTTATTCACTTGTTTATCTTTATTTTTCTTCTCTCTGGAGGGACTCAGTGTGTGTGTGTGTGTGTGTGTGTGTGTGTGTGTGTGTGTGTGTGTGTATCTTTCTCCTTTTTTCTTTTCTTTTCTTTTTTTTCTCTCTTGAGACTCTGCAGTCCAGGCTGGTTTGGAACTCACTATGTAATCCAAGGTAGCCTCAAAATAAATGGTTATCCTCCTGCCTCAGCTTGCCTTCCAACTCTATAATTACATGTGTGAGCCACCAGGACTGGGTGCTCTTTTTTCAAAAGCTAGGTTTTCTACCTCAGCCTCTTTCTCCTCTCACAGGACTCTAGTCACATTCATTAGACCCTTAATGTCACCCTACAAACCTCTCAAACTCCTTTCTTTTTCTTCAATGTTTTGTTCCTTCTGTTCTTCATATTAAACAGGATTTGTATCATCAAATTCAAGGTACCTTCCTTGGCCATCTCTATCCTGCCGTCAAGCTTACCCAGTGGACTTTTGTCTTGTTATTGTAGGGCTTTTTGTTTTGTTTTTTGTTTTTTTAGCTCTAGAATTTTCTTATAGTTCTTCTTACTCTATGAAGAACTCCTGGCTTCCAGCTATTTCAGGGACATTAGTTTCCAAGCATAGTTAATCATCCCCCAGATTCCCATAGGTAGATGGGTTTCCAATAAAGGGGCTGTGTCTAAAGGATTCTCTGATCCCTGTGATGCTTCCCTACCCCCACCCCACTGGACCACATGACAGAACTTAGCATCTTATAGCCAGAGGTCCCAGTTCAAAGAAGGGCTTACTCTATAAAGCCAACAGGCATTGATTTGGGGGACTGAACCTGTCCCAAGGAGGAAATGTGAACTGGCGAGATAATCACTGTATATACTGTGCTCTGCTCAGCATTGGTGGAGAAAACAGAAAGTCCGTACCCTAAGGGGGATGAAGGACCCTGGAAGACTTGGTTGGGGGATGAGACCAGTGGTGGCAGGATTCTTAGAACACAGCAGCACCACCACAAGAAGGATGGAGAATAGAATAACTGGCATCCAAAAAGGGCTGAGCTATCTCCGTGGTGCTGGGGGTCTCTCTAGACCTCGAGGGGTACTATAGGAGATAGGTGTAGCATTGGAAAGTCTCACTGAAAAGTCTACCTTCTCCCTCCTCAGTGGGATAGTAGCAGAGGCAGCAGATGAACTCCTAGGTTACCCAGGATCTCGGGAATCTTTTCTATAGTTTTATAAAAATTTTACCGTGCCCTTTCCCTCACTGACATAACTCTCTAATTCTCTAATCTTTGTTTTGACTATATCACCTGAATCTTCTTTGAAGTAAGGCAAAGAATGGCGGCTTTGTGCGTCAGCTTTACGTCATAGTCTTAAAATGCCCTTGGCACGCAGTTTATAAAGAAGGAAGGCTTGTTTTGGCTCACAGTTTGAGGACTTTGAGTCCATGAGCATTTGCCCTTCCTGCTTCAGGGATGTGACAGAATGATGCTCAATGCAGGAATGAGTGGTAGATACCAAAAAGAAAAGAGACAGGAAGGAGTGCTCAACGGTATCCCTTCAGCTTCCTTTCAGCCCCACCTCTTGAAGTTTCCACCTCCCAGTGGGACCATGGGCTGGGGAACCAAGCCTCCCATGTAAATTTTTATATAACGTTTGAGACTCAGACTAAATGGTGACTGGCTTTTGCTGTTTGGTAAAAAGCAGTTTCCAGACACTCCATAGGAGGGAAGAATGCGAAGGTGAGCTCGTTGCTAACATCATCATCTCTTAGAGACCCCTGGCTGCCTGAGCACACTTGACTTTCATCCTCTCTTAATACCACTCACCACGGAAGAGATTTCAGACTTAGCTTTCTAGATGTGACCACTGGGCCTAGCAGAGAGTGGGGACTGGAAACAAACCAAACTAACATGTTTAATGGGCCCATCAAGCCTGAAAGAATAAATACAATGATGAATTAACAGTGAACCACAAGACTACTTACTTCTTTCTGTGATTGGTAGGAAAGAAAGGTGTTAATGCCACCCTTGCCTAAGAGAATTAAACTAAGGCAGAATGGCCTGGTGGTTGATCAGATATTTTTAAATGTTGGTATGCTTATAGAGAAATTAGTCAAGTGGGGCTTTGTATGAGACAGTCTTCTGTTGAGGTAGTATTTTAAATATGCAGCATTCAACCTGGCTTTTCTTAATGAGCTGCCATGTTCCCAACTAGCCTAGGCCTGTGGCCAGGAGCAGAGGCAGAGTATTGCCACTGCTCAGCTTGGGTCGTCCACTCAGGCGGTCAGAGACACCGGCCCTGCCACCCACGAGATGCCAGTGTGGGAGATGGCTCTGACAATCTTCCATGCTGTCTCCACAAGGCTGGGCTTAGCCCAGACTATCCCGCCATCCACGTGGGCTCGGCACAAATGAGACTCTAATGCTTAGATTACCCAAAGGCTTTATATGTTTGGTAATGCTCAATAACAAGATGCCCACACAATCAGAGGTGTAACCCAACCTAGATATACCAACTACCTCTGACTGCTAGAGACACACGAACATCTGCTTCCATGTTCCCCTCTCTCTGGTTTCTCTCCCCTAGTTCCTCCTCTTTCTTCTCCTCTTTCTCTCCTTACTCCTCATCTTCCTCTCCTTACTCCTCCCACCTTAGCTCCTCCCAACTTTCGGGAAAATATCCTGCTACAGTCTTCAGCTTCCTACTACTTTGTGTCTATTTCCTGTTTACTCTTAGGTTTGAGAGCACAGAAACCTATGGATTTGACCATGTTTCAGGGAATCACCAAGAGGGGCTGGGGAGAGGACGCAGCCTCTAAGGTGCTTGCTGTGCAAGTGTAAGCCTCAACTTTAATTCTCAGAACCCAGGAAGAAAAGCTGGGCTGGGTGGCACGTGTTTGTAATCTACCCCAGTGCTGAGGAGGTGGAGGCAGACAGAACCCATGAGCTGAAAGCCTGTCTCAGAAATGTGATGTGGAGGCTGTGGGGATGGCTTAGTGAGCCAGAGTGCTTGCCATGCAAGCTTTGAGGACTTTCTTCAAATCCAAGCACTCAAAAGATGGGTGTGGCCATGAACACCTGTAACCTCAGCACTGGGGAGGGCTGAAACAGGGGCATTATTGCATTGCTGGCTTCCAGCCTAGCCCCAGGTTCAATGAGAGAACTTGTCTCAAGGGAGTAAGAGTGATAGAGCAAGCCACCTGGCCACTTCCTCTGTCTTCCTAAATGACATGGGCTCACAACCACACACTCAAAACACACTCAAAAGTCAAGTGTACATTTCCTGAAGGGTGGCACCTGAGGTTGACCCTTGGCTCCTACATTTACTCACACACACATACACACATACATCCCTGGTCACACACACACACACACACACACACACACACACACACACACAGGATGTGTGTGAGAGAGAATCACTAAAGACTCTCTCACCACTATTGCTTCTCCATCTTTGACCTACGAATAGGAACATTGAACTGGCTTTCAGGAAACCCTAAAGACCTCACTCTCTTCTATGAACATGAAAACACCACCAAAGCAACTTTCTTCCTTAATTGTTTTAAAAATTTGCTGTGAAGATTTTACAAAACTCTTTGAACAACATAAACTATATGTATTTTTTTATTGATATCCTAAAGGAAAAAGAAAAAGATGTTTGCCTTTGGTGAGAGCAAACATATACATTTAATCATGGAAGCCACTGTGGTTCCACACAGGAAAGACTGATCTTGCACCCACTTTGAAATGGAAATTTCTCCTGTGAAAAAATCTGGCTTCCAGCATGATCTGGCACTGTGCCAGAGAGTAGGCAGCAAGAAAAAGCATCGAGTGGAAGCCAATTCATTAGTCAATCAAAAATATTTATAGACTTCTCTAGGTCTATGGCACCATGCTGGACTTAGTGGGAGGACGGGGGAAAACAAGATCAGCCTCAGCTCAGGCAAAGCATGCTGCCCGAGTCCTTGGGAGGCAGGGTGGACATGTGCTAAAGGGAAAGAGAGCACAAGGACTGTGTTTGTTGGACAGGCTGTCTTACAGCTGCTAAGGATGCGAACTGGACACATAGGCCAGTTCTTCTGTTCTGCTGGGCTCACACCATTTGCATGTTGCTGTGGGGTACCAGTGTTCAGACAACCGTGCCACCTTAACTCTGGTGGGAATGGGTGAAGGGAAAGCTCAACAAACCCTTCTCCACTAAGCAGAGACAACTTGGGTGAGCTGTGAGGGAAGATGGAGGGTTCTTTTCCCAAATTATCCTTGCTTGATTTCTTTGTGCTCTGTGTGTGTGTGTGTGTGTGTGTGTGTATGTGTGTGTATGTGTGTGTGTGTGTGTGTTCCTATGTGTATGTCTGTATTATGTCTGTGTGTATGTCTCTGTGTGTGTTCCTGCGTGTGTATTCCTTTGTGTGTGTGTGTGTGTGTGTATGTGTCTGTGTGTGTGCTCCTGTGTGTCTCTATGTGTTCCTATGTGTGTGTATTCCTGTGTGTGTGTCTGTGTATGTGTGTTCCTGTGTGCAAATACACACTTGTGCAGGTACATTTGGATGTCAGGGGACAATCTCTGGTTCCATTCCTCAGATGTCACACACTTTTTTTTTGACACAAAGTCTCTCCTTGGCCTAGAACTCTATCTAGCCAATGAATCCTGGGAACCAGCCTGGCCCCAGCTCTCTAGAACTGACATTGCAAGTGCATACCACTCAGCACACCTGGGTTTTTTACGTAGGTTTTGAGAATTTAATTCTCCATGTGTTTGCAAGGCATGTATTTTACCTACTGAGCCACATCCTCAGTCCCTGTGAAGGATTACTTAAATGTTAGAGTCATTGTGAAAAATATTTAGGAGGAAAATATGTGATGAAAAATCCAGTTACATGGCAAGCCTTTCGTTTTATGGTAATCAATACACATCAATAGAGAAAATCTTGTATAGAAATGTCAGAAGAAGGGGCTAGAGAGATGGCTCAGCAGTTTAGATCAATTGCTGCTCTTCCAGAGGTTCTGAGTTCAATTCCCAGCACCCACATGATGGTTTACAGGCATCTGTAACTCCAATTCCAGGAAGTCTGAAACCCTCTTCTCACTTACACAGGCATTGGATACACATAACGCACTTACATACATGCCGACAAAAGGCTCATCTATATAAAAGAAAAGAAATAGGTCCGAAACATTTTTTTTAATATTGGAAGAAGTCTTCAGCCATACTAATTGAAGGTGCCTGATGTTGTGTGCTCTCAGAGCTAAGCAGGATCAGACCTTGTATGGACCTGTATGGGATAAATATTAGAAGAATAAGTAAAGGGACAGGAAAAAATAAAATATTTTTTAAAAATCTCCTCCATTAGCCACACTTTCTCATTGATCCCTTAACACCACACATATTGTAACTCTTGTAACAAATTGTAACATATATTGTAACTCTTCTGGCTAAGATATGGACTGTCTTACCAAACTTGGCTAGCCTGTTCATCTGTCTGTGTTCCAGGGTCTGTGTGTTTGTTTCCAGCACACCTATAAATGGGTACTGACAGAGTAACCAATGTTAAGCACATTCCCCAGAGCTCCTTTTTTGGTTACTTTCCTCACTGCTGCTATAAAATAGCTGATAGAAAGCACTTACAGGAGGAAGGCCTTATTTTGGCTAGCGGTTTGAGTGAGGACAGATCACCACTGTTAGAGGCTTGGCAGTAGGTGTGTGAGGCAGCTTGTTCACATGTGGACCAGTCAGGAAGCAGGGGGAGAGGACCTCTGATGCTCAGCGGACTTTTTCCTTTTTATTCAGCTCAAGACTCAGCCATATCAGAGTGAGCCTTTACTGCTCAGACACGGCAAGAGTTGTATCTTCTAGATGATTCCAAACCCATCGAATTCACCATAAAGATTAACCTTCACAGTGCCCCAGCTAACAAGAGCCAGAGAACCAATTCCAACCTCAAGATCCCTCTGTGCTTTCCCAGCTGAATGTGAGCACGAAATTTGTGAAATGCCCATAAGTGTGTAGACTTCTCCTTTTACGGGAATTTGAAATGGAAAAAGCACAGGAATGCATTCTCTTTAGGTGTTTTACACATAGACTGTACCGTAGACACAGAATCTGACTGCATTAAGGACAAAATATCAGTACTGTGAGAATGGGCTCTTCAAAAGGATTAGGGAGAGAAAACAGCCATACTGATTTTTTCTCCTGGAAAATGTTTCTTTGTTCTGGGTCTCTGTTGTTGTAATACAGTCTATGGGACAGCACATACTGGTTACAGGAAATAGTTCTTTATTCTGGGTCTCTTTGTTGTTACAATACAGTCGAAAGCAGAGCACACATTAGTTATAGGAAATATGTCTTTATTCTAGGTCTCTTTATTGTTGGAATAAAGTCAATGGGAGAGCACACATGGGTTATGAGAAATATTTGAACTCTAGGGGTTTTTTGTTTGTTTGTTTTGTTTTTTATTTATAAACTCAAGACAAAGATACCATACAGCATAGGAAGATAAGAAGGAATATCACAGAAGAAGGTGACACCAGATGCCAGGTCACAGGTGAACAACATGGCTACAGAACCATCATCCAGATGAGAGAAGGATCACCCTGGAAGAAACACATGGAGACTGTCCACTGTGTTGGGCTCTGTATGCTGACTCATACAGCTGGAAGAAGAGCGGAAAGATGGGCTATTTTTTTTAAGCTCCTACAAAACCAAGAGCTAGCCAGACGTGGTGGCACACACCTATAAACTCAGTTCTCAGGAAACTAAGGAGGACCAAAAGTTTGAGGCTAGCCTGGACTACATAACAAGACTCTTGTCTCAGAAGACAAAGAACAAAAAGGAAAGGATAAAGTGAAAAAGGGAGAGAGAAAAAGAAAAAAGAAAAACCAAGACACTGTTAAAAATAGCTTTAGGAAACTAGATGAGCCAGCAGATAATCAAAGTGGCCCTTAGAAGTCAGATGTGACTCGCCATGAATTGTGACAGCACACCATTAAGAAGATGAGACACGGGCAACTGTGTAGGCTTGGAAGGCTGATACACACCTGTAATCACAGTCTTAGGGAAGTAGAGAAACAGGAAGATTGAGAATTGGAAGCCATCTTGGACTATGTTGCGATTGATAGGCAAGCCTGGGTTATAGAGTGAAAATCCGTCCCAAATAAATAGATAAATAAATTTAACATACAGATGTGCTCTGGTGGAACTCAATGGATAATGCCTTAAAATGGAAGAACACCAGACAAGACTATGATGAAATCATATTACTTGGAGATGAAGAGATAATTCTCCAAAAAATATTACCAGAGTGATTTGAAAATGATTATCTCTCCAAATGAAAAGATATAAACTGGAAGCTATTGTATTTTTGTAAGAATTGCATACTAAGTTTTGCAGAAAGGTGGAAGAGAAATAGTATTTCTGCTATGATGAAATGAGTATGTGAAGATGTGGATTAATTTAATGTGGGCTAAACAGTCTCCGGTATATGCATCACAAGATACCCTTTGGGTTCTGTGAACCTCCCACCTTTGATAAAGGCAAAAGTTAAACTTTACAAAAGGAAAATGAGGTAATGAAATCAACAAAGGCACATATTTATAGGCGACTGAACGAAGGAAGCGAGGAGTAGGCGTGTGCTCAAGGACTAGTATTCAGCTGTTAAATGAATAAAGACCCATCGCCCGTGCCAAAATGGATGGGATAGGAAGAAATGATATCAAGTGAAATAATCCAGACACCCCAAGATAAAACCCTATGTTCTCAGACCCATGTGGGAGCTAAAAATACTGATATCCAAGAAGGAGAGAGCTGAATGTTGGTGACTAGAAGCTAGAGAGCGTTAGGGAGGGAAGTCGAGTTGTGGTGTAATGGGCACAGACATGTCTGAGGAAGAGTAAGGTTCAGTGTTCTGTTACACAGTACAGTAACTGTATACGACAACCTGTTATATAATTCATAAAGAACTAAGAGGGGAGCTTGAAGACACACACACACACACACACACACACACACACACACACACACGATTGCTGTGTAAGTGGATGGAAAGGCTAACCATCCTGATTCAATCATGACATAATACTGAGTTCCCATACTGTGTCCTGTAACTGTGCTATGTCATCTAAAAGAGAGAGAGAAAGAGAGAGAGAGAGAGAGAGAGAGAGAGAGAGAGAGAGAGAGAGAGAATAGTAAAGAGAAAGCAAAGAGGGAGTTTTAAATAAGAAAAGTAATGGCACATTAAGGTGGGTTTCCCATCATAATTAACCTCAAGAGATACTTCAAAAATTCATACACAAGGAATTAAGGTCGATGTCAAGTGTGGGCAAAGTGGTGTGTGTCTGTAGTAACTTCAGGAGGTGGAGCATTAGCTGATCAAAGCCAGACTTGGCTACAGAGCTAGTTGAAGACCAGCCTGATCTACATGAAGAATCCCAGGCCAACCAGGCCTACCTTTTGAGGCTCTGTTTTGTCTGTTTGTTCTTGTTTTAAGAAATAAATTACCCTCACATGGAGTTCCTTAAAACAAATCTTCGAGGGCATGGAAGACCAGCTCAATGGTTAAGAGCACTGGCTGCTCTTCCCAAGGGCTTGCATTCGAGTCTTGGCACTCCCGTGGAAACTCACAATTGTCTGTAACTCCAGTCCTAGGGGATCCAATGACCTCTTCTAGCCTCTGTGGGCATCAGGGATACACGTGGTACATAGACATACATGCAGGCAAAACATCCATAAGTAGTAATTAATTTGATTTTTAAAAATTTAAAAGTGTAAAATGTAAGAATGTGACCACATTTTCCTCTGGTCTGATGTGCTATAGGCAGTAGAGACTCACCTATAGGATCCCTTCTATAGGAACAGGGTGGCTAGAATTTTGGAAAGACGTGTTTGAGCTACACCATCTGACCCAGACTCTTGAGTCTTCGGTTGTAAATCTGCCCTTCTGTTCCACTTCTGATTCTTAGACTATCTGTCACCTAGCTAACTTGCCCCCTCACCCTGTTCCACTCCTGTCCAAACTCGTCTGTATATCTCCCTTGCTCAGACTCCATTCCTAACCAGACCCTCAAGTTCCCATCTGCCATGGCAACTCTATGCCTCTCCTGAGCCTCCTTAATTCCCAGCTCCTGTCAAAAGTTGGCAAGATGCATTTTGAAATGCCAAGGCAAATGGGCTGGAATGTGGAGACTCTCTGGCTATGCTTAGTCTTGAAGGTCTGTACAGCAGCTGAGGTCAAATGTAGAGAGACAGAAAGCTTAGGTAGAGTACTTGGCTGCCTCAGACTCCATCTGACACCCTGGGCAAGCTAATGTGGACCCCGGTGTCTGCTTTCTTTTGTTTGCTGTTAAGTGTCTCTTACAGGGTGCTCCTAAATTTTAAACCTAGAGGTATCCTTGTAGTCTCCTCCTCGTGCCCTGTTTTGGTCTCATTAGAGGCTGTGACAAGACTTGCTGATTTTATATGAAGTGACATCTGAGTGGCTTTTAGACCACATTCCACAGCGATCTGCCTCACTCTAAAGTTGATAGGCTGAGTCCTGCTGTCTTTCAACGTGTGTGTGACACTCACTATTAGATAGCTTGAGATTGGAACCAGTTGAGGAGTCTGATTAAGCCTCAGGCTGGGAAGGCAGTCCCAAGTGTGAAATTTAACAGGCTCTCCCAAAACAGCTTGCCCTGGTGTGGGGGGAGAGCCAGAGGTGGTTTGAGAAGCTGGCTAACACAGCAGATGCATTTCCCTGCTATCAGAGACTAGGTCCATGGTGATAATGTTTGGCGAGTGACTAACAGGGAACCAAGATAACTGAACAGATGGGCAGCTATTAAAAGATTGGAGGGTCTTTCATCAAATGGCCCTCACCCACCTAAGAGATACCCGGTTCCCTGCAAGAAGATTATGTAAAGGATTCAATTAAATCCCTTCTTCCTTTCCCACCCCCCCACCCCCTTCAACTGCAATGGAATCAGAGGCTCTGACGTGAAGAGGAAAAGAATAGCTGAGTAACTTCTAATTTTGCAGCCCCTTGGGATTAGATGCTGGATTCAGCTGTGCAGAGAGTATTGCTCCATATTTTGAGAGAGCTGCCGCCGGCAGCCTCCAGAGCGATGGGTTTCCAAAATAGACCATGAGTTCTGCGTCCATCTCTGACTACTGATACTTGGATGCTGAAGTACAAAGCCAGGCTCGTGGTTAGATGTGGTTAACCTTGCGTTTGGAAACCGTGGTGACCTGTTATAATCATACTTAAGCTGAAAAATGCAGAGGCTCACATTCTCCTGGCTTATGGGGGAAATCTGAAATATCCACACATCCAGGATGACACAGCTCACCCATGCTCCAGGGCAGCTGTGTCTGGGATTCGGAAGCATGCTGCCCCTCTTTTGCTCAGAATGATGCTTGCAAAGTTCCTGAGAGTGAAAGAAACCACAGGCCCTGGCTAAAGCAAGCATGTTTTATTCTCTTTGGGATCACTGACTGATTTCCACCAAAGGCAGTCATTATAAGTATCTAGAGATACAGCTCACAGATAGCACTAAGTTAACTGGATTCAGTTCACAGAGGACTCTTTGTGTAAGGTCCAGGATTAGTCATGTGATCTACACACTTGGTTAAATATGTTTGGAAACAGAAAATGGTGGGAGTGTACTCCCTCCTTCATCCCCAATGCCCCAATCAGCTTCCTGCTCTCCTCGAGCCTGAGTAAAGGATAACTAAAGATCCTGCCTCCAGCCTCCAGCCCAGCCATCGCTAACATGCATGCCTAAAAGTAATCAGCAGCCTCCACAAGGAAAATAACCACCCTTAATATTTTAAATTAAAACCTCCGCAATTCAGAATCATTGTAACTGAAGATAATTTTACAACAGAAACATGAAAACAGACTGATAATAATTAATACCCAGAGGTGATGGTATCTCCCTGCCTGATGAACAATACTCACTTCTAGAAACTCACAGTTCCATACAATTAGGTGAGCAAGGATTATCAGTGGGTTTAGAGTTGCCCTGGGTAATCAGGATTTAACACAGTGACTAGAACTAGTTAAAATTAAGTGGTAGTTCCCACCACTCAGCCTCGTAAGCACTTGTGATATTAATTTGAGGTTATATGTCTGTGGCTTTTAGGTAAGTCCTATACAAAACTGGCATCAGGCAGCAACACTGGAACAACAGGAATTATTTCCAAAAGCTGGAAATAGTTTGAAGCTATGTAATGTTTGCATCTAAGGTTTTATACTGTGTTTTTTAAAAAGTCATTCCAGGCACGGAATGATGAAGGCACATGCCTTTAATCCTAGCACTGAGGAGGCAGAGGCAGGTGGATCTCTGTGACTTTGAGGTCTGCCTGCTCTACATAGTGAGTTCTAGAACAGCCAGGTCTACATAGAGAGATCTTCACTCAGCAAACAAACAAACGAAAGAAAACAAAAACCAAACATTGAACTGAGAATCTTCCGTTTCAGGCGTCTTCATGGCGGGATGTGATGGAATCTATTCTTCCGTGATGTTTACCTTCTCTCCGACCGTTCAGTGGGATGATGTCAGTTTGCTGCCCCTCGGGGATGCTCACATAATCTCTGTGTCTGTGTCTTTCTAGAATGGCAGACATGCTGGGATTGATGGAGAGACTGGAATGCGCAGTCATCCGGCTGGAGCAGCTGTCTGCAGGGTTACACGTATCTCCTGAAGGCTGTGGGGAAGTTAATGGTGTCAGTGAAGGTAGGGCCACCTCCTGATGTCATTACTGGTCTTTGTGTGGTTCACTTAGCCACGCTTTTTTTTTTTTCAAAGTCTGACTCTCACCTCCTTCAAACCCTTTCGGTGTGATCACAACCTTATCCAGAGGCAAGCAGTCCTTGGGAAAGAAAATGAAGGGATACATTTGCTTTCTCCCACAAACACATGCAGGTTTTATGAACCAGCTTCAGAAGAAAACTTTAGAAGCTGCGAGCTGTAGTCCACAAAAATGATCAGCATCTGTGTCTCTGAAGAATGTAGCCCACAACCAAAGAGGTGTTGTTTTGTTTTAATGTGTAACTGTATCGTTCAAGGAGTTATCAAAAGATAGGATGGGTGCGCTCTATTGGAAGGCACGGAAAGGGATTAGGCACTGTAGGTTTTCACTATAAGGACGAGTCACTGCATTTGGCCACTGCAACTTGACTGAAGCTTGTCCTGGGTTAAGCCAATGATGGAGCAAGACCATGACCAGAGCACGTCATCTGACCTCTGAGCATTCCTAACTAATAAACCTCTCGGGGTGGGTACAAGTGGTGAGGATTGAATCCAGAGTGCTTTGTTAAAAAAGAACTTTTGAGTTGGAGAGATGACTTGGTGGGTAAAGGTACTTGCCACACAAACCTGGCAACTTGAGTTTGATCCCCAGAACCCACATAAAGGTGGAAAGAGAGAACTGACTCCACAGAGTCCCCCTCAGATGGCCGTATGTATACTGTTGCATAAGTATTCTACACACACATGCATGCAGACAGTTTTAAAAAGATTTTTTTTTCAAAAACTAGAGGATCAAAAATAAAAAGTTAAGAATTTTCTTTAAGCCAGGAGTACTGGTACACACCTTAATCCCAACACTAAGAAGGTAGACACAGTGATCAGGAGTTCAAAGCCAGCTTCAACTATAGATCTGTCTTAGTTTGGGTTGTTTGTTTGATTGGTTGTTTGGTTGGTTTTGGTTTTTTTTCCTGTAGAGAGACACCATGACCAAGACAACTCTTATAAAGGAAAGCATTTAGTTGCGACTGGCTTACAGTTTCAGAGGTTTAGTTCATTATTAACATGGCATAAAGTCCAGGCAGATATGGTGCTGAAGGAGCTGAGAGTTCTACTTCTTGATCAAAAGGCAGCCAGGAAGAGACCGGATTCCACACTGGGTGGAACCTGAGCATAGGAGTCCTCAAAGCCCTGCCCCACAATGACACACTTCCTCCAGCAAGGCCACACCTCCTCCAATAAGACCACATTTTCTAATAGTGTCACTTCCTGTGGCTAAGCATTCAAACACACGAATCTGTGAGGGTCATACCTATTCAAAGGACCACAGTGTCTAATTTGAGGTCATCCTGGGTTACATGAGACTCTGCCAAAATTAAAAAAAAAAAATAAATAAATAACAAAAAACAACAACACACACAAAAAAGCCTTGAACAGAAAAGAAAAAAAATAAAAACCACAAATAAAAGCCAACAGTAAATAGCAGGTAATCCATATGGCAAACTTTTTAAGCTATTTCAAGCTATCTACAATAGAATTTCCAAAATGGAAATTCCAAATTTCTCAACTATTGCATGAGCTATATACTGCATGGTACATAATTGCCTTAAAAATCTATTCATTGCTCATCTAAAATTAAAATTTAACATGATGATCTGCATTGAATATGCAGTTCTATTCCTGACCTGTGTGCACACACACGGCTCCTCTGACCTGTTTTAAATGCTGCCAGGCTTTGGGGAGCTGGGGAAAGCCTCAGGCAAGAGGATACATCAACACCTCTTTGCCCAAGAAAGACATGCATTGCTGCTTCTAGAACATTGGGTGTTTGGGGACCTGTGTGTCCTATTACACACCACAGAACAGAAAATACTGTATGAACTCAAAATGTACTGGCTCTGCCTTCCCTCTCAACATGCTAAAAACAAAAGTGTCCTAAATGGACTGGAAGGAGGGATGGCTTAAAAGGAGCCTGGGATGAGCCAGAGTCTCTTCTACAGACAATCTAAGATGCACTTGTGGGTCCTTCTTAGGCCCTTCCTTCCATTCGTGTCTGGACCTTAGAAACCCCATTTCTATGGCAAAGTCTTTCCACTGTCTCCAGCAACTTTGTCTCATTATGTACTAGACAGTAAGTGGCTGCAGACATTTCCTTAAGGTCCCTGCCCACCAATAAGAAGTCTGTCAATGCACAAAATAAAGTTCAATTCCAGGAGATGATGGGTATCTAAACCAAGAGGAATAGCCGATAATTTAAACCTCACACATTCAAAAAGGTAGCAGACAAAACCAAGTATTTCCTTTACTTAAGAGAGAGAAAAAGAGAGGGAGAGAGAGAGGGAAGGAGGAAGAGAGAGAGAGAGAGAGAGAGAGAGAGAGAGAGAGAGAGAGAGTTAGAAAGATGGTTCAGTAGGTAAAGAACTTGCCATGCAAGCAAAGAGGTGGGATTTGATTCCCCAGAACCCTTAGAAGCCAGGCCTATAACCCCAGCACTGTACACAGAGGCAAGGAATCTCTGAGCTTTGGGCTCAGCGAGAGATCCTGCCTCGATGCCTAAGGTGGGCAGTGACCAAGGAAGACACCTCACATCAGCCTCATGCTCTAAATGCTGAAGCACATGCATGTGCACCCACATCTGAGCAAACCTGTACACATATGCACACACGCAACATGTACATATATACACAAAAAAAGAAAGAAATGTCCTGGGGGGGGAGGCTGAATAAAATTAGAGGGCACAAAATTAAATTATTTGATATTTAAACAAATGCTTTTTTAATTGTTTCCAATCACTCACTAAAGCAAAGGTCTCCTGGGAAAATTAGCCGGCAGTTTCTCTGACTTGAAGTGGGGTTATTAGCAAGTGGGATAATTAGGGAGACACCTGAATGGTTCCCATTCTTAAAATGTTTTAATCTGAAGAGATGTCACCTATAATCCCGGCACCTGGGAGACTGCGACAGGACGTGTATGTGAAATACTTAGTAATTAATCGAGTTTCCCCCCTAAATATAGACACTACTGCTGAATATAGTAATAGTACTATATACCATATATAGTATATAGTACTCTATAGTACATTACTGTCTTGTGTTAGATATTTAAAAAAGCTATGTCTTCTATAATTTAAAGAAACATTTGAGAAAGAACTCAGGCCATTGCAAACACGTGTCATCCAGAGATCAAGAACCTCTCTATAAGTTTTGAGTTTGTTTTTTGTTTTGCTCTGTTTTTCTGTCTTGTTTTCCTGACAATCGGGCAAGCTCCACAGTGGGAAGAAGTATTGCATCCCTGCCCCATGATGATCATGGTCCTGGGTGCAGGAGACCTCAGATGAATTATACACAGTCCAACTCATCGGGCACCTTTGCTCTGCCTACATTACCATTCAGAGCCAAGGATGCTTTGATTAAGAGATGCTCAAAGGATACAGTCTAGGGGAAGAACAGATCATTAAAGGCTGCCCGGAGGAGGTGAGGAGGTGTAAACAGAGTCTGGGATAAAAGGGAACTGGAAACATATTCTCTTTCATCATTTTTGCCTTTCGATAGGCAGCAGTTCCCATCACGTTTCTGAAATCTTTTTTTCCACTTTAAATGCTCAACAGAAACATCTCACACCTCCCTCAATGGACAAACAAGCCTGTCTGTTTCCAGATGGACATACATCAGTCACTGCCCCCAACACACTCCAACCCCTCCTTGGGGCTGTGGAAATGGATAACTGGAATAAAAAGAAAAGGAAGTCTTTTCTCTTAGTTTTGTGAGCAGGGATGAGGCATTTGAAGAAAGAAAGGGGCTTTGGTTTGAGTTTTTAAAAACTGCAGATAAATTTCTTAATATTAGGGGAGGAAAGCCAAGGTTTTAGGTTTGGGTATTTTGTTTGTTTGTTTGTTTGTTTGTTTTTAGTTAGTTAGTTAGTTAGTTAAAATGCCGATTAGGAAACAAGGCACGCTAGTTGGACTGCTGTTCGCTCAGCTTGCACTGCACATTGGCTGCTGGTTGAGCACTGTTCAGATCAGTCCAGAATGATGCTCGTTCTCTCCATCCTCTCCATTGGAAATAAAGGAGGAAAAGAATGGGTTTGTCTCTCTTGCTCAGAGTTCACTGTCCTCTGAATTCCTGGGGACTCTGGGCAACTCTGTAGGTTGGTGTTGAACCTGGAAGAGCTATGGAGGAAAAGGCAGTGATACTGAGGAGCCTGGGTCAGTTTCCTTGGAAATCTGTCTGTTGTTTGGTCTGTTTCACCTGCTCTGTCTGCACTTTTGTTCCCTCATCTGTAGTACGGTGGTGAGGTGACTGCTTCCCTGCTGGGCTTGCAGACTATTCTTATTTTTCTCATCCATGTAACAAAATGCCTGATAAAAACCAATTTAAGGGAGGGGAAGGGCTTAAGGGAGGGCGAGCAGAGGGCGGCTCATAGTTTGAGGCACATGGGCCATTAAGCCTTACTGATGGGTGCAGGAGGCAATGGGTCACTAGCAGCCACAGTCAGGAAGCAGAGTTAAATGCTGATACTCAACTTGCTGTCTCCCCTTTCAGCCCAGGACTCCTGTTTGCAGGCTGCTGCACCCCCCACACCCCCACATTCCTCCAAGGTTAAACCTCTCTGGAACTCCCTTACTAAAACCCTGACCTTCCGCCCCTAATAGAGAGACATCTATCTTTGCAGTTTACTAAAACTCAAACCAAAGCCCCATGTGAACTATATACATGAAGGTGTGTCCATTCGGTCGTTCTAAATCCAGCTGAGCTGATAAGCAAGAAAACCGTCAGGGTAGAGATCGGAATAAATGGTGCTGATGAAAGTCTTCACCGACAAGGAAGGAGATTGGGCAAAGAGGATTTTCCGGAGCCATAAATATGGGGTGCATAGAGGAATGAATGAATGAATAAGTGATGATATTCAGCTTCCACGTGACCTGTGGCAAGCCAGCCCCAGCTGCCACAAAACCACTGGGGAGTAATCAAGTCATTCTCTTTCCACAGGCGTGGCACCGTCCGTGGAAGCCTTTGACAAACTGATAAACAATATGGTGGCAGAGTTCTTAAAGAACAGCCGAGTCCTTGCTGGTGACGTAGAGACTCACGTGAGTACTTCTTGCTTCTCAGGCAACCCCAATGGCATCATGATGTCCACTCTGCTTATTTTTCCCTTCATTTATACATTTATTTGTCTGCCCTACAAGCGTCTACTGATTCAAGCTTCAAAAGGTACCAGAAATTCAGAGACCTGTGAGACAAGAGAGTCCTGACCCGTTCCTGCCTCAGACCGTTACCTTTATCTTTGTCTTTGGGTAATAAAAGACATACATAACTATAGGTATATGTTATAGGTATTGCCAAAAAAAAAAAATAAATAAATAAGGAAAAAGACAATGATGTGGAGAGTTCTAGAATCAGGGCTGCTGGTATAGGAGCCTTATCTCAGGAGGTGACTTTTGAGCAGAGATCTTCGTAATGGGCCAGCCTCGTGCTGTTTGTATTCTAATGCTAACACTGGTTCCTCAACACCTGGTTGCCCCAGAGATGAGAGAGTCCGCCCCTAGATGCTATGTGAACCTTGCCCCAAGTTATTTCTGATTGGTGAATAAAGATGCCAACAGCCAATAGCTGGGCAGAAGAGACATAGGCGGGGTTTAGGGTTCCGGGTTTGGGGGTTGAGGAGAACCATGAGGGAGAGAAGAAAGGAATGGAGGAAAAGCCTCCATAGGTTAGTTGAGTCTTGAAAACTTGACCCTTGAGGGCTGGCCAGTTGGAGTTAAGAGCAGCCCAGATGAAACATAGTGAGTCATAACTCTGGTTATCGATAGGAAAGTACATTCTAATAGCGTAGCTTTTGTGCTGTTTAAGGTTTACTGTAAATAATGAAAGTTGTGTGTCCGGGAACTCGATGATCAAGGCGGGGTAGAAACTCAGGATTGAGATTTAAATCTACCACAATGTATTTTAGGAGAGAGAGGGAGCGACAGAGGTGGTTATGGAGCGGAGCGGTCCAGACAGAGCACAGGGTTAGAGCAAAGGCCCTGGGGATGCTGGAATAAGCTGTTCTCAGCAGAGCAAAAGGCTGCTGGGGAGTTGGAAGCAGCCTGAAACTAGAACTGGATAGGACCTGCTAGTCACTGCAAGGGACTTGATTGTATACTCACTCTGTCAGGAAGCGACGAGGGCACCAAACAGAGGGATTAAGGTCAATTCACTTCACTATTAAAAAAATGATCCCCCAACAGAGTTGACTCTGACACCAGGCACCAGACGCCATTCTTCCTCAGGGTCAGACTGAGGCTATTAGCAAACACCTGTTAGGATGCAAATATCATCAGAAAACCCCAGAACATACAAAGTGTTGGCTTGGGCGTGGTGTTCTGTTGGCAGGCATCCGTTAGAGAAAATGGCTTGGCAGGTACAGAAACACTGACAACAGCGTAAACATCAGATCTCCCAACCGAGCATTCACCCCAAAGCAGTGAGGACAGACTTTCAAAGTGGAATTAGTACCCCCAAGTTCAGAACAGCGTGAGTCTCAGCAGCCAAGAGGAGAAGCAACTGGAGGGTCTGTGGACTGACGAATGCATCAAGGAAATGTGTTGTCTGACACCATGCTAAGGAAAATAAATCCGACACCGAATGGGGTGCATTGTGTGAGTACTCCTAGGTGACACATCCAAAGAGGCAAAATTTGTAGGAACCAAGAATAGAGGTCACCAGAGGCAGGAATGGGAGGCAGTGAGGAGTCTTCTAGTATCTGTGAACCTACAGTTCCATGACAGCAAAACCCAGAGATCTCACGGCGGCGCGAGTGTAGCAGCACCGAATCGTATACTTAAAGATGGTTAAGACGGTAGTGTGCTTTTGCTGGTATATTATTGTGTGCATGTTCGTGTGTGTGTTATTCTGTGGCTACACATGAAGCTGTGTGTGTATGCATGCATGTAGGAGTCAACCCCAGATGTCTTTCTTCAGGTGAAATCCACCGTGTGTGTGTGAAACAGGGTCCCTCACCGGGGCCTGATACTTACTGGCTGGTGGACCCCAGAGATCATCCTGTCTCCACCTCACTAGCAGTGGGATTACAACTGGGTACCATAGCTGGCTTTTTACATGGGTGCCAGGGATCAAACATGCCCTTGATGGGGCCAACCCTTTCCTGGCTGAGCTATCTCCCCACAGCCCTTTTTCTTCCTGTGTTTTTAAGTCATCATGAAAAGTACGTGTCTCACCGTGACATTTCTATACCTCTGCATCATTATACTGTGTTCTAATTTGTCCCCCTTCCCTGCTGTCCTCTTCCATAACCCCTGTCCTCTCTGGCTGGCTCCCTTCCTCTGACTGTCCCTACTTTCTTCTTTCGGGTCACAAATATTCCATTGCCCTCTCTTCACAATCTTACTATCTCTTCTATCCTTCATGACCCTCTTTCTAGATTCATGGCCTACACCCAGACAGATACACACATACACACACATACAGAGAGAGAGAGAGAGAGAGAGAGAGAGAGAGAGAGAGAGAGAGAGAGGCAAATTTTTTTTGTCTTATCTTCTTATAACTTCAGTTACAACATGGGAGAGAGGAAAAAATATAGAATCTGGAAATTTCTGGATTGGAATAGATCTTTAAGGATGTGTACCCTGGTCTGCTAACTACAGACAGATTTATACCCCGGCAGTTAGTCACTGTTTACATCCTGGAAAAGACAGTTTCAGTGTAGGTTTACAGAAAATTAGATGCTTGAATAAAGTTGTTTGCGGTTAGGAAAAATAATTGGAAAGGTCCCCATCTTTTCTCCATCTCTGTTGACATCATATTCAACACCCAGCAGTGGTCTTGCAAAGAGTCTAGTGACTCTCCATCCCAGCAGATCCAAGACTGTAAATAAATAAGTGGTCAGTCGGTCACACCACAGGGTACTTGTCTGCCAACGATGTCCTCCACTGTTATTAAATACTTCTCATGAAATACTCACTGACCCTTTTAGTTCTGGTTGTCTTTGTCTCCCTGAACGTTCACATACAGCAAACTAGTGTTGAATTTCTCATATTTACTACACACAAAAGCTAAATACATAAAGGAGTGGAACCCCAATATGAAGACAAAATTCTTACATAATGCTGTCACAGTGATTCAAGACTGTGACCTTCGGTTGATGTTGACAATATGTTTCTAGAGTAGGACAGTACATCAGAACTCTGGCTACTAACATCTCACAAAACCCTAGATAGAAGCTCTAACCAGAGAACAACAAGGCTTAGAAATTGGTACCAGAACTTACAGTTTGTTTGTTTGTTTGTTTGTTTGTTTGTTTGTTTTGTTTTTTCAAAGACGTACACCCTTGTGCAGAGTGAGCCTTCTATTTGCATAATAAATAGTTCCTTTACATTCCTTTTAGAATAAAGAGAGGTATAGGTGTATTTGGATTTAAATGAAATGCTTTTTCCTCCTCACTCATCAGCTTATAAACAGTGCAGCTCTAATGAAAATATGTTCTCGAAATGAATACAGAATACGGACAGAGTGCTTTACAAGTGTCGTGCTTATATTAACAAAGGGAAAAGCTGAAAGGGAACAAAAGAGGTGGGGGTGTGGACGGGCTGGAGAGGAGACAGGAGTCCAAGGGGGGGAAGAAAGAAAAAGAGGAAGGGAGAAAGCAAGGGGGAGGGGAAAAAAGGAGGAAGGGGAAAGATGAGAAAATATAGGGAAGGAGAGAAACAGAGAGCAATAAAAGAGAGAGAGCCTTGCCATCTGAAAATGCAGGCCCCAACTCTGTAACACAAAGAAAAGCACAGGCATCCAGAGCCCATCTGCCTGTCGCTTTAATAAAGTGAACAAGCAGTTTAGGTCTGTGCCCTCCCAGAGCCCTGTGTCATTGGAGTTAAGCCTGCAGCTGCCACCTCTGTCGCAAGCCAAAAAGGGGGGTGAGGGAAGGGTGTCGAACTTTGTTCCAAGAACACACCTGTTGCCTAGAAAAAGAAACCCCCACATACCTGCTTGTACAGTACGGAAACCTGAGAAGGATATACCACAGGCATCATGTTCACCCCCACCCCCCAGCTTAACAGCTATTTCACAGATATTAAGAATAAGTAGGCACAGGCAGGCCTGTGATTGAACTTCTGTGTCCTTGCGCTGGCTACGGGGCTGGCTGTAATTTACTGAACACTCAATAGTCTATTGACAGAATGGACCACAAAAGGGGAACGCGAGATTAATGTTGACAATTAGGCCGTACTGCTGAGCCCAAGAACAGAACAGGTTTAGAAAAGATTAGATCTGGCTAAGCCCCCTTGTAGGCAACAGAAACCAGAGGGCCTATTTACTCTCCAACCAAAGAACAATGGCGCAGCCTGTGCCTCCTTTAGAAGAATAAACAATGAGTGATTTTACAATAAATCTTTAGGGTAAACATGGCAGTTGCCCTGAAAGGAAAGGGCTCTCTATAAAATATATGGAGCCCATATATCACCAACAAGGTCTTGGAAGCCATGGCCCATTAACAATGGACTGGTGTGATACCTGTTGTGTTGTGCCGTGTTGTTTTTCTTAATGAAAAGCTAGAGACGTGGCTCAGTTGGTAGAGAGCTTGCCTAGCCAGCACTCAGACTTGATTTTCTGCCCAGCACCATATAAATAAACCTAATGTGGTTACACATGCCTACAGTCAGTCCCCAGCACTTTGGAGCTGGAGCCGGAGGCTGTACACAGGGGGCAGAGGTCTCATGTGTCTCATGTACACATGAGACCTTGTCTCATGAAGCAGACAAACCCCCAAATCAATGACGTCATTATCCCTAGTTTATGGAACTAGTCACAGGCCAGTTGCTGAGTGACTTGACAGTCACAAAGCAGCTGCTAACAGCAGCTGGAAATCCTGAGTCCTTCCTAAACGTTTCCTGGGGGTGTGGGATGTTCATTTCCTTTTCTTGATTAAAATAGATATAAAAGAAAGAGCTCCTATTAGTTGTCTCTTAAGAGAATCACAACTTAAACAAGAAGACAATAAAATTAGAACTAGGCACACATACGATGCGGACACACTCTGAGCTATAACTTTGTCTTCCCTGACCTCATAACAGATAGGCATTCTTAGACAATTAGTAGACACCCTCACTTGTTGGTTGTTGAGGACAGAGCTTTGAGACAGTGTCATGTGGCCCAGATTGACCTCAAATTTGCCTTGAACGTCTGTCCGTCCTACCTTCACTTCCCAAGTGCTAGGACTACAGGTACCTACCCACAAGACCTCAGTTTTGATGTCTCTCATGACTTCACCACACGCTGAGAGTCCCAGCCTTAATTCAACTCTACAGTGGTTGGCTCATTTCAAGCCATGCTGAGTAGTGGCAATAGTGACAGAGTGGCCTCCCTCACCGTCTTCTTCAGCCATGTCGGTCTTCCTGTTAACTTCTGGTTTTCCCAGTTTTCCTGCCGGTTGTTGTAACTAATTGAAACACTTGCCTTTAGTAAGGTTACTACACACAGAGTATTTTAGCAATCATAAATCAGTTTGTCCAAATGGTAAATATCAAAACATGATCTGGTCAGGAATTCTGACTCCGGGGCTCCTACAATCTGGTAACCCAGCCTCTCTGTCCTTCCTGTTGCTAATGACAACCCTAACTTTCAGATAAGAAAAACATTCTGTATCATTCCAGTTATATCTTCTTATATCCCTCCCTCTCTTGTGGTCTGTCCCTTTTCCTTTCTCTCTTCCTCTCTTCCTTTGCCCTCCTTCCCTCCATCCCTTTTTGACATTTTTACTTTTCCCTCCTCTTTTCCATCCTTCTTCTCTCCCTTGTTCTCTGAGTTTCTTTTCTTTCTCCCTCCCTCCTTTCCTTTCCTTTTTTCTCCTGTCCCCTACATGTCTCTCTCCCCATCTCCCTCTCTCCTTCCTTCTCCCTTTCCCTTTCTTTCCTTCCTCTCTCCCCCTCTCCCTCTCTCCCTCTTTCTCCTTTTCCCTTTCTCTCTTTCCTCTCTCCCCTTCTCCCTCTCTTTCTCTCCCCTTCTTCCTCTCATGCTCTTTCTCTCTCCCTGCCTCTGTCTGTCTCTCTGCTTCTGTCTCTCTCTCCCTCCCTCTTCCTTTCTCCCTGTCTCTCTCTGTTCCTCTCCTCCTCTCTCTTTCTCTTCCTCCCTTTCCTCCTTCCCCTTGTCTGTCTATTTTCTGTAGAGAAGACACTCTTCCCTAGTGAAAATAAATAACATGGGGCGGGTTAAAGGACAGCGGAGACTGGGTGTCACAGCTGGGAATCTTAACACACACACCCGTGCCCATCTGTCACCTTAGCTGATGCCTGCTTTGACTTTTTGGGCAGCTGTGGCTCCCACCACCTTTCTCCTCATGAGAAACAAGGTGGGAAGCTACAAGGAGGGCCTAGGGTGAAGGAAGGGCAGAAGTCCTCCTACCTTATGGCTTTTATGCATCACCTCAGAGCTGTGATGGCTGAGAGAAATGAAGACCTCAGGGTTCCCCCAGGATCCTCACTTCATCTCTGTCACACAGTCCAGTCCAGCCCAGTCATTACCATGCTGCTGGTTTCTGGGGTGCAGAGTTCAGGCGCACATATACGCTTGCCCTTTATCATTTCTTCCCAAGAATACATAGAGAGAGAGACTTTTTAGTTGTTCGGTGAGGACGTACTTGGCCATGCAGCCCATGTTTGGTTGAGTTGCTAGCCTTAGGTAGTGTGGTGGCTAATTTTCATTGTCACATGGGCTGGACATAGAATCACCATAAGGACACACATTTTGCATTATCTCTGAGGGAGTTTCTAGAAAAGTTTACTTGGGGAGTGAAAACCTCCCCTCCCTGATCTAAGTAAGCAGTACCGTCCCAGACGGTAGGTCCCGTACCCTAGACTGAACTTTAAAAAGGTTAGCTTAGTACCAACCTTAACCCACCCTCCGCCACACACACACCTCTTGACTGTGTAGACACAGTGTGAGCAGCCACCTCACACACCGGCCACCATGGCTCCCTGATCTGACGGGCTACATCCTCTGAAACTGCGAGATGAAACCAGTCCTTCCTTCCTGACATTATTCTTGGCAAAAGTTTCATCACAACAGGGGACAAAAGTAACAAATGCATTTGGCAAATGTTTCATTTAAGTAAGTTTTTAGACAAATTCTGCCCGTGTCTTGTTGATTGTGGGAGTTTTAGATTATACCTAGAGTCTAGGGGGTGACCAATAAAAAACTGGACTTAGACCCAAAGCATCTTGGAAGCACCACCAGGCACCCTAACCACCAGGATCGCTTTGTCTGCCTATGAGAAACAAGCTGCCACCAGATATCCTGCTGGAATAACAAATCCGGTCCTGGTTAAGAAAAGATGAACTATTTTATCTTTCAGGGTCACATAATAGGTGGCAATATGACATTTTACACTCGTACATATTACTGTGTTTATAAAAAAGAAAAATATGCCAAGGATGTGTTCGGCAGAGGTAAGATATAGTGCGGGGAAAGGGGTGTCTCTGCCTCAGCATGGGCCCACAGAGGCACCCTCTTCCCCCTGAGGTACCAGCCACACAATGGGTATAGTACAGAATAGAGTTTATTTAAGGCATGGGGAGGGGAGTTGATGGGGTAGTAGAAACAGAGAAAGGTAGAGACAGAGACACAAAGACAGAGACAGAGAGAAGACGAGTAGAAACCAGCCATGAACACGTGGAGAAGGTCAAGGGGAATGGAGAGAGAAGGGGCAGAGAGGGAAGAGGGTAAGAGAGTAAGAGCAAGAGAGAGAGGAGGAGGCAAGCAGATCCTTTTATAGTGATTCAGGCATACCTAGCTGTTGCCAGGTAACTGTGGGGCAGAGACTAGAAGAAATGCTAACACATCGTGTCTTTTCATCATATTCATCCCAGTCTCTCTTGTCTTCTTCCCACTCCTACTGATTCCATTTCTTCTCAACTAGTGTCCCCCTCCCCTTCTTCCCTCCTTTCCCCTCTCTCTTTGGTAACACTTAATTTAATTAGCATTGTTTTCAGGAGCGTGGGTGATGGAGTTTTTGCTAAACTATCCCCTGGGTGCTTTTCTTCTTTATTTTTAGTAATTGAATTTAATTTAGCTTTATGAATAAATAATGTATGTATTATTCAGTCAGCAAAAGCTTCTGTGTGGGATGAGACCATGAGATGATGGGGCAGTGAGCAAAAGCATTTGCAGACAAGCTTAATGACATGAGTTCAATCCCCGGGACCCATAGAGTGGAAAGAACAGACTCTTGAAGGTCCACCAAGCTCCATATGTGTGCAACACACACACACACACACACACACACACACACACACACACACACACTAAAGAAATGAATAAACATTAATTAATATATGTAAAGGAAAAGATGCGTTAAGATATGCAACTCTTTTCTTGCCCATCCCATTCCACCCTGCTATGATCTGAGTGCATCTCCTAAAAGTTCTTGTAAAGGAAACTAAAGTTCTTCATGTTGGGGGCTATATTCCAGGGCAGATGATTGAACAGAAGGGACAGAGCCCTGGCAAATGGATTGAGGCTTTATCCCCTGTTGAAGTTCTAGTTGAGAAGTGGGCTGTGATAACACTGAATGTCCTTTGCCTCTTCTGTGTCACCCACCTGCCCTTGTGATCTCCAACACCAGCTGAAACAATTTGAAAGTATTTGAAGAGAGGGTCTAGTCCAGTGGGAAGGAGTGTCCCATCTGGGGGGTGGAAGTGTCCAGGTACCAGAGCACACACAGAAATGAGAAGACAGTTTGTGGGACAGCTCTCTCTTTCTGCCATGTGGGTTCAGGGGCCGTCAGGTTTGTAAAGGCACCAAGTCAACTCTCCAGCCCTAGTTTTAATGCAGTTTTCTTTCCCAGAACCTTTATCACAGTAATAACAGGATGTTGATAGTGGTGTATCTTTTTAATGACATGTGTTAATTGTACATAGTAATGTATTTGTAAGGTATTTTATTCACATGTAGAATATGCTTTGACCTCATTCACCCGGTCACTCCCCTTTCTCCCACTTCCTGTTAATCCCTCTTCTCCAATTTTGCTTCTACTTTCATGACGTGTATAAACAATTTTATCTTATATAATGATCTAAGATCCACAAATAAGAGAAAATGCGCAATATTTGTCTTCCTGATTTTGACTTATTTTGCTTTAGTATGAGCTCCAGTTACATTCATTCTTCTGCCAGTAGCATAATTCCATCTTTATGATGGCTGAATGAAGTCCTACTGTTTGTATAATACCGTGTCTTCTTATCCTTTCATCTGCTGATGAGGAGCTAGGCCAGTTCCATCTTGGCGCTTGCGACTCATCCTGAAACAAACACTGGCCTCCAAGTATCTCTGTGGTAGGTTGCTTTAGAGACGCTTACATATTCAGGTGTGGGTTAGTTGCGTTGTACAGAGCTCTACTTTTAATTTTCTGAGAAACCTCCATACTGATTTCTACAATGGCTGGAATAGACTGGTTTCCATTCCCACCAGCCTCTCTCCTGCAATATAAAAATATCTTCTCCCTTCACTTTCTCTCCAGCACTTGTTGCTGATTGTTTTCTTAGTAATATAGCTTTTCCAAAAAGTCTGTATGTGTAAAGAGCCTGTGTGTGCATTTGTGGTGCACGCGTAATGATCTTTAATGCTGGATGTTGAGGCTGGGTCGGGGCTCATGTGTGTTAGGTAAGCCCTCACCTCTGGATAATTACTTTTCAACATCTTTTCTACTTGTTTATTTATAGGGGGTGTGTGCAGGCCATTGCAGAGTAGGCTTTTTCCTTCCACCACATGAGTTCTAGGGATCGAGTTCAGGCCATTAGTCTTAGCAGCAGACCTTTTTGTCCACTGAGTCATCTCGCCAAACCCCAGTATAATCATTCTTAATGTCCAAATCCATGCCTTTTCTGTCCAAACGACAACAGTACTAAATCGTGTCAAAGGCTGGCTTGAGCATCCATGGATGGAGACAAGCATACGACTTTTCTCCATAGCTGTGTAACATGATGGTTGATAGTTAGATAGCCCCTAATTCTGAGCAAGTCTTATATTTCAGAGGACTAATTTTACTGCCTTACCTTTAAAATGCTTAACAAAGGGATATAGGAAGCTTTATGAATCATAAGAGAGCTACTTTGTTTCATCAGATATTCAGTCTGGGCTTCCACATTGTATCCAACATAAAGATTACAGCCAAATGGGGCTCCTAGAACTTGGAAGGCTAAGGCAGGAAGTTCAAGAATTCTGCCGGGGCGGTGGTGGTGCTCGCCTTTAATCCCAGCACTTGGGAGGCAGAGGCAGGCGGATTTCTGAGTTCGAGGCCGGCCTGCTCTACAGAGTGAGTTCCAGGACAGCCAGGGCTACACAGAGAAACCCTGTCTCGAAAGAAAAAAAAAAAAGAATTCAAAGCAGGCTTGGGCTATATAGCCAGACCTTGGAAAGGGGCTGGGAAGACTGTAGCCTTTGAAACTTTTATCATTACCATATTACTAAATACCAAAGTCATTTAAAATCCTTGCTTTATGTTTAGGGCAGTTCTTTATGATAGGGCATCCCATTTATTCTTACGTTAAATCTCCCATTCAAATAAAAAATGATACTTTTTAGCTTTAAGATGTAGCCTGCAGATTTGAACTGTGTCATTTCCTCTTTGTTGTTGATTGGTTCTGTTTGTTTGTTTGTGGCCGGGTTTCTCTGTGTAGCCCTGGCTCTCTTGGAATTCTCTGTGTAGACCAGGCTGGCCTTGAACTTGGAGTTCCACCTGCCTCTGCCTTTGCCTCCCAAATTCTGGGATTAAAGTCGTGAACAACCACTGCCTCACAAATTGTCACTTTTGAAGGAAATATGTTCAAATTAACTTTAAAATAGCAATTGCATTCTTTTTTTTTTTTTCTATTTTACGTGTTAACTAAATTTTCAGATTTTCAAATCAAAAAGTCATAATAATGTGTAGGGACTTTGGTGAGCCCTGTTTCTTCCACTCCATTCATAACCCTTTTGGCCTATTCTAGTAAACCATGATGGGAGAGGAAGAGCCTCCACAATGAAATCAGCCCTGCAGGCAGGACTGCTTTTAGTAAGGGATTGTTTGGGGGCAATTGAATTCTTTGGTTGAGTAAACCAAGCAAAGCTGAGTCCTCACCAGAACTGCAGAATCTGAGGGAAAATCTGCTCTCTACAGAGCTAGTAATCCAGTAGGTGGAAAGTCACACTAGTGGGGGGAGTCCAGGTCCCCCCCACTTCCACACTGGCCATGTGTTTGTTTCTCAGCCGGCTGAGGAATAGGGTGAGGTGCTTAGATCAGGTTCTGAAGTCTCTGCCGCTTTGGATCCTCCTGTAATGACTGATGCCCCTAGGAATCTGACGAGAAAGTTATGGTCCTGGCTCTCCCAATCCTCTTTGAGTTCATTGGCTTAAGCGAAATGAGCAGCCAGCATATACAAGGATGTATTCAGAGCAGGTCCAGGTGTATTGTGTGTGTGTGTGTGTGTGTGTGTGTGTGTGTGTGTGTGTGTGTGTCAGAGAGGAGAGACAGAAAGACAGAGACAGAGAGACAGAGAGAGACAGAGAGACTTGACACCTCTTCAGCTGCACCTGGGAAGAAAGTAGACGAAGGAGTCTTGAAGAAATGGAATCACTCTGTAAAAGAACAGCATGTATGAGCACTTCAGTCCAGGTCAGAGGTTTATCACAGCACTATCTGCAATGGTTGGTTCATGGAAGCAACATAGGTGTACAGCAACAAAGGAATGGACAAGAAAGTATAGTGGATGGAAACAGAGATGGGTGGGGTGCATTTAGTACAGCCATAAAGAAGAAGAAAGTTATTGACGAGAAAATGGATGCACCTATAAACATGATTGATAAATCAAGGAAGTTTCGTGAAAATGAATGTGTTTTCTCACATTTGTGGTTCCTAGTTTTATGGAGATACATAAAATCATGTGTGCGTATGTGTAGAAACTGAACTGTCAGGGTGAATAAAGGGAACTAGTGGGAGGGGGAGGGGCAACACAGGGGCAGAGGAGGAAGGGGGTGTAGTGAGAATATACACAACATACAGTGTACATTAGAAGCAGATGTCCTTATTTATACAGTGAGTACGCACAACAAATTTTTAACATCTTTATAAAAAGAAAGTCTTGCAGTTTGTTGGTTTGTTTTGAGACAGGGTTTCTCTGTGAGCCTTGGCTGCCCTGGAACTAGCTCTGTAGACCAGGCTGGCCTCGAACTCACAAGGATCCAGCTGCCTCTGCCTCCTGAGTGCTGGGATCAAAGGTGTATGCTACCACTGCCTAGTCAATTTTTTTTCCTAGAATTTTCTTCTCAAACATATACTCTCCCTTGATTATTTTCTATCAGAAGTTAAGTCACACTGCCATTGCCACAAAGTAAGTGTCCCCTCCCTTACAGTCCCATTTATGTCCTGTCCTCCTTTCTTCTCTTTCCCCATCTTTCTATAATGCCAATAGTTAGAACATTTGCTTTGTTTGTTTGTTTTGGTTCTTTTGTTTTTGAAGCCAGGTCTCATGAATCCTAACTTAGCCTGAAACTCAGTTAATAGCTGGGGAATGCCTTGAACTTTTTCATTCTTTAACCTTGAATGTTTTAACCTCCTGCCTCTGCCTCCTGAGTGCTGGGATGGCCGGTTGTCTGCCCCTACCTGCTTTATTGAGCGCTGAGAATTGAACCTAGGGCTTTGTGTATGCTGGGCAAACACTGTACCAAGTTCTGCCAAGCCAGATCCCCTGTTCTTTTCTACCTGGATTTCAGAATGAAACAATCTCTGAGGGTGCTATGATGTTCTCTGTCCTAAAGTGATGAGTTCTTCATGTTCTAATTTTATTTAGATAACCTTGTTAGATCAGCATAAAACACACACACCGTTTTCAAAAACGTCCTCATAATGCCTTATTTCGTACATACAAGTAACACAGTGTCTGTCAAATACATGGGTGCCTGGTCCATGAATCTCTCTGATTCTAAGAGAAGTGACTGCCAGTCTGTTACTGTGCACACAGCAGTGACAAACTTTGCCTCTAATCTTGGCTATATTTTTCCCTTTTTAGTTGTAATTAGATAGGCTAACAAAAATTGGATCATTTTTAAACCTGACAATTCACATGTGTATCTGTAAATATGTTTTATATGTAAATATGTTTTTAACATGTTATAAGTCAAATCCTTTTAAAACATGACATAAATACCTTAGTAATTGAACACGACGTTCAATTACTCTTGCATGTGTGCTTCTCTCTCCTGTGTGTTTCATGGATAAATGTGTTCCCTTTCACTAAACTCTTTGAGGATGGGCCTTACTCTGTAACGCAGGCTGGCCTTAAACTCATGACAAATCTCCTGCTTTGGCCCCCTAAGTGCTGAGAGTCCAGATCTGAGCCATTAGGCCTCTTGACTAATATTTGAGTTTTAACTGCTTTAGCTTTAGGCCCACTTGCTGAATGCTAGCGGTTATTGCAAGATTCATGAAACAAGCAGTTTTCCTACCAACCTCTCAGTATCCAGAAATGTGGCCACAATAAATGATTAATAAGAGTTTGCCAAACAATAACATAAAAAATAATATCTAGGTGAATGAATCAAGTTATTGATATGTAATTTAATCAGTAGATAAGTCGATGATTTGAATTAAGCCAAGTCCAGACTAGCAGTCAAAAATAAATGACCAAGGCCAGATTTTTAAGCCATAAATTAGCAATGAAGTATTTAAAAAGAGAGTTAGATTTTTGTATCTCTGTAGAGGTTTAATGCACACACATATACACACACACTCTCCACAGACACAGACACACACACACACACACACACACACACACTGAATTTATCAACACTCTGACAATCCTTTAGCTAGCTCCCTCTGTCTCTTCGCTCCTGTTTCTGTTTTGTGGTTGTAGATAGGGAACAGGTGAAAAACTCACTCTTAGGCAGCTTGAGAAAGCAAGACAAGAATTCTAAGGAAGGAGTGAGTCCACCAGTTTCCTGCCAGTTTTGGGAGGTAATCACTGCCAATACAACCAGCTGAGCTCAGTAGGAGACAAGAGACTTCTGTGACCCTGACTATAGTATTTCTAACTGAAGGTCAGAGCTAAGAAAAGAAAGCAAATTTTGTATGGTTTCTCTGTTTGGGCTGGAGTTTGGGATGATAAGCACACACACACACACACACACACACACACACACACACACACACACAATCAGTGTTCAAAAGCAAACTCTGGAGCCTGGAAGCATATGTAACAAAATCAAAGTTTTAGCTAGGAATTTCCTGTATATTTCCAATAATCAAATCTCCCTGGTTTGATGAGACCATCGCTGCATGTGTTTCTATAATGATAAACATCTAGGAGAGAATGAAAAACCCAGTAGATTGTCTCAACACATCAAAATACAGATGTCTTAGTCGACTCAGGAGTCACTTGCCCCACTCCTCATGGAAACCACAGATGGTGTGCCAGGACACAGACAGGGCTACCCTGTAAGCATTGTACAGATGGCACCGAGCTTGCTTGCTAGGTACAGGAGCTGGAAGATGCTGAAGACTTTTACAGCAACCGAATGGGGTGGTTTGAAGTGTCCTGGATTTAGTAATTGAAAAAAAAACAGATTTTTATTTGTCTGCTCTCCTTAAGTTTTATTTTTTCTGATGACATGTTTTAAGTTTTGCAAATGCTCCTCCTGACAGGCGATTAAAAGGAAGAACCGAATTTTCCAATAACACTTGGATTTGACAAAATGCTAGTAAGGAAGGAATCGCTCCCACCGTGTTGTCAGTTGAACAACAATAACATGGAATGAAAAACGGCTATTTGTTATGAATGCTGATACCCAGGGCATTATTCGCTTAATTAGAGAAAGGCGAAGAAATGGGGGTTTCTGTGGAGCGTCTGCATGCTTTCTGCTGAATGGAAGCCTGAACACTCTCCAGCTTTCACTACCAAAATGGACTCTCCCTTCCCTTTGTGTGAGGGCAGAGTCACCACCTTTGATGCCTGGCAACCATTGTAAGGGGAATCTTGGAACTCCCGAGTGGGGCAAAAAGGACAAGGAACGAGATTTTTCTGTGGATAACAGAGTGGGATTAAAGAGAGTGTGGGTAGGAGGTGATTTATGCTCGAAGAAAGATTTACCTCATTAAAAATAAAGTCCAGGAGGCTAGACTCTGGACTACCAACAGTGAACATCTTTTGGAGGTAGGATTCCCAAAATCCTTTGCTTTCTGAATGTCCATGTCTTTGTACATTTTATAACAAGCCTTTGGGACTGTGATCTGAAAAGGAAAAAAGGACTAGTTAGTTTTAAAACTGGATTCTGAAGTCAGTGTACCACTTGAGAGGCTATTTACTAAGGACAACAACAGCAATACAAAGTAAAGAGAAACCTTACTTTGCACCGGGAAGGTTTCCTCACCCAGCACACATTGCTGGGCTGCAGATTGCCCTGCGCCTGGGTATCCATGGAACTGGTCCGCTATCTTTATATCTTTATGGCAAAGGACTTTTTCTTTTTCCTTTCTTTTTCCTCCAATATCAGTTTATTTTTTTTCTCTTATTCAACTTTAAAATTTTTTATTTATTTCTATTTCATGTGCGTTGATGTTTTGCCTGCATGTTGTTTATCTGTAAAGTGGTATAGGATTCCCTAGAACTGGAGTTACAAACAGCTGTCATCTGCCAAGTAGGTACTGGGAATGGCCAGCTGTGAGCTGCCATGTGGTGGGTGGGAGTCGAAGCCCCTTCTCTGGAAGAACAGCCAGTGCTCTTAGCCTCTGAGACATCTCTCCAGCCCCACAAGGGGCTTTTCACAGTCAAGTAGATATGTAAGATCTGAAGTTTGATGCTGGTGGACCTGGTTGGTGAGGGAATAGTGTCAGGTGCCTACCTACACGTTCTAGCCACTGGAGATCACCTTCATCTCCGTGTCTTGCATTTGTTTTTCTGTATTAGGAAGACAGGTGGTTGTAAAGGGATCTAGCTTTTGCTGAGGCCTGAAGTGTGTCTGGACACTGTGCATTGCTGTTAACAAACATTATTTAATATGATCCTTGGGAGGAAGGACCCCCTAAGGAAGGTGGCTTTTGAGATAAAGCAAGGACTCTCAGGAGGTTGGGTAACCTGCTGAGGCCATGCATCTCAGGCCTGTGTGATTCTGAGATTCATGGTTTTCTATCCACGTTTTTTTTTTCTGCTAAGCTATTCTGTCATAATAAAGGCCCTCCCCCTTCTCTGTAAGCAACCACAGGCTTAATCCTTCATAACTTATTTGCTATTTAGGCACATCCACTAAATGGCGGATAAGAATATAATTTAAGGAGGGCTAGGGAAGTGGCTCGGTTAGTCAAAGGCTCATCTTACAGTCGTGAGTTTCATCCCCCCCAACACACACACACACACACACACACACACACACACACACAAAGCCAAGTATAGGGACAGGCACTTGTAATCCTAAAGCTGGGGAAGTGGAGACAGGCAGGACCCTGAGGCTTGCTGGCCAGCCAGCCAGGCCTAATCAGAGTCCTGGGTCATAGTGAGAGTCCTTGTCTCAAAATACAAATTGGACAGAGCCTGAGAAATGACACCTGAAGATGACCTTTGGCTTCCACATGTACACACATATGGCATGTGCATCTGCATAAGCATACAGGTGTGCACACACAGAGAGAAAGAGAGACAGACACAGACAGACAGACAGACAGACAGACAATATGGTTTAAACAACACAAAGTGAAAAGATAATGCTTAGAACCATAGGGCTTTCTAGACTGAGTATTTTATTAGCCCTGACTTTCCTTTGTGGTCTTAAAGCAACCTACCTAGCATCTGTTACTTGTATGGATCCAAGAGCCTTCAGCCATGAAACCGTTGGTAACTTCCTATATCAAAAGAATTGGTTTAAAGATGTTGATAAAGTATCTTGATTCCTTAAGTGTTAGAAAAACAAGGGAGAGAATCTGGAGAGGGGCCAAACTACACAACAATTGAGTTTGAAAATGATGTCAATTTTGGAGTGTAGTTCTGTTTGGAACACAAACTGGTAACAATATTCCTGCCTGTCAGAAAAGCAAATGGTTTGAAACACAATGGTGTTTTCTTTCTTGTGCTGATCCCAGGCCCCAAGGAACGCTCACCGATTTTAACTCTTTCTTTGCTGGTTTCTGTTGCCCTTTTGGACTTTTCTGTATCTGACATTCTCATAACCTGCTTATTCAACATAGTCCATATGTCCCAAACCTCTTTTCCTGTCAGAACATGGAGAGGTGTCAGATACACATGTCAGTACATATCTATACTATCATTTGCTATGTATAACAATATAATATTCTGTTGCATGGTTATGCCACCAGTGATTTGAAGAGTCACAGTCATGTATAGGCACATCAATGTGTGTATAAGAACCCAGTGCCCTAACGAGGTTGAGACATGTGAACCAGGCCTAAGATATGATGTAAGGGACAGGGACTCTCTTAAATTACACGCTTAGCTCCTTGCCAACCCCACTGTGGCCCTGTGCTTTTGTGCCATCTGACCGAATTGCAGTGAGTAACCGTTCACAAAGGTGACTTTACAGTTGTACACTTGTCGTCTCAAGGACCATTCCTGTCACTGGAAATAATGAGCCAATGCCAAGTGCTCCCTTCCACGGTTGCCAGATTCTCCCCACCTCCCACACACTGTTGTAACTGACCCGTGCTGTCACATGACTCAAAGTGCATTGTGCTGTTTGGTGATAATTAGGCATTAGGAAAATAAACATTTTAGGGAAACAATGCGTGATTTGAATGCACGTTAATATTCATGGTGCTGGATGCTTAAAAATATGTTGCAGGATCACTGCTGAACGGTGAGGAAAATGAGAAACTACTCATGTAAATCACACCTCTGCAAAAGAAAGCCATTTATCAGCGCTACCTTTGATCTATTCCATGTACCAGGAAGTCTGTTTAAACTGCCCCTTTGGGGTTAGATGGGATATATTTGGGGTGAGGTCGGCAGGATATTGAGGTCACCCAGGTTGAGACCAGAAATGCAGCCGAGCTATGTAAGAGAAGATGCCAGGCATGAATACAGAGGAAGACATGTAGAATCATTCCCCGGGTTGATCTGAACAATTTCTGTGAGCTAGAAGTTGCCAAGGCAACAGTCCCATTAATGAAGAATAACCCACATTTATTATCAGTGCCTGAATGATATTTTTTCCTCAATAAAGTGTCCCCAGTAGTCTAACACTGACACTCTTGCTCTATCTACTCAGCTTTCCTGTCTAGACAGCAAAACTATTTAGTCCAGCTCAGTGAGTGTGCCTCCTTTCTATGCCACTGGGAGCAGAACTGGAGGAAAGGAACTCAGCAAACTGTAAAGGCAGTAGAATATTAACTTATAGCAATCACCTAATAGAAAGTAATTGCCTTCCTTATGTACAGTTTGGCAGAGGCAGAGCCTGCAAATGACTGTGACTCGGTTGTATTTGAGCAGGCTGGGTCTTTAAATTAACTCATCTTTACGATTTAATTGGCTCGTAGCCCAATATTTTTTAAGTAAGTGGAAAGTGTGACACTAACGCCTCGACTCCCCAGCCTGTAGATGTCAGCTGCATTGTATCAAGCACATACAAGATATTTCAGAAAGGCAGGTGTGGCTGAGATAATAGATCTTTTGGAACCTCTGTTGTTCTAAAGAGTTAGAGCCAGCTGGTGGTGGCACACTCCCTTAGTCCCAGCACTCAGGAGGCAGAGGCAGGCAGATCCCTGTGAGTTCAAGGCCAGCCTGGTCTATGAGTGAGCTCCTGGACAGCCAGGGCTGAGGAACATATGGTGCTTCCTGATACTGAGTGCTGGGATTAAAGGTGTGTGTCACAATACTTAGCCACAAAGAACATTTTTTGATTGTGAAGTGAGATGGTCTCTATTATATTCAGTTATATCTTTTCCTAATAACTTTTTCAACAGTCCAATATGAGAAAACATGACAACGGATACAGGAAGAAAAGAAGCCACTTGCAGCTGGGCAGTGGTGGCACACGCCTTTAATCCCAGCACTTGGGAGGCAGAGGCAGGCAGATTTCTGAGTTTGAGGCCAGCCTGGTCTACAAAAGTGAGTTCCAGGACAGCCAGGGCTACACAGAGAAATCCTATCTCAAAAAAGAAAAAAACAAAACCAACAACAAAAAGAGGCCACTTGCAATCCCAGCACCTGAAGGTAGCTTGCATGAGTGTCAGAGGTTACTGGTTTCATAAGGGTGTTTTTCAAAATCTTAAAAAACATTCATTATTCTGGGCATGGTGGTGCATGCCTTTAATCCCAACATTTGAGGGTCAGGCGGGTACATCTCTGTGGATTTGAGGTACATCTCTACACAGTGAGTGCTAGGCCAGCCAGAATTACATTGTGAGCCCTATACTCAAAACCAACCAAACAAAACACTCCTTAGGTAATCCTGTTTTCTCCTGACAGAATCACATGGGTTAGAGAGACATAGATCAAGCAGGTAAGAGCCAATATGACTCTTGGAAGGTTCTGCATTGCCCCACCCACCCACCCATGTCAGGATGCTCACAATGCCTGTAAGGAAAACTGCAAGAGAGCCCATGTGGCCTTCTGCCCTCCCCCCAGGGACCTGCACTCACTCACACAGACTCGTGTATAGACACGTAATTCAAAACAAAATAAATAAATCATTTAAAAGATAGAACCACACTTTTGTCATTGCTGATTGTGTAAGAACAATTGGCACACGCCAAGCACTGATGGACCCAGGCATCGGGTTAGATGTGTAGACATCGCCGTGGAAGTGATCACGCCAGGCACACTCTTTTACTACGTCAGGTTCAGCCATCAGAAACCAATCTGGTGTCCTAAGTCTTAGCTTCTGACTTTGCCCTAAGCGACGTCCAGAATCCACAGATGTGTGTTTTCCCTTGTGGATGGTAATTCTGGCTCCTTTGTGCCTTTTCCTACTGGCAGTGGGACAAGGGAGATGGCTTATCGAGCGAAGTAGGCAAAAGTCCATGAGAACCAGAAGTCACACGAAGAAACGTTCTGTACTCCTAAGTTTATTTTTTGCTAAAGTTGTAGAGGGGTCGTTTAGGGCATTGCCTAGCCTCTGCCCATTCCCTGTAAGCACCTCCAACCACCCCCAGATACAGACGACAATAAGCAGAGAGAATCCAAACCTTAGGTAGTGAAGGTAAACACGTCCTTAGAGAACTTGGCTATTTTTAACAACCCAAGTGAAAACCCGAACAAGACAAACCTGCAGCATCACAGACACACCCTCTTTCTGCCAGATAACTTCCGTGCCAAGTTCACCACACGCCGCATCTCCCTCGCAGTCTCCTGTCCCCCTCCCTTCCACCTATCACGAAGAGATGTTCCGTTGCCAAGAAGATGGAATCAGGATGAATGTCATCCCACAGTGTCAACGGAAAACAAAATCCAATACGCTTTGTCCAGTTTCTAAAAAGCGGAGGGGAATATGACTCAAGTTGGTAGATTTCTCAGCACGTGTATAATCCCACCAGTTAGGAGGTGGGAAGAGGAGGAGGACCAGATGTTCAAGACCATCCTCCGGTGATGAGTGTGAGGTCACTCTGGGCTACACGAGACCCTGCTCCCTCCTCTAAATAAAAGAGGAGGAGGCAGACAGATTAACGTCAGTCATGGTAGCTGGAAGGACAAGAGAGACCTGTTGGGTTCTCCATCAGCACCACTGACTGTAGGACTTAATTTATTCAGTTCACACCCTGCCTATACCAATCCATTCCTGCCTGCATCTGCTCACCTGTCAGTTCCTCAGTAACCGTCATGTGTCTGACGATAAGTAGGATCAGGCTGGAGACTGAAAAAGGGTAGTGGGACTCCTGGAGTGGACACTTAAGAGGTTGGGAGAAGCAGCCAAGACAGCACCATGCGGGGTGTGAAGCACTGTGGGCATCGGGAAGATTGTCTCTACTCAAATGTCAGACAGGACGTGCTTCTTAGCTTACTGATACTGATATGTCAGCATTATCCGGGTTCCAAAGACAATGACAGAGTCCATTTCTGCCCTGACCTTGAGGATGGACATAACCCCCACCATTGCTCTTCACCGTTAAGTTGGCTTCCAGACTTGGTTTTCTATGGACTAGTCTAAACTAGTAAGTGGAGTTTGTGACAAGCAGAAAGTAACCATGAGTCATCTGTTACATCCAAGTACTCGTGGCTCACTGAAGAAGGCAGGGAAAATAAATAAATAGAAGAATTCTTGATGCTTTGGGGACGTCTGTCATTGATAAAGCAGTGAAGACGTGTCCACACAGTTACAAGAAAAACTAGTACCAGGCTGAGGAGAGGGCAGAGACTTGACTCAGATTTGACACCTGATAGCAATGTTAAGATCTTCACTACCCTCCCTGGATCTGTGTGTGTGTGTGTGTGTGTGTGTGTGTGTGTGTGTGTGTGTGTGT
>JANHMN010000006.1:16249841-16326392 GCA_030674055.1 Rhabdomys pumilio | reverse complement strand
TGTGTGTGTGTGTGTGTGTGTGTGTGTGTGTGTGTGTGTGTGTGTGTGTCTGAGAGAGAGTGGGGGGGAGAGAGAGGCTCAAGATTATTTGAAAGCATGTGGCTAGGTATTCATATGAATGCAGGTGCCTATGGAGACCGGAAACCAATTTCAGGTATGGTTTCCTGGAGCCATTCACCTTGTTTTTTGAGACAAGATTTCTCACTGGCCTGGAGTTCGCCAAGTAGACTAGACAGGCTGGCGAGCTTTAGAGATTTGCCTGTCTCTGCCTCCCCACCTCTGGGATTTCAAGTACACCCCCCCATGCCCAGCTTTTTCACACAGGTTCTGAGTGCTTGACTCTGTTCTTCCTGATTACACAGAAAGCTCTTTACCTACTGAGCCACCCCACCCCACCCCACCCCACCCCAGCCCTCACTGCAAAACATTTCTTTAACCCCAAAAGAAAACCCTCTGTGGTCCATCAGCAATTTCCTCCCCCCCCTCCTCCTCCCCTCAGCCCCTCCCACTCACCATTCTACTTTCTGTCTCTATAGATCTGCCTATTCTGGGCATTTCTCATAAATGAGATCACACAGGCTTGCTCTTTTGTAACTGGCTCTGGTCACTCAGCATAATGTTTTTGAAGCCTTGCCTGTGTCACAGCCTGTGACAGCACTTTGTTTTCAAAGGTGCACAATGCACCATCTCCTGGCTAAGTAGGTTTTTTTTTTTTTTTTTAATATCCCTTAACTGGTTAATGGACAGTTGGTTGTTTCCACATTTTGGCTAGTATGAATAATGTCCAAGTGATTAGGCATTTACAAGTTCCCCTGTGAACATATGTTCCTATGCTTCATGGTTGGCATCCCACTGCTGAGGTAGGATGGATAGATGAGTGATACGCTTGATACTTGTTTCAAACAGAGCCCAAACATTGAAACTGCTGCCTTCTTTTCTGTCCGCAGGCGGAAATGGTGCACGGTGCTTTCCAGGCCGAGCGTGCTTTTCTTCTTATGGTCTCTCAGTACCAACAACCCCAGGAGGTAAGAGGGTATCAGAATAAACAGGGTTTCCCAGAGTGGGCAGAGTGAGACATCAAATAGAAAGCCAGAGGAGTCATGTCATTCTAGAAACATCTAGACATGTGGCAATACTGCCTCTCATCTAGAGCACAGTGTGGCATTTCTTCCATCTTGATAGCCTTGGTGACAAATGTAATATATATACTGGTGTGTGTGTGTGTGTGTGTGTGTGTGTGTGAACACACACATGCATGTCATACACACACGAACATATACATGTGTGTGTATCACACCTGTTTGAATGACAAAAGGCCCTTGTAATGTATCTTATTACTGATATGTTAATGATTTGGCAATGGACACCATCACTTTAAAGGTCAATTTACACATGTCATCTGCGTCTCGTTCTTTCCTATTTTCATGGTAAAAAAAATGCTTGCACTGATTTTTTAGTTCCAACTTTCTGTTGATTTATTATCAGTGGTAACAGTTCCAAGAAGCTTCTTGGCGAGGGAGCGAACTTTGTCCTCCCCTGCTTCTCCATGCTAGGATTTTGTCTGATTTGAACTTGTGACGATCTCCTGCCACCCGGAAATTCTGTAATTACTTACTTTTTCTTGTTGCTGTCACCAAATACCTGACAGAGGCAATTTAAGGAAGATAGGATTGATCTGGGCTCACAGTCTGAAGGTACAACATCCCGTGGCAGGGAAAGCCTGGTGGTAGGAGCATGGGGCAGGTGGTCACGTGGACACGATGGAAAAGAGAAGCAGATACTGGTGCCCACTGAGCATTCTCCTTTGTTCCTTTTTCATTCTCTCTGGGATCCCAGCCCATAGGACAGCATCGCCCACATTCTGTATCTTCCTACTTAGTTAAATCTCTCTAGAAACACTCTCACACCTAGAGATGCGTCACTTAGGTAATTCCAAGTGTGATCAAGTTGACCTTGAAGATGAACCATCATCCCTAGTACCAGTGTGTGGGTCGTACCCCAAGGAGTTCCTACTCAATTAGTCCAAGGAATGACCTTGGCCTTGTGTGGTAGGGCTCCTCAGGTGATTCTAACTTGTCAATAGAGCTCTAAACCCCTCCTGAGATGGACATGTCTCTTCCTTCTGTGTAAAAGAAGAAACCACCACAAAACCTGGGTGAGTCTGAACGCATGGAAATATTCCATGCTCTAATCTTTCTTCCTCGGCCTCCTCAGCCCTAGCTTTGCAAAAGAGAAAAACAAAACCAGGCAGTGACAGTCTGCTGCCTTATGGACTCCTACCTTAGCCTGCTTTCTTTGACTGAAGTGGGGAAAGTGGTTTCCATTGAGTCTGAGGTGGAAGAAGGACTGACTTTTCTGCCCAGTGCTGTACTCTGTGATTGCTCTAAGCCTAGAACAAGAATCTTGGCCTTGCTACTTCTCACTGAAAAAAACCCACTGTGTAAATATCAGATGATGATGACCAGAACTAAGGCGCAAAGGGATGATGCTCGGGTGTGGTGGTAGAACTTATATTCGGCATTCGTGAAGCCCCAGAATCACTCTCCAGCACAGGAAAAGAGGGAGCAAGGGATATGTCCACATGAACTGAAGCACCGGGGTTTTGGCACTCCAAGACGATACATGATCAAGGATACTGGCTTAGTGTATTGGGTGTGGTGGCTACACTTTCCCTTCTTGTTCTGTTGCTTTCTTGGTAAAAAGGTAAAAAGATGGATTTAAGGGAGACAGGCATGGAAATCTCCCATAAGCTTTGAACTCCTGGTACAGCAATGCTCAACAGGATTGACGGGTAAAATAAAATCTGGTTTTTTGTGTTTGTTTGGTTGGTTTTTTAGTACCCGCCTCTCTGTCAGACTCTTTCTTCTACTCCCTTTTCCTCTTAACCCATTGCACTATTCCGGAACTTCATCTGACAGAAAGGCAGATCGAGGAGGTCACCATCACAGCAGGGAAAGCAGTGTGTAGCCAGGTGTTGCTCCTCCCAGCGTGTGTGTTCTACAAAAGGCACCATAAAAAAAAGTATTACCGCCATGAAAATGGCACAGGAGCTGTGTCCTATCTGTCCTTCTGTGTCGTGATTTCTTCCTTGCTCCTAGAGGGAGAGAATACTGCTGTCATTTCCTTTCTTGCCGACATCCAGCAGAGATTTCTCAAAGCTTTGGTGTATGCGCGAATCCCCTAAAGGGTTGTTAGGTCACAGCTGGGCCACATTTACAGAGTTTTCAGGTCAGTAAGTCTGGAGTGTTTATCAGGAACCCACAGTTCTAAAGTGTCCCTAATTAACGCTGGAGCTGACTTGTGGTGTGTAGCGCGCTCTGCCCAATATGCCTCAAGCCCAAATTCATTTCAGAGCCTTTATCATGTCACTTTCAGCTGCTTTTAGTCACCCAGAGAACTTGCTGGTGGATTAAAAAAAAAAAGAAATAAAAAAAAAGAAATAAAAGGAAGTAGACATAACTACTCCTAAAGTATGGCGATTTTTATTGTAGATCTAAGGGAGAAAGCAGGCAGAGTGAAGAGTCCAGGCTGAACATGGTCAGCAGAGTAAACCGGACTGCCAAAGAGATGGGGGCTGGGGAGGAACAAGAGAGCAGCCTCCTACCAAGAGGGTTCACCGGGACCATGAGGTCAAGAAACCAGCAAGGCCAAAATGGCTGGATACTAGCTAGGGGTAAAGGAAGTGGAAGCCCAAACCCTGGGAGAGAGACGTTTAGTATAGGGGGTGGGATTAGAAGTGCTGGGAGTAGCCACAGGCACTGAAGGATGCTGGGAGAGCTGGGAGGAGCCACAGGTACTGAGGGATGCTGGGAGAGCTGGGAGGAGTCACGGGTGCTGAAGGATGCTGGGAGAGCTGGACAAGGTTCGCTTTGGTAAATTAATAGGCACCTCAGGCATTAGTCCTGGGTTTGTAAGATCTAATGGTGGAATAGACTATCTGGTTCATTAGGTTCTGGTGTGGGTCATAAGTCTATGACTGGTCCGCAGTGGTTCCGTGGTACAGCACTACTGGTCTGTTCCTACATTTTGAGCAACAAGACTCAAGCCCTTCCTGCCAGAGGTCCCCAAAAGCAGGCTTTGGAGTGAAATACCAAACTCCTTTAACCTTAACGTGTTGCCACAGTTAGGTTGTTAGGTTATCTAAGTCTTAGGGAGGTCTGCTTCTTATGAACCCTAGGTAACTATGACAAGTTGTGTATGAGCACACACGTGTGGTTGGCCAAAGGCCAACTTGATGTGTGGTTCCTCCTGAGCCGTAGATCCTGTCCTGTTCTTTTAAGATACGGTTTCTCATTAGCTTAGGGTTCACCAATTCATCCAGGCTGGCTAGCCAGTGATTCTCAGGGTTCTGACTGCCTCTGCCTCCCACATCACCACACCTGAGTTATCTTGCTTTGTTTTTATTCATTTTTAAACACAGTTCCCAGAGATCAAACTTGGGTCCTTGTATGCACAGCAAGCACTTCACCTACTGAGCGGTCCCCCCAGGCCAGAAATTACTTTTTTAATTTGAGGTTTGGACATGAAAGGGGAATGTATTTTAGGGCAGGAGAAGCTTTCCAAGAGTGTGTTCTGATTCTGCTAATAAAAGTGACCACTGCACAAAGAAAAGCTGAGTGACCATGAGCAAGCATGAGAGACTCGCTTGTGCCCCTGAGCAGGGAACTAAGTTTACCTTTCCTGGGACACCTTGACCACAATCTCTAAAGTGTTATAGTATTTTGTATGTGGTGATGGACACAGAAACTGGAGCCTTGTACATGCTGGGTAAGTGTTCTGCAAAGTTAGCGACATCCCCCGGACAAGCCTCTGAGCTTGTGGGAATTTTTCCTGCAGCAGTAAGAACAAATCCAGGCTGGTTTGATTTCCTTCATTCCAGACTCTAAAACAGGCTTTTACACAGACCAAAATGTGCCTCATTGTTCCTCCGCCAACCCCCTCTATTCATACTGGAATAAGCAGGAGAGTGGGCTCTTCCAGAGCCCTGATTGACAAGATGACGCTCAATTTGCAGTTTCTTTTCTCATTTTGGAAATGTGTTAACAGCTGTCTCACATTCTCTGATCTTAAAGTTTTCTGTTTTCAACCATGGCCCACAGAAAATAAAGCATTACTTCACTATTGTCTTAGTTAGGGTTTCTGTTGCTGCAATGAAACACCGTGAAAAAAGCTAGTTGAGGAGGAAAGGGTTTATTTGGATTATACTTCCATATTGCCATTTATCATCTAAGGAAGTCAGGACAGGAAATCAAACAGGGAAGGAATCTGGAAGCAGGAGCTCATGCAAAGATCGTGGAGGGATGCTGCTTATTGACTTGTTCCCCATGGCTTGTTCAGCCTGTTTTCTTATAGAACCCAGGACCACCAGCCCAGGGGTGGCACCACCTGCAATGGACCCTCCTGCATCAATCACAGATTAAGAAAATGTCTTACAACTGGATGTTATGGGGGTATTTCTCAACTGAGGTTCCCTCCTTTCTAGCTTGTGTCAAGTAGATCTAAGACTGGCAGGCACAACTATCCAGCTTCAGAAAACAATAGTGATTCTTCCTGTGTGCACAGCGTTCTGATAATTTTCTCCTAGTTCACCTTATTGGCTCTGAGCTCTCATTGCTATTGTTTTGTTTTCAAGACTGACCCTGAACCACTGAATCAATTTCAGGATGACCCCTTTAAAACTCAAAAGCATCTGTCCGGTTGATCTGTGACAGAAAATTCGCTGCACGGCACTTGTAAAGCACCTTGTACTTTTCTTGTTTTCCTTGTTATAATTTGTAAAACATATCTTTGTACAAAAGAGCGGCCTGGCCTGTATAGTGTCATAATCCAGAAACTTGTGTGAAAATTCATGTAAAAAGTATCCCTCCAACTGATGGAAGGGATTTTTGCAGGGAAATTTTCTAGGAAGCCCTCACATTGGGACACTTAACTCTTTCCTCACTCTTATAACAGGATATGTCTACAGACGCTATGTTACTTCTGTTATTTTTCATAAACCTGGAAAAACAATGGGAAATGAAACAGGTGTGGGCAGGCTGCAGGATCTAAACATGGTCCTGAGTATCATCTGCTCTGTGACTTTGTTTTCTGTTACGATAACGAAATACCTGAGGAAGGAACTTTTTAAAGAGACAAGATTTATTTAGCTCATAGGCTGGAAATCCAAACAGTATGGCACTGCTAATGTCACATCATGGCAGATGACATCATGGTGACAGCATGCTTGAAAGGGAGAGGTGACAAGGTTAGTCAATGTGCCAGAGACCAAGAGACACCATGCTGTCTCCTACATAAACTTTGTGTGTATGTCTGTACACATACATGCATGTGTGTGTATGTTTGAGCATACATGGCATGTGTGTGTGTGTGCATGTGTGTATGTGTGTGTGTTTGAATACATGTGCATGTGTGTGTGCATGTGTGTATGTGTGTGTTTGAGTACATGTACATGTGTGTATGTGTGTGTGTGTTTGAGTGCACATGCATGTGTGTATGTGTGTGTGTTTGAGTACATGTACATGTGTGTGTGTTTGAGTACATGTACATGTGTATATGTATGTGTGTTTGAATACATGTGCATGTGTGTATGTGTGTGTTTGAGTACATGTGCATGTGTGTATGTATATATGTTTGAGTGTGTGTATATGTGTGCGTGTGCGTGTGCGCGTGTGCGCGTGTGTGTGTGTGTGTGTGTGTGTGTGTGTGTGTGTGTGTGTGTGTGTTTGAGTACACATGGCATGTGGATGCCCATGTGGAAGCCAGAGGTCAATCCCAGGTGTTATTCTTCAGGTGCTGTCAACCTTTTGGATTTTTATTTGTCTGGTGTTTGAGACAGGATCTCTCAGTGGCCTAGAAGTCACCAATAGGCTAGGCTGGCCGGCCAGTGAGCCCCAAAGGTCTACCTGCCTCCAACTCTTCAGAGCTGGGATTATAAGGCACATGCCGCTAGTGTCTTCTTACATGGGCTTTGGAGATAAAGTTCAGATCTTCATGCAAGCACTTTAACAGCCCTCTAACAGTCATCTTGCAAGAATTAGCCAGGATCCCCTGAGAACTGCCTTAATCCCCTCTGAGGATTGCTTCCCAGGTGACCTAATTACTTTCCTCTACTCACTGAGTGTGAAACTCCCAACACATGTACTCTTGGGGGCCACATTCAAATTGTATCCAAATCATACCACACAAAGTCCTTCACATACGTTCTCTCTCTCTCTCTCTCTCTCTCTCTCTCTCTCTCTCTCTCTCTCTTTCTAAGATACACTGCACAAACATGTATGGTTTCCTGTCCAAATATAACTGGAGATAATGGTTAGTTGAATAGGAGGAAGTGATGCTTTTTGTTTGGGGCCTTGAAATATCTCTTTTCACCTGGGATAGATAAGAAATGTGATCTTTAATGACCTCCAACATGAGTGACCACAAAGTTTCAGCCTGAGCTAATAATGCAGTGGACCATTGTCACTAGTGCCCTGGAAGGATGCCGCCCCTAAGGATTGATTAATTGCAGGAATGGGTGGGAAGGACTTGAATATGGAGAGCATAGCCACTGTGGGTGAGTGCCCTACACCCCTATTGCACATGCTTCTCCCAGCAGTTCTTGAATTTGTGTGCTGTGAAAAACTGCCAATAATGGAGTGTGTGGGGTTGGATTAATGTGCATGGGTGAAAACTAAAATTTCCAGCTTCAAAAAAGTTGATTCCTGGTCACTGAATGCCCAGCCAGCTTTACATCTCTATGGTGAACACTGTATCATACATTTGGCTCAAAAAATAGAAATGTATGCTTTGGACCATGATTTGGGAGCTTCTAGTCCAAGATTGGTTGGCCTCATTGATTTGGGCCTGAAGTGAGGGTACTGAATGGGAGTGTGTGTTGAGCAAGCCACCCATATCCTCAATTGGGAATCTAAGAGAAAGAAGGTTCCACAGGCCCTCTCAAGGGCATGTTCCCGCTGCTCTAAGGGCTTCTCCTAAATCCCCAGCACCTAAAGGTCTATGGCACTACCCAATATTGGCATCCTGGGGATGGAGCTTTTCCTAAGAACCTTTGGAGTACACAGTCTATAGGCAAACTGTAGGCTACCTTTTAGATTTTACTCTACCAAGATTCCTCCAGGCCAGGAATGGCACACCTTTAATCCCAGTACTCAGGAGGCAGAGGCAAGCAGATCTCTGAGTCGGAGGCCAATACGATCTACATAGTGTTCCAGGCCAACCAAGGGCTACATAGTGAGTCCCTGTCAAAGACAGAGAGGCAGGGAGAGGAGAGAAGGGAAGTCAAGCCCTTGGACTTTGTCTCTCCTTGCCTTTATTTGAACTTATACTCACTGCCAACACTGAGGACTGAACACGTAGGCCTCCCACATGCTCGGCAAACACTCTACGCTTCGTCCCCATCCCTTGGGCTTTCGTGTTAAGCTGAAATAGTGCCTTGTCTGCATAGGGCAGGGATTTACGATTGCTGCTTTCCATTTCATTGCAAGCACAGACTGAAAACTGAGAAAAGAAAGGAGGCTCAGAGCAGCCTCTGCTCAGCTAGCTCACCTTTCATAAGGATTCGCCAATGCCTGGAGCACTCTTCTAATTTGTTAATATTCACCCATTTTAAGCAGAGCAACAAAGGCTTGCAGGCAGTAGCCTTGGGACTTCAGCTGATTATTTGGGTTCATGAGAGGTGCAGATCTCCAGGAAGAGTAAATATGCCGGGATTAAACAGACTTAATAACAAAGGATGTGTTTTCCCTCATTTAAACATTATACAATATATGTGTGTATGTATATATGTATTGAAATATCATATTTTATCCCAAATGAGGTATAATTTTTGTTATTATATATCAATTAAGGAAATGTGTGTGTGTGTGTGTGTGTGTGTGTGTGTGTGTGTGTGTGTGTTTATACCTGGGTGTACATTTTCTTAATACAGTTTCATAGAAGCCAGACTAAGTCTTAGTTTGCTATGTAGTCAAAAATTTGCCTTGGACTCTTAATACTCCCGCTTCCATTTCTCTAGTGCTGAGTGTCCTAAATAATACCAGTCCCAGCTTGAAATCTGTAAGAGTATTCAAGAGCAGAAACTTTGGACGTGGCCCACCCTGACTTGAATTCCAGGTCTTGTACATATTAGCTCCACTACTCCAAATATGAGGATAATAAACTGTCCCATGTCTTCAACTGTAAGAATCTTCTGTCTTTTTCTAAGTAACTACTGGAGAATTAACTAGGTTAAATCCACCAGATGTTTCCACTGAGCCACTGTAGCCAAACCAACTTGTCAAGTGGTCCACCTGGGGTATGGCAAATTAAAGCTTCTAAGCCATGTTTTCTCATCTTTGAACTATGTGTAATAATCCCTAGAGTCATGAGGATTAGATGAGAAAAAGCAGGAAAGGGTCAGGTGACTTAGAGTCCAGGGTTAGTTGGTACAGTCCAACCATTTTAGCAAGAAGTCACTATATCTCAACAGCTTACCAGAGTAACCCTTTCCTTCTCAGAAAAGGTCTACTCTGGTGTTTATTATGGCTCATTCTTTGGTCATTCAAGGAGTGGGCGTCTTCTCTCTTGAGTCCTCCACCACTGTTAGATCCTCAGCTTTGACTTAGTCGAGACAATGTGGGATTACTTCCTCGAGCATTTTAATGGGCTGGAAGCATCTTAGGTTGCCTTCATTTAGACTCTGGCTATTTCTAGTTGCAAAAGAAAGTAAGAAAATTTAATCTACTAGCATGTATAGAAGGAAGAATGAACAACTTTTCCCAGAATCTAAGAGTACCAGAGTAGACCTCTTTCTTGATCTGGCTATAGAGAAGTCTGTCTCAGAGAACATGTGTTGTTTTTCCAGACTTTTAAGAGAGAGTTTTTTAAGCTAAAACTCCATTTTCCCAGCCATCCAGAGAAAGAAAAATAAAAAGACTTTGCTATTAGTTGCTTTTGTCATTTCTATAACAAAATACCTAACAGAAACAACTTAAAGACAGACTGAAGGATTTGTTTGGCTCCCAGTCTGAGAGTGCAGTCCATCATGGTGGGGGTGGGGGATGTCGACAGGAGTGTGGGATGGAATGGTGCTACCCATATCAAGGCTGGGTCTCCCCTTCTCAGTTAAATCTTTCAGTACCTTCACCTATACTCCCAACGTGGCGGCTCCTGTGACTCCAAATCCAGATAACAATGACAATTAACCATCACAACTTTTAAAAATCCAACAGTTGAATGTGTCTGTTGTATTTGCATATGAATAGAACCATATCTATACAAATGGTTTCTAGCTTCTTTTACCGAGTGTAGCTGAGTTCAGCCTCATTTGCCCATGGTTCACCAGGGCCATAAGAAGTCACATTATTGCCCAATATTTTATAATGCCAAAGTAGTCATGTGGCTTTGATCTCAGAGCGTGTCTGGGGTAAATTACTTGGTGTTAGTGGCAGGTCTGGAAATTGTAAGGGAAAAGCAAATGACTGAACAAGGCCAAACTCCAAAGTGTTTCTTAAGTCCATGCCCAGAAAACGTCATGACATAACTGCTAAGTCTTCTTGAAGGACTTAGCCATGATTAGTTTCATTAAGTTCTGCTGTCAGAGCCCATGTGACAGGAAACACCATGCAATAAATAAAATTAGGGTTTCTTTCTTTCTTTCTTTCTTTCTTTTTTCTTTTCTTTTTTTTTTTTTTTTTTTGTGGCAGCAGCGGCAAAGGAGGGATGTTGGGGGCTAGGGGTGTCTCAGTGATCATGCTAGGCAGACTATCCAGCCCTCAACACTGTGATTACAGTACACAACACCGTGCTTGACTGCTTCCTGAGTGCTGGGGGATCTGAGACCAGCTACCCTTGTGTGTGTTCAGTAGGCACTTAACCAAATGAGCTGCCTGCCAGCCCATATTTTATGGATTTTTAAATATATAACTTTTACATTTAAAAAAAATACTATAAAAGAAATTTTAAAAAAAATGTAAACCCTGCCTGTGTCTTATCAGTGCTATCATGGCTCCTTTTTAAATTGGCACAAGATGCTCATTTCATAAATACATTCCCTTCGTGACCAATTCAAAGGCTCCCAAGGGCAATAATGCATGCTTTAATTTCTGTAGAAACATGCACAGTAAAGCTAAATAAGATATATATGCAACAGGTCAAAATCTGTCTTCTTGATGGAAGGCTGGATAGTATTTGGTTTGGGTTTAGTTTGAAGCAGTCTTGCTGTGTATTCTCAGCTGCCCTAGTACTCACTATATACACCAGCTTGACTTCTAAGTCATGGCAATTCCCCTGCTTCAGCCTCCCCAGTGCTGAGATTACAGGCTATACTTGGCTTTAACGGCTTGGGTTTTGTAACCAGCAGCCTTATGGGTAGTGTTCTATGTTGTAGACAGAGAAATAAGCGAAAGGAAGCCTTTGCTTTTCTAATTAGGTTTTGCGACACAAGGCACAAAAATGACCTTGATGGTTGCACCCCGGCTAGTGATTGAAGGTTGCCACCCTCATTGGCTAGAGATGTGGGCTAATGAAGAATAAAACACCCTAGAAGGAAAAGAGAGATGTCGGTTGTGTGATATCATCCGGGTCTGCTGGAGTTGACAGCCTGAAGCTAAGCAGGCAGGACTGAATCCCAACAGGAAAGCTAATCGCTGGCTTATCAGGATGCGGAGAGGAGGCTGATCCAAAAAGAGAGCGGTGCTGACAGCCTTTGCCCAGACTGTTTGCTTTAGCAGCATAGAGCAGAGATGAGCTGGAAGCTCTGGCTGGGGCTGGTAGCTTTATAGCTATTTGGAAGCTCAGGGCTGCGGAGGCAAAAAGGATTTGCTAAGATCCTGTCCCCACTGAACTGTCACTCAGGGTGGCTTTGTTGTTGTTGTTTTCGATCTGATAAGGCACATTAGCTCATGTCTCTTTGTGTAAGACCTGAATCAGATAATGAACGGCTGTCCAAAGGAAGTGAGGTGATTAGCACAGACTGCGGAGCTGGGAGATTATCTGAGGGGTGAAGGTTCATGGAGAAATAGGTTTTCCTTTGTTTCAACTATCTCACTCCAAGTTTGTTAGAATTTCAGGAGCGTTGGTGATAAATGCCACATAAAGGATAAAACCTGCATTTACTTGACTAAGGCAGTTTCATTATTCTTTTTTTGTTTCGTGTCAAGATCACTTTAAATTCTTTATAAAATAATTATCGGCTATTTATCATTCTTTACTGAAAAAAAAATGAAATGGCCTCTTGCTGGCCGTCGTAAATCCGACATAAAACAGCTGGAAGGGTTACAGGATCGCTCTCTTAAGACCTGAATCAAAAAATCAAATTTAAAAAGAAGTTGCTGACTCATTCACCCAATCTTAGCTGCCTTGGGAGAGCCTGCTGGGGGGCCTTTTCTTCAGGTCTGCTTCTTGGATCCTGCCTTAGCAAGCCATAACTGAAGTGGTCCTTTCTGGACAGAGAGCTTCCATCTTCTTACAACGCTGTGTATGTGAACCTTGCCAGCGAGGAGAAGGGAGTTCCAGCTGGCATTCCTATCTGAATCTGCTGTCATAAATTAGCTAGCCAGGGCACAGTCCGTTACTTTTTATGGTCATGTTCTATATTTGTATGTGCTGGGGGATGGATCCCATGACCAAACCACCATTTGATATTGGTGCTTACGTATACCATCCAGGGAGGGTCTCACCGGATTTTTCACCGTGCCATGCTTTTTAAGTGTCTCGTCAGCTCTCAATTGAAAAGGCAGCTTCTCTAAGTACTCAAGTTTTAAAAAAAAAATCATCCTGAATAAACTTTATATAATTGTCTTCAGAATGAGACAAACTGCTGTACATGCGGCTCATTGAGATGCACTGTGCCTTCCAGAGAGTTTCACAGATATGTTCTGAACAGGAGATAATCAACAATGCCAGGGGAACAGAGACCAAAATTCCTTTTACACGTTTTTTTAACTCATTTCCTGACTTGGATGCTAGCGGATCCTCACACTGAGAGAGGGAGAGAGAGAGGTGGGGGCTATTAATTAGTTCTTTCCCTTTCTGTTCTGCATGGCTTTTCCCTTAGCACAGCTTCATAGTTAGTTTCTGGTGGCAAACGCCTTGAGAATGTCCCCCAGCTTTGACATTTATTCCCTTTTGTAAACAATAAAGGAGAAATGTTTCTGTCAGATCTTGTGAATTAACTGCGGTAGGAGTCGTGCCTCCATATCTGGAATCACTTCTGAGATGGATGCGCCTGTAAGCAGTTCCTCTCCACCTCTGCAAGTCTCTGTTCAGACTCCAGCCCTCTTTAATCTTCAACCCAGCGAATTTCTTCTCTGAGCTTTTTTTTTTTTTTTTTTAAACAAACCGCCATTGGATGCCTGCTCTGTCAGAGTCAGTGCCCTTGGCACTCGGACATCATGTATTATTTCATTTGTGCGACCATTGTCCTCTGTGAGAAAGAGATGTTGGTGGTGTGGTTTTCATGGTCCGTGCAGTCCTGTGTTTTAAACTGGTGAGATAGCTGAGCAAGGAAAGGCACTTGCTTCAGAGTCTAGTGACCTGAGTTCGATCCCAGGAAAGAGAGAATTGACTCAAGCAAGCGGTCCTCTGAAAACTTATAGCACATGTGCACATGCCTGTGTATTTGCATGTGTGCTTGCACGCACGTGCACGCGCACACACACACACACACACACACACACACACAATAAATAAAATGTAATGCACCTTTTAAACCAATTCTTGTACTTAGTAGTTATCTCAGTGTTACTATCAGTATGCCTTAAAGCCTACCATCCCCCCACCACCAGCACTCTCAGTTACTAAGGAACATAAATGCCCTTTGTGTATATGTTTCTGTAGATACATGTGTTTGTTTACATGCATGTGGAAGCCAGAGGTTACCGTCAACCCTCATCCCCAGTTCCTCTCCACCTCATTTTGTTGTATGTGTATGAACTGTGTATGCCTTTTGCGTGTGTGTTAACATGTATAAGGGAACATGTGTGTGTAAGTGTACATGAAGCCCCAAAGGCTAGTTTGACATCAGATGTCCTTGCTCATGTCTCCTCTCTGAGACAGGGTCTCTTGCTGAACTTGAACTTTGGAATCCAGCTAGTCCAGGTGCCTGGCTGTCCCTGTCACTGCCCTCTGAGTACTTGAATTGCAGATACGCCACCACACCTGCCCAACTCTTGCGTGCTTGTTGGTAATTCCAACTCAGGTCTTCATGCTTGCAGGAATTTATCCATGGGGCCATCTCCCTAGCCCTCCACCTTATTTGAGGGGGGACTGCACCTGAAGTTCCCTGATTCTGCTAAACTGACTCCCTTGCCTCCAGTCCCAGGGCTACAGATGTTACTAACTATGTATCCAAACCTCACTTTTATGTAGGTGCTACAAACAGGAACTCAGGTCCTCGGGCGCTATAAGCATTTTATGGACTAAGTCACATCTCCAGCCCCTTATCTGCCTTTTGATGCTCTTTTATGGTAGCCTTGAACTTCCTGGGCAGCTAGGTAGTTAACACTTCCTATGTCCACACTAGTGACTTGCTCCTGTGTTATTTGCAAATCATCTGCCAGTCAACTGTTCTGTGAATGTTTTCCGTCTCCTCAACAAAACATGCTAAGAGCTTCAAGTACCTTTCAAGCTAATGTGTCTTTGTTGTTTGACACACTGTGGTCTTAGAAATGCTCAGGTTTAATACAAAGATGACTCAGGTTCCTGGTCACATTACATTGGTTTAAAGAATAAACGCTGGGTTAATGAACTACAGTGGCTCAGGTCGGGGAGTGGACCAAAGTGACATTTTTATTTAGTATCATCCAGTTGTCCATTAACACACACACACAGAGAGAGAGAGAGACAGAGAGAGAGAGAGAGAGAGAGAGAGAGAGAGAGAGAGAGAGAGAGAGAGAAACTGATGTTTGGAGGTATATTTTACCAAATACAAGTTGGGGTCCAGCTGGTGAAATTGGAGCCACAAAATTGGAGCCTTGAAAGAAGAATGTTGCTCACAGGAATTTAGGTGAGGGAGAATTAGAAAGAGAACAATTCTGTGATGCTGGGAAGGCGCTTAAACTCCCAAGACAGACACTGCCGTTTCCCTTAAGCCCCTTTTACAAAATGAGAGCCTCTGAGGGTGCCGTGGGGGTGACTCTTCTAGACGAAGAACGCTAGCGATGACAAATGATCGCAAGCAGATTTGGGTGACAGATGTAACTCAAGCACTGGGTGATTATAGACTATAGGTTCTGGGAAGAGCATGCTGATTAAATTCACAAGGGCTATGGGGATCCAGCTGGCCTGATATTTAAATGCTCTAGGGGAAAAAAAGGGTGCCAATTAAGGGGTTTCTTCCCTGTGAGGAGTCTTCATGTAAATTGTGAAAAATGGTACTTTCTTGTGGCAGTGAAATTGCTGTAAGTGTCCAGCCTCTGGCCTCTGGAGCAGGTAATGGCACAAAGTGAACTACAGAAATAGCATCACAGAACTTCTGTGTTTATCCCATCTCTGTGCATATGGGCTCTCTACATGGAATAATGGCCAGCACATCGCACAAATTGGATTTAAATGAGTCAAACAACGGGGGGGGGGGGGGGGCCCATCATTTTCTTTGGCCAAGTATCCTAGAGTTGAATTTGGACAGGATTCTTCTTGGAAAGTCATAAATTGGATTATCTTTTCCCACAGGGAGAGGGCTATAATTTGAAACTTTATTTTACCAGCTGGAAATAAAGCACAGAGCAGCCCAACTCCACATCATAAAACCTAAGATACAATCAAACCTTTACAATGACTTAAAATACGGAAGATTGCTCCAAGTCCTAGACATGGTTATAAATATACTAATCACGTTGGTTATTGGAGGTCCTGATATATTGTAGCTGCATATTCGCTCATGGAAAGTCGTGGGCTGGGGAGATGGCTTCAAGGATAAATGGCTTGCCCTGCAAGGTCGAAGATCTGATGTCGAACCCCAAGAACCTTCATAAAGCCAGGCACAGCAACAAACATCTGTAACCCTGGTGATCCCATGAAGGATAGAAGGTGGAGTCAGGAGAACTCCTAGAAACCCGTGAGCCAGCTAGTCTGGTGTATACAGTGGAGAACAACAAAGACACCGTCTCAAACAGGGTAGCCATTGAGGACTGATCCGTAAGGTTGTCTTCTGGTGTTCGCACATGCCACAGGCATGTGGAGCTGGTCTCTCACTCACTTTCATTTGTGTTCTCTCCCACACACACATACAACAAAGTCTGACCCACCCCTAATGGAAGACACATAACTTACTCATTTCTAACCAGTTGTGGAACCCTTGCTGCGGCTCTGGTGCTAATTTCCTTTGACATACAATGTGAGGTTAGGATACTCTTTCTAGAGCATTCTTCCATGCATGTGGGTGTCCCTGCTCGTGCACAAGCTACAATGTCTTCACTCCCAGGTCTCCAGGGTCATTCATGCCTTTTTCCCCTCATCTCACATATCAGTGACCTCCAGAGGTCTCATCTCTGCAGTGGTGTGTGACCTTTCTTGTTCTCTTTCTCTTGGTCAGGCATGTGAGTTCATCGAGAGCAGTCTGTAATCCCTGCTGTTGGTTGATTCAGCCCTTAGAGCAGACCGAGCAAAGCCCATACAGTAAAAATTTTAAAAAGAAAGAAAAAAATCTGTATCATAAGTTTCCCATCTGAAACATATAAGTAGTAATTTAGGATGGAAAAGAAGAGTCCAGGTTTAAGGATGCTTGCCACACAATCACGAGGATCTGAGTTCAAAACCCAGCACCCATGAAACAAGCTAAGTGCTCCACAAATATCTTGTAACTTCAGCTATGAGGGATCTGAAGTCTTCTCCTGACCTCCAGATTTATGCAAGCACGTGTGTGTGTGTGTGTGTGTGTGTGTGTGTGTGTGTGCGCGCGCACACACACACACATCAAATAATAATTTAATATTGCTTTTAGAATCCCAAAGGAGTTTTTGTAAAAATTTCATTGATCATCAGCATCTTTAAAATTATCTTTCTTCAAAAGCTAGAACTCTTAAGCGTTTTGTTTTTTTGAGGGAAGAAGAGCTTGTTTTTGAGATCACCCTGTTATCCAGGATCATCTCAAACTCCTGAGCTGACATGATCCTCCTGCCTCAGCATACCAGTAATTGGCATAAGTGTGCAACCCTGTGGCTGGCTACTTATTCTATTCTCTGTCTCTGGCCAGCATCTCCTGGCCTAAACAGAGACATCTTAAAAAGATCATCCTGTAATTCTCTGATGCTGTCCCTGAGATGGAATTAGCCTTCTCTAAAGTAGCTACCACAAATCCCAATATTGAGGGGTCTTTCCTGGGAGGGCCCCTGGGGAAGGTTCCCTGAGCTCAGGGCTTCCTAACGTTCTATAGCTCAAGACTTACACAGGAAAAGTCAGGCCAGGGCAGTGGCAGGCATGCAAATGTTGGTTCTATCATCATGGTGTACTGGGAAGACATAAAGGAGGGAGGCCTGAGCCAATCACACCCACCTCAGAACCATTCTGCTCCTATTTGCTTCTTTGTGTCTTTGTCCATCAGCTTCCAAGGTGGGAAAAGTGACGTGTAGGAGTTAATTATTAAGAGAGCAGTGTTGAAGGGCTGCCCACACTCTTGGAACATGTCAGCCAGCCGCCTTTATCGCCTTCATGTATCTTTTTTTTTAAACAGTGTTTTGAGTCAGGTTATCCTAAACTTAGTTGTTTCTCCAACATTGACTCTTCTGGCTCACATGTTTTCCCTGACATTCAATCAATTTAGTCGTTGTCATATACAATGAGTAACTGTGGGCAGAAATCCAGAAGCCTCAGGGAGGGGGCCATGTGATAGAATGTGATTGTTCTGTACTCCTGGGCAACGAATGCAAGCCGGGTGTTCAGCGCTTACACCCCGGCCCAAAACACGTGCATTACTTACTTTTCTCGTTGCTCCGATAAAACACTCAACAAAAGCAACTTAAGGGAGAAAAGACTTACTTGTGCTAACGGTTTGGAAGTCGTGTCTATTGTGGTAGGGAAGACACAGGGACTGGAGCTTGGAGCCCCTGGTCAAATTATATCTACAGTCAGGAAGCAGCCCCCTTGAAGAATTTCTCTCATGAACTACTAACCTAAGGTTTTCTTTTTTCTTTCTATAATAAAACAATTCTAAGTGGTCTACTCCAACCAGTTTCTTTCTCTGTCTCCCCTCGTCCTTAAAGCACACATTTCTTTAAGATTTCTTTCCCTAGGGAACCTGGTCTCTTCCCTGATCCTTTCCATCCATTTTCACAGGGCTAGTCCCTCACCTGCTGATGGTACCCACGGTAGTTCCTGTGTCCCGTGTATATCTCCAATGCTGTTGATCTGGAAGCACACACAGCCCTCGGCCACTCTCTGTTCTCCTCTTCCTTCACTCTCCCTAGTTATGAAAACCCCAAGCTCCCTGCCGCTTATATTAGCACGCCCAGGACCCCTTTCTCCTCCGTTCCTCCACTAAGTCCCTGTGTCCAGGCTGAAGCACTTTGGGATTCCCTTTATTCCCCTTTATTTGTTCCTTGATCCTCTTTTCTGAAAGGAAGGAGGAAATAAAGTAGAAAGAAAGCAAAGAACAAAGAAAAGAAGAAGGAAGAAAAGAAAAGTGTGGAGAAGGGAGATGGGGAAGGGCACCGGAGCAAGGGAGGAAAAGGAAGAGAGGGCGCCTCCTTTGTTGCTTGAGATGAACCCGATGGTAAACTTGCTCATTTCAATGCTGAAATAAAGCATATAAGCAGAACGCACCCCCCTCCATTGGCAAACAGTGTGGAGGGGTCTTTGTCTGCTCTCAGGCCTCCAAGCTCCCTCCTCAGTTGTCCCCAGCGCTCTCAGCAGCAAAACAAAGCAAACAAGCAGAAAACTCAACTAATCCCTAATCCTGCTGCTGATTCCCACAGGCTGTGGGAAGCTTCCAGACTGCAGAGGGTGATGTTGGCAGTGAGTTTACTGTTCGCAGCAGGCCTAGCATGCCTCCTTCTCCAGCCAGCCTAAATCCTCTGAATGCATACACTTTGCTGGGTGAAGGGAGAATGGGAGGAACGCCTATCTTTTTCCTCCTGGTCAATGACATTTTCGTGTGTGTGTGTGTGTGTGTGTGTGTGTGTGTGTGTGTGTGTCCATAAACCTCTGCTTGGAGAGTTCAACATGTACTTTATGTAGGGGTGCTTTGTCATAAATGCTGAGCTGGTAGGGACCCAAGGGGGGCAGGGGCCAGGGGAGCTAAAGAACAGGTCACAGGGAAGGGGCCTCTTCTCTTAAGCCTGGAGAAACTGCAGATGGAAGAGCCTGGAGTATTTTTGTTCTGTTATCACCTAAGTGAGTTAAGTCTCAAACCTTTCCCCATCCATCTACCGAAAATGAGTTGGTATGAATTTATTTCTTTTGAACAACAGATTGTTGGCTTTTTTATTCAGTGAATTTCCTTTCCTTTTTATAATTAAATTGGGGCTGTTCATATTGACTTCTAAGTTGTGTGTGTGTGTGTGTGTGTGTGTGTGTGTGTGTGTGTGTCCCTTCTTTTTCCTTTTGGTTTTTCAAGATGTAGCCCTGGGTGTCCTGGAAATCACCCGGTAGACCAGGCTGGACTTAAACTCATAAAGATCTGCCTGCCGCTTCCTCCCAAGTGCTGTGATTAAAGGTATGTGACACCACCACCTGGCTCCACATCTCCCCCTTTCAGAACCATAACATTTGTCTTTATCCATTTGTACCACTATAGCAAAGTGCCTGAGAATGGGTATATAGTGAACGTAAGTCTATCTGTACAATTCTGAATACTGGGATGTCCAGGACATCTGGCTAGGTTATAACACAGTAGAAGGCATCACTTAGGCAAGAGAGAGGCACCAGAGGCCAAACTTGTCCATTTGTAAGGAATCCTCTCCCAGGATAGTAGCATTAATGGAAAGATAGAACAGCACATGCCTTAATGACTTCGATGAGGTCCCACCTTAATACTGTTGTGACATAGTTATGTTTCAGTGGAAATTACGGAAGACACAACGTTGAAACCACAGCCACACGGGCTCATTGACCCACTGTCCTCCAGCATGTCCACCTCCTGACTGATGATATCAGTGTTCTCTGTTTCCGAGGTCATATCCTGGGATGCCTGCGGTTAAGGTGTCAACATATGAAGTTGGAGACAGGGGAGTGATTCAACTCACAATACTAGTTATGTCAGGAGACATCCCCACACTATTATCTGTGGGTGTAGAAACCCTGATTTGTGTCGCTTGCTCTAGAGTGTCCATGATCATGTTGCCACATACTCCTCCATAGTGACAGTCCTGTCTGGAAGCTGTTGACATTCGCTGTTCATTCAGGTGGGTAGCCTGGGGCCACTTGTTCATCTTCCCGTAAGGATTCAAGCTGTCAAACTATGGCATTTTATTTGTGGGACTGGTTTACTGTTAATGAAACCTGTCGTGGTGTGTGAGTTATGGGTTGCTATTCTGTCTTTCTGTCATCTGGTAGTTGATGACCTAGGATAGTATTACCCCTGACAAAATTCATTCTTATCAGTCCAGGACAAATATGATCCGGTGCTCACTTCTAATTCTTTTCTTTGTCTCAGCATCGATTCCTCTCCTATATTGATTGACAGCCTCATGAACATATCCCCCAAGATGTGTCACACACAAGCGGACACGTAAATGGAGAGTGAAGGTTGTTGATGAGCCACATTTCAGGGAAATATACTGAGTTCTACAGGGTGCAGACTAGGGAATGACAAAGGAGACAACTGGATAGGAATTGACTATGACACAGATAGCACTGGGCTTAGGCCCTGTGCAAAAGAGCCAAGAACATATACAAAGGGGGAATATGTGAGAGATGGGTACCCATACCATCATGGAACTCAGGACCCTCTGATACAATATATTCATGTGCCAGCTCTAGCCCCTGGGCCACAGAGCCCTCAGGAAGTTACATCAGAAAAGTCTCTTAGAGATTTGTTGGCAATATTATTTTTAGGGCAAGAACTGCCAACTCACTGATCAATAATATGGAAAAAGTTCATTGTCATACCCAGTGAGAAATGGCAAAGAACACTGAGGAGAAGAGGGTGTGTACCCAGTCTTTGTATTTAGATCATAGTCTAACGGTCTGAGACAAGAGCCACTGTTGCACATTAAGATAAAGAAATTAGCCAAGAGTGGTGGTCCAGGCCCCGCACTGGGGAAGCAGGAAGACCAAGTTCAGGGTCATTCTCACCTCGAGGCTGATTGGCTCACCTCACTTTAATTGCTAAAGCTCTTCTCTGATAGTGACGATGTTTGTCGCCAGGGAAAGATTGACACCAATAATTCCTACCCTAGTTTCACAAGCCCGACAAGTCTGGTTCTGTGCGTCTGACCTGGTTGAGGCTTCTTCTCAGGTAATGCTCATAACAAGTGATCCTGTGCTGAATTGTTAGAAGCCACAGCCGGGCTCAAATGACCACAGGCTGCCTCTTTGTCAGAAGCACGCTGTACATCTGGTGGCATCGCCCAGAGTAATGTGATATGCCTTTACAATTTTAATTTTAACAAAAACCTACATCTGCCAGGCTCATTTCAACTGACAGGATAAATATCGTGTTTCCCTGCCAGTTTGTAAACACCTCCCATTTCATCCCTACCTAAAATATTCCCTGGATAGCTTACAAATTGACCGTTCCCATGGAATACAAATGGGCCTGAGATTACACGTTGTGGTGTGGATTCTGGACAATACTATCTGAGTTTTGCATTTTGGATTCATGTCAGAGGCTGTCCATGGTATACTCATAAAGAGTGATTTCCAAAGACAGAAGGGGAGAATGACATCTTTGGCTGGGGACAGTTTGTGGTCAAAGAAGCAACGGGACGCGAATCCTAAGACAATGGCACAATGCACCCACCATCTGTAATCAAAATAGCTCCAGGTGTCCCAGACAGGTGCTGACTGCTCTAGAAGGTATTTTCCCAATGGGGTTCTTATGATAGACACTGGTTTTTGCTCAGTCGTGTGTGCTTCACTCGCACAGACTCAATTCCATACCAACAGCATTCAATTTCTCTCTATACCCATCCAAGAGAGCAGAACAGAAAATAAAAATAGTAACAGATTCTCAGTCCTGCAGAGGGTTTTTGCCTTCTCCATCCCCACCCCAGTCCTGATAGAAATGCTGGTGGCATCTTATGTGACTATGAGGAACGGAGATCTCAAAATTCTCTTATCGCCTGTAATACCATGATGTACCGTCATGCTGCTAGGTGGTGATGTTATACTTCATAGACAGACAGAGATCAAAGTCCACAGATATTTAATTACAGAATGTACCCAGAGACTGACAGTGATCCAGAGAGCTTTTCATAGCCTAGAACATGGGCATCTGGTTACAAATGTCACCCACTTTCCCTAGCTAGCCATGGTGACTTTGGTGGTTTGAATATAAAACTGTCCCGCATAGGCACGTGGGTTTGAATGACTGGTGTCACATTTTGGTATATTGTGGAACTTTAAGAGGGAGAGCCTTGCTGGGTACCTGACTAACATTGGGGGAGGCCTTGAGGCCCTATAGCCCAGCTTTTCTCCACTTCTGTTCTCTGCTTCTGGACTGTGGACCAGTTAGCCAGCTTCCACACCCTCTTACAGCTGTGCTTTCCCTACCAGTGAGGAGCTGTATTTCCTCCATCTGGATCAAAATAGCTTCTTTCTCCATTACATCCATTCATCTCAAGTGTTTGGTCACAGGGATGAGAAAAGTCACTGACACTGATGACACACCAGCACAAGAGAGCTGGTTCTGAGAACCAGGAACATAGTCAGTACGTTGACCAAGCCTCACCATCCTGGCACCCATGATGGAACCCTTTGCTGTGGTAAGAGTGCCATCCGCTCACCCACTCATCTTGCTCCCCTGTAAGCCCCTCTCGCTCTCAGACGCTGTTCACTGACCGTGGATAAGGAAGAGCTGGTTGGTAGTAAAAGGGTTTATTAATTATGAGTAAAGTCATCTAAGACCGTGGCCATGCCAGCCAGGCCTTCCCACTGACCCCCTTTCTGTACTCTGAATGTTCTTTCCCTTCACTGTCACGAAACATAACTTCAAAGAGCCTTCATCTCTCAGGCAGGGTTCGAGGAAGGATGGGGAGGGGAGAAGAAAGGGCGTGAGGCCAACCCCGTGCTCCCGTGGTCCCTGGCATGGTAACACCTCCAGGGGCAAGGGTGTGGAACAAAGGCATGGGGCAAGGGTGTGGGGCATGATAAGCTGTATTCACGGCTACTCATTCGGTGTGTGAGCGAGTGGACATTTGGCATTCAAGTTCTAAAATCTGAAAGTTCCTCTTAAGCAATTCCCTGTGTTCTAAAGGCCAAGAAGCTAGCAGAACCTGACAAAGCAACAGGACATGGAACCCCAAGACCTTGTCCTGTCAGCTCCAGTTGAATAGTTCAATTTGAATACTTTCAGGGAGCAGGCATAGATAACATTTTTATATTTAAGTATGATGAAAGACATAAAAACACTCCTCTTGTTTACCAAGCAATCAAAAACCATTGCCTGAGATCTGACAGACCGAGAAGCTAAAACTCTCCTCCTGCCCATGATCCAAAGGCCTAGCTGACCACCATGCTCATTAAGATTCAAGTATAAGGTAGGGGTGTGAGGAAAGGGAAGCCGGGGATGGTGGAGAATGGCAACTGTTACGGCCACCATGGAACCAATATGGAGGTGTCTCCAGAAAATAAAGAAGAACTGCCATAGCATCCAGCTACACCGCTTCTGGTCCATACCCTAACCTCTGGTCTCCACACGTATGAACATGCCCCACACAAGTGTACCCACCTATGGAAATGTGCATACCACTTATCCCACACACACACAACAAAGAAATGAATAGATAAGGCAGGGAATGACTAAGGCAGGCTGCACCAATCTCTGACTGACAAATGGGCACAGACACGTGTGCACACATATACATATGTCTCTCTCTCTCTCACACACACACACACACACACACACACAAAGCAGAAAATAGAAAGAGACTATCTGGGGGAAGAAAGAAAGGAGAAATCAGGGGGAACTGAGGGAGGGGAGTGGGGGAGGGGAATGAATGAGAACAAGACATCATGATACATTTGTCTGAAAACAGAAAAAGACTGAGGAAAGGTGCCCCCCAAACTGCGTTACATTTCTGTGGACTTCCCAGCATGCTTTGTGTTCTCATGGTATATTATTCTGATGGTAACAAGGGCATGCACACCATCTCTCTTTGGCTCCCGGCAGCAGCACCAAATGGCCATTGCCATGTTTGATAGCAGTCTCCAAATAAATAGTGTCAGCTCCCTCGGCCATGCTGTAAGCATTAGCCTAGTACTCCGTTCCCATTTTTTATAGTATTCTTGCATCTTCTAGATTAATTTTAGTGTGTGTATGTATGTATGTGTCTGCATGCACACATGCATATATGTATGTGCTCACCTGTGCCAATATGGAGGGCCAGAAAGGGCTGCAGTTGTCTGGTTCTACCAGTCTGCTTATCTCTTTAAGGCAGGGTCTCTCCCTGAACCTGGGGCTCACATTTTCTCTGATACGCTGAAAGCCAGCAAACCCCAGAAAGTCTCTCATCTCAGAGCTGGGTTAGAGGCATGGGCTGGATGCCTGCTTGCTGGAATCTGAAAGCTAGTCCTCATTATTGCTTAGTAAGCATTTTCTTAACTGCTGAGTCATCTCTTCAGCTGCCATACTCCATCCTTTTTATCACATTTTTTTTGTTTAAATTTATTTTGGGAATTTCATACATGAGCACAGTATTTACATCAGTTCCACCCATCCCTTTTTCCCTTCCAATTCCTCCCAGTCCCCCCCAACTCCCTATCAAATTATTCACCTATTTTTATTTATTATGGTTCATACACACACACACACACACACACTCACACCTGTACTTATGGATATGCATAACCTACTGAATTTCACACTGTTCATTTGTATATTTGCTAGAATTCCTTTCCCTATGCTGAAGACACAGCAGAGAATGGACAGAATCTATCATTGTCATGCATACCGGACGCTCTGTCCCTTGTCCCTCACATGCCCCCAGGTCTGTCCCTTCTCCTCCTTATCTTTGCCTTTGCCTTCCTCCATTAAACCTCTTTGACTAGTCTTTGCCTCTGACTTGGAGCTGTCCCTGAATGTCCCCGTCCTGCTCGATTGTCTTACCCTAAACTTCTGACCCACCCACACAAGGCTCCTGGGTGACTCCATAGTACCTAATGACACAAGCAAGCATCTCCAAGATCACATTCCTGTCCAGTTTAACAGCATCATCCCTCAGACCCCAGGGGCTTCTCAATCCTTGCCATTTAGGAAGTGTCTGTTGTTCTCTCAGCCTGGAAAACCCTTCCCCACCTCAGATTCCTTCTCATCCTTAAGAGTGAACTCATGGTGTCCACTTGGGTTATCCTGGCCAACTCTCCCTCTAGACCAGTGTCCTTATCTCCATACACACATTCCCCAGCTCTCTGTGGTTCAACCGGAGAGCACCATGGTGACTGTCACATTCTTGTGTGTGGAGCTCAGAGGCAGGAATATGAGAGTTGTAGTCTATGCAAGGATGCATAGTGCTTTGATGAGTTTTATACTCTATTCAAGGAAAATATGCATAGTACAAGCAACAATCAATCTTTAAAATGAAATGCCTTTGCCTAGCATGGGCAAGACCCTGGATTTGATCCCAGCAGTTGGAAGGAAGACAGGTAGGGAGAGAGGAAGGGAAGGAAGGGGAATGCTAAATCTGCCTTAAACCTTAGTTTCCTGTGCTTGGAAACAGTGAAACCAGTACTCAACTACAAAGTTGCTTTGAGACTGAATACGTTTCAGTGTTGATTGTGGCGAAACATCTCTAGATAACCCTGATTTGCCTTAGATCTGTTGCAGTTTGCACGATGAGTTAGTTAGCAGCCTTGGCCTCTGATGGTACCTCTAGAAGTCCAGGGAGGAAGAGGGCCAGGAACATGGGCCATCTGCTGCTGCGTATCCATTCTGTCATAGGCATATCATTGTCTCAGAGACCAGACCCAAACCCAAGACTGACTGAGGTAACCTGGCACCACATATTGCTCAAAGGTCAATACACTCCCAGTATGCATGGATGAAGCTAGCTAACACAGTGGTGCATCCTCTAACCCAGTACTCAGGAGGTTGCTGCAGGAAGATCACAGGTTCAAGTCCAGCCTGGACTCCATAGAAAGACCCTTTCCATGTAAGTATAAATAATAATTGTCAACTATTTTCCCCTACCATATAGTATTGTGCCTAGTGCTGGGAGTGATTGTTTTAGTTGTCAACTTGACCCAGTCTAGCCCTGGGAAGGGAGTCTCAATGAGGAGTTGTCTCGATTGTCTTGGTCAGTGGGCAAGCCTGTGAAGGAGTTTTTTAGTTGGATTCACTGAGGTGGACAGACCCACCCTGGATGTGTTCAGCATCATTCCATGGGCTAGGCCCTGGGCTGGATAATACAGAAAGGAAGGGTTGAATGCTCCCATGCCTGCATTAATTCATAGACTGTGGACGGAATGTGACCAGTTGCTTCAGCTATCTGCTCCCTTGACTTTACCACAATGATGGGATGTACCTGGAATTCTAATCCCCCTTTTATATAAAGTTTGCTTTTCTCTTAAGTTGCTTTTGCCGAAGTATTTTATCACAGCAACAGGAAATGAGACTAAGACAAGGGGATTTAGTTTATTTCCAGGGTATCGTGTACTTGGACTGCATCGGGTACCTTCACCACATACCTTCCTCTTCCATCCCCTCTACACTCTCCGTAGTCTCCTCTCCCCTAGCGCTCCTGTCTCAGACTCCATCTATAGATGTGGTTTATATATCTATTATAAAATCTAGAATTTGTAAATAAGAGAAAACGTATGCTATTTATCTGGTCTGATGTATGCAGCTTTATGTGATATACCCCAACAACCGCAGCGCTAATTAATTGAAGGGAGGTGACATGCCTTCTCTTTCTGAACTTGACCACATACTGGTCAATATTTCAGACAACCTTGTCCCCAGCTACCTGCAAAAGCATCTTGCATTGGAGTTGCCAACACACTTGCCTCTGCCTGTCCTATCTGGAGCTGAGTCATTTTCTGTGATTATGTGTGTAAATGCAAGTCTGTGACCATGTCACAGCTTCCTGGTTAGCTGTGACTGAGCATTTGCACATCCCATTTTGGGTAGAACAAGCCTCTGGTTTCTTGTTCTGTGCACCATTAGCAGCTGTGGGCCTCTGTGTTCATCACCATCTACTACAAAGAGAAGCTTCTCTGATGAGGGCTCTGATGAGGGCTGAGAGAGGCACTCTGCGGGTAGAATAATGAGCCATTGGGAGTTGGCTTAATACTGCTGCCATTTAGTGGAGTAATAGTAATAGGTTATCCTCTCGGGCCTATGACCTGCCAAGTTACAGGTCCTTTGGGGTATTTTATCACAGCGATAGAAATGAAACCAAAACACTTGTCAACTCTAAAAATGTACATCAAAATGAAGTAAAGAGTTGCCTTCTTTAGATGGGCTGTTTATTTTTATTTAATTTTTTTTCATACAGTATATTTTGATCATTTTCTCCTCTCCAAACTCCTCCCAGATCCTCCCCAACCACTGATAAGAAGTGGGCACAAAGCCCCACCCTTACCAAGAAGCAACATGTGCTTGATTGATCAGCTGCTGGGAAAGGAAACTGGGTTTTCTACAATGGCTGTGTTTATCTCTGCTCCCTAGATCATGTCTGACTCTCTAGAAGCTTCATTTTTATTCATCACAAAGGCATTCGTTTCTGCTCATTCATCCGCCCATCCTGTCATCTGCTACAGGACACTGTATTTACTATAAAAATGTAAGCTATGTCCCAAGCTGCAGCTTAAATAACAAGACCAGCTCAACAAGCCAACCATCTTAAATACTGCACCTCTGTCCATAACCTCCAGTACTTAAAATACAGGGCAGCTAAAGCCAAGTTCGAAGATTTAATCTCTGTGCCAGCCGGCTAGTTTCAAGAGATAATGAATAACTGACCTGGGAATTTAATAAAAATAAATTTACCACCAACCACACATTGTACCCATAAACTCAGGTTATTGATCTCACAAACTTTTGCTGTCGGCCAGACCGGGTGACTGAGCACAGTCCAGAGCCAGGAGAGAAGTGTCACAGAGCCTACCCGTGATGAATGGTACCCAGGAGTACCGTCTTTGCATGTGAGGAACAGGACATTCATACACTGCAACATTCTGGATTGGAGCTAAATTACACTGACCACAGGAACACAGAGCCACTTAGATGTCTGTTGGACTAACATGGACCTGAATTGTAGTAAGCATTGGAATAGTTAATACGTAGATATATGGAACTGAGTAACAGTGGGACTCTGTTGAATGGAGGGAGGGACATAGATCAATTTATGCCTTGCATATACTGAATTGAAAATTCAAGATGTGCCCAAGCCAAGGTCCTCGTCGGAGAAGCTTCCCGTGCAAGCAGATGGTGGTAAATTCTGAGCCCTACAAATGGTCTCATGCAGAAAATAAGAGACTATGGAGTGTCCAGCTCTAGATTTTGCATCTGGACCACACCCCTTCCCCTCAAGGCATGGGGATCATCACAGAAGAGAGGGGGCAAAGACTGTGTGAGCCAGAGGAAGGGAACATGTACAGCCAAACAGGGTTTGCCAGACATGACAGCTCAGCGGCACACATGATAAACTCACAGCTGCTGGGACTGCGGGCATGGAACCTGCACGGGATCAAGCCACCAAAATGATGCCAGCCCTGACTGAGGGGGTGCTCATAGAGTCCCACCCCAGGATAAGGAGCTGTTGGCAAATGATGGCTGACTGGGGCAGGAGGGGGAGTCAATTTTCCTTATTGATATGGCTCCCAGGAGACTGTCCAGGCTCCTATCTGTGGTCTTACACCCATGCACATATAGGTGACAGGAAGTGGACTCTGTAGTTTTTTTTTCTTTTTAATAGGCACTGAGGTTGGGAGGAGAAAGTGATGGGAGTGTATTCCAAAACATAAAAAGGAGATATATAAACATCATCATCATCATCATCATCATCATCATCATAATATCAAAGACCAGAAGGGGACTGAGTAAAGTAAGGGGGAATGGAGGGGACACTGAAGATACTGACGTCCACTGCAAACGTTGTCAGTGAACTGTGCCTCCGCGTCTAACATCTAATGCCATTGGCTTACTCATTTATTATGTATTGCTCTTTTGCTGTGATGAACTTGGAATCTCAACTTGACTGGTCCAGTGTATCCAGATATTTTGTCAAATATGATTCTGGTTAGGGTACATGGCGTGACTATATCTGATCTCATCCTTCTGCAAAAACTCCATCTTCCTTGTCAATGGTGACAGCACCTTCCTTGTTGCTTAGTTGGAGTGAATTCCTCCCTCCCTCCCTCCCTCCCTCCCTCCCTGTCTCTTTCCCCCCTCTCTCTGTCTCTCTCTGTCTCTCTCTGTCTCTCTGTCTGTCTCTCTCTCTGTCTCTCTGTCTCTGTCTGTCTCTGTCTCTCTCTCTCTGTCTCTCTCTCTCTGTCTCTCTCTCTCTCTCTGCCTCTCTCTCTCTCTCTCTCTCTCTCTCTCTCTCTCTCTCTCTCTGTGCTGTTCATTTACACTGGTTCCGTAACCAACCCAGACCCTACTGCTCAGCTCTCCACCTCGCTCACTCTGGCCCCAAGAATCGCAGTGGTCTCTGAGATGGTCTTTCTGCTTCCCTCGTACCCACAATCTAGTCTTGAGACAGCAGATGATTCTTGGGGAAAAATAGTCATCGTGCCATTCTGCTGGAAACTCTGGCGATTCCCTTTTGTTCCGGATGAAAGCCAGACTTCTTTCAACAATCCATAGATCCCCCTCTGCTCCCTGCCTGTGTCTCAAACCTCACACTCCCCCATTGGCACTCCCCCCACCCCACCCCCACCCCTACACTCCCAAACCCACTTTCATGGCAGCCACACTACTTGCTTGCTATTCCTGGAACAGAGGGGACCATTGCCAGCCTTAGATTCTCCACAGTGACTATTTCCTCTGACTGGAAGCTCCTCCCACAGGCACCCACGTGGTCAGTTCCACACCCTAGATACAAGCTGAAATTCATCCTATTTTAAACAACTGAATCCTCCCCACCCCACAAAAGACCACTTTCCTCTCCTCCCCTCCTTCCCTCCTTCTCCCTCCCTGTCTCCTTTTCCCTCTCTACTCCTGTCTAACTTTTCATCTGGTTCACCTCCCCTCCCCTCCTTTTCCCTCTGTCCTCCCCTCCCCTCCCCTCCCTTCCCCTTCTATCCACTCCCCTCCCCTTCCTTTCTCTCCTCTCTCCTCCCCTCCTCTCCTCTCCAGACCTCTCTAGGCTACCTTCTACTTCATTATATAACTGAGATTGACCTTGAACTTCTGATCCAGCTGCCTCTACCTCCCTAGTGCTGGAATTTCCGCACCATTACACCCAGTTTTTGCATTGCTGGGTATGAAACCCAGAGGCTTCATGTATGCTAGGCCAGCTCCACCACTTTTGTCCCCTGTGACTTTTAACACCTAACTGTGATGTATATAATTGAGTTACTATGACTGTGGCTCTTTTGTCTGTCTCTCTCTCTGTGATGGTTTAATACTGTGAGTCAATTTAACTGGGCCCAGGCCTCACACGCAGGGCACCCTGTCTACTTACTTGAGTAAGCGAAGAGACAAATGGTAACAAATGACAGAACTCTTTAGAGGTGTATGGGTGGACCACACCAAATAACCTGCCACAGGGACTAGGGAGTCTGGCCTGCTTTCATTCTGTTGCTGTGATAAAACACTGACCAAAAGCAACCTGGGGGAGGAAACAATCTATTATTTGGCTCACACTTGCAAGTTATAATCCATCATTGAGAGATGTCATGGCAGAAACTTGACACAGAAGCCATGGCAAAATGTTGCTTACTGGCTACTCACAGGCCCGTGCTTAGCTGGCTTTCTCCCATAGTCCAAGACTACCTTCCAAGGGAATGGTGCCATGTATAATGGACTGGACCCATAGATACCAATTAACAATAAAGGAATCTCTCACAATGATCTGGGCACTTCCTCCAGTGACTCTAAACTATGTCAAGGTGACAGCTAAAGCTAACTAAAACAGAGTCCATTATTTGGTAAGAAAAAGGGGCAGCATCAGGAAGAAGAGGGGGATGGGAAAGGCAATGGGGAAGAGTAGGATCAAAGTATATCATATATATGTTGTCATACCTATCTTATGCATAATTAATAAATGTTAATAAAAACTTTAAAAGGCAGACTGGAGAGAAGACCCAATTTATCAAGTGCCTGTTGTACAAGCATGAACACCTGAGCTTGTCCCCTCAGTACCCACCCACCTAAGGCTAGGAGTGATGTCCCATGCCTGTAACCGCATCACTGGGGAGGTGGAGGCAGGCAGCTTTCAGGAACTCATTCACCAGCCAGTCTTACTGAATCTACGAACTCTAGGTTCAGTGATGGGCTCTGCATCAAAATACAAGATGGAGCTCAATGTAGGAAGATGAACATCAACCCCTGGCCTCTACGTGTACATGAACACACACATTCATATGCAAAACAGACACACACACACACACACACACACACACAAGAGAGAGAGAGAGAGAGAAAGAGAGAGACTGAGAGAGATCTTAAAAGCACACACATAGATTTGGAGTCATGTGATCTATGGAATAAGGTAACCATGAATTAAGAAAAGCACAGGAATTTAATTAACCAGTTCTTTTTAGATTTTTCCAAGGAGATCTGTCTTTATTACTTTTCTTTTGCTGTGATAAAATGTCCTGGCAAAAACTTTTCTTTTGCTGTAATGAAAATGCCCTGACAAAATAACTTAAGAGATGGAGAGTTTATTCTGACTCTCAGTTGGAGGTCAGTCCATCATAGCAAGGAAGTCACAGCAGCCAGGTTTGACGCACCTGGTCATATTCCACCCACAGTCATGAAGCAGAGAGCAATGAATGGATATACCCCTGAACTCACTTTCTCCTTTTCACACAGAAAGCCTACTCTAGTGAATGCTACCACCCACAGTGGGCAGGTCTTTGTACCCCAACTAACCTAATAAAGATAATCTCCACAGATATGTCCAGAGGCATGTCTCCTAAGCGATTCTAGATCTCGTCAAGCTGATAGCTACAATTAATCATCACAGCATCCCAGCTCCAGACTGCTACCGCCATTGGCTGTCAGTTTGCTCTGTAGGTACAAAGAATGCTGCAGTTCGATGCTGTTGCCTCTTCATAATGGTGCTGGTTGGAACTGGCACAGGAAGGTCTTACCAAATAATGATAACAGAGATGGGAGTAGAGGACAGACTCAACACAAAGAAAAAGGCTCTGCCTTCAGTCCCACATGATGAGAGCTCTTGAAAACAGTACCCAGAGAATGAGGTAGATGTCAATCAAAACAATCAAAGGCTTTGTATGTACAACCACTTAAGTCACCATAATTTCACATAAAAATATAAAAACGTATCCCACATGCCAAATGGGAAAATGCATGGATATTTGAAGTTGGTGAGATTTTTCTTTTAAATAAATTCTGATTAATGCTCTTAGGTCAAAAATCACTAAAACTATTTTGCATGTGTGTGTGTGTGGTTAAAAGCATAACAATTCAAAGAAAATAACCCTACAACCATTCTGTGTGCAGGGGAGGGTGGTACAGAATGGGGAGGCTTCTTTAACCCCATTAAATTCCCCAAAGGCATCTCCATGGTAATGACAGAAAATACCCAGAGCGGAGGCGGATGAGCAAAAACAGGGCGAGCAACTGACAGATCTCTGTGGCTCCTGTAGCCACCCACAGGCTCCTGTAGCTCTATTCCATAGAAACATGGTCCTTAGAACACTGGAGGGAAGCAAGAGGAAGACTTAAAATCCATGGGCAAAGACACATGGGCAAAGGCATAAGCTGTAGCAGCCCCACATGAGATGGACTGAGAGTCAAGAGACAGACATCACTCTCAGTGTCCCTCCTCCCGGCTCCATGGACCAGGGTTCCCTGATGGTGTTTATAAGGCTGGTGGTCTACACTCAAGAACAGTAGATCTGTGTGATGACATAAGGATTCATGCTAGGTCAGATAATGGTTGATCCAGCCCTAGGGGTGTTTTGAGACTCCTAAGACATTGCTGAAATACCTTACACTGCTTGATCTCAGCTACAGTCTACATGAGTCTCTGAGAAGAGATTTGCCCATATTTTCATCTCAGCCACTTAAGCCAAGGGAGAGAAAAGCAGCTTCTTGCAGATGTAGGTGACTTCGCCAGAATCTTCCAGATAGGGCCCTGGGTAGTTTAAGCTGAGATGTATCATTAGAAAGTAAAGGCAACTGGTGGACAAGCCATCAGTTGATGTATGGCATGTAGCCAGAACTCACCAGATGTTGGCAAAATAAAAAACTAGATACCTGTCCAAAGTCTTACATTTCTCCTCATTGGAAGGACTCATTTGTGGTTGCTGTATGCTTCCTTTGGCTTTCATAAAGCCAGCGAACTGACATTGTCTTAGCACTCTTCTCCAGTGGGCAGAGTCCTGCGGAAAGCCCTGGTGCCTCTCAGCTCCAGTGTGCACAACCTCATAAAGTAAAAGTGTAGGTGATTATGAACTCCGTCCCTGTCTGCAGCCAGATGGTATGTCCTGGAGAGCATAGCAGTTGATGCTCTCTCAGCTCAACCAATCCAATAAATCGAAAGAATGAAGAGATGGAAGATGAGCATCATCTTGGCCTCCCGTCTGTTCCTTTAGGTTCATGATGCATAACCAGGTTAAGTTCTCATTTTTAAGCTCACTCCCTCCCTCTGCGTTCTCGCAACACTGAGTCTGAATATCCTCATTTGTCATTGCTAAGTACGAGCTCCCTGCTCACTTCTTGGAGCTCAAATAATCTATTCATCCCATGTCTCTGCCATGAACCCAGCCTTTGCCAGGAGCCCATTTTGTCAAGTCCCAATGTAGGAGTCACCAGATTTCATGTGCATCTTGTGCTCTTGTTAGCCAGCACACTGGGGTGGAGTTGGAAAAGACCTGTTCTCCTTGACTCTAGTCACCTTTATGTACACACTGTAGTCACCGTGCCTAGCAGAACAGCCCAAGATCTGATAGCCCTAGGATTCAGCTCTGATATGAATTATACATATTGTGATGGAAATATAAGCAACCACGTCTCAAAAGCTATTAGTCTTAATCTGAAGATGCAGTTTGCATAAAGGTTCTGTGTTGGGGTTTTGGTTTGGTTTTGTTTGGTTTAGTTTTGGTTTGGGGAGGAGGAGTGTTAATTGACCTTTGACCCTGACTGTTGTTTAAAGACTCAAGAGATATAGTGGGGACCCAAACCACTGTAGGTTAGTGTGTTTGATATTCACATAGCCATTGAACTTGCCTGTTTCTATCAGATACCTATCTGAAATTTTCTGGCATTGAGCACTTAGAGAAAATTGTGGCCCACCTGTCATGTCAGACTCTGGTCGTTTGCCTCAATTGTTTAGTTCCGTTGGTCATTTTTGATTTTTTGTTTTGTTTCCTTTTGGTTTTGGTTTTTTTTGTTTTGGGGTTTTTGTTTTGTTTTAAGTCAGGGTCTCATGTACCTAGACAGGCTTTAAACTCACTGAGTAACTAAGGCTAGCCCTTTAACTCCTGCTCCTCCTGCCTCTGTCTTCTAATCACTGAGATGACAGTAATGAGCCAGCAAATCACAGAAGGTCGACAGAGAAATCGCAGAACATTTTCATAGAAAATACTTCACACTGAAAATGCCAATTTGTAACCAAAAGTTCAATCATGGTACGAAAAATGGAACAAATTGACATCAAACTTCAATGCCAGCCCTAAGGTCTTTTATCTAAATAGTACTCTGTCGCTGGCTCCTGACCTCTCATTTCCAGGTGCTCTTTACCAAAAGCCAGCGAGGGACGATCTCATGTGACCCCATCACCATCATTCTGTCTGCTCTTTATTTTTGATGGCTAAGAAAGTTGCTTTATAAACCAAAGCAAAAGCTGTTATGATATAAAATATGCTAATGGATAGAGTGGACCATTAAAGCTCTTCGTGAGACAATTGGGCACAAGGGCATGGGTGTTACAGGCTTCTCCCAGGAGCTGGAGAGACGGCTCAGCAGGTCAGAGTGCTCACTGCTTGCACAGAGGTCTCCAGTTCAATTCTCAGCAGCTCCATCAGGTTGTTCACAACTGCCTGTAACTCCAATTCCAGAGGGTCCAACACCCTCTGGGTGCACACACACGGTGCGTGCACATAAACCCATGCACACATGCACACCCCACACACACACACACACACACATACACACACACACACATTTAAAATATTACATTATTATTATTATATTATTATTCTTTTTAAAAACCTAAAAAAAATCTCTCCAGGCACCAGGGCAATGCAACTACTTATAGCAGCTCCTGGTAGACTAAGTCATCAAATTTAAACCTTTAACCGTTTGTTTTTCAAAGAGAAGCTGGAAGACAGTCTTAATAGAGTTGAAAAAGAAAAACCCCAGGGCAGGAAAACTAAATCTTGGCAGATGCCAGCAGATGGAGAGAACAGAGAAGAAAGGGGGAAAGGCCTGCCATTTCAGTTAATCATCATGGAGGCCAGCCATGAGGGGAGGGAGGAGGGAGGGAGGGAGGGAGGGAGGGAGGGAGGGAAGGAGGGAGGGAGGGAGGGAGGGAGGAAGGGAGGGAGAGAGGGATGGAGGGAGGGAGGAAGAGAGGGATGGAGGGAGGGAGGGAGGGAGGGAGCAATTGAGAAAGAGCGGAAGCCCAGAGTACCTTAGAACTCTGTACTCAGGCTTAGTACTCAGGCTCAGGCTAGCATCCAAAAGAAAGAGGAAAAGTTAAATCGTTCCAAGTCTGAGGAGTGGGCAGACCTTACAGAGCCACCTGGCCACTGGCAGGGACTGCCCTAGTGGGGAAGTCTTTGGGATCCTTCAGTGGTTTTGTTTGGTTTGGTTTTGCTGTTTTGAGGCTCAAGTAGCCTAGGCTGGCCTCCAACTATTAGTTGATGATAACCCTGAACCTGTGGTTCTGCCTCTACCTACCCAGTGCTAGGATGATGAAATGTGTACCACACCTGTTTATGCAGCGCTGGGGACCGAGCCTGGGGCATTACCAATGCTGACGGAGCTCCTTGAACAGAATCGCACCCCCAGTCTCCTTCGGTGCTTAGTGATGCTACAATAGATATTTATGCAACATCTTTTAAATTCCAAGACAAGTGTTATTGTTTGATATAATGACAATTATAATATCAGGTACAGTTGTGGTACTCAGAAAATAGGAACTAAATATTAGTAAAAATCCAAAGCAATAATGATGGATACTTGGTACTGTTTGCTAAGAAACATTGCTTGCTATAAATTTTCTAAAAGTTCAGTGCAGTAGGATCCAGTCTCTACAAAGTCCACGGGTTTGGGGAGGTAGCTCAGTGGATAAAGGGCTTGCCACACAAGCCCTTTGAATGTAGGTGCTCGTAGGCACGAGAGATGTCAGATTCTCAGAAGTCATGGGAGGTTGTGAGACCCTTGACATGTGTTCTGGAAGCCGAACTCAGGTCCTCTGCAAGAGAATACACTCAACCGCTGAGCCATCTCTCCAGCGCAACCTCGAACTTTGTATCCTCCTGCCTCTTCCTCCCAAGTACTGGGATTACAGGCCCCTGCCACCACGCCTAGAGCTGCATGCTACCACTCCCAGAGGTACACGTGTGCAGGCAAGCACCCCATCCAACCAAACTACATCCATCCCCAGCCTCCAAATTTTGCTTCAATTCCTAAGCTGTAACAGTGCCACCTTTGTCTGACACCATCGTTTCTAAAGCGATGGAGTTCCCACAGTACCTATGTTACAGTTTGTTCTAGAATATCGCGAAAGGTTCTTGTGTTAAACACTTGATCCCTGGGTGGTGGTACTTGAGGGAGGTGATAGAGACCTTCTTAAGTGGGTCTTCGTTACAGGAAGTAGGTCATTGAGAGCATGCCAGTGGAGAGCGTGTTGTCTCTTCCCCCTCACCAAACTTCTGCAGCCCCATTTGCCCAAGGACAGAGACTTCCTGAAGTGCCAAAGACTACTGTTGGTTTTCACTCCCCTAAACAAGTTTGTTTGACCCAACTGTATGGATGTCCTTAATCACGCGTAGGGGGGACATACTCAGGCAGGAAATACGTCAGGATGCTCCTTGCCTCTGATTGGACCTGATTGGAAATACATGGCCTTATTATGGTTTTGCCTTTTTTAAGCCTCTGCAAAATGTGACTCATCTCCATTTTCCAAGAACCTAAAACTGACACTGCTCAGAGTTCATCATCCTAGACAGTATTGAATTAAAGCTTGCTTCAAATTTGGCTCAAAATTGTAAAATTGGTCTTTCTTTCCCTTGTAATTTTCAGGATTAAAATTTCCCCAGTGCCCTCGGGTGTTCTTTCTAATATGTCTTCCCACCCAGTCTCCCCAGTGGAGTTCTGAGTTGCATCAAAGATGGTGGAACCAGCTAGCCATGGTCTTAAACCTCTGAAATTCTGAGCCAAATAAATCTTCCTTCTTTTTAAGCTGTTTTCCTCCAGGCATTTTGTCACAGCAACAGAAAGTTGCCCAGTACAACTTAACTAAAAGTGTATTCACCGGTGTGGTTTTGTCTGTTGATGTATGTGCTGGTTTGATTGAATGACTTGAATTCAACTCTTAAAATTATTTTTTCTAATTTTTTGAGATTATAATATAATTATACTTCTCATTTTTCCTTCTTCCTTCTATACCCTTCAAGATACAACTCCTCCCTCCTTCAAACTCATGGCCTCTATTTTTCACTATCATTGCATGCATATATATATATAATGTTACTTGTGTGTGTATATGTGTGTTTTCAGGGCTGACCTTTTAACACTGAACAAATAATTGCTGTGCCTTTTCCTAGTAAGAACCACCTCTCCCTTCCCTGGGGAGGACCACCTCTCCCTTCCCAGCTTTCCTCAGTTGTCTATAGTTCTTCCTGTAGGCTTGAGGCCTCATGGGCTCTTCCCTGTTCAGTATGGCATGTCCATTGGTGTCATTCTTGTCAGCTCATGTTTGTGTAATATTTGGTCATGTTTGTGAGACTTTATGAGTGTAGTTTCTGATGTTACCAAGAGAAAATCCCACAGCAAGCTCCCTGATCCTCTGGCTCTTACAATCTTTTAAATTCTTTTCATTATTCTTGAGACTTGTATACATGCGTACAATGAAATAAACTCATCTCCATCTCACTCCTTCAACTCACCCCATATTTTTCCAATACATTCACCTCCCAACTTCTTGTTTTTTCATTTTGTCTTGTTTCTATAATCCACTAAAAGCAATTAGTGATGCCCTTGTGTACATGGTATAGAGACATTCTTTATTCTCCTGGGCAAGGAATGCTATCAAATTGAGCAGCCATTGTTTTAAAGACAATTATTTTTATTTTTGAACACATTTCAGAAAGGCATGTTCTAATTCCACAGAGATTTTTCACCATGGTGGAATTAGAATGTTCTGCATTTATTTGTGTTTCTCATCCATATTTCCCTGGACTCCTATGAGCAAATATTAATTTCATAATCAGAAAAAGAAAACTTTTTACAAAATTAACAATTTTCTAGTTGACATAAAACTATGCAAGAACCCTGCATTCTAGAGTCTGGAGAAGTAGCTTAAGAATACTGACTGTTCATTCTGGATTTCTGACGGGGTTGAAAACTTATAGTCTCATAGCCAATCCTGGCTATTTACTTTGAGAAAAAAGATTTGAGTGGATGGTTTTCAGCTGACATTCATTCTAAAGCCAAGAAAAAAGCCAGGTTCAGAACTGTTTTAGTTAGGAGAGGTGACAGAGGTTCTGGTTAGTCAACAAAATGATGGACTGGATATTAGGACTATCTTGTACCTCACTGGTACAAATTGGTATAATTATGCTCTAATTGTGTTTTGAGAGAAAAGTTTTATTTTAATAGGAAGGGTGATATGTAGGAGGAGCTAAGGTGAGAGGAAGACAAGAAGTAAGGAGAGGAGGAGAAGAAGGAGAGGAGAAGCTAGGTGATGAGAGAGCAAAAGAGAGAGAAAGAGAGAGGGGGACATGGAGGCAGATGTTAATGTGTCTCTACCAGTCAAAGATAGTTGATATATCTAGGTTGGGTATTGGGTTACACTTCTCATTGAGCATTACCAAACTTATAAAGTCTTTGATTAACATTTAAAAATATTGTATAAAAGCAAAAAGGAAAAGGGGGCATGGGATAGGGGTTTTCTAGGGAGTGGAATTGGGGAAAAGGGATGGCATCTGAAATGTAAATAAAATATCCTATAAAAAAATACTGACTGTTCTTCCAGAGGACCTGGGTTCACTTCCCAGCACCTACATGGTGGTGCATAACTGCTTGTAATTTTAATTCCAGAGAGACTCTGATGCCCTCTTCTGCCCTGCAGAATTCTGCATGTATGCGGGCCACATAACCTCACACACACACACACAAATAAAAGATAAATAATGTTTTAAAAGAACCCTGTGTTCTGAAGGCTGGCGAGATGGCTGAGAGGGAAAGGACCCTGCCACCCAGTCCGATGGCCTGTGCTTGATCTCCAGTGCAGAGTCGACTCCCACAAACTGTCTTTTGAAGTTCACACAAAATTAGTAAATAAAAAATACAATTTTAATTTTTTAAAAAAAGAACCCCTGATTCTAGAAACAACTGGCCAGTTTCATTGCTGCTCTGTGCCTGTCTTCAAGGTCAAAGTTTGTCGCACCTCTGATCTGCCTGAGAGAGAATCCACTTTGCCTTTTTGGGTAAAGTTTCTCCAAAGCTTACAGATGAAACTCTTCCATTTGACTTTCTGCAAAACAATCCAGTTCCTTCTGGAGCTAAATGGAGACAGAGCTGGCAGCAGAACTCTGTTCTTCAGGTTCAGAGTCGTGGCAAGGGTCATAAAGACACAGCCCTGAGCTACTCTCTCCCCAGCACAGTCCTGTTAGGACAGCCTTGGAAACGTTTGCTGAAAATGCAACCTGCCTCTTCCCTTTCTGAAGGACCATGCATGGCTGTCTTCTGCACAGATACCTGGGGCGGAAAAGATTTGGGACTTGTCTTAACAGCATGAAAATGTTTTTCCTTTCTAGAAAACTGAAACCCAAAGGAAACGTGGGGGTTGGTTATATTGTTTTGGAAAAAAAAATAATTGAAGTCGTTCCAAAATACACTAACTGCTGTGAGTGTGTGTGTGTGTATGTGTGTGTACATGTGTGGGTGCCTGTGTGTAATGAGTGTCTTCCTCGATTGCTTATTGTCTGCGGCGAGGTCTGTCAGTGGACCTGGAGTTCACTGATTGCTGAAACTGGTTAGACAAAGGCTAAGCATCACCCCCTCTCTTCCATTCTCTTCCCACTGCCTCCCAGCACTGCAATTACAGGCACATACAGTTTGTTAAAAAATATGGATGCTGGAGAGCCAATCCATCAGCCTGTGCAGCACTGTACGGAGGTATCTCTCTAACCCCTACCGCTGTGTTTTGAGACCACCACCGTTATACTCTAAGAAAGTTAAATACACACACAGACACACACACACACAAAAAAAAAAAAAAGAAAAAAGAAAAAGAAAAAAACCAGGACACGGGGCCAGAAGATGGCTCACTGGATAAAGCACTTGCTCACTTGACAGGCAAAGTTGAGGACCAGAGTTTGAATCCCCAGGACCCACATCAAAATCTGGGCAGCCTTAATGACTGCCTGTGGTCTCAACAATCCAAGAGCACAGGGCCAAGACCAGGGACTCTGGGACAAGGCAGGGCTACACTGGCCAGAACTGGTGAGCTCTGAGTTCCGTGAGAGATCCTGCATTAATAAATGAAGTAGGGGCGCAATCGAGGAAGACACCTCGATTCCAGGTCTCCATACATTCACGCAAACATGTACCTACACATGCAGTGCCACACATACTCCAACATGCATATGCATGCATACATACCACCTATGTAAACACACACCAATAATAATAATAATAATGGATGTCTTTTAAACCACCTCCTTACTGAAGATTCAGCTCAGGTGGTAGGCTGGATGCCTAGTTTGTGCAAGGCTCTGGGTTCAATTCCTATCAACATACACACACACATGCACGCAATCCCTTTCTCTATTCCAAAGTACTTAACTGACATCAATGTATTTCAACCCATATTCGCTGAGTATTTCTAACAGATACCTAATACCTAAGCAGGTAGAAGGATGGCTAAGGTCCTCCCACTCCACTTTTCCACTGACATCTGTACTCTAAGCCTTGACAGAAATCACTCTGTTCGCTCTGGTGTTCCTTAGTCCAGCTGTGGACATTCAGGATGAACTGGAGGTGATAAACCACTTTACAGCGCACTCAAATCTGCTGGCACAGAAGGAAGACCAAAGTGTTTGTTAGCATTGGTAGAAATAGGAGTTGTTCTTTCTTCTCTCGACTTTTTTAACTGATGAAAATTCTTCACACAATTGCCAGAATAAGGCACACAGCAACCTTCTTGATATTTATGATAGTCTCATCAGATAACCAATATAAAATATCTTCCAGAATTCTGCATCTCCTCCGACTTCAGAGTTTGTTCTTGGGATGTTAGAAATAAACAAAGCTGGTCTCAATAAATCTCACCGATGTTGTAAATATACAGTTTCTGGTCCTTTCTCTTCTTGGAGCAAGAGGCCAGATCCCACCAGCAATATAGATATCCTGGCCTTTCTCAAAGATGTCATTTCATCAAACATATTATGTTTTAGCCAAGTGCTGAGAGCTGAGCAGGAGGCTTTTGTATGGCTTTACCCCAACTGAAGATCACTGGCCGTTGGGAAACTCAGCATCGCCCCTTTGGTCTGGTAATTGAATCTGGACTGAGAAAAGACTCTGGAGAGAGAAATGTTTGCTTTCTAAAGATTGACGTTCCAAACCCCAGGATGACAGTGCACACCTGCAATCCCAGTCATCAGGAGACAGAGGCAGGAGTATTTCGATGAGTTTGAGGCAAGTCTTGCCTACATAGGTAGTTCTGGTGAGCCTTTCTCCCTTAAGTTGCTTCTTGTCAAGTATTTGATCAGAGCAACAAGGAGCATAACTACCATAACTCTGGTGTGACCCTGTTCATGGCTGTCATAACCATCACTCGAAATTATTGTGTACCTTCCAGGGGCCAGAGGTTTAAAATGTAGCATCTCCTATAACCTAGAGGCTGGAGGGGTTGTTATCTTTTATTTGTGCCAAATGAAACCAAGGATCAGCTGAAGTGGTTTGCTCAGGGCCCCATGGATGCTGAGTGGCAGAGGGCAGATGTGAAACAAGGTCTTTCTAACTCTGAAGCCCTACATATAGCAACTTGCTTAGATATAGCAAGGAGGGTTATAATCAGAAGTAGACCACAGGAACCCTGGCTAAGCATAATCTCATCCCCAATGGTCTGCTGCCCATGTCAGAAAGGACCGTCCTTTGACATGTGACACACCTCTGCAGCGACTGACTGTGATCACCCAGGGAGATTACCCAGTTTTCATACTCTTGCTCAGGCCTCCCCAAGACCAGGTAAATGAGTATGGGGTCACAGGGACACAGTAGACAGTCAGGTTTGAAACCATTGCTCTCAAATGTTGCTTTAGAGAGAGAGAGAGAGAGAGAGAGAGAGAGAGAGAGAGAGAGAGAGAATGAATTATAAGGAACTTTTCCATTTCCCATCCTGCAAAGAAGATTGAGTAAAATTCTGTTGAAAGCATTTCATCTGCTCCTGAAAAGCAGGGCCTTCGCTGTTTACTGCTCAAGGCATCACACAGACTCCAACTTTGTATTTGACTCCCTCACACTTGGGAAAGCAGAGAGCACTCAAGGCACAGGTGAGGGCTTCACAATGGTGCTGTGGGACTCTCATCCCTGTGGCACCCTGACATTCTGCTCCCATACCTTTGAACACTATGTTAATGTAACAAGAGGAATCATTTGGTGATAATCAGAAGTGAATGTGACCATGCATGGGCTGGGGACCATGTAGAAAATCAAATCAGACTAAGCCCATACAATATAATAAATCATCAACTCATAATGGTTATTTCAGTGGGGTGGTAGAAACAGGATTCTTACCCTCTAGCCCATGCTGGCCTCAGATTGAAAACAATCCTCCTGCCACTGACTCCTAAGTGCTGGGCTTAGAGGTGTGAGCTCCCACACCATATCTGCCTTTATTGTTATTTCCAGTCAGGGTCTCACTTGGGAGCTCAGGCTCTCAGAAAACCTCCTGCCTCAGCCTCCCAAGGGCTGGGGTTACAAGAATGAGCAGCCATGTCCAGCTTGGTTGTTATTGCTGCTGCTGCTGTTCTTGCTTTAAGCCAGGTCTTTCTGTCGCCCAAACTGTTTATTGTAGCGTTTTCAGTTCACAGTCAGTTGAACCCACAACCGTGGTACCCGGAGATACAGAAGACTGTCTGTACCAACATAATAAAGGGGCTGAGGCTGAGCTCGCTAGTGTTGCAGGACATCTGATCATGCTGGGAACCCCAAGATTATGTTGTTTGCTGGGAAAACCTGATTCTAGTTGTGATGTGGCTCACCCTTAGTGCACACCTTTAACCCATCTGGCAGGAATACAGACACACCCTTAATATACATCTTTATGCCAAACAATGAAGGTAAAGTTAGTTTGCAGAAGGAAGCATCCACGTTTGAAAGTAATGTCTAATTGAGTGGCAGACAATGTGATGAATCAGAGAAAGATTTGACAGAATAGGATATGCCCACTCTCAGGAGAAGAGAGAGGAAAGGGAAGCTACTTAAGAGAGAGCAGCAGCAGTAATGAGGAGAGAGAGAGAGAGAGAGGCAGTTTTACAGAGATTCTTTGTTGAAGAGAGAACAAGCTAGACACAGATGAAGATAGTCATAGAAGAAGGAGCCAAAAGGACAGAGCAATTCAGGAGCGTCCCAGAGAAGCCAGATTGAATCAGTCAGCCTAGAGAGGAGTTTGAGCCAGAACAGCTGAGTTGAACCAGTCAGTCAGAGTTCAGAAAGAAGTAGAAAAAGTGAGCTAATTCAGTAGTAAGTCTCAGAGGCTGAAAATATTCTACACCTAGAAGCTTCCAGGATTAGGCATAGGTTAGAAACTGAGGCAGTAATCCCAGGAGACTACAATTACCAATAGGAAAATTAAAGTTACTTTAACACATGAGTAGTTCAGCATGACATGAGGATTTAAGTTCAACCCCTAATAGTGCCAAGAAAGAAAACAAGAGACTGAGAGGGAGGAGACAGAGAATGGGGGATGAATACAAGAGAGAGCAAGAGGAAAAAAGATGGATGGAAGGAAGGAAGGAAGGGAGGAAGGAAGGAAGGAAGGAAGGAAGGAAATGTTTCACTAATATAATAAAGAAAACTAGCCTGCAAGATGGGCATATGTTTCTTTCAGACCCCTGAGCCATGGCAATCCCTGGGTGGCCCTCTCAGGCCAGTGTGCCCAGAGGCTTCTTCTGTCTGTCCTCAGTAACCAATCCAATGTTTGCCTGCAGAATGAAGTTGCTGTCCTTCTGAAACCCATATCGGAGAAGATTCAAGAAATACAGACTTTCCGAGAGAGAAACCGGGGGAGCAACATGTTCAACCACCTCTCAGCAGTCAGCGAAAGCATTGCCGCTCTGGGGTGGATAGCCGTGGTGAGTTGCAATGGAATGCCACATACCCCTCACCACATTTTCAGGGACTTCCAGGGCCACCTTCATGCCCCTCCCTATGTAGTCTGGTCCACTGAAGGAAGGTTTCTTCCAGGGTGGTTGCTTCAGCTTTCTCTTACCCTGTGTAAGCCCTGTGCTTTCTACTCTGAAATGGGAAAGTATTCCTCCAACCTTAACAAAACACCCACTGCCTCCGACTCTCACCCATCCCGTCCATCTTTGCTCTTCTTCAGCTTCTTCAAGGTGTTCTCTTTCTTATCCTAATTTTTTTTCCTTCTATGCTTGGGTGATGGTCCTGTTTTCTCAGTCCCCCAAACCTGGTCCTTATGTCAAGGAGATGAACGATGCCGCCACCTTTTACACTAACAGGGTCCTGAAGGACTACAAGCACAGGTATGTATTCCCTCTCCTGGCTGGGTTTCCAGACATTCATCAGACATTCGCTCTAACAGCTTAAGAGACTTAGTCACTAGTCTCTTCATTGGTACACCAAGTATCCTTGACATTAAAACCCTACCTTTGAGCTGGGAGCCTGTGGGCCCAGCACTTGGAAGACAGAAAGGAAAAGGCTCAGGAATTCAAGGTCGTTTTTGCTCCATAGAAAATGTAAGATCTGCCCAGGCCACATGAGACCTTGTCTTGAAAAAATGAAAAAGGCTGTTGAGACAGCTCTTCTTGCCACTTCTTCATAGCCTGGTTAGAATTCCTGCAGCTCTCTTAGTCGAGGAGAGAATCACCTCCCACAAGGTGTCCTGTGACTTCCACATGCACACCTCGGAGTGCATACCAACACATATACGCACACAAATTAAATAAATAAATGCAATAAGACAACCAACCGAATAAGGGAGTGGAGACATTGCTCGGTGGTTCCGAGCAGTTTCCACTCTTTGAGAGGGCCAGATTTGGGGTGCATCATGCAAGCTGCCACTTCAGTTCAAGGGGAGTCAGCACCCTCATATACCCTCTGCAGATGCCTACAGGACCCTCCCCCACCACCCCACCACCCCCCGCACCACATATTCACACAGCGGGACACACAGACAAGCATAAATAAAAACTTTTCATTTTTTAATACATTTTTTGAAAATAAGTTTTAAAATCCTACTTTTGTAGAGGAAAGGCACTCGGATTCCTGATGGACATACACGTTTTATATAGAAAGCTGCCTCAGTTTTTCAGTGAATAACCTGTCCCCATTTGGCCACATGTCTCTCCGTTATGAGTTTCTGTACTTAAAGAATGAACCTATAGGATGGAACAATTTTTTTCAGATTTTGAGACAGTCTCTTGATGTATCCTGATGTATATTGAACTCACAGCTATTCTCCCAAGTGCCACCAAGACCAGTGGAAATTTCCACTGATCAAAGTAGAGGTAGCGAGTGACTAGACAGAAGGAATGGAGGAGCCCAACATGGAGACTGAGGAGACTATGAGTGAGGCAAAGGGGCAGGAAACTGGAAACTGAGCTGAAACAGGACCTGGGGGACAGACATCTGTCATCTGAACAACCTTCAGCAGCTGTTGAAAGGGCAGTTTTGTCCAGAGGACTAGCATGGAAAGATCTGGTATCCTACAGCCCCAGATAATGGATGCTAGAGAGACGGATCTGATGTTAGAAAAAAACTACAATCAAACGGAGATAGGCCAGGCTGAGAAGGTATCTGGAAAAATGTCTCTTAAGCTATTACAGATTGTCCCAAGAGCCCTCACCCTCCAATGAGGTCACAGCTGGCTAAGTGTGATGTGGCCAATCCCTAGTAACTACTGGAGGAATTGGGACAAAAATAAGAGCATTGGTCTTCCCCTGTCTGGCTCTGGCTTCTGGTAGGTCCCCCTCTGAGCTCTCAGAAGTGGCCATCAGCTGACAAGCCCGAAGGGCCTCCTAGGGACATTTCATCCTTATTCCACACTGCTCATATGGAAGGAAATCAGAGGACCTGGATTTTCTAGATTATCATCTCAGTGACTTTACTGATGCAGATCTGAGTATCAGAACCAGAAGATACACTTTACATAGAACATAGAAAAATAAACAAATAAAAATAAACAAGTACCTTCCATGATCTAGCCTATTGACTAAGAGAGTACCATTCAAAATTTGTATTTTTTTTAAAGAGGGATTTTTGAGGGAGAAGTGTCTTCTAGGAGACTTTTTTCTTTTTCTTTTTTTTTTTTCTGTCTGTTTGTTTTGAGACAAGATCCCACTATAGACCCCAGTGAGCAGCTTCAAATTTATGATCCTCCTGCCTCAGCCCACTGAGTGCTAGAAATGCAAGAATATACCACCATACCAAACTATTTTTAAGTCAATATTTAGTATATATATATGTGTGTGTGTGTATATACATGTATATCATACTGAGGTATAGGGAATTGCTATTATTTTATGTGTTTATCCCACCAACAGTTTATTTCACCATATTTTCACCTCCTCCTCTGAAGAAACCTATACCTACCTGTTGCTGCTCCTTATTTCTCCAGCCCTAAGTATCTACTCACTATCTGTGTAGTCTCCTGAGGTGGTGTCATCGCCAACAGGTCCGGGCTTTCCCTCCAGTCTTTGCCCATTTCCAGGCTGTTTGTTACAGAGCTGGGGGTTGAAGTCAGGACCTCCTTTGTGTTAGACAAAACACTAAACTACACCCCCAGCCTTCAATTTTCTTCATTTTGAGACATTCTCACCAAGTTGCCCAGGCTAGCCTTGCACTCACTTTGTAGTCTGGGCAGGTCTTCAGTGTGATTCTCCAGCCTCAGCCTCCTTTTATAGCTGTAATTCCAAGATCATGCCAACCAGCCCAGCTCAGTCTTTGCCACTTGATCTCAGCTATTAATGTTAAATATAAAACGCCAGTCAGTGTCGCCAGGCACTTCATCAGCAGAGTGCCGTAAAGAGATATAAAAGGCCAGAGACATGTCACCAGAGATGTAGACGGGTTTACCTGGGTCCCAGCCCCCCTTGAACATCTTATTCTGATGAGCTTATGATTGTAGGGAGCCTTGCATCCCAACATCCATCTATGGGTAGGTGCCCCAAGTTCCCCACAGGGCCTCCTCTGTGTTACCATGTGGCAGATATGTAGGAGAAAGAGCTGAAAGACAGGCTGCCTATGGTTGGGACAGAAGGACTGTGGGCCAAGGACCCTGTTCCTGTGCTTCCTAGGCCCCTAGCTTTGCTGGCTGTGGCTCCTTTTTCTATTATATGTACAGAGCAAGCTGGTTGTCTTGGCTTTGCCCAAGGTGTGATGTCACAGCTTCCAGAGCCAATGAAAATGGAAGGAGGTTCTCCACGCCCATTTGTGGTGTGACGTCACAGCTACCAGAGCCAATGAAAATGGAGGGGGGGGTCTCAGAGCCTATTTGTGGTATGACGTCACAGCTTCCAGAGCCAATGAAAATGGAGGGAAGGTCTCAGCTCCCATTTGTTTGGGTCCTGTTCTCCTAAACACTAACTTCAGGTAAAGGACACCATGTAGTTATTCTTTCCTAAAGTTTTTTTTCTGGAACTTTCTTTAAGTCAAAATAATACTGCAATGGTTAAGAGAAAAACACATTTATATATATAGATCTGGGTTTGGGTGGTCGATAGAACTTCTCATGCAATTATTCCTTCCTACATTTTCCCCCCTGGAACTCTCTCAAAATAATACAGGTCAAAATAATATTTCAATGGTTAAAAGAAAAACCACATTTGCCTATACAAAACTGGTCCTCATTGGTTGCTAGAATTTTCAGAAGATGCTATGTCAAATGCGAAATCTGCTTATCTCTAGTGTGTGTGAGTTGCCATGTCTGTGTGTTGTATAAGTGTACACAGAGAGAGAGATGAGACATGTCTGTATAGGTAGAGCATGTATGTAAACACAAGCACTAATTTTTTTTTAAGTGAGCCTCCCCCTCGGATGGCTGATGTGCCCACTGTTTCTGTGCCCAGGGCACTCACTGAGAGCCTCACAAAACCCTATGGTACAAGGCATTAATGAGACATAACTAGGAATCGACACTCATTTAGAGGATTTTAGTTATAAAAGTGAAGCAGAGCCTCATAGATTCCAGTCATCGAGCCAACAAATCTGAAACTGTAGGAGACAACAGAGTGAACAAGGATCTGACAGAGGATGAACCTAAGACAGGAGAGGTTCATTTCAACTCCTGACTCGGGAAATACAGACCCTGGGCTGGGAAGGCATGGCCATAGGGCTGGCTTGGCTGCTGAGGCAGTGAGAGACTGCTCACATCTGGGCAGGTCAGGAAGCAGAGACGGGAGGTGGGGCTAGGCATACACTGGAAGGCCCTCCCTACAGTGACCAACAGCCTACAAAAAGGCTCCACCTCTCAAAGGTTGCACAACCTCCCAAAAAAAACGACGGGGTCTTGGGACCAAGTCTGCAAACATCTGACTCTGAGGGACATGTTCCAGCCAAACTATGGCTGTCTCCCTGTTCACTTTCCCCATGGCCTGGGCACGGCTTACGACAGGGGACTCTAGGCATGGCACTGACACTCAAAACATTTCGGGAAAGCAGTAAGTGTGGAGAAACGCCACGGTTGTCAAGAGGCTCAGTAACACAGCTCTCTCCCTGTGGTTCTCTTCAGGTGACCTAAGTAGATCACCAGGCTTTTGCCAACTCAAAACTCAAGTGTTTTCTCGTTTTCTGACTACTACTGCTTCCTTCAGAGTGGGGAAAGGAAAATTATGGGGGCAGAAATGGCCCAAATAAATGCAGCAAGGTGGGATGAAATGTAATTAAATATAAAATTCTCTAAGAATTAATAATAAAAATAACATTATTATTATTATTATTATTATTATTATTATTATTATTATTGGAAAGAAATGCAGCCATTTGCCTGTTGTAACATCTCTCACAGTCCCGGGTGTTAGCCCGATTAAGAAAACCTTTCAATGAGTTCTTCATTCAACAAAACAAAATCTGATCAAAGTCCATGTTGCTCGGTGTCAAGAGCATCCGACAAGGCACCGCATCGAGGGTCACCTTACAAGTATGGGGTCTTGCCCGCTAATAAGAAAATATTTTTCTTACAATACCAACTTGCCCATCATTCATGGCTGTCTTCAGCCAATGATACTTCTAAAACCAAATACCTGCTGGATTACTAGAAAACAAGCTAAATGATTTTTCCTCTTTTTTTCTTTTTTATGCTGTTGTTGCTCCTGGAAGCATGCTGTTCTTTATTTTATGAGAAGGAGGTCAAGGAATGGTCTGCTCTCCACAGTCACCTCCACTGAGAATGGCACACTCCCCCTGTCAGCTCCATGTGGCCAGCTCCCCTTCTCTGTGTCTCTGTCTGTCCATGTCCAAAGCTGGGAGCACTAGCCATCCTCCCTCCACCCTCTGGAGCACTCAGGGTTACCCACATTCTCAGTATTCTCCTTTGGCTTGAGGACAATTGCTCCGGACTCCTCCGGAGCTCCAGCTACCAGGTAATGAAGTGTGAAACTGTAGTTTCGATCCTAACTCTGTTCTCGTCCGTTCTCTTGTGACAAAGTGATCTGCGCCACGTGGATTGGGTGAGGTCCTATCTCAACATCTGGAGCGAGCTGCAAGCCTATATCAAGGAGCACCACACCACGGGCCTCACTTGGAGCAAAACAGTAAGTACCAAGCCCTCTCTCACCCAAGTATCAAAGGCCATAAGGATACTTGTGAAGATGTGTATCCCATGTAGCCTTAGAATTTATCGAAAGATAGGACAAAGCTTTATGGAAACAGCATTTCCTTTAGGAGACTCTATTAACTGCCTGCAGAGCGTGTGGAAAGGAAATGGTTAGGCTGCCCAGGATAAGAATGCAAAGGGAGTATTTTTTATTTAGCCATAAAGAACAAGATCATGTCATTTGAAGGAAAAATAGATGGAACCATAGGTCACCATGTTAAGAGAAATAAGCTAGTCCCAGAAATGACTCCTATTTTCAAACTGTATGATAAACATCTATACTTAGGAAAATGTCATAATGAAACCTATTATTTTTATATAATCAATGTATGCTCATAGGAAAATGAATGGAAAACTACCAGAGCTGTTAAGATTTGACTGGGTGGTAACTGCTTCCCGTAGAAGGCTCAGCTCAGGCTCAAAGGTTTACAAGTACCAATAAGGTGTTAAGGGATGGAAATTAAAGGGAACACAAGCGTTTAGGCATAGCTGTGGATAAAATACCAACTAAAAGTTCAAAATATTTCTTTTTGATATAGCAAAGTTTAATGAACAATCTTTATCATGGTGTGTTGTCTTGTTTGGGTTTGTTATGTTTGCTTTTGGTCAGGAGAGAATTGAGACAGTGCCTCCTACCTTCCAGGCTGGCCTGGGTAACCTTAAATAACCTTAATCTTTTACCTGCCTCTACTTTCCAAGTGCTTGGATTGCAGGCATTTGCCACCACACTCACTTCCGTGTAGTGCTGGGAACCGAGCTCAGGGTCTCAGGCGGGCTGAACAAGCATTGCACCAAATAGGCCACATCTCCAGCCTAGTCTTAGCGCTTTCTGTGGCTGTGTGCCTTTAGCAAGGGAGTAAGCCTCTGCTGAGGTGTGCTCTCCCTTTAATTTCCATATGGGAAACTACTATGGCCCTGACCTCTCTCTCCAGCCTTGTCTCAGCTCCTTCCTGACTCATTGAACATTATAGCAGTCGCTGGCTGCCTGAAGCATCCTGAGTGCATGCAGCACTCAGACCAGTGGTTCTCAACCTGTGGTTCACGACCCCCAGGGGTGGGGGGTTGAACAACCCTTTCATGGGGGTTGCTTAAGACCATCTGCATATCAGATACACTAAAATTCTTAACAGTAGCAAAATTACAGTGAAATAGGACAAAAATTAATTTTAAGGTTGGGGTCATCACTGTATGAAGGACTGTGTATTAAGGGGTTGCAGCATTAGAGAGGTTGAGGGCCGCTGGCTTAGATAAAAGCCAAAAGAAATGGCCGGTTCTGGATTTGATGTACACATACTGCTTTGCCTCGGTTGCAACGTCCCGGATGGATATTGTGCTGATAGCCTTATCCCAGAGGTAGGCACCCCACATCTTCCCCTCACTCAACTCAAACATCACTTCACCAGCTCTGCCCCAGGGTGGGGGTTCTCCTCTGTGCTGGTTGTTTCCTGAGCATACCTAAGCAGGTGCCCTAGTAGTTTCTGTGTTCTCAGGAGCTTAGAAAAACTCCTCTGTGTTCCACCAGGTTCCTGACTTACATCTCAGAGTTCATGCTCAGCCAATGGTATCAGCTTTATACAGTGTATATTCTGGGCCTCTTGGGACCTTCCTTACCTCCTGGAGTCTCTGTGCTTGCTTCTGGTGGAAAGCCCCTTCATTAGAAGTGAATATTACCTTTAAATAGCCAACAGTTTAACTGGGGAAAAAAACATAAGTGAGACGTTTGTGAATTCCGTCCAGAGGTCAAAGTCCCACTGACTGCTGTGTTCCAGCACACGGCACTCCAAGTGCTGAGGGCAGCCAGCTCAATCTGAGGTGATTGTGATTTTCGAGTTTTGAACAGAGTGTGAGTTCCTCCAAGCGTTTCCCAGCAGGAACAAATGTTAGCAATGACCCACCTCACAGCATGATGTATACAAGAAATTCTATTCATTTCTAATCGGTTTTAAGAAGGGGGCGGGGGGGGGGGGGGGCCCCCGGTGTGGAGTGAATGTTTTGTAGACTGATTAGAATTCTTCCACATCTGTTTCAAATGAAGGACCATTTTGTTATAAAGCTCTGTGTCCTAAAGGGCAAGTGTCACATCTTGGTCATAGGATAAGCCACCATTAGAGAATGGTAAGATGAGGGTTAGGAGTCCTTGGAGCCATTATTGTTTTCTGACCGGCAAATATAAGAGGGACGACACTCCACCTGTGGAAGACAGTGTCAACAGATGCTAATTCTCAAATGAGACTCATAAAAAAAATGGATTTAAAAATAAAAAAAATTCTTTTAAATAGTTTGAATACCCTTCCTGCTACAAATAAAGCAAAGCAATCATTTCTGTGAATATAAAAGAGATCTGATTACTAATGATAGAAAAATATGTGATTGTTTTTCTTTGTTCTAGAGTGAATGCTCACTTTACTGTGTTCATTAAAAAATAGGTTCTTCTAGAACCCTGAGGTGTAGCTGGGTGGAAGAACACTTGCCTAGTGTGTGTGAAGCCTGGGCTGACTCCCTCATATCAAGGGATAGAGGAGAATATTCGCTTTGTGTCAGTACCTTTCCAAATTTTTATTGCAACTCAAGGAGACATGTTTTTTTATGGACACACACTACAAGTATACAACCAAGTCTCACAAACTTCATTTTTCTTTCCATACACAACGTGTTCGGATAGCTTTTCTCTTACGTCACTTTTGATAAAGCTCTCGCCGAAACTCAAAGTCGATTTCACAGTCTACAAATACATCACGTCCCACATTTTAAAAAGCAAGGACATAAAACACGTGTTATATATTTACACAAAATATAAGCGATCCCTAGAGCGGATTGGGCCTCACAGATTGCCATATTAGTAACAGGTATTGTTTACTGAGCACATGGTTTAAGTCGTGGGAAAATTCTATTGGAAACAGTAAGTGCGCATGCCTGTTATGCACACACTCTAACACCCAGCCACACCTCCGCCCTATGCTTCTTCTTCAGTCAGACAATGAAGTGATAGTTGTGACCCACTACTAAAAATATGACGTAGTTACAGTAGAAACGCATTTATTCTGCACCACACATGTACAGTCTTTTGAAAAGTGGCCAGACTTATGCCTAGACCCATGGTTTTTCCTGATTTTTACCCTTCTTGTCTAAAACTTGAAGGAGAAGCCATTGAAAAAAATACATTGTAAGGTTAGAGAGATTGATCAGTGATTAAGAGCACTTAGTGTTCTCGTAGATGACCCAGATTCAATCCCCAGCACCCTCATCTCCATGATTGATAACAAAACAGTCTTTCATTTGAAACAGATGTGAAAGAATTCGAATCAGTCTATAAGACATTCCCCTCATCCACAGTGACCCTCCTTCTTAAAACCCTTTAGAAATGCATGAAATCTCTTGTCTATGAACGGCTCTCAGCATCCATAACTGCAGATCCAGAAGGCTCTACCACCCTCTTCTGACTCCTCGGGCATTAGGCACTCGAGTGGTGCACGGACATCTTTGAGAGCAAAACTCTCGGACACGTATAATAATAAGACAGTTACAGTTTTGAATTCGAAAATTCCATTCCAACTTTACATTTCTAAAAGCTGTTTACGATCCCAAGTACAAGCTATTGGCCAAGTCAAACTAATTTCTCCTGGATTGCTCTTCTGGCGACATACCAGCAAAATGAATGTTCATAGATAAGGCAGAATCCCAATTCTTGCAGAGAAGAGGGACTATTAGAATTATCTGATCAAATGGCCCTTGGGAACAAAAAATAAACACAGTCCCTTCATCTGTTTATCTACCGATCATAAGTATGCAGAAACAATTCTGTATTTATGAGAAGACAAGGATCAAAAAGACTGGGTGTGGGGGGGAGGGAAGACATGGTGTTGGTGTGAACCACCACAAGACTCAGGCGTTTGCTTTTTATTGCGCACAAGCGCGTCTGTGTATATGAGGTGGGGGGGGCGAGTGTGGAGGTCAGAGGACAAGTCTGGAGAGTCAGTTTTCTGCCGCCATGAGTTCAGGGATTCAACACAAGTCATCAGATTTGCATGGCAAGTGCCTCTATCCACTGAGCCCATCCCACCAGCCCGTCGCATCTTTGTAGACAGTCCAGTGCAATGCTTCTCAGACTACACAATGCTATGGATACGTAACACCTCAAGGGTCTTGAGTAATTCTTGTTTTCTTCCATTTTCAAGTTGGATTTTGACATTTTCCACTCTGGGTCTTTTAGCCTATATTACTAAAGACCCTGGGATCCTCCAATGGTGCCTTGTGCTAACAAATACCCACCCCACCTCCAAGAGAGCAGCTGCGACCTGATCTTCCAGTTGCCGCCTCCTAACCTTGGCCTTCTGAGTGCAGCTGTGCCAGCAGCTGCTGTGCTGCCAGTCCACTTGTCACCGACAAATGTGGAACTCTGAGGGCAGGGATTGTTTGGGACAGCAACAGGGGAGGCAGTGAGTGTGTGCACAGCATGTTGGGGTGGGGGGCGGAAGTGTTTGGCGCTTCAGAGCAAGCAGCTGTGAAGTCATCTGTCTATGTCTCATATTAAGTTGACTTTGGTCCATGGAATCTTGTCATTTCTCTGGGCTTTTCTTCAACTTGAAGCCAACATGGACCTAGCTGCCGTCTAAACCAGAAACAACTTGAGTTTTCAGTTCGTTCCTTTCTTCCTGAATCTTTTTCATGTTAGTTGATGTTGTTTCTTCTGGGCTAAAGTTCAGAGACACTTTGTTAACTAAATCGATCTTTTGGCACAAGCCTGGTAGAGGCACCAATGATCTGCCCACCCTGCAGTTAGACAGATTTGTAAGAACCATGAGCAAAAACTTCAGACCAGATGCCTGCAGCTGGGAGACCGAAGCCCTGTCCTCGCACTTGATATACACAGACAACTAAACTGTTCCTGTGAGCTGCGCAGATCTTTCCAGAAATTCCGGTCTGGTGTTGAGTTTGAGGGCATAACCCTGCTCGTTCATGCAGGTCTTACTTTAGAAAGTGGCTGCAGTTATCTGTGAGGTAGAATAAAACCACGTGGATGGATTAGATAAAGACTTATGTGTTGGTTTTAATGAATCTTACATTTTGGAGTTTTGTTATTTTTGTTTTGTTTTGTTTTGTTTTGTTTTGTTTTGTTTTGTTTTGTTTTGTTTTGTTTGAGACAGTGTCTCATGTAGCCCGTGCTGGCCTCAAACTCTCTACATAGCCAAAGCTAGCCTTGAATTCTTGATCTTCCTGCTTCTACCCCAGGTACTGGGGTTTCAAGCATATGCCACGGCAGTTAGCTGTGATACAGTTGTGTGTGGGTTTGGGGGAGTGGGGACACCAGGACCATTTAGAGGACAACTGTGCAGAATCAGTTCTCTCCTTCCACTTCTACATGGCTTCCAGGGATCAAACTCAAATCACTAGACTTGCCCTGAGCCGTCTCACCACCCAAGTTTGGTTTAACGTTAATCCTGTGAGTTTTAAACATCTTCCCTGTGTTAGCTGTCCCCCATCAGAACTTCCCATGAGCAATCGGGAACGCGCACGTTGCGAGTTAAAATGATAAATAAAGGTGAAAGGTTTCTTCCCCAAGGCAAGCCACCTCAGCATCATTTCTGTCCTCCCAGAGAGCCATTTCTCTTTCAGCCTATTTTTTTCAATATAAATCCAAATAAATGTCCATTAACAAAGCAGAAGGCTAACCCTTCACTTGTGGTCCAATTAAAATCTGCCAGAAGGCATTCTGAGCTACTATAAATAATGTAGACTCCACGGTGCGTTGTTAAATATATGTGAATTGCAGGTCTTCTGGCTCTCTCTGGTCCCTCTTGACATTTACAGAAGTGGGGTCAACCTTCTATATGCATGTTTCATTTAGAGCTTGTGCAAACCTCACCTTAATTCACCGGTCACAGGGAGCAGCTGGGCATCAGAGGGCATGTTCCTTGTCTGGGCTGCAAAGCTCACTGCTGACTTCTTCAGATGCCCTTCTTTCCGGAGTGGGTCTGGGCAGTCCACCTGCCCAGAGCTGCATTAACTATCCTGACTTGCTCTTGAGCCTCTAGCTCCCTTTGGGGTCCTTGGGTGGCCGACTACAGACGGTTCCCTGGCTTACAATGATGCAACTTCAAGACCTTTCTTATTGCTGTTGCTTGCATTTTCAATTACATTTATCTGTCAAGCTTGTGTGTGCGTGCACATGCCATAGCTCACCTTCAGAAGTCAGAGGACAACTTGCAGGAGCTGCTTCTCTCCTTCTACCATCTGGGACTCTAGATTGAGTTCAGGTGGACAAGTACCTTTAGCTGATGAGCCATTTATTGACTCATATTTTTGTTTTTGCTGTTGTCTTATTTGCTTGATACAGTCCCATGTACCCTTGGTTGGCTTTGAACTCATTGTATAGACCAGGCTGGGCTGGAACTTTGGGCAGTCCTCCTGCAGCCTCCCGAGGCCTGGGATTATAGGAGTATGCCACCACACCTATCTCAAATGGTTTGGGTTTTGTTTTGTGCTTGTTTGTTTTGTTTTGTTTTGTTTTGTTTTGTTTTGTTTTGTTTTTTATGCTGGAGATAGAACTCGAGGCCTAGCACATGAGCCAAGCAATGTACCACTGAGCTGTGTGCCTGGCCTCCTTTAACAAGTTTTCAGTTGTAGGTTGGTTGCAAAACCAGTGGATGCCTGAACTTTCTGTTGTGGATTTGGATCTTGTCCCAGTGAACACCAAGCACTACCCTCTCTTTCCAAAGCTAGATCACAGGAGGACACCCACTCCATCCACACTGTGTGATGGGACTAAGATCAGGGCATTAAATATGCTTTTCCTTAGAGCCTTCTCAACCTGCGGTGAGTTTGCCAAGGTATTCTCCGTGGTAAGGCAAGGAAAGTCTGAAGCAGCATTCTCTTCTGGATCAGAGGCATGTCGATTAAAGTGGGTTAAATCCTCACCAATAAACAAAGGAGCCCTGCATGCACAAATGAAGCCAGGCTGGGAATGGCCACCATGGCTTCAAAGAGACCACTAAACTAACCTAACATTTCTGTGTCAGCCACTGTGCACTCTGAGAAAGGTGCTAAAAATATCGGCAGGTAAATGACATGGCAGGCATCAGTGTCACCTGCTAAAATTCACATACAAGCTTGCAGTGCTGATGTGTGACAGACATGTCTACACATACCCTAGAAAGGGAACCCATGCCAGACCAAAGGGATGATTGCAACACCAAAGTCCAACTTGGGTGAATCAATGAGCTTTTATTGAGATCACAAACAGGCACATGGTCAAGGAGTTACAGGAGACAGGATAACTCAAAAGCAGCCCCGTCACCCAAAGCTCCCCCCCCCCCAGATGACAGCTCAGAGAAGCTGCTGCCCCAGAGCTCTATGCACAACTTGCAGATGGCTCACCAAGCCCAAGAATCTCCGCCTCAGTAACTAGGCTGGAGAGAGACTCCTCCCCAGAAGTTATTAGCTCCTTCTACATCAAGGGATGAGCCTTCCAGGATCTTGCAAGTCTCCACATTCTCAGACTTGTGATGTCTCCCAAATCTCCCCTCCCCCTGAAGGGAATTTGTCAGTTCAATGGAAACTGCTCTCCAACAAGAGTATACAAGCAACATAGAATGCTGGTCCAGGGTGAGAGCCCTTCAAGGGACAAGTCCAGGAGCAGGGCTTATGTAAACAAGGAAGACAGAGAAAGTGCCTGGCGTCTAATAGGCAGTGTGGTTTTGTGCCAACAGCAACTCAAACCCTTGCTAAATAGAAACCTCAGAATCCCTGGTCCCACCTGTACCCTCCTGAAACACAACCCCAGTTAACAAGACTCCCTAGATGATTTCTCTGCATGTTACAGATTCAAAAGCCTCATTCGTTTCAATCGACCAAGAAGTGACTTATAGGTAGATAATTTTGTCAGTGTAGCGGTTTGGTTGTTCATTTTTGAGATAGGGTTTCCTATATCCCAGCCTGTCCTTGAACCCATTGTGAAATCAAGGGTGACCTTGAGCTTCTGAGCCTCTTGCCTCCACCTCTGGGTGGAGTGCTGGGATTACAGGCGTGCGCCATTTCACCCAGTTGGCACAAGGCTGCACTTGAACCACATGCTTTGTAACTGCTGGGCAAGCATTCTACCAACTGAGCAGCCTCCCCACCCCCAAGATCATTATGATACACAAATGAGTACAACAGTGTAAGGCCATACTGGAAAATAAGCCAATTAAGCTCCTGGATGGTCAGGAAAGGCTAAGAGGCTGCCACTTTGAAGGATGTGAATCAGGAGTTGGCACACACCCTTAATCCCAGCACTCAGGAGGCCTCGGCGGGTGGATCTATGTGAGTTTGAAGCCAGCCTGGTCTACAGAGTGAGTTTTAGGACAGCCAGGGATACACAGAGAAACCCTGTCTCAAAGAGAGGCAGGGGGTGGGGGAGGAAAGAAAGAGAGAAAGAAAGGGGAAGGGAGAGGGAGAGAGGGAGGGAGGGAGGGAGGGAGGGAGGGAGGGAAAAATAAAGGCAAAAAGAAAGAAAAGGGTAATTCCAGGCAAAGCGTTCAGTATGTGCACATCTAGTCTGCATACACAACTTTTCCAGGCAGACTGTAAAGGCTAGTAGTTTTGCAGAGCTGGCAAAGGCAACTTTGTAGTTACGCTAAGAAGGTTGGGTCATAGGTAGCAACAAGGCTTGTTACTTTCACTCTAGGTTGCTAAGCAGAAAGTTACAAGCTGTAGAAAGTGCTCTGAATTGTATTTGATACACGAGAGAGGGAAGAGCCCAGGGGACCCAGTACACCCTAGGAGGCTAAGTGATCAATATGTGATCGAAAGAAGAAACAAAGGGATGGAAGATGGATGAGCAGGAGCACGAAGGTGATGATGGTTTGGGGAGGGAAGGTAGAGAAGAACTCAAATTTAATCACAAAATTTCCAATCTAGATTTCTAGGGAAAGCAATAAAAACAGGGTCATCATGCTAGCAGCCACTAGCAAAGGAGGAAGATGCCTGCTGCTCTACTATGTTTGAGGAGCTGGTGAGGCATCATGGAAAGAAGGGAAGCCTGGTACATGGGCTGTAAATCATCTGCCTGGAATCATCTAAAGAGAGGAAGGAACAGAAAAAGCATGACAGACATAAAAACCTGGAGACCCCCATTCCTTAAAGAATCGATCAAGGAGACAATGAAGAGATGGGGGTGGCAGGTCTTACAGCTCTAAGAAGGATGACCTGGCCACCAATGTGAATGGTGACCTGGGAGAGACCTTGAAAGGCTATCAGCATCCAGCATATTGGTTAATTTCCAATGAGATTAGGAGATTCTGGCTAGTATAGTCCATAGACTGTGACTTCCAGTCGTTAACTTGATTAAAGAAAGAAAGGCCTAGGCATTGGTGAGGCACACCGGTGTGTCCATCAGATCTTTCTCAGAGAAGATTAAGTGAGGGGGCTAACCCTGCCTGGATGTGGACAAACTTATCCAGTGGCCTGGAGACTCGGAACTGAAATAAAAAAGGGGAGAGGAGAACCTGATCCATCTATGTGTAAGGTAGCTCTTGACAGCACAGCTTCAAACCAATCCCATCACCACACCTACCTTGCGGCCACAATGGACTGTGATCCCTTTAAACTGAGAGACAAAAGAAAGCTTTCCTCCCTTACATTCCATTAGCCAAGTACTTTACCATGGGGATGCTAATGCAAGTAACGCATCCAGAATTGCTAGTGTAACACATCATTTGTTACTAGTGACTTCCGGGGAGGGGCTTCAGGAAATGGGTGGGGGGGCAAGATTAGACACAGCTTTGTAGAACTGAGGAGTCCAATTTTCACATAATGTACTCTTCTTGATTATCTGCAAACCAATTGTCTAAATTGACAGATTACTGCTCAGAGATTCAGGGTCTGTCTGAAAGTTGTAAGATCAATGTATATTACTGTAGATTTATTTTAACCCATGATGTATCTTCAGTAGACTGTAAGCATGCCCATAGCAGTCAAACAGTCTCAGTTTTATGTACAATTAACAAACCATGGAGCTTTGAGTTGTGTATTTATAACTATCTCTATTGTCTCATAAATACCTTTGGGTTTTGGTGTTTGTTGATAAGAAAGCATAAATATTTTAGAGTATTTGTCTCTCTCCATAAATCAAAATAGTAGTAGCTTTTAAAACTGTCTGATTTAATAGTCAAGATTATTCTGTTTACTAGAAAATTTTTACAACCAAGAACTCAAAGTCTCTAAGTTTGAGGGGCCAGAAGTTAATCCTCATTCCTAACTTATGTAAACCATACCCTGGGAATATTTTAGTAACATATTCAGTTAGAATTCCATTTTTGAGGTGGGCAGAGCATCACAAACCTGTAATCCCAGCTCTCAGGAGGCTGAGCCCAGAGGATTGCTACAAGTGTGAGGCCACCCTGAGCAACATAGCCAGACCCTGTCTCGAAAGTAAATTCATTTTTATCTTATGTGCATTGCTGTTTTGCCTGCACACATACCTGTATGACAGTGTCAGACCTCCTGAAACTGGAGTTACAGACAGTTGTGAGCTGCCATATGGGTGCTGGGTCATCTGGAAGAGCAGCCAGTGCTTCTGATTGTTGAGCTATCTCTCCAGCCCTAGATGATTTAATTGTTTTTATTTTATGTTTCCTTCATTTATAATGTAGACTGCCACAGTTTGATTGAGGATTCTTGTCATTTACTCTTTCACACAGCAAAAGACTATCAGAAGGTTGTGGTTTAAGGGGGTGGCCAGACAAAAGTGTTCTCCACAGGAGAAATGAACGTGCTGTTTGTTCATTTTCTGTTGCTATAACAAAACACTCCACATTGGGTCCTTTATAAATAAAACGTGTTCTTTAGCTCAGAGTTTTGGAGACCAGAAGTTCAAGATTGGAAAGCTCTATCTATTTGGACTCTAGTAAAAGGCTTCTCCATGTATCATCATGCCCTGCCCCCAACTTAAAGTGCCCTGTCTCCCTGCAGGAGCATCTTAAGATCTGCACCTCCTCCGAGATGCTTATATTTATAAGTGATCTATTTATATCAGTAAATGATATCAGTTGATAACACACCTCCTGTATCCCAGGTCCTCAGCCCCACGACTGGCAGTAAGATGAATAAGAAAAGAACTCCAGAGTTCTGGAGTTGAGCAAACCAAACCCAGATTCACCAGCAAATGTCTGTGGTGTGATGCAAATTATTACACAAGTGTTCTGGGGAGTCCTTGTACAGAGGAATAGGGATTGTTCTCTCAGAAGAGCTCCAGAAAGGGCTGCGGGATGGTTGTCACCAAAGGGCTTGCTCTATAAGCATAAGGACTTGCACCCACATGAAAAGCCAGCGGTGGCAGCCTGCACTTATAATGACAGCTCTGGGGAGATGGGAACAAACAGATCCCTGGGGCTCGCTGGCCAGCCCAGTATAATTGGAAGCCCCAAGCCCCAGTGAGAGACCCTGTCTCAAAACACTAAGGTGGACGACCCCTAAGGGATAGCAACTGTTGTCCTCGAGCACATACACCCATGCATACGCCATGTACCTATACCCACGTGAACACATAACATACACGCACATGCTCCACTCCATAAAACCTAGAAAAGATATTGGAGTTGAACCCTGAAGGTTCTAGAAGAGTCTTCCGGTTCATAGAAGTGAAGCCTTCTAAAGTAAGACATGGAGAGGCAGGGTGGAGAGGTAGAGACCTACCTGTCTGGGAGCACAGAAGTGTCTTCTTGGCCCTGAGGCTATGAGCTCATCAGAAGAGGTCCCCGAGGATTCCCAGTGATTGCCCTAGCTTTAGAAATAGATGATGCCCCGCCCACTTTCACCTGACCAGCTGCAGTCTCCAACTACAGGTTGTGTCCAGTGTTAATGGGTCCCGTGAATGGATGTCCTTATCTCTATGTTAATACGGTGATGAGAGTGGACAGCGCATTTTCACACTGCGCAGTGACAGGTCCCCTGTCCTGCCGCCCCTGGCCACCTGCTGCCTCTCATCTTCAGATGACATGAACTCAGGAAATTGAATCTAATATCAAATTAAGAAAAAAAAAAAGATTTTCTTAAGAAAAGAGGGAAGATACAGTTGTCCTGTAAACATGAAACAACACCTCATAAAATAATGCACAGAGCTAATCCCTGTCCCCTGTCTACCATACCTGTCATTCAAACTAAGTTCATTGCAACCCCTGGGGACCGGCTCCAGTGGTAGAGAACCTACTTACCTGACATTCATGAAACCCTGTGTTCCAACTTCAGCACTACAAAGAAGGAAAGAGGAGGGAAAGGAAGGAAGGAGGGAGGGAAGAAAGGAAGGAAGGAGAAGGATAGGTGGGGAGGGAGAAGAAGAGGAAGAGAAGGAAACCCAAGTACCAATTGACCTTTATCCATGAAATTTGGAGTTGGAATTGAAGCCCATATTACCTTGTGTTAGCCTATGTTACCCTGTGTTAGCCCAGGTTACCCTGTGTTAGCCCAGGTTACCCTGTATTAGCACACATTACATTGCATTACAATACTTCAACTCTTAAGCTCAGAAGATGACACTCCTGGGTATTTTCATTTCAAATATTTTTCAGGTAAAAAATACCTAACATTAATGATCTCTCTAACGTCCATTAACTTACTTGTCTTTGTCTTCATGTCTGCTGTTTGCAAAGTACTGATCTTTCAAGGCAGCACAAACATCTCTTTAGAATCCTAAAATTTAAAAAAAAATTTTTTTTAATTAAAAAAAAATAAAAACCTTGAATTCTATGACAGAGTTAGGCTCAAAGAACCCAATGAAGTCCCTGTCCAGCTGAGTCAAAGCACGGGTCACTCTTGGCATTTATACAGTCGTTGGCTCTCCAGTGTGCTCTCTTTGATGGGTAGACTTGGCTATCTTTAACTCTGGGAAGCTTTCCCACGGAAATTTTATTTTTTTCCTACTTTTATGAGAAATTGTATTTTCGTGTTGCCGGTGCTGGCAGTCAAGAAGAAACGACAACTTGGAGAGTCCAGATTCAGTCTAGGTATCAGTTGCAGAGCAAGGTCGGACTCTTAACCACAGGCCCTTACTGAGATGATTTCTCTCAAATGCCTAGCTCACACAAATGAATTAGATTGTGCCCCACGTATTGTCTCTGCTGGGATGGCCTGGTCCACTGTTATCAAAACATTCTACCTTGGGTAGGTCGAACGCAAGTCATTTTTGGAAGGACTCGTCTGCACGTGGGAGTTAAGACGTGAAGCACAGATCTGATTTTACCGACACTGACCATGTATGTCTCTCTTGGGGTGTTCCCAGAGGCATTTACTCTGTCTCTGAAGTGACTTGGTTTTGTTTATTCTGTTGTATTTTTTCATCAATTGCAACCCCCCGCCCGCCCCATTTATTCACGTCACCGAAGGAGCAACATACAAGAGCCACTGGCGAATAACCGTCCTGACAGGGAAGAACGAACTCAGAGGCGGGGGTGAAACGCTGAGATCTGGGCTCAGTACTGGGATCATCTTTAGTGTTCTGTTTCGTTTCTGAGGCATGGTCTCCTGTAGCCTGGGCTGTATTCAAACTCCCTTTGTAGCCAAGGATGACCTTGAACTTCTGATCTTCCAGCTTCTATCTCCCAAATGCCAGAATTACTGGCATGTGGAAATGCCAGTTTACACAGTGCTGGCGATCAAACCAGGGCTTCTTTTTGTTAAGTAGGCATGCTTCAAATTGACATGCTTTCCTTGCACATCCTGAGATAAGGCTATCCAGAACCATGACTCTGAAAAAAAAAAAAAAACTAATCCAAATGGGGCCCTATGTTATGTCTTAGTTGTGTACCCATCTTTTTATAGCAACTGCATATAAGTATTATAGGACTTTGTGGAAATCAGAAATTTCCATAGTGTTCAATATTCATTAATAAATAGAAAATGGCCTTTAAATTGGTTTTTCAAATGTTATTAATAAGCATGTCCTTAAAATATTATGTAGCACTTCTCTATGGTATTATTAACAATTCTATTTTCTTGGAATGGTTCCCAGGAGCTTTATTTTCTTTGGCAGAAGTCTCAAAATCCGAATAAGCAGTAAAAAGAATTCAGCCTGGAGTCATGAGTCCACGCTGGCTTTCACTTGTGTCGCTAGGATGAGCATCCGTCCGTTGCTATGCAGAGACGCCTCCGTTTTATTTCGTTATTTTCTTGTCTGTGTGTGTGGTATGTGGTGGGGTGTGGTATGGTGTACGGGGTGCATCCGTCTGAGTGTGTGGGGATGTGCACCTGTGTGCAAATATGTGGAGACCAAAACAGGACGTCCAGTGTCCACCCCACACACACAAACACACACACAATGACTCTCTTCCTCGTTTCCTAGAGACGGGACGATCTGCCTCTCTTCTACTTGTCTCTCTTTCATTCACCATCTTAACTAGGCTGACTAGTCTGTCTCTGCTCCCCCAGTGCTGGGGTTATAGGCACACATGGAGATAACCCATTTATGTGGGTGCTGGAAATTCAAATGCACATCCTTATGCCTTGTAAAAAAAGCATGCTTACCCGCTGAGCCGAATCCCACAATCATCTTTCTCTGTTATAATCGTCATGCAACTGTGACATTAGTGTTGATGTAACATCTGCCAGTTCTTAAGGAAGTTCTTTATGTTTGGAAACATGTTGATCTGACTGCTGTTGATCAAGGTGCAGATATATATAGATATAGATATATATAGATATATATAGATATTCATATTCTCCAAGCACAGTGGCACACACCTGTGATTCTAGCACTTGAGAGACAGAGGCAGAAGGGTCACTGACAGCCAGTTCCACATAGCAAGTTTCATGGCCAGCCAGCCACACAATAAGAATGCGTCTCAGGAGGAGTGAACTTCTGGGAACCGTGGTGAACGTCCGTGAACTCAGCACCAGAGAGCCAAAAGCAGGGGGATTGGACATTTAAGGTGTACAGTGAATTTCAGGCCAGCTTAGACTACATCAGCCCCTGTCTCAAACAAACAAAAAACCCTAAATCATTAATTTGAAGTTGAAAGACTATTTACAGGCTGGGGTGGTAGAGTGCCTGCCCAGAATGCTCGAAGCTTGTGCTCAATCCCCAGTGGTAACCCCAACACTTGGGAGCTAGGAGCAGGAGGATCGAAATCTAGGCGAATTTGGCTGCATGAGTTGGAGGCCAGCTGATCTAAATGGACCTATGGGAGAGAGAAGACAGAAGAGAGAGAAAGAGAGGAGAGAGAGAGAAGACAGAAGAGAGAGAAGAGAAAGAGAGAGGAGAGAGAGAATGAAGGAGAGAAGAGAGACTTTTGCTCTTTCTTTAGCTACTGTCTCCTATTATGGAAATAAGGTTTATTGCTCTTAAGTTCCATGTATTATATCATACCAGGCTGTTTGGGATCTTTGTCTTCAGAAAAGGTAATTGACAGTGTTTTATACAACATGCTAGCTGTAAAACACCATGAGTTCCTGTGGTGTCAAAACTGTGAGTGACAGGGCCTGGGAACTTTGGGTCATCTGAGGGTATGACCAGGCACACGTGAGCGAGCACTGCTACCTGGAGATTGTTAGTGGTGGGCTTTGTTAGTGATCAACAAGCCAAAAACGGTTCAACAAAGGATAACCAGAGAAATCCTGCCCAGAAACAAAGGAACCAAATGTGTGTGTCCCTGAAGGAGGGAGGGGAGAAACAAGACCCATAAATACTGCCGAGTGTCAGCTGCTCCATTCCTGTGGCCTTATCTACCATCTCCACAAATACTTTAAGGACAGGTGGCTCAAAATATTACCGTCGCTAAGCTAGTTTTATAGAAGAGAAGTCTCAGCAAAGGCCCTGTTGGAAGTAACATAATCCACCTGTTCCAAGAAAAGATCACGTGACAATTTTATGTCCTTGGTCCTTGCTTTTTAAATGATGGTAAAAATATCAACCAAGATACTGGTTGCCTGACCTATTATCAAAACTGGAGGCTAATGCTGTCTGTACATCTTTCTTCTTTTCTTAAATCCCCTCAATCTCTTCTTCTCGGGATTAGGGAATTTGCAAAGCCCCCAATGGTGTGCTCTAAGTCACTGCAGTCCTAGGTCTGGCTCCATGGACCTACTGTGCGTGGACCTGCACATACTAGTCCTACTGACCCTTCTTTCTACAAACTCAAAAATCTAGATAACTGAAGTCATTTTTATGGCGTACTTAGAAGTAAGTTTAGACTGTATCTGAATGAACTGGTTATTTAAGTAGTAGCTTTGGGAGGAAGAAACATGCAATTAATTATATAGAATAACCACAATCAAACATTAGCAAGATTGTTCTTACCATCCTCGTCATCTCCCTCTCCAATAAAAATCTAAATTCTAAGAGGCTGGCATGGTAGCTCATACCTGTAATCACAGCACCCGGGAGGCTGAGGCAGGGGGATCACTGGGAGTATTGAGACCAGCCTGGGCTACATAGTAAATTCAAGACCCTGTCTCAGAAACGCCAAAAAAATAAAGTCTGACTTCTGAAGAAATGAGTCATAACTGCTCTGGGAAGCGGCCATGAATGAAATCAAACCAGCGGGCACACCACTGATACACAGCCAGAGCGTGTGTAATGCAGGCCGCGGCGTGTATAACGGAGTGCACATAACTGTAGATTACCCCAAACTTGCAAATGCCCATGTGCCGCTTAGAATGTCTCTTGGCTTTCTGCCTACAGTTCACGGCTTTAAAAATGGGAGAGACAGCTGTTTCCAGGACAGTGACATTCATTTAGAGAGATTTGTAGAACATTAACTTTCTTTTAAAAGTCTTTGTGCCAGAAAAAAAAAGAAAAGAAAAAAAAAGTCCATAATCAAACATCTGCTCTCAGAATTAATCTTAATAGGGCCTTAAAAGCCTCATTTGGGATTTTTGTGCCATGTTCTTGCAACATAAATGAACTTTTGCACTGGGAATTCAGCCATTGGAAATCATAAATGTTCTGTTTCTCTTTTTAATTTTTTAAGTGGCGAGTCATTGTTACATGATTTTTATAGACATTGTTCTTTACTTGTGCCCAGCCTGAAGACTCTAAGACACTTCAGAGACCCATCTCCCCAGCCTCCGAAAGGTCTGAGTGTTTGTCTGGCTGGATGGGTCACTGCTGCTTTGGTAAGGTTAAGTCAGCCTCCCTCAGAGTTCCTGCATTGAGATTGCAGCCTTCAGCTCTCAGCTCTCTGGGCTAGGTGACCTCATCCCAGTCACATGACCTCGCCTCTCTGGGTTCTGAATGCTAAGATGTCTGATTCTCCCCTGTGGCTATAAAATTGAAAGTAATTGTTCAAGTCACACGTATTATAAAAGAATTTATTAAGAAAAGCTTTCTTTGTGCTGGGGCAGCAATTTGGCTGGTAAATCTGAGCTTCAGTCCCCAGGGCCCATGGTTTTGTTTTGTATTTTGTTTTGTCTTTTAAAAGCTATAAGACGGTAGGATTGGCAGTCCAGCTCAGTGAGTAAAGGCACCTGGCACCCACTCGCCACCCACCCAGATGACCTAAGTTTGACTTCTGAGACCCACTCCGTGGAAGAAAAGAACTGACTCCTGAAAGCTGTTCTTTGGCTTAAACAAGGCTCCTAAAGAACAAAGCTTGCATCTGTGCATTCACAGGCACAGGGAAGAGGGACTGCAGAGGAAACGAGGGAGGAAGAAGAATGTTTGAAAAAGACCCAAAACTTGCAAGTAGACCATACCTCTAAACACCCTGCTCCACACAGATCTAATCCCAAAACCTCCACTCGAGGAAAGAGGGACGTCCTCAGGCCAATCTGGCATTTTCCCAAGACCTCAATAGCACCCAGCAGAGAAGGATCCCTCTTCGGTGCCAACCCCCCAGGTTCCCAGGCAGGACTTACCTCTTTAGAGTCTCTGCACAGACCCAACTCAAATTCTGATGAATGCAAAATCCCTCCCCGCCTCTAGTGCCCTGTCCTCTAAACTCTTCTCCCTACCCCTCACCCCCGAAATGGCTATAGCCTCAGTTCCTACTGTTGTCAATGGGCACCCAAGGCACCAGGCCCTGGTGATAGTTCCCATTCAGTCTGGATACCCCAGCCTATCAGCTACCTCTCCTGTTATGTCTTTCAAAGGATTGAAAGATTGCTAAGGATCACTGACTTCCAGTCTCTAGTCCCTAGGACACCAAGACCCCCCCCCACCCCCCGCTCCCAGAACAACCTGAGCACTCTGTCAGGAACCAGGGTCTGGGTACAAGTGAGTCCTTCCTATAGTCAGTGAGTACAGAAATAACGAACTGAGCAAGAGGCCAGATTCTACAACCGAGTACCGAAGCATGACAAAGTCATGTGAAGGCTGAGCTGATGCCGAGGGCACCGGTACCAAAGCCAAGAAGCCTAATCTCCCCACCACTCGAAGACCATTCCAGACTTTCATACAAAGACAACCAGGTGCACTCGTGAGAGGTCAGTGAGGAGCGGCGGAGATTAAAACTAAACCAAGGCAGGCGTAACGATACACACTAATAATCCTTGTACAGGGAGGACTGAGATGGGAGTAGGCACATGGGTCCAGCCTGGGCTACATTAGCAAGACCATGTCTCAAAAAGGAAAAAAAAAAGTCAAGGACGTTATATTTCTCCCAGTGCTTCAATCACATGTACTCTAAGTGGAGATCCAGGGAAGCTGCTGTGTAACAGGATATTTAACTAGATGGATTAATCTAGCCTTTCATTTGACCTGTGATCCTGCTTAATATAATATTTGTGTTAATTCTTTGAGAATTTCATACAAATGCTTACAAAGCATTTTGATCATAATTACGCCCCCATCCCCAACTCCTCCTCCTAACCCCCTTCCAGATTCACCCTTTTCCTCCCCACCCCCCAACTTCCTGTGCACCGGTGACTTTAAACAGACAAAACCTAGATCGGGTAAGATGGCTCAGATCAATGCCAAGCCTGATTACCTGGGCTCCCTTCCCAGGAAAGAAGGAAAGAGATTACATCTGTAAGTTGTCCTCTGACCTCTGCACATTCATTATGGCAGGCATGAGCACATGCATAAATACATAATCATAATTTGTTGTTGTTGTTGTTGTTGTTGTTAGTGTAGCTGGGTATGGTAGTAAACACCTGCAATCCCAGATCCTGGAAGGTAGAGGCAGCTAGGTCAAGAGTTCAAGGCCACCCTTGGCTAGATTGTGAGTTACAGGCCGACATGGGTGACATGAGACGCTGTCTCTGAAAAAAATAAAAATCTGAATATAGATGAAGGATTTCTGTAAAGAAGACTTTAAGCTCAACAGATATGGGCTAGAACTGTGCCTCTAGCATTAGCTGTGGGCTTATTGCTCAATGCAAACAGCCTTTCTGGGTTCTCTGCTTGCTTTTCTCTCAGAGGGATTTCCATACAGCCCAAGTGACATTGTCCTATTTAAGATTCACCACGGCCCACAGAACAGGACGGTTTTTCCCACGGTTATTCATACACTATAAGCCCTGAGATAAGTAGGGGGGGTGAATACACACACACACACACACACACACACACACACACACACACACGAGTATGCAGCCCACCTTGCTTGCATTCTCCAGTTAGTATTTCTGCCACACAGCCTGGGCTTGGGAAATTTTAACAGATCCGTAGGTATTTCGACTGTTCCAATAAATCCAGAGCTGAATCCTGACTGAGCCGTCAACAAAACATTTGCCACCTGAAAGTCCTTTCTCAACCCAACCCCAGCTCCCACCCCCACCCCAGGGCCTGCTTTCCTCTCTCCTTCACTGGGTTTCAGGTGGGATCAGTCTTGCTGGCTGCTGCCCTCTAGGTGCCAGGTCACATGAGGTCTGTAACAGGTACAGAAAAAAGAAGACAGGAAAGATTAGCTCCCCCCACTCCATGCTTCCCAAATAGATTCAGTTCAGGGAAGGCCTAATCAGTTTGGTTTCAAGTCTGCTGTTCAGCAAAGCCTCTGAATGCTAATTGCAAAGTAACCTTGGAAACCAGAGCCTAGTACCCAGCGAATGTTGTGCAAATGTGGCTGGACCTCAGAAGGGCACGTCCAGGGCAGCATTTCACAGGCTCCGGGCGCCCTTGATTTGGGAGATTTTATTTTCCACGTTTATCTCTGCAAACCTTCTCTGTCTGTTGTCACCGACTGAATATGTTGGTATTCAAAGTCTCCAGAAGATGGGATATGGTTTCTCCATTGCTGCCTCATCTCCCAGCGCTTAGATTCTGAGAATGAGTTCCTAAAATGTGGAAGCCAGGGTCAGCTCCTTTTCTCACAAAACAGGATGCCTGTAAAGCTGAAGTGTCTCAGATGTTGGGGGAGGGGACTGCCCCTCCGCTGGCTGCATGGATAATTGGCAGGGTTATGAGAAAGCAAGCGTAGTATTCTGTGGTTCTCAATGTCTTACACTGAGGCCTGGAATATGGCCTGATGTGCAAAGCTTATACTGTGTGTCCTTTATGAGTCTGAGCAGGTCCCTCAAATGTCACCCCAGTAACATGACAGAAATCATTTAGGATCCTGGGAAGAAAAAAAAAATTGGTTGTTCACAAGAACTATGAAACCATTTTCTGCTTGACCCCAGAATCCTGAGGGAGTCGGGCTGCTTGCTCCTCCTTAGGAAAAACAAAGACAGTAAGAGTGTGGTGAACTGTAGCTTACCGGGAGAGGAGACTTCTGCCCGCCCTCAGAGGCTCAGAGATACTCATTCTGAATGAGAGAAGAGTCTTTTCTATTCACAGCGGTTCTGTGCTGAATAGAGATTATGTAAGTGCTTGAAAATGACTGTTTTAAAAGACAACTGCAGATTAAAACTTCCTGACTTTGACATCTCATAATACCGAGTTGTTTATGAAAATAAGATTATGCTGTGCTCATTAGCATCTGGCACTTATATAAGGTTTCAATTCTTGTATTTGGTACTGAAAACACACAAACTACTCCGTCTCCTCCAGTTTCTTAGTTTCCTAATACATCGTATTTTTGAGACAGGGTCTCACTATGAGGTCCAAACTTACCTCTTTATGAAAAGTCCAGGGTTGCCTGAAACTAGTCATTCCCCTGCCTCAGACTCTCAGTAGTGAAATGCCTGGAGTGCCCCACTCCCCCACCTCTGCCTCTTTAAAATTTAATTGGCTTCTAATTCCTCTTCATAGGTATATAGCTATATGTCATTGTTTACAAATATTAATATGAAGAAGAGAGGTCTCAGTGCTTAAGAGCACTCACTGCTCTCCCAGAGGACCTGAGTTCAATTCCTGTCACCCATGGCAAGCAATTCACAATCGACTACAAATCCAGATTCAAGGAAACTTACATTAGCAGACACCCACACACCTATTTTTGCACACACCAAACAAATACCCGTACATTCACACAAATAAAAATAAGTGGTAAAACTATGTTAAATGGGGTGGGGCCTTGAATAAAAGTGGCCCCCATAGGCTCTTATGTCTAAGTGTGGGGTTCCTACTGGATAAACAGGTTAAGAAGGATGAGGAGGTGTGGCCTTTTAGGAGGTGTGTCACTAAGGGTGAGCTTTGGGGATTCAAAAGCCCTCAGCAGGTCCAGTCTCACCCTCTCTCTCTGTCCACTCCCTGGATGTCTGGATGTATGTTCTCAGCTACTGCTCCAGCGCTGTGCCTGCCTGACTACTGCCATGCCATGCCCTGCCATCATGGAAATAGACTAACCCTCTGAAACTGTAAGCCAGCCCCCAGTTAAACGCTTTCATTTCTAAGTTGCCCTGGTCATGGTGTCTCTTCACAGCAATCAAACAGTAACCAAGGCATTAAAAATAAGTGTGATAGCATACACATCTTAAGTTTCTTGTGTATTTAAGTCCAATTAGCTTTAAGTCCTCTGAGAATATTATCTATGGGATCTATGTTAGCTGATTTCTCATTGTTGTGGCCAAATACCTGACAAGAAGCAAGTTAAGGGAGGAAGGGTTTATTTCAGCTCAGCGCTTGAAGACACAGGCCATGACCGTGGAGAAGGCTTGGCAGCAGGTGTGTGCAGCAGCTGGCCACATTGTGTCCAGAGGCAGAAAGATGAACGCTGTTGCTCAACTCCTTTTTATTCAGTCCAGTTCCCACCCCCGGGATGGTACCGCCAATGCTTAGAGTCGGTGTTCCTCAGTGGAATCTTGCTGGAAGTGTCCTGGACGTAGTCAGAGTTGTGTTTCCACCATGATTCTATGTCACATCGATAAAGATGAGCAGCCTCATTGACAGGAAGCCCCCTCTGGTGGCCCCTGGACACAGACAGTGAGAATGTGCGCCGGCCTTGGCTCAGGAAGGGTTTCATTTCTATTGGCCCATTAGCCTTGATATTCACAGAACAATCAGGGTTCCAGGTCCCCTCTTACCTCTGGGTCTGACAGTGCCCAGGTCACAGATAGTTTTTGTTTTGTTTGTTTGTTTGTTTTTCAAGACAGGGTTTCTCTGAGTAGCCCTGGCTGTCCTGGAACTCACTCTGTAGACCAGGCTGGCCTCGAACTCAGAAATCTTCCTGCCTCTGCCTCCCAAGTGCTGGGATTAAAGGCGTGCATCACCACTGCCCAGCCAGATGGCTTTTTTGGGGAGGGGAGGGCAGTTTAAGGCAAGCAAATTTGGGAAACTGTAAGGATGTAATTTGAATGTAAGGCTGTAATATCAGGTCTCAGCTTGAACTTAAAATCAGAAGATCCTTAAGTTTACACTCAAATATTAGCTGCCCCCAAGGCACATTCCAAAGACTCAAACAAACATTCCAGGATGAAAGACCCAAGATAGGAGTTTATTAGAGAGGTGAGCCCTTAACACAGTAAACTTGGGTAAACAGAAGCCACTTAAGCTGACCCTCTTTGTTGTAAAAGATAAGGTGCAAATTTGAGTTACTTAGAAACCGGGCCTGGGGATGGCTGTTTAAAATCCTTTATGGTTATTGTCTACAAAATAATTAACTGTCCTTGTGAAGTCTGTAAAAATGGTATATAAGCTGCCCTTAGCTTTAATTTGGGGTTCTTCTTGCCTGCATGCAGGATAACCCCAGTGCACTGATTATTATCAATAAACCTCATGTTATTGCAGCGAATCCCATCTGTTAGTGTTTCTGGGGGAGCGCGTCCCCTGGTTTTGGATCTTTAGGTCCAACAAAACAAGTTCCAGAGAATTTCTTTACTTACTCGGAAGTGCTTAAAAACATATCTCTCTCTCTATCTCTCTCTCTCTCTGTCTCTCTCTCTCAAAAGCAGTTTTGGTTTGCCATGTCCACAAAAAAAAGTTAAGAACAACTTTTTCTCATGGTTTCTAATTAGTCAAGACCAGGTTCCATTCTTATCCAGAGCCTTGGACTTTGCAGTGAGATTTCTAAACATGCAGGGCCCATCCAACAGACTGTGTGTTTCCAAGAAGATCACTCCCTGATCCAGGGCCTTCAAACAGACTTAAGATTTGTGGTCATGCCTCTGGGACCCTATTGGAGAGTCTTGAACCCCTGACAATCCCAACCAGAGTTCCGGTCTCAGCAAAGCTTCCACCTGTCTCCACAGGGTCCTGTAGCATCCACAGCATCGGCGTTTTCTATCCTTTCCTCTGGGCCTGGTCTCCCCCCACCACCTCCACCACCACCTCCTCCTGGGCCACCTCCACCTTTTGAGAATGAGGGTAAAAAGGAGGAGCCCTCCCCTTCTCGCTCAGCTTTATTTGCCCAGCTTAATCAAGGAGAAGCCATCACAAAAGGTAAGAAAACCCTGGAAGCCAACTCCCTTTTCCTTTGGCTCTAGGCATATGGATTCTCCATACCTCAAGGAAATATACATCATTCTACCACCACCCTTAGGATACAGGGAGAAGGAGCTGCCTCTGGAAGGTGGGAGCATGGGTGCTTTCCAGCTCCAGAAACAAAGGCTCAATTGGGCTGCAAAATAGACCAGTGAGAACTCAGAGACTCTGGGTTCTCGGTTGACCAATGAGTGGGGCCTCCTCAGCCCCGGGGCTTCCCCACCAATCTCCAAAACTATATCATCAAGATCAAGTGAGATAAAAATGGTGAAATGGAGCCTTGCTCTACCCCATCAAGGCTCTTGGAAGGACTATCATTGAACTACCTTGTCTTCATATGGCAAGTGGTTGATTATTTTAATGCAAATGTCTAACATTTGTTGGGATCAAAAGTACACTCATGCTAGACAATATAGTCAAGTGGCCAAAAAGGTACATTGCAGGTATTTTGTTTTGCACATTGAATAGGATTGAGGGTGTAGAGGTTGCTCTACATGGAGCTGGAAGCTAAAAACTCAAACCTTCAAATTTATTCCTGGCTCAGACCCGCACTGTTCATTCCTCTGAAACTCACTTGCAGAGTAAAGGAATGAACTTCTGACTCTAAAGCTGATTTCAAATTCTGAAAAGTACTTTCTAGCAGTAGCATAGCACTTTAAACCATTTAGTTGTAAGTAAACCAGACAGTCTTTAGGGGGTTAGATGGCTTAAGGAATTTAGGACTTTTGGCTTGCTTTTTGCACAGTAGGGGTGTCATCTCTCTAAAAACAAGGTTCTTTGTTGTGCTTGTTATTTTTCTCATAACTCTGACAAAATTCCTCACAAAAGCAACTCAAGGAATGATCTGCTTTGGCTCACAGTTTTAGAGGACATAGTTCATGGATAGGGAAAGCAGCACAGGACTGCTTGCTCCTGTCATAGTGGGTCAAGAAGCAGAGGGCGTGAATACTGGCACCCAGTTCATGCTCTCCCTTTAATTCAGGCTGAGGCCTCAGCCCATTGCATGGATCATCCCTATTTGGGGCGAGCCTTCTCTACCCAGTGCCACGTCTCTACAAATTCACTCACAGACATACCTAGAGTTATGTCTCCTAGGTGATTCCAAATCCAGCTGAGTTGACCATTCATCTCCTCACTTCTTGGTAAAACAGGAAGCAGACAGGAAGTGTGGACAGGCTATGAGATTTCAGGAGCTGCAACCAGTGACCTACTTCTTCCAGCAAGGATTGACCTCAAACTTTTGCTCAAATCTAAAGGCTCTACAACCCCTCCAGAGGAGTGTCATGATCTAGAGACCAAGTTTTCCATGGCCCTTGAGGGACATTTACATGCAAAAAACAATGCTCTTTAAACACACACACACACACACACACACACACACACACACACACACACACACACACGGTATTTCTTTCCATCTAAACTTGCACAGGATTCAGCCTCTGCATATGGACCTTGAACAAGGTTCTTATATAGTTTACCAACAGTTCTTACGTACTTTACATAGTGGGCATTTCCCTTTCCATAAGATGGGATGAGGTGCACCTACATTGTGCCACCACCTTCTGTTTTAGTTTCTTTTCTATTGCTGTGACAACAGTGACTTCAAGGGAGAAGAGTGTACAATCCCAGGTTACAGTCTACCATGGGGAAGTCAAGGCAGGCAGGCACTTGAAGCAACTAGTCAAGTCAGCATCAAGAGTGGAAAGAAAGTGAACACATGCATGCTTAGTATTCAGCTAGCTTCCTCTACTCTTATATACTCCAAGGTCCACAACCAGGGAATGGCTCTGACCATTTTCAAGCTATTCTCATACCAATCAAGACAATCCCCCACAGACATGGCTCCAGGGCAACCTGACCGAGACACTTTCTTATTGGGATTCTCTTCCCAGGTGATCCTCGCTTAGGATGAATTGACAAAACTGTCCTGCCTTTCTAGGGCTCCGCCATGTCACAGACGACAAGAAGACATACAAGAATCCCAACCTGAGGGCTCAAGGGCAAATTCGATCTCCAACCAAAACCCACACTCCAAGCCCCACATCTCCAAAATCGAATTCTCCTCAGAAGCATGCTCCAGTGTTAGAGCTGGAAGGGAAGAAATGGAGAGTGGTGAGTGAAGTCCTGTAACATTTACTCTGATTCTCTCAACTAAAACCAACTTCTAAACACCTCAAACCACTTCTGAAAGACATGGGAGTTTCCAAGTAAAATAGTTTAAAAAAAAAATCGATGCCAAAATAAGAAACTGGGTACTCTGGGTACTTCTGCAGACTTACATTCATTTTTCTTTAGTAGCTCCTATGGATTATTCTTCTACTTTCTAGAACTATTCTTGGTTTGGTTTGGTTTGGTTTGGTTTGGTTTGGTTTGGTTTGGTTTGGTTTGGTTTGGTTTGGTTTGGTT
>JANHMN010000006.1:16239415-16249831 GCA_030674055.1 Rhabdomys pumilio | reverse complement strand
TGGTTTGGTTTGGTTTGGTTTGGTTTGGTTTGGTTTGGTTGTTTTTTTGAGACAGCATTTCTCTGTGTACCCCTGGATGTCCTTGAACTTGCTCCGTAGATCAGGCTGTCTTGAACTCAGAGATCTGCCTGACTCTGCTTTCCGAGTGCTGGGATTAAAGGTGTGTGCCACCACCGCCTTGTTTAAAACTAATTTTTAACTGTGGTAAAAATGCACATAACATTCACCAGTAACCATTGTTGCAGTAGATATTTCATCTCAAATTGGGGTTTCTACCCTGCCTTAATCATTCAGTTCCCAGATAAAGACATACAACCTTTATATTTATAATAAGCTTTAATCAGTATGGGAGCTGGGCAGATATCTACCCTCTATACTAACATGTCTACTTCCCTACAGAAGACCCAGAGTTATAATCTGCTCTATTCCGCATGGGCTGCTCTCAACCCCAGCTGGCCAGTCCTCACAACCGTGTTTTCATAACTCACCTACCCATGGCAACTCCTCTATCCACCTTCTTCTCTCTCCTCATCATGATCTCCTGCCTCAGAAAGCCCTGGAACCAAAAAAAAAAAAAAAAAAAAAAAAACCCTGCCTATCTCTTGTCCAACTATAGGCAGTAGGCAATCTTATTCACCAATGAGAGATAACTTGGGACAAGGTTACATGACATCACTTGGGTCTATAAGTGGATTTTCTCATCCCTGGGGCAACCAGGTCTGGGGGGGGGGGGCAGTATTTAGCATTACTATACATAGAAAAAGACTAAATCTCAACAAAGCATCTTTAAATGCACGCCTCTGTGATGCTGGGTGTGTTTACACTATTGGGTCTCCATCCCTGGCACTCACTGCAGGATACTCTTTATCTTACAGAACTCAACCTGTTAGACATGACTCCTTTGCCTCTAGCCCTCCAGCCCCTAGCCACTGTAGTGAGCTTCCTTTCTGTAAACTGACTACCGATTTTCAAACTTTTAAGCAGGTGGGGAAGAAGCCATCAATCAGTACTCCTGGAACTCTGCCGTGTGGTGATGGGCTGATAGTTTTGTTCATAACCTGAAGCCACCGCTGCCACCCACCATTCTTGGGGTTAATTATATAAGTGTGCCAGGAATGCTTTGAATATGGATGATAGCTGGAGTTCCCTACCGAATCAGAGAGCTCTCTTAAAGACTAAGGAGCAAAGTTCCTGGAAAGGTTGGCAAGGCCTGAAAAGACACTGAAGCTTGAACCATTACTCAGATCCCAGCATCTCCATCTCCTCATGACCACAGCAGGTTCTGATGTAGCATCAAATGGACTGCCAGCATCCACATAGCAACCAAGTGTGCATAGCAACCACATCCCTGCTCCAGCCCTGCCCTCTAGCAGGACTGTTAACATCTGACACGCTAACTGATGCCCACTTCCAAGCAGTAGTTTACTCACTCCCGTGATTACAATCGACAGCTAAGACCTGGAGGTTTCTCCATGAGGAGAATGTTCCAGAAGACAGCGTGCTGAAAGGCGAATTCTGTTGAAGCCTCTAGCAAGGTCAGCAGTGAGTGGGTTTAGCCTATCCTTCTGTTCATGTTTAATGTCCATGTCTGTTTTACCTTTAGGAATACCAAGAGGACAGGAATGACCTTGTCATCTCAGAGACTGAGCTGAAACAAGTGGCTTACATTTTCAAATGTGACAAATCCACTCTTCAGATAAAGGGAAAAGTAAACTCCATCACTGTTGGTAGGCAAAGCTAAGACTGTGTGATTGCTACGCTGAGCTGTGTTGCAGAAACCTGCCACATGCATTTACTAGAGCTTTGTTTTTCTCTTTTAGATAACTGCAAGAAGTTTGGCCTGGTGTTTGATCATGTGGTGGGCATCGTGGAAGTGATCAACTCCAAGGATATTCAGATTCAGGTGAGCAGCCTCTGGGGCCATGCTCTGCCCTGGCCCTGCCTCTGCATGAACTGCTCATTTTCCTACAGGGAAACGTCACATTTCTGATCTTTCTAAACACAACTTCATCGTCGCCTCTCTGGGGAAGCGAAGTCTTTATTCTCAGTCACTGTTAATCAGTCTTGGTTTTTTTTTTCCCCCATTTCGTACTGCAAACACTGTCTTACCCTCTTGATCTCATGGACAGCTACCGAGTCGGGGACGGAGCTCAGTGGCCCAGTGCAGTCAGTCATAAGACTCTGGGTTCTGTCCAGCACTACAAAAGAAAGCAAAGCCGGCTATGCAGTGTTCACAGCTCTAAAGACCTATGTATCACCCAAACACTGTAGGCACCCGGCAAATGTGGCTGAGCACACGAGTAGATGAATCAGCTACTATAGGAGTAGAGACTATTGAGAGACTATTCTAGGAAAATAACATCCTCCATGCTAAAGAGAATCCCCCCCAAGGAGAAAAAATGACCCCGAGGGAGAAGGGGGTGTTTTTTATACTCCCCTTTTATACAGAATCAACGAGATAATCAGAAAGGAGGGGGAAAAAAAGCCTCTGAATTAGTAGGATCAGAATTGAATTTTCAGAATCAAGAGAAAGTCCGTACTCCTTCAGTCATTTTGATTTTGTCAAATAGGCTTTTTACAACATACAAAGATCCAAAGGACTTCTGACTCTGGGCCAAGTCCAACCCCTCTCATTGGTTCTGCTATTTGCCTAGTGTTAATTACCCTTTACAATCTGGTGTTTCCTCGTGGTGATTGACAAAATTAGATGTCAGTTATGTAAATCTTTCTCTTCCCTGGGTTTCTCTCCATTCACACTTTTAATTAGAGCTCACTTAATTGTATATATTACATTTGTCTATTTACCTTGTCATTTTAAGACGCTGGTTCTGTTTATGCCCACTGTGTGGAAACAGCGCTGATTGGGAATCCTGGATCCTGGGTAAGAATGCCAGCTCTACACATACATATCCGATAATCCCAGGAAAGGGGACGTTATGCTGTAACCAAAATAAGAATATCTCTTGAAATCCGACTGCAAGTGGCACAGTTCATTTAGAAGAACTGCTGTTGACACCAGAGCAAGAGCCATCTTCCTGTCCTTATTTCTATTCAATAATGCATTAAAGGTCCTAACTCCTGAAATAAGATAAGAAAAATAACCAAAATAAATAAAATTGAAAAGGAAGAAATAAAGATGTCTTTATATGACAGCAAAATGATTGTTTTATATAAAGGCCAATAGACAGCAATAAACTATACAGCAAGACAGGTAGGTATATTATCAACAGAAAAAAAAATTCATCATCTCTTGGCACCAGGAATATGCGTTAGGAAATGTAACTTAAAATGAGATTCAGAATAGCAACCAAACTGAAGGGGACCAAGTAATAAATCAACAAAACAAATGAAAGAGATTTATAAAGAACACAGAATGATTGTGAGTTAAATGAGCAAAACCAACACAAGTATCATTTCTGCCTCTTTAGTCTGTAAGTAAGTCCTGCAAAGCTCAAATATTTCAGCAATTTTTTTATTAAAGAAGAAGAAGAAGAAAAAAAAAACCTTGAAATTCATTTGGAAGCTAAGAGACCAAGAAAAGTAAAGCCAGAAAGGAGCCTCGGTGGTTACAAGTGATACCACTCTTGCAGGGAATTCGAATTTGGCTTCTCCTAAACACCAAACTAAGCTGCCCCCCAACTGCCTGTAACTCCAGCTCTGGAGCAAGCACCTGGCATGCTCTTATGAACTCCACGTGGCCTCTACTCACAAGCGCTAACCCACACCTAGACACAGGTGATACACAGAACTCAAAAATAAAGTCTTTGAAAGACTAGATAAAATCATTGGAAAGCAGATGAACAAGGTGAATTGGGTCATTCTAAGGTGGCACATGGTTGGAGATATTTAAAAAAGAAAAAAGCCAAAACAAAAAACAAGAAAGCAGACTCGCAAGCCATGATGTAGACGGGTGTATACACTGAAATGGATTTTAGAACAGTTGGTTGTTTATGTGGGAAAACAACAGTGAGGAGCTGGAGAGATGGCTCAGGAGCTAAGTGCACTGGCTGCTCTTGCAGAGGACCCAGGTATAGTTCCCAGCATTCAGGTTGTATCTCCCAACCATCTGTAACTCCAGTCTCGGGATCTCACGCCCTCTTCTGGCCACCACAAGTACTGCACACACATGGTACACAGACACACATGCAGGCAAAACACCATACACACACACACACACACACACACACACAAATTTAAAGGAAAAAAAATAAAAATAAAACATCCACTGAATCTATACTCCATGCCATACTTAAAAGTAAGGTTTCAAACATTTAGAACAACATACAGAAAGGAAAAAAAAAAAAAAAACCTTCATGCTTTCATGATTCATGTGATTCAAAACCACAAACCATAAAACAAGTGGTTAGTCTAACCGCATTAAAGTTATAATTCTAGGCTAGGGATTGAGTTCAGTGGTGTTTACATAGCATGGGTGAGGTCCTAGGTGTAATCCCTAGTACTGTGTATGCAAGGATGCACACATGCATGTGTATGCACACACACACCACAATTTTCATAATATATATTCAACAGAAGATATGATATGCAAATCTGAAAGACCAGATATGGATTAAGGAAAGATATTTGCAATGTAGATAATGAGAAGGATTTGCATCCAGAACATGTAAAGACGCTAACACAGACCAGAAAGTGAGACTCATGCTCTAATAGAAAAGCCAGCAGAGAATATTAACAATTCAGAGACATAAGAAGTGAACTGACTGGCACACACATATGAAGATATGTTAGCCTGACAGGAGGAGTGTAAAGGAATACCACAGTCATGGATTCCTGTCCACGCTCATCTCTTTTGCATTTAGAATGTTCTTGTTCTATACAGAGCCACATCTGTGGAATCTGATGTATAAAGGATCTGTAAGTGCAGGGAGTGTGTGCTAATGTTTGATGTACGACCTGTCATGGAAGTGTGACACTGGACTCCCAAGTGACATTGAACTTGGTACACTCACTGCAGGACAGATTGGCACCAAGTACGAATGCCACATCCATAGCCTGTGGCTGAATCATTATGTGCCTCTGTGCTTATGGTAAAGCTTTAGTCATAGATAAGGAAACACGGAGAGCATGTCTTGTAGTGGCATGACAGTAGCAAGAGAGAGCAAAAAAAATTAAGTGTCCACCAACTGGCAAATAAGTAAACAACTCTTTCCACTTGAACACTATTCAACAATTAAAATGGACAAGCTATTGTTACTAGCATAAAAAAAAATAGGTGAATTTTAAAAACAGATAATTTTTATTTTTAAAGAAGGGCATTGAGCTGAAAGGTTAAGTTACAGGGTGGTGCTATGTGATAGATCCATTTACTAAAGAATATAGAGTGTGCAAACCAATTCACACATGAAGCCCACATGACATGTCAAGGTGTTCTCTTGGGCACTTCACTCAATAGACAGATCATAAGCAAAAAATAAGCAGCAAACAAACAAAATTTAAAATCAACAACAAACAACAAAAACCAGGAGAGTGGTTACATACAAGGAGGAGGGAAGAAGGGGAAAGTGGGGTGGAAGACGACAGTATCCAGGGGACGGTGATAGTGTGACATCTTAGTTCTTGGTAGTCGGGGGAACAGTGGTTGAGTGTGTGTTGCACACTTAATAATCCCAGCACTCAGGAGGACTCCATGCAGGTAGAGGCCAGCTTGATCTGTACAGCAAGTTCCAGGGTAGCCAGGGCTGCAAAATGAAACCAAGTCTCAAAAACAAACAAACAAACAAACACAGTAAAGCTGGGTGTAGCAGTGTACACCTGTGACCAAAGCACTCGGAGGTAGAGACAGGAAAAGGATCTGCATTCAAAACCATCTTTGGTCCCAAAGTGAGTCCAAAGCCAACCTAGGCTACATGAGACCCTGTCTGAAGGGAGGGAGGAAGAAAGCAAAGAAGGGAGGGAGGGAGGGAGAAAACTTTCAGACACACCAAAAGGGAATAAGCCGGAATGCAACACTAATAAAGTTTTTGTGGGAAGTATATGTATCTACTATTCTTTGTTTGTTTCCATACCTGAAGTATCTTGTTACAATTTTAAAGATGTGAGCTATGCGCTGTGAACAGTTACCTTGGGGAGGGTGAACCACTGGTTGTCTGTGGAAGGAGCTAGAAGGAGCAATTCGGAGACAAGAGAAACAGTTGATAGAACACTTAGTGAATTTCTGGATGCTCAAACCAAGAGAGTGCCATTACCTAGTTAAAGTGCCTAGTAAATCGTCTGAAAAGGGCCTGGACACAACTGAAGCAGAAATCACTTACCTGCCCAGGGCTGAGATGAGGGCCGACTGTAAGTGGCCATTAGTGATATTTTTAGAATAGTGGAACTATTCTAAAAGCAGCTTGTGGTCCTGATTGCACAACTCTGTACATTTGTGAAATGGCATCCAACTGTACACTTAAAAATGGGAAGTTCGTATATTTTCAGATTTTACTACAATAATGTTATTTTTAAAAAGAAAAAAAAGCTAAAGTTCATATAATTTGACCTGGAAATCCTTTTTTTTTTTTTTTTTTGGCAAAAAAAAAATGTTCTAGGAAAACATACAGATTGGAGAAGACAGACAACCACTGTCAGAAGAATTTTTTAAAATTATTACTGAGAAATATTCATAAGCCAAGCCTCTAGGAGTCACTGGCAGCTCCTTGATTTCCTTAGCTTAGCTGGTGGTATCCATGGGCTTCAGGCTGGCATGTAAATGCTTTTTATCCTTGTAGCATAAAGAAGAAGTCTAGAAGTCATGAAAACATGTCTAGGCACATTTTTAAAACAAACAGAGACACACACACACACATGCATGCATGTACATAGACACAAACAGGCGTGTGCGCGCACACACACACACACACACACACACACACACACACACACTCCTGTATATATACTATTTTATCTTAGGGAGAGCCCTGCCTGTAGTTGCTTGACCCTGAACGACCCAGCTGGACCTTTCTCTTGCTCTGGGCTTCAATTCCAACTCAGTATCCAGTTTCTATGGAGCAAGAGGAGAAGGAGAAGCCCAATGACCGGCTAGACGCCCCACAAGGAATTCTTGAGGGCACCTGTACCACAGACAGAATGTGTTCCTTTGGTTTGCAAACTAGTCTTTTCTTCGGGTTGAAAGGAGAGATGTCTTTATTGCTTTAATTACCATTAGAAGAAGGAAACTTCTAGAGGTGTAACGAAGCCTTTGGGAGAACGGTATATCCCTGTGGACATTGTGGGAAGGTTTGAAAACTGATTGTTAAAGGAGAAACTTAAAACTGATCTGAGTTTTTCCTGGACTTAGATACTTGTAAACAGTACAAAGCGCTGCCTCCTCTTGCTCAAGGGTCCCGATTATCTGGGCGAATGTCCTCAGTCTGAGCTCCTGACCTGAGTACATTTTGAAATACCTAGACAGCTATCTCAGTTGAACTTCACCCTCAGCCCTCAGACTCTTACCCAGCAAATGACTTCCGTGAGAAGAATTCAGAGTTTCTTACTTGTTCTGAAGTTTGGGAACAATCTACCTGGCTTCTATTCGAAATTAATCTTATTGTTCGGTGTCTGTATGGATATTTGTTCTAGCCCCAGTCTCAGAGATAACTGTCAAAACTTAAATTTTAAGCAAATGAATCCTGTTTCTCTTATCATGAAATCAGATAGGCGTTTCAGATTCACTAACGGGTTGTGGGGCTTTTCTGAACATTTTAGCTGCTGCCTCCAAATTAATGCCTTCATTTCATCTCAAGAAAGAGAAATCCTGCCTGTTTAGGATTCCCCTTGTATAGTCCTCTCACTCTGTCCTCAAATGACACTTACCCTGCATGCAAACAGTCAATCAGTCAGACAGACAAACAGACAGACAGACAGACAGACAAAACACATACTGCCCCATGAGTCCTAAAAGCTAAGCCCAGGAGGAACTCCGGAGAGTACCTGCTTGGGTACATAGCCATTTTTATTTATTTGCTTCGGTCCCATTTTTTTTCTTATCTTAGGTAATGGGGAGAGTGCCAACAATCTCCATTAATAAGACAGAAGGATGTCACCTATACCTCAGTGAAGATGCGCTAGACTGTGAGATTGTGAGCGCCAAGTCGTCCGAGATGAATGTCCTGGTCCCTCAGGGTGACGATTACGTAAGTACCTTCCAAAAGCCTGCCCAGGAAGGTTTTTGTGGCATGTTCACGTTAGCATTCTTGGAGAGGGGCTCATCAGCTGCCTTCTTGTGAGCTTCATTTGAGGACATCGGAACAGGCAGGTGAGTGAGGGAGCCCAAAAGGGTATAATGCTCCTCTTAACATAAGGTTCTGCCAGAAGCTCAACAGAAAGGGCTCAAAAAAAACTCTAAAAAAAAAAAAAAAAAAAAAAAAAACTAGAGTTGGATTCCAGAGCCTCACAATGGGGCCCAGAATCTAGGTTCTTTGTATATAATGTGGGGGAGTCCATTCATGCCATGACACATGGAGGTCTGAGGAAAACCTCCGGTATCAGTCCTTGCCTACCTCCACCTTATTTGAGACAGGGTTTCTTGTTCAACATTGTCAAAACTTCTGGAGGGTATTCTCTCCTCCCTCCATCTTATCATAGAAAGGCAGAGATTGCAGGCATGGCTTATGTATGAGTTTGGGGGATACAAACTCAGGCCCTCCTTAGTTTAGCTTAGACAGACAAGCACCTTGCCCACTGAGCCATCTTCCCACTCCCAGAATCTTGATCCTTACTTAGCAGGCTCCCAAGTAAGCCCTCATATCATCAGCCCATTGAATTCTCCATTTAGAAGTACCAGCCCAAGTAATTCAGCCAGAACTCCCTTTACATCCTCTCCCCAATGAAGCAGTCTCTAGAAGAACCACCTTAGATGTCCACCCATGTCAACGTTGAGTAAGACTGAGTAAATCTCCTCTTTTGGATTCTGAAGTACAGCAGATCTGCTCATGGTGTGTGGAAACTAACACATGGAGAGTTCTAAATCTAATTGGGCAGGGCAGGAGGAGGCAGCAAAGAGAGATTCAGCTAATTGCTTTCAAGAGAAGAGCCACGTCAGCTTGCTGGGACACTTACCAGCTACCTACAGGTTGCAATCAGCAGACAGGTTTGATTTCCTTAACACAGAGATTATCCACGCCCCTCAGTTCTTTCTTTGGCCCTACGCTCATGCGCCACAGACTGCAGCCTAGAATTCCCCATTTGAGTTTAAAGCACAATCCTGTGCAAACAGTGAGTCATGGATTCACCACTTGGGCTATGGAGATGCTAACCCTACGTGAGACAAGCATTCCCTCTTGGGCTCTCGGCCAATACAGCCAGGCAACAGAGGAAGGACAGCCACATGTCAGGCCATGCCTGGTCTTTGTAGGTGTTTAAGCAGAATATCCAGCTGTATGGGAATTGGATCAGCTGAGGTAAGCTGCGGGGTTTGGATGAGCACCTCAGACTCATTAAGCTGGTCTCTGAGCATGCTACCAGGCATCTGTAATTATTAAAGACGTCCAAATGGATTCCAGTACAGAGCCCTGATTGAGACCCATTGGCTTAGAAGGGGTGGTTCTCAACTTGTGGGTCGTGACCCTTGTGGGGGTCAAACAACCCTTTCACAGGGTCACCTATCAACATTAAACGGTGGCAGCATTAGGAAGGTCAAGAACCACTGACTTGCAGAATGAAATATAATCAAAGCCTGCGTTTTTTGTATTAAAAAGTAGCCTTGCCTCTTTGGGTCAGTGACTTTGCTCCCTCACATTGCTGGACCTCTTCACTCACTTTCCAGGAGGAGGTGGGGAGAAGCAATGCATACCCTGCCTCGGGTGTCAGGATGTGGGAATGGACAGTGGGCATGTTTCATCCGAATGAAAACCAACCTCCCAGAGAAGAGCCATGGATGTATCCATCTCTCTGATGCTGGGAGCACCATACTACCAAAGAGGCCTTCTTCATGGCTGGGCATAGGGCTCAGAGATCTATGTCCCTAGCACACAGTAGGGCATGGCTTCCATCCCCAACTCCAGCTCTGGAACATTCCACTTGAGAACAAACACAAAGCTGTGTTTGCACTGGAGGAAGACTATCAGAAGTGATAGCAGGTACAGGGTGCATGAGATCGCTCGACAGCAGTCCTGTTGTAGGCTGGAGACCTACATTTGGACTCTTGGTACCCAGGAGGTTGGGGTAGGAGGATCATGAGGATCAAGGCCAGCCTGGGCTGCAAAGCACAAGACCCTGTATCAAAAATAATTTGATTTGTCTATTGAAGATTTCATTCTAGTATTCTTTCTTTATTCCAGTAAAATAAATAAATAATTTCTACGAGAAATCTAGTGAGGTTACAGAAGCCAGAGCCAAGGGGCTTGAGTTCATGTGTGCTTATATGCATGTATGTGTGTGTGTGTGTGTGTGTGTGTGTGTGTGTGTGTGTGTGTGTGT
>JANHMN010000006.1:16195142-16239405 GCA_030674055.1 Rhabdomys pumilio | reverse complement strand
TGTGTGTGTGTGTGTGTGTGTGTGTGTGTGTGTGTGTGTGTGTGTGTGGTGTGTAGGTTCACACTTATGTATGTGCACTTGTTCTCATGCCCTGAGGACATTTCTACAATCTCTCAAAGAATAGATAAGTCTGGGCCCCATTCAAACACTGATTTCCCCTTAGAATTTGAAGACCAGAGCTTCTCATTCTCTTACCCAGTCTTGCTGAATCAGAATCTGCCTGTTAGCAAGATCATAGGCTGATTCAGCACCTGTTTGATGGAGGTCAGTAGCTAAGAGAGACTCGCCGGGTTTGCATGTTGGCTGCTCTGCTCCCTGGTACTGTCACTCCAGGGCCCCACTGCTGAAACTCTCAGACCTCTGCTCCGTGGGGATGGCATCTCAGCAGCCTTGTGCTCAGGAAGTCTTCAGAGGTCACCTGAGTTTGTTCATGTCTGGTTCTCATGCGAATGCCTAACTTGAGGCTCTGGGTGTAGCTCAGGTGCAGCATTTGCCTACCATGAATGAGGTCCTGGGTTCTACGTTAACCCGTGGCAGATACCTGTAATCCCAAAATTCAGAAGATACAGGCAGAAGGATCGGAGGTTTGAGATCAGCTTCAGTCAATTACAAAGTGAGTTCAAAGCTAGCTTGGGTACTTGAGGTCTGTCTCAAAAAGTAAGCCTGGTTCTTCATAAGCACTAATGATAGGAAGATTCCAGCGTGAAGTCACAGACCATGCGGGTCTGCCTGTAACTCAGCCTCTCTATGATGCAGATTGAGATCTGATCAAATTTCTTCCGCCCATCATATGTCACCCATGATCCTTCAACCTGTCTGCAGGAGCGTACCACATAAATAACCATCCTTTTCAACCTCTTCCAGAGAGAATTTCCCATTCCTGAGCAGTTCAAGACAATATGGGATGGATCCAAACTGGTCACCGAACCCGCAGAAATCATGGCCTGACATCCAAGAGATATCCTTCCCCGAGTCTTCTCTAGCAAACAGAAGCAAGCGGCTAATAGGAGCTAGATTTCACCATAGCCCCGGCGTCTGTGTCAGCGTCCTGCAGTTCTGTGCTGTGGTGCGGGTTCTGTGCTGTGGAAAACAGTGTCTTTTCTGGCAAGCTTTTATGGGCATTTTGAAATATTTAACATTTGATCATGATTTGTGCGTGATTTTTACTTCCACATGAGAACTAGTAAACACAGCGGTTAAAGGGAAAAGAATTCTTTTCCCAAGGTATCATGAAGACCGTAACTGATAAGGGAAAGCCCTGCTTATTTCTTCCTTTCCGTTTAATTGCAAGTTAAAGAAAATGAAGCCTTAGAGAGTCTATGTATGTTTTTACCTTTTAGACAACTTAAACAACTTTATGATGAAATAGTCTTGTGCCCTGAAGAATAAGTCTATTTTTTAATTTTTACATGTTCACATTTCAGTGTGAATATCACATCTTAGCATGAACGCATACTTTGATCCATGTTTTTACAAACACAGACATTTATTGAAAAACAACAAAAAAAACATCTTAAACTCCTCATCGTAAATATCTTTCTCCTGAGTCACTTTGAAAATTCTTATTTGTCTGCATATCCCTAAGACAAAGGCTGGTGGTGGGGAGAGGAGGAGTGGGGTGGGCCGGGGAGGGGACTCAGTCCTCATTTTTCATTTTGTAATACCTCATGGTTCTGTTCCAAAAATAGCTTGACCTTTGCTTTGCAGTTTTGAAGTCAGCCATACAATCAGACAACCCCATACTGGTCTCTAACGCTTATTAGAGATGGGTCCCTTTTCCATTGGCCAGGCTGACCAGCCTCAAAGACAAACACCCAAGAGCCAGAGACTGTTGCTTCTCAAATCAGTTGTTTGGCTCTGGTTGGGTTTTCTAGTCTTGATAGTACACACTCTTCCAGGTGAGCAACAACGCTCTCCATGTCTCGTCTCTGCACATGGCTGAGAACTCTGCAGCTTTCTGGGTCATGTGTAACGAAGCGTAGCGCTAAGCTTTTGGAACCGGTGGGGCATCTAGATTGTGCCTAGGAAGGCCTCGCTGGCTCTCGCTTTCGGTTTTTGAATCGCTTCTATATACATATACTATTCACATCACTGGTGTTTGTGTATCAAGGTTTTGCTATGAAAAGTTTGGTCCTTATAAACTATGTTGTAGCTTTAGTAAGTATAATTTTTGAACAGTAAAGTTATATTAAAAGCTAATTGTTTAAATACCAAGATGAATTCTGGTTTGATTTTTTTTAGGGGGAGGGTATTTGCTTGCATTTGTTTTGTTGTTTTACCTTTTACTTGCTTGTTTGTTTGGTGATTTGTTTGTGGTCAGCAAGAGATACAAAGTGAGATGATAAAATATCTTACAGGGCCGGAGAGATGGCTCAGCAGTTAGAGCTGTGTAATACCAAGCCTTACAACCAGAGTTTCATCTCCGGGAACCACGCGGTGGAAGGAGAGAAGTGACCTATGCAAGACATCCTCCTACCTCTACAGACGTACACATCACGAATGCACATGTCAACACAGACACATGCACACACATACACACACACACACATACACAAATAAGTTTTTTAAAAATTCTAAACTTAGGAGGTGGAGAGATGGCTTAGTGGTTGAGAGCATTGACTGCTCTTCCAAAAGTCCTGAGTTCAATTCCCAGCAACCACATGGTGGCTCACAACCATCTGTAATGGGATCCGATGTCCTCTTCTGGTGTGTCTGAAGACAGCAACAGTGTACTCACATATATAAAATAAATAAATCTTAAAAATTAAAAATAAATAATTTAAAAAATTTAAACTTTAAAAAGAAAAGTCAAAATGGAGCCGGACATGGCTCAGACACGGCTCTGCTGTTCTTGTAGAGAGCCCACATTCAATTCTATCACCCACCCAACAGCCATAGCCATCTGTAACTCCAGTTCTAAAGGACCTGACATCCTTCTGGGTACCTGCATGCATGTGGTGCACCTGCACACTCAGTCACACACATATGTATAAAGTTATATTTTAAAAGTCAAAATGAAAATCCCCATCAGATCATATCACATATTTGCATTATAATTGCCTTATATAACCAGGGTTTTTTTTTTTAATTAAGAAATAAAACAAGAAGGAAAGAAAGTGGCAGAAAGTCTAATGTGAAGGGCTCCCGTGTCTCTTTAGTATTTTAGAATGAAAATGAAATCCCACGGGCAGTCATCGCTGTAAGTCCTCTCCTGGATAATACTGTCTGCAACCCAGCTCAGTCCCTTCTGAAAGTCTTCCTTTTCGTGTGCCTGTAGGAATAACGGGCTGCATACCGTGTACTTTATCCCTTCACTATTGGAAATGTTTATATCAGCTTCTTAGAAACCATGACTCTGCCTCGCCCGTTTTCAAAGAGGCAGAAGCTGGGATCCAGAGACATCAGCCTCTGAACAGAGAGAAACAACAGTAGGTCAGGTGAAGGCTGCAGCAGCTCACTCTAACGACTGTAGTTTCCTTAGTCTGGTCTCCCTGAGGTACTCCCATTCTCACATCCAGTGGTTCCTTCCCGATCATCAATGACGTTCCAGACACTGCCTTTTCCTGGTTGAACTCCCTTTGTGTGTGACAGATATCTCTGCACCCCCACCCCTCCGCCCCATCCCTACTCTTTAGTTCCTCGGTGATCCTTTGTCTCCCTTCAGTTCTGCATGAATGACGCTCAAACCTGCATCTGAATCTATCTCCCCAGTTCCTGACTCTCGATGTCAGTAGATTGTTTCCGTCTGCTTTTCCCAACTTCTCAGTGTGGCTGGAGTCACACACACGTAATCCAGTTTCCCTCAGCTACCTGTCAAGTCTAAAGCCGTATCTTAGTCACTTGTTGCTCTGTTTAAACACCTAATAAGAGCAATTTTAAAAAGAATGGATTTATTTTGGCTTACAGTTTTAAGGGATGCAGTCCACCTCTGTGGGGAAGGCGTGGTAGCAGAAACATAAGGTAGCTTGTAAAATAAATTTAACTATACCTATCCCTGTCTTAGCTTTCAAATGGATGAGACTCAGACTATGATTTATTTCTTTATGTAGTTTTGCACAATTACTGAGGGGAATGACCCCTTATCTATTTTTCTTTATGTTAAACTGTCTACTTCCCCAGCTGTGCCCACCCCCACCCTCAAATACTTGCTGTTTGGTTATTTCTGCTCCACCAACCTGTCCTCAGGATCCATTTCACTCGGGCACATGTTCCTAGTCCATCATATCTCACGGAGACCTCTTCTTCTTTCTTTCTTCCTCTTCCAAGAGCCTTCTCTCTCACTCTCCCTTTCTTCTCATGGTCCCTACATGCAACCCCCAACCTGGTCACCCAAGCCCTGCCCACCTCTGTTCCCCTCAGAAATTGCCTATCGCCAGTTTTATTTAACCAATAATTTTAAATTGGGGAGGGAGGTTTACTCAGCAAGGGCTAGTGTATGAGGGAATTCACTGGTCTTGGGGCAGCCAAGTCTTGGGGATACAGAATTTAACACTTGAATACATTAGCAACACCAGACCAACCCCCAACAGTGGCTGGGCACAGCACAGAATTGGAGACAGGAAGTGGAGCCTAGCTGTCAAATCTCAAGACCAGTGACCCACATCCCCCAGCAAGGGTCCACCTCCTAAAGAGGTTCCATAACCTTCTAAAGCAGCATCAGCTGCCAGAAACCAAGTCTTCAAACATATGAATCTGTGGGGGATGGGGAAGCCACAACAGGCCTCTGGTACTTCCTGTCATAGTTTTATACTCACCTTTTTCCTGTGGTCGGACATATAGATAGGAAGTGAGGACGGGAGAAATCATAGTTCAGTCTTCTTTTTCAGTACAATGTTTGAGATTGTCTTCGTAGCCCAGACTGAACTGTAACTTGCTAGGTAGCCCATGCTGGCCTTGAAATCACAGTAAATCTCCCACCACAGCCTTGGGGGGCACTGAGGTCATGGGCATGAGCCATCATGGCTGGCTCAGGTCTCAGTTTTAGACATGTGTTTTCAGGATGTCTCTGTGGCATAGAACTGAAAATGTCAGCCAGTAGATATGCAGTTCTGGCGTCCTCTCTGATACCAACACCCTAGGAATTATTTCATGAGCTAAATATTCAAAAAAAAAAAAAAAAAAAGAACCTCATTAAATGTGCTCATTACAAAGAACTTACTTTAAAACGTTGGTACTGTCTGTACCACTGTAGGTTCAGAGGCAGTTTTGACAGCCATTTTGAGGGCTTTTATCCCTGCACTGGAGACAGGCTGGTTTTGTGTTAGCCCTATTGAGCACGTTTAAGTATTTCTGTGTGTAAGGCAGCTGCTGTCTGCTCTGCCTGTAGCCGAGAAAACAGCTCAAATCACCCCACCGTGTTCACCCTGATTGCCCCAGATGGTTTTGTTCCTCTGTTTGTTTAGTAACTTGGCTTAGAATAGACAATGAACAAAGGGTAATGTTTGCCGAAAAGAGTTTGTGTTCAAGTTTCGCTTTAGCACAAAGTCTGGTTTCATAGTCAAAGATAAGTTTTTGCCTAAAGCTGTAACTTTAGATGTTTGGGATCTAAGTCCACTTTCTCTCTTTTAGTACATTGCCTTGTAGAAGCAGGGTATAGTGACATGCCTGGAATCCCAGCACTTGGACACTGGAAGCAGGAGAATCCGGCTTTCAAGGTCATGGTCAACTCCCAAGTGAGTTCAAGGTCATTCAGGGCTACAGAAGATCAAGTCTCAAAACGACAATCAAACAAAACACATTTTTTTAGGACCACCAGTCATCAATCTAAAGGTGATGTCTCATTATGACACAAAGAACCAAATGAAAGATACAGCCCTTATTAAAGCATAACGCCAATGTTTAGATTCCATTTGCCAACATCACAGAAAAAAATCATCTTTTTAAAAGAAATCAGCTGATGCTGAGACGGTAGTTCAGTTGGTAAAGTGCTTAACTCCTGGGCATGAAGCCCTGGGATCAAACTACATTAAACAGATAAGGTAGCTGAGCTTAGGAGCAAAGGTCGGGAGGATCAAAAGTTCAAAGCTATCCTTGGCTACTTAGCAAGTTTGCAGCCAGCCTGGGCACACGAGACCTTATCTATGAATGAATGGGATGATAAAGTCAGATGGTAATTCCCTGAGATCAATAATTCATTCTGACAACTAAACAGAAACCATGTCTTTTTAAAAATATTTTTAATGATAACCTTACAAATTGACTAGTTTTACTGGAAAGTCAATAAGCCTGCCAGGGAAATCTGTCTACGAATATAACAAGTGTGCAGAAGTTGATCAGGAAAGCTCAAGATTCGCTTGCAAAAACTGATGGCCCTTTCTTGCTCGTTGTTCCAATGGGGCACAGTCATGACACTAACAACACGTGCCCTCTCACAGCCTGTTCTGCCTCCCACAACTGGATGTTATGACACAAAGCCAGTGTCAGGTGGACGCAGACTATCAGTGCCAGGAACGTGACTGCTTTCTGCAATCAAGTTTCAATACATCAGTCTTCCTTTGCGGAGCGTTCAAAGACCTCTGTCCATGGTGTCACTACAGGACAGGGAGGCGGTGTAAGAACACTTTACAAGAACTGTGGAACAAATACTGCAGAGAAAAGACCCCAGCACTGAGATGTTAAGGTCGGAAAATGCTGAGGTTGAGTGGGAGATCTTGCCTCAAAAATACCAGAGAAAGGGTGGACTGCATAATTCAGAAGGGAAAAACACTTGCACAGACCTGAAGATCCAAATTTAATCTCTGGAACCCACCGTGGGAAGGGGAAAAATAATCCATAAACTCCTGAAAGCTGTCCTCTGTCCTCCACATGTGCCTGTACACACACACACACACACACACAAATAATAAATGTCGGACAGGAGGAAAAAGGGAAAGAGGAAGGCAGGGAGCTTCCTGCCCTATAAATCTTAAAGATAGTGAAAGTATGCGTATTCTTCCTAGTCTAGGTATACAGACACTCTGACTGAGTCCCCAGGCATCTCCTATGCTGTCATAAATCTGCACCATTCGTGACGGCGAATAGAAGCATAAACATTAGTACTTATTTGATTCGTTGGATCAGAAGGACGCTAACCATATATATCTACAGGAAGACACACTTGAAATGCTCAGTGATCCAAACACCTGTCGAGGCTCTAGGTCAGGGTCAGCTTTATCTTGAGCTCTGTTGCAGCCATGCACCAGGATGGGAAGAATAAAGACCAAATGTGTGGTGGGCACTGCATCTGGTGAACGTAAAAGGGAATGAGCTCCCGTTGTTGACAACTAAAGTCTGGTTCACGGAGTTATCAAAAAGGCTCTCTCACTTGTTAGCATCTGAAATAATTATGCCAACAATATGGCCTACATTCTGCACGCTGCTTCTACCAACTGGCTAGACAGCTACTTCCTTTAATTAAATTAGCCTCCTCTGCAGTTCACAGAAGTGTATGTCTATTTTCCTCAAAAAGAATTCAGTGTCCTATGAGACAGAGACAGTTCCAATAGCTTGTCATCGATTAAGCAGTAGACTCATAGCTCATTAGATAGAGATAGATAGATAGATAGATAGATAGATAGATAGAAATAGATAGATATAGATATACACACACATACATGCTATACACAGTAGGCTTTAAATGGTAGATAAGGAAAGTAGTGATGTTGTAACTATATTGTAATATCAAAATACAAAAAAAAGATATGAAACACTGAGGCATCATGTAAAAAAGCCAGTGTGAGGCTCTACAGCATTCGTTTGGAATGGTTCTCTAACTGTATAGAAGTTCATCGGTTTGTATAGTCTTTGGGTCTGATTAACTTTAGTGTGCAATTTTTTGCAACTTTTTTATAATGAAATATATATCAAAGTATAAAATACAAGTATAAAAAGAATATACATGAATCATAGAACAAGATGAAAAAAGTGAGTATACATATAATAAATTATACCACAAAAATCTCTCAAGTCGACAATACACACATTTTGTTTTTAAGTGCCTCAGGTTAAATATGGGCTGGGCATGAGTGGACCATGCACATAATCCTAGGGTTCAAGAAATGAGTCATCCACCTTGGGAGCCATCTCATGCACAGACACCAAACCCCCACACTATTGCTGATGCCAAGATGTGTTTGCAAACAGGAGCCTGGCATGGCTGTCCTCTAAGAGGCTCTGCCAGCACCTAACTGAAACAGATGCAAATACTCACAGAAAACTATTGAATTGAGCCTGGAGACCCAAATCGAAGAGTTTGGGGAAGGACAGAAGGAACTGAAGGAGATTGCAACACCATAGGAAGAACAACAATGTCAAGTAACCCGGACCCCTCAGAGCTCAGAGAGTCTAAGCCACCCACCAAAGAGCATATGTGAGCCTACCTGCTACATATGTAGCAGAGGGCTGCCTTGTCTGGCCTCAGAGGGAGGGGGTGTGCTTGGTCCTGTGGAGGCTTGATGCCCAAGAGAAGGGGGATGTTAGAGGAGTGAGATGGGAGAACATTTTCTTAGAGGCAAAGGGGAGGGGAGAAGGTGGGGGTTAATCGAGAGGGGACCAGAAAGGGGAACAACATTTGACATGTAAATAAATAAAATAATTTTAAAAAAGGAAGAGAGAGAGGGAAGGAGGGGAAAAGAGAGAGAGAGAAAGAGAGTTAAAAAATACAGGCAGGAATATCAGGAGTTCCAAGCCACCTCAGCTACACAGTGATGGTAAGACCAACTCCAGCTACATGAGAGCTTCTCTCAAAACAAACAAACAAACACCTTGAAACAAAGTATCTCAATAGTGAAAGAATAAGTAAAGAGAAAGAGCACTGGGTGGTGGCATAGGCCTTCAATTCTACTGGAGGCAGGTGGATGTCTATGAGTTCAAGGCCAGCCTGGTCTACGTAGTGAGTTCCAGGACAGCCAGGCCTATATAACAGAGAGACCTTGGCTCAAAATTAAACAAACAAACAAACAAACAAACAGAATGAGTAAAGAGGTATTGGATTCAAATCATACATAAGAAAGCAAGAGTCACAAGCTCAGAAACATACAGGAAAACAACATTTACAGTGACTGCATTAAATTCTCTTTTAAAGGTTTTACCTAATCTGATCAGGGTCACCTAGGATACTTCATCTTTTGATTGATGTAAACTAGGTTGATTTAGAACCTTAGTAATATATGTAGAACCTTTTACCTGTGTCATTGTCAGGGTCCAGCCTCGACACAGGATCAGAGTTCTCATCTGGAAGCAGGGATATCTGGAAGGCGCATAATAAATATATACAGACGATTTTTTGGGTACAAGCTGACAAGCAACTTTTCAAGGCTTAAAGTTCCTCTTCTCTCTCATTTTCTGCTTTCTTTCTCTCTCACTCGTTCACTCGCAGCTTGAGGCTGCACACACTCTGCATTCTCCTGCACACTCTGTTTTTCTCTGTGCGCTTTTCTTTTCTTGGACTCCCACATTCCCACACACCTCTGTGCGTTCCCCTCTCACTCTCACACACTCTCTTCACACACATCTCACACACACCTCACACACACCACACGCACTCTCCTTTCACTCACACACTCTCCATACAGACCTCACATTCTCTCTTCACACCTCACATTCTCTCTTCACTCACTCCTCACATGCTCTTCTCATGCTCTCTCTTGCCCCTATCTTTTATTGATACTCCAAAAGCAGGTAGAAAAAAAGACATTGTGTAATCATTGCCAAATCAAACTCAAAAGAATAACCGTGCCCCACAAAGAATTACGAATCACAATTGTTCCCCAAAGTTTCAAGCTTCCCTATTCATAGGCCTGTAGCCAAAATAATAATAATTGCAAACTTATCATTACTTAAACTTTAACTTCTGACTTATTATATTTCAGAACTCAGAGCTCCGAGGTCAGCTCCTCGCATTTTCCTGTGAAGCTCTAATGATAAATGACACAGACAAAGCTGCCAGGCAGTGGCCAGAAAGAATCAAGTTAACCCTTAACACAGTAGTTCTGCTAGCTGTCTGCTTCTGTACATTGCACACAATGACTCTCCTAAGAGACCCAGTGTTTTGACTTAGTTTTACTAATATATACTTGTATGCATTCTATACTTGCTTATCCAGGAACCATTCTTAAATGTTGTGTAAAACTTATTTCATAACTTTAATAGATTTTTCCTTTCTTGGGGTCCCAGTGTTGGCCCTATTTCATTTTCTAATAATTTCTTCAAACTTTCTTTGCAAGTCAAGCACTAATCTGGAACTACCATGGTGCAGTTATTGCATTGTTTCCCAGATGAGAGCACACAGCATGCACCTGAGCCATTAGGACTGTGCTGTGCTGTGCCCCGTGCCTCAATCTTTAATTGTTTAAGAATCATTACATCAAGGAACATCTAGTTTCACAGAATTCACCAGAGCAGAAGGAAAAAGAAGTAAGAAAGTCGGATATAATAGACTAATGATGCACACCAAGGCCAACTGAAAAAGTCACACACAAATAAAATCTATACAGCCGCTGTCCAGGGCTAAGGTTAGGAGAAATGGGAACAACTGGTTTTACAAAGAGCTGCTGAGGGCTACTGAGATGTCTCCATCCTGGCCTACTGCAGGCACTCCCTGTCACTGTATGCTGTCCTGAGCATGTGATACAATATAATCTGATCACAGACGTGCCCATCACACTCAAGGAAGGGGAAAGGATCACGCACAACATATGTTTCTAGCATCAGGAGTTAGAGATCATCTTGGACTTTTAACTACCATGGTATTTAATTCTTCTTTTCCATAAAAATATATTAAGCAACACTGTTTGGAAATGCAAACAAAAGCATTCTTTAAAATAAGACAGAATTAATATGCACAAAAATATTAAATAATTTTATATATTATATACTTTATATATTAAGTTGAAATGGTGTCATTAACAAGATTGATTTGAAAGAAATGCTGAAAGTCTAGAGAATGAATATGTTAGTTAAGCTTCTCTAGAAGAACTGAAGAAGGCCCAGCTAGTCCAGCAATGACTATCTACCAGTGGAAAATCCAAGCATCCAGTAGTTGCTCAGTGTACAAGGCTGGATGTCTCAGTTGGTCTTCAGTATATACTGGAATACTGAAGAAGTAGTCTCTAATCCTAGGGAAGGAATGGACTTGCGAGTGAAAGCCAGAGTGAGCAGGCTAAGAAAGCAAGCTTCCTTCTTCCATGTCCTCTATACAGACTGCCAGCAGAAGGTTTCTTCCAGATTAAAGGCAAATTTTCCCAACTCAAAGACCAGGATTAGAAGTAGGACTCCCTACTTCAGATGATTCAGTTAAGAAAAAGATCCCTCACAGATGTTTCCAGTCACTTGAGTTTTAGTTAATCCAGATGTAATGTTGACAAGCAAGCATAACCATTGGGATGAACCTAGATTTTTAGTGTCTTTCTTTTATTGGATATTTCATTTATTTTCAGTACAGATGTCATCCCCTCTCCCCATTTCCCCTCCCTAGAACCTCCTATCCTATACCCCCTCTTCCTTTATGCTTTTATACCATTTTTATTACATGCATGTAATAAGGTCAGTTCTAGGTTGAGGGTCTAGCAATACAATAGATGCAAATAGTCGAGGAACAAGCAATACAATAAACATAAATAGTCAAAGAAAAAGCAAGGCATTAAATCCAGTTATGTGAACACTCCCATGATCACTGTTTCTAAAGGCTTATCAGGATGACCAAAGTATCAGAGCCTACTTCCCTATCCTAGCCCAAGGTCATTTTCATGTCTGAAGCCTACTTCCTTGTTCTAGTCTAAAATTTAGAATCCTGTCTGAAATTACTTCTTTGCTCTGGCCTAATATTTAGATTCCTGCCTGATATTACTTCTTTGTTGTACCCTACATTTTAGACTCCTATCTGAAATTACTTCTTTGTTCTAGTCTAATGTCAGATTCCTGCTTGAAGCCTACTTCCTTGTCCTTGGTCAATGTTATATTCCTGTAAGCAGCCCCTTTCCTTGTCCTTGGCCCATTTCAGCTTCTTGCCAAGCAGCCCCAAAGGCTCTCCACCTCTCCCCATTTTTTATTTCGTTAACAAGACTGAGCCTGTCTTAGGTCATTCTAACAAGAATGCCTTCCTTACCTGTCTTGGAATATGCATTATCAAAAGCAATGCACCTCTGCCTTAGGTTAGTAAGGCTCTGTGCAGAATCTTACCTGTTCTTGGCTTGCCAGCTATTAATTTAATAGCTTTGTCTGGGGGTTCATTTTCAAGTTTAAGCCATGTACTTTGGCTGCCAACATGTTGATGTTGTTAAAGATAAGCTTTAATATGATGGGCAGGAATAAAAATATTCCCAGGACAAGAAGGGCTAGCCTAATCAAGCTATATATGCCATTCCTGAGGTTTGTACAAAATGAAAATATTGAGCTCAGGACGTGGATAATTTTATTGGGATTATTTGCAGCATCAAAGGTCAACAGAGCAGCATTCTTTAAATTCATAATCTCATTATGCAAAGTTAACACACCCAGAGAGGTGTTAGGATTATGCCAAATATCCTACAAGTGTCTTTAAACTTTTTTAATTATAATAACAATCATTGTGAATTTCAAAAGTAATACTACTCCAATAATATTTGTCATGACAATTTTTAGTGTCTTATAAAACTAAAACTTCACACCCGAAATGATGTAAAAATGTGGAGTCTATAAATAGCACACAGGCTATGGGTTCTTCTGAAGAACAGCAAGCAGGAAATAAAAGAATAGCTAAAATAATCTCAATAATGTAACCTTTTAAAAATTGTTATGTGGGGGCTAGAGAGTTAAGAGCACTGGCTGCTCTTTCAGAGGTCCTGAGTTCAATTCCCACATGGTGGCTCACAACCATCTGTAATGGGATCTGATGCCTCTTCTGGCATGCTGATGTCCTTGAAGATACAACATTCATATACATTAAATAAATAAGTATTTTGAAAACTTGTTCCATGCGTGTATGCACATACATATGTGCACATATGTGTAGGTGTCTGTCGAAACCAGTCAAGGGTATTGGATTCCCCTTGGAGCTTGAGTTACAGGTGATTGGGAGACACCAAACAAGGGTGCCAGAAACTGAACTCTAATCCTCTGCAAGAGCATCACATGCCCTTAACCAATGAGCTATCTCTCCAGTATGCAATGTAGAAGTTTAATTCATCTTTTAAGCAATTATCTAAAGAAGGAAACCTTATCGCAATTGCAATTTAGTAGCAATGGAAACTCCTTCTACTAGAGATTATAGGATAATGAGCATTTTAGCCCAAAAGTTAGGGAAATGAAACAAACATGATTAATGCTTAAAGGTCAAGGAAATGAATAAACATAAAACAAAGCAAAAGTCTGTGCTGGGGGGGAGGGTGAATCAGTGTGGCAGGGTACATGCCCAGCATGAATGAAGACCTGGGCACACACCCTTCCAATGAAGTAAAAATTAAACCAGATGTCATTTTATGTTTAAAAAAAATATATCAATAAAGACGTGAAAAGAAGCTCTTTTCCCTGGGCTAATCCTGTGGGAGATGGAGATACGTAGAGATACGTAGTCTTCCCTTGCACTTCAGGTCTGTTACAATAAGCAGGTATTTAGACAAGGTCTCACCGTAGCACTGGCTGTCCTGTAACTTCCTATGTAGACCAGTCTGGCCTCTAACTCACAGAAGTCCACCTGCCTCTGCCTCCTGAGTGCTGGGATTAAAGACATTAGCTACTATCTCCTGCAAGTATCAAGTTTTGAATTAAAAATGAATTTGAGATATGCAAACAAGTAATAAGCAGAATGGCTAATTTTTTTTTTTTGCATTATCTACAAAGTACCAGTTAATAAATAGATTATTCCTCCAATATGAAACACATGTTAAAATTAATCAAACATCCATTGTTGATTAACATGTCAGCTGGAGATGGTAGCACACACCTATAATCCTGGCACAGGGAAGGTGCAGGCAGACGGATCTGGAGTTCAAGGTCATCCTCAGCTACATAACAACTTCAAGGCCAACTTGAGTTTTATGAGACAGAGTCTCATAACAAAATGACAAGACAAAAATATTTTGGTATATAAAATATATATTCTTGATCATAATGCCCTACACTTTTAAAGTCTTCTTTTCTTCTTAGTTAACAATGACAACTTCTATGTGTTATACGGTATTACTTTCTAAGAGTCTGTTATTAGGTGCCTGTTACTCTGGATCTTTGATGACTGTCTCATGGATTGTTCTTGCTTTGTTTTTATAAATAACCCTGTAGGAATGTACTTGGTTAGCTAGTCTTTCTGTTATGTATCTTCCTAAAAGGAGAATCACTTAGGGACACGGCTTGGTTATTCTGAATTCTGCTCACTCTTGGCAAGTTATCCATTTAAAACATTGTGCAGGGGGCTGGAGAGATGGCTCAGTGGTTAAGAGCACTGGCTTCTCTTTCAGAGGTCATGAGTTCAAATCCCCACAACCACATGGTGGCTCACAACCACCTGTAATGGGATCAGATGCCTTCTGGTGTGTCTGAAGATGCTACAGTGTACTCACACACATTAAATAAATAGACAGATAAATTTTTTAAATTGTGAAAATGTTCTTCTTCAGAATGAATGAACCCTTTTCTCCAAATCGCACCAATACCAGGTACTTTCAGCCTCAGCTTGTCAGTCGGGTACACAAAAACCACAATGGATCAAAACAGGCTATTCTAGGGATAGAGCCTCTTGAATTGTAGCCGCCAGCAGCCACAGTTAAACCGGGTTCACCTGCAAGAAAGGCTAGGGAAGGGTACGAGGGCAGAAAGAAATGAAGCCAAGACAAAGTTCTCTGATCGAGGCTCAAAGTTTAATGTAAGACCATCAAATAAAAAGGGGGAGACCCCACCCCCACAGGAAGAGTCTCTTTGACACTTCGGCTTAGCAGCAGCGGCAGCGGCGGTACTTTGGTTCAGCAGCGATAGCAGCGGTGGCGCCGGGGCTCGGTGACACTTCGGCTCAGCAGCATAGGTGAGGGGTGTGCATCCTTAATCACGGGCCAGAGGTGTATCAAGCAAGCTCAGCAGGCAATCTACTCAACTCGACTGCTGTGACAGACAGCAGGTCTCAAAGGCAAGCAGCTTCCCAGGTTCTATTGTTATTCGGTCTTTAGTGGTAAACAGCTCGGCCCAGCCTGCTCAGGCTGACAGGCCTGCTCCGGCTGACAGGCCGGCAGGCTGGGGGAAGGGTACATTGAATGAAAAAGAAAGATGACTCTTACATTTGATTAGAATAAAGTCAGCCAGTGTGTTAAACTTCGTCAACACTGTGTGCAATGCCAATCAAGCCCCAGAGGAGACTACAGAAATGGGGCAGGGGGAGGTTGTGGTTTGTTTTGTTTTCATTCTTTTGACCACACAGCAAGGTGGACCATGAACAGAGCAAGGATTCAAAGGGTGACACAGAGGTTTCAGTCAGTGGGCATGACTCCGGACCCTCTAGAGTGGCGGTTCCCAACCTTCCTGATGTTAACGCCCTTTCATACAGTTTCTCACGGTGTGCTGACCCCAACTACCAAGTGATCTTCATTGCTCCTTCCTGTGATTTTACTACTGTTATGGGTCACAGTGTAAAATAAATACCTGTGTTTTCTGATGGTCTTAGGTGACCCCTGTGAGAGATTTGGGGTTGGAACCCACAGGTTGCTCTAGGCAACACAGCTTCCATTTGTGACCATGGTCCCACTTCCTAGGAGAGAAAAACCTGTGGAAGGAAAGGCTGAGAGGCTAAGGGCAGCTCGCCACTCCCAAAGAGGACTAGAGTTTGGCTCTCAGAATCCATTCTGGCATCTCGTAACTGCCTGCAACTCCGGCTTCAGGGAATCTAAGGCTCCCTTCTGCCTGCCACAGACAAAGACATTCATGTTCCCCTATCCACACACATACATGTAAGTTAAAATGAAAATAAATATTTTTGAAAGGAAATATAGTTCACTGGCAGAGCATTTGCCAATTGTGCTTAAAGCCCTGGGATCCATCTGAGCACAGCATAAATAAATAAATAAATAAATAAATAAATAAATAAATAAATAAATAAGCAAGCATAACAATAACCAGGCAGGGGAGAGTGGCCTTCAGGCTAGTGCAGTTCACCTCAGAGGAAGGCTAGAAAGAAATTTAAGAGAGATGGAGCCACTGTCAAGGGTGAAATTCCAAGGAAAATAGTTCAGTGGGCACAGGACTGAACGGCCTGACCTCCAAGATCAGAAACTTTGGCTTTTTCCTGTGGCCAGTGTGTGTGTGTAAAGGAGAGACGAGGTGCAGGTCCATGCTCACCACATTCATTTGAACCCGTCCTTTTATTTTACAAATACATGCCCTTCGTAATGGCTCCTGGATCATGTTGGGGATGAAACCCAGTGTCTCTTGCATGTCACACAGATACTCTTAGGCCAAGCCACATCCCGTCTGCATCAAAGCTTTTTATCTTTCTGTTGCTGACTAGGTCCAAGTCATACTTGTAACTTTAATTCTTTTCAAAACCTAATTTTAATGATGCTTCTTAAATGCTTTAACTTCCCTTTTAGCCCACTACCCAACAGAGGCAGTGGGAGAGAAAGGGGGCGGGGGTGGGGGGGTGGAGGGGTAAGTGGACCTGTTTAGAAAGGTTCTTTGGAGCAACTCCAACCTGTGTTGTCTGGAAATCAGCAGTTCAGTTCACAGGTTAGCAGGCGGCAGCAGTTCCATCCACTCACAAACACCTCACCAATACACCAGCTGTCCAGTTCAATAGAGTCGGGATGCAAACATGAATAAGCAGCAGCGGCACGACCTAGCAGAGACAGCCAGACCTCAGGCTCCAGTCAGCAGGGGGCACCTAGAGGGACACCAGGAGAAGTTCTAGTCCGTGCCTCTCTCAGAGAATTGAAGATCAGCAAAGACAAGAGACCCACAAGCGTTGCACAGCTAGCCGTACCAGCAAGCCAAGCTCTGTGTCTATCGCGCCGTGGAATCCTATTTATACCCTCCAAACATCACGTGTCATCCATGCCTCTTGCCTCAGCATGTGTGTCTGTCTCAGCTGACATCACTCTGCCAATCAACCCGAGTCCTTGGAAGGGGCTACAAACTGCAGCACACCAGCAGAAGTTTTTTGGTGTGTTTCTCTCCTTGGAGTCCCCACAAATGCAGCTCCACTACACAATGTAAGGTGGACCAATACATGCGTGTCATTAGCAAAGACTCCTTCATCACGTGTCCTTGCATGTGCTTGCTTTAGCAGAACATCCTCTCTCCTGTCTCTGCTTCAGTGAAACGGTCCTTCACAAGTCTACCTAAATCTTTCACCTATGTCCACTTCAGAAAAACACTCTTTCACATGCTTGCCCCGACAAAACACCAGCCAACACAGTGGACTTTCCCTTTGGGTGATAGTCTTTTTTTTCTTCGAGTATCCAGTTCTCATTCAGCTGATTATGATGCCACACTGAGTATGTAACACTCTGCTTTTCCTTTACCCCAATCTCCTATTTCAAAGTGAAAATCTAGCCTTACCCTACTACAATCCTTCCTTGTGCCAAACTTCATGGGTAATGTACATGGATGCTACATGAAACTAACATGTAAGCCTCGGGTTCTGTCCACATAAAATAGAGACAGGGGCTGGGTTTGAACTGCTTAAGTTGGACCTAGAGACACACACCATGAATCCTGGTGCCCAAGAGACAAAGGTGGAAGGACCAGAAGTTAAAGGTCATCCCTGAATACATAATGAGTTCGAGGCCCGCCTGTGCTACATGGGAACCTGTATCAAACAAAAGAGGGTTTCAGAGAGGGGAGTAGAGGAGAGAAGGAGAGAGGAAAACAAAAACAAAACCACCAGAGAATTAAGTCGATCCTGTTCTAGATTCTCAGCTTCTGAAGTCGGGCGTGGAGACAGCGATTAACTTTGGAAATTCCTCCCCCTACTGGTTGCCTGAAGTCCTGTCTATTTTACACAAGGCAGTTTGAGTGTGACGTGTTTTTTCAGAGTTAACAAAAAGCCTGCTATGAATGAGAACACACATGTAAATCACCTCAAATTCCAATAATCGAGAAATCTATAATAAAGAAAATTATTATTATTATTTTTATTGTAGAAAAGACTTAATGCAATGGATATGTTTCTTACTGCTGCTTAGCAACTCCTGGTGGGGCGGGGGGAGAGTCTTACATAGTATTTCACTCAAGTCTAGTTACACAGAAAAAAATGCTTTTGTTACATATTTTCCCACAATTAGTGTAGAAATCAAATTATTTTAAAATTAAATATTTTACTCAGTGCACTGGGCATTTTATTAAATGTCACTGATAAGTATTACTCAAAGAGAACAATAAATTTAAAAATTAGATTATCTGACAAAAACTAAGAAGTCCTATAGTCAAAGAACAGGGTTTTGGCTACCCAGGTGTCTAGGATGTTCTTTTGCTCTGTTTTTGCTTTTGTTTGTTTTTTGTTTTGCTTTGTTTTGTTTTTCGGAACAGGGTTTCTCTTTGTGGTAGCCCTAGCTGTCCTGGAATTCATTCTGTAGATCAGGCTGGTCTCCAACTCACAAAGATCCTGCTGTCTCTGCTTCCTGGGTTCTGGGATTAAAGGTATGCTCCACCACCACCCAGCTAGAATGTTCTTTTAAGTCCTATCAAAGCATGAATTTCAAGATGGGTAAAAAATTAATTAGCTATTTTCCAAGTCGTGGTACCTCATGCCTGTACTCCCAGCATTCTGGAGGCCAAGGCAAGGGGCCTCCCAAATACCAAGGGAAACTGAGGTTACCCTATTTTAGAGCTTTCATAATGGCAGTCATCCATGCTGGGACTCAGATTTGAGCATACAAGGAAGAGAGAGACAACACTTCATAATGAGACTTCTTCTCCTTCAAGCTTCTCCTAGCTGGAAAGATTCCGTTCTACAGAAAGCTCCCCTTTTCTTTCAGTCTTTTGCTAGCCAATGCCCCTCTACTTCAGTCCCATTAGAATTCCTTCCGACTCCCTGTTCAAATCACTGTGTGGTTAAGGGCTCTTGGTTGGCGGCTGACTGGCACTGACCCCCATTTAGTTTCAGTTCTACAAGTAACTAAATGTTTCATGTGTACCAGACAGCCTTCTAACATTGCCCACTGTTCACTTGGGTTACTGAGTCTCATGCTATAATCAGCTTTTCAGAAGAAAAAAATCGTGATACTAAAAAGTGGACAATGGGGCTGGAGAGAAGTCTGTGTGGTTTAAGAACACTTGTGGACAATGGGGCTGCAGAGAAGTCTGTGTGGTTTAAGAACACTTGGCGCACTTGCGGAGGGCTGCGGTTCAGTTCCCAGGACCCACATAGTATCCATTGTAACTTCAGTTACAATGTAACTTCAGTTCTGGAGCATCCGATGCAGATTCTGACCTCCAGGAGCACCAGGCATACATGTGGCACACAGCCATACATGCAGGCAAGATACTCATACACACACTATTTTAGTTTGTGTGGGGGTCTTTTGCCGGGATGGTACCCTATGCCCTCCTCTATTACTCTTTGCCTTGCTCCTTTGAGGCAAGATCTCTCGATCTCTCTCTCTCTCTCTCTCTCTCTCTCTCTCTCTCTCTCTCTCTCTCTCTGTCTCTCTCTCTGTCTCTCTCTCTGTCTCTCTCTGTCTCTCTCTCTCTCTGTCTCTCTCTCTGTCTCTCTCTGTCTCTCTCTCTCTCTGTCTCTCTCTCTCTCTCAATTTGGAATTTGTGTTTTGGGGGCTAGGCTGTAAACCAGCAAATCCCTTGTCTCCATCTCTCTCAGTGCTGGCTTTCAACTGTGCATGGGACAACAACTCCAGCCCTGAAGCCTGAGCAGAAAGCTCTCTTAATGGATGAGCCATGTCTCCAGCCCTTCTGCATTTCTTCTGACTTAAGGTATTTCATATTTGATTTCAGTTCAGTCTGTTCAGGTATGGTGTGTTCTATTTGCTTTGTTCCTTCTGGTTTTCTGAAATTGTGTTTCTAATTCTCTGGTTATGTGGCTTCACTTATGAGGGCATTATTTTTGTTCTTTGTGGTCTTACATTATCTTCTTAATGTCTTTACTGTGCAACATACTATGAAAACATAGCTATTCAAAACAAATTCCATATCCCCAATAATCACACTATTTCACCCTCATTCTAGACATTTTTAAGTTCTTTCCTGCTATCTCTGCCACCATACCCGAACTCACACTGACTGCTTATTTAAATATTAAAATGTCTTCGTAGTTGAAGATATGGTTCGGTGATACAGAATCTGTCTAGAAGGTTGACAGAGGTGGCTCAGTGGATAAAGGAACTTGCTACCTAATCCTGGAAACATGAGTTTAATCCCTGGAACCCATGTGAAGGTAGAAGAAGAAAGCAGACTCCACGAAGTTGTCCTCTGGCCTCCATGTCTGCGTCATAGCACACACACATCCGTACACATACATCCTATATGTATAATTATTATTATTATACATTAAGTACAATTACAAAAACTTAAACATTAATTTGCCTAGAATGCATGAGATACTAAATTTGATTTCTGGAATCAAAGCAACAACAACAAAATCTTTCCTCCAAATTGATTTTGAAACTAAGTTATCTCTGGGCAGTGGTGGCGCACGCCTTTAATCCCAGCACTTGGGAGGCAGAGGCAGGTGGATTTCTGAGTTTGAGGCCAGCCTGGTCTACAGAGTGAGTTCCAGGACAGCCAGGACTACACAGAGAAACCCTGTCTCAAAAAAACCAAAAAAAAAAAAAAAAAAGAAAAGAAAAGAAAAAACTTAAGTTGTCAGAGGTGAGCCATATGAAAGGAACACATGAAAGAAGAAAGCCCCTCCCACTCCCTACTGAACTATCATGTCTCTTATTGACAGAGACAAGAGTTTTGACCTAAATGTCTGGAGACTTCATTGTACAAAAGGTGTACACAGAAAATTATACTCCCTCAACAAAGTCAATATGATTAACTAGCAAGCTATATTCAAGAGCTATGTCACTAACCTTGTGTGTGTGTGTGTGTGTGTGTGTGTGTGTGTGTGTGTGTGTCTTAGGGTTTCCATTACTGTGAACAGACACCATGACCAAAGCAACTCTTCTAAAGGACAACATTTAATTGGAGCTGGCTTACAGGTTCAGAGGTTCAGTCCATTATCATCATGGCTGGAGGCATGGCAACATCCAGGCAAGCATGGTGCTGGAGAAGGTGTGAAGAGTTCTTCATCTTTATCCAACTGCAACCAGGAGATGATTGTCTCCCAGGCAGCCAGGAGGAGGCTCCAAAGCCCAGCCCCCATAATCACACATTTCTTCCAACAAGGCCACGCCTCCTAATAGTGTTACTCCCTGGGCCAAGCATATCCAAATCACCACAGTGTGTGTGTGTGTGTGTGTGTGTGTGTGTGTGTGTGTGTGTGTGAACTGCAAGTTGCCTGGGCTGGCCATGAGTTTGTGATCTCCTAACCTCAGGCTCTTGAGTAGCTGGGAGTATATGCCTGTACTATCAGGGCCAGAATGATCCATGGTTTTGTCTTACATATGTTGCTTTCCTATATAGAAGCCTGCTAGTACAGTCATACACCATCTTAATTCTCACATATGTATAAAACCTTTTTCCATAAGGAAATTAATATAACGGAAGGGTTCTCTAACAGGCCCAAGTGTTGTAAACATGGCACGTGTAGGTCTTGCCCTCTCCCTTTCCCTCTCCTTTACTAAACTGTTAGATTACATTCCTAAAGATAGCCATCGAGATCTACTCCCATATTTGGCTACTTCTTTATGCCTAACTAAAACACCAAGGCCCAGCTATCAAAATTCATTATTCAGCTATACTGGCTGATATGTCCATTCAGGACTTAACAACTCGCCCTAGCACAGATTTCCCCCTTTCTTCTTAAAAAATCACTCCTGCAGAGATACCTACTGATGTCTTTGCCTGATCCAGAGACAACCCCACTCACACCCCTGCTTATCCCCTCTGGGCTAATAAAATCTCCTTTGTCTTGAGAAGTTGGTGTCTAGGCATTGCCCCTTCTATAGTCACACATTTTTCTCTCAACCTTATAGATCAAGTGCTTTAACAAAGTAATGGCAAATTCCCTAAGTCACTCCTCTGCTGCTGGTGGTAAAGCCGTTAGGTGTAGTATTCCTGAGTGGCCACACTTGCTCCTCATTGCCTGTCCTTTCTCCTATGAATAAGCTTTGACACTAACTCATTATGATTATTTTTTTCAGCACAATTTAAGAATCTGGGCTGCAGCCTAGTGGTGGTGGTGGCGGCATGTGCCTTTAATCCCAGGACTCAGGAGACAGAGACAGGAAGATCTCTGTGAGTTTGAGGCCATCGTGGTCTACAGAATGAGTTTCGGGACAGCCAGAGCTACATGGAAAAATCCTGTCTCAAAAAAACAAATAAAAGCCGGGCAGTGGTGGCGCACGCCTTTAATCCCAGCACTTGGGAGGCAGGGGCAGGCGGATTTCTGAGTTCGAGGACAGCCTGGTCTACAGAGTGAGTTCCAGGACAGCCAGGACTACACAGAGAAACCCTGTCTCAAAAAAACAAAACAAAACAAAACAAAACAAAACAACCAAATAAAAAAGAAGAAAGAAAGGAGAGAGAGAGAGAGAGAGAGAGAGAGAGAGAGAGAGAGAGAGAATGAATGAATCTGGTATGTATCTAAATAAAGGTCTTTGAGGCTCTGAAGGGAGTGTCTCAGGTTGCACAGCTGGTGATGTTCTGCTGTGTTTCCTGCTGCTACTGATGATCTTGAATAGGTTTTCAAGTGTTTCATGGAAGACTTTCCCTTGAAGCAGATTAGTTTCTTAAGGGGAAAAGTGATGTCTTTTCTTGTCTCCCAGAGAAAAGACAGGATTGCCTCTGGGCATTACTGTCACTGTAACTGGGCATCACTGTCATAGTCAGGGTTGCTATTGCTGTGGTAAACACCAGGACCAAAAGCAAGTTGAGGAAGAAAGGGTTTATTTGGCTTACAAGTCTACACTGTGGTCCATCACTGAGGAAAGTCAAGACAGGAAGTCAAACGGGCAGGAGCTGCTGCACAGCCTATGGCTTGACTCCATGGCTTGCTCAGCCTTCCTTCTTATAGAACCCAGAATAGCAGCCTGCAGTTGTACCACCCACAATAGGCCGTACCATCCCACATCAATCACTAATTTTAAAAATGCTCTACAGGCTTTCCTACAGCCCAATCTCTTATAAGATTTTCTCAATTGGGGTTCCCTCCTCTCAGATGAATTTAACCCCTATCAAGTTGACAGAAAATTAGCCAGCACAATAATCGTTAAGTATTCTCAAAATATTTGCCTCTTGTAGATTCCTTATATAGCCCTGGGAATACAAAGTCACGCTACTACCCCTAACGGACTTATTGACATAGCAAAGTGTATTAAGATATCAGTATCTGAGAGGCTGCTTATAGATGAAAAGAAGACGAAACCATACACAGACTAAGGCGCTAAGCGAGGAACAGGCACTGTGCTTGGAGGACTGGGCCTCGTGGAAATTCTGCTGAATCAGATGCAGTTTCACAAGGGACAGCCATGTCCTAATCCCTCAGGATCCTTTCTAGGGGCCTTGGTAATGGAGTTCATTAGAATTTTCAAGAGTGATGCCGAATGCCTCACAGATATAGCCTAAATGGGTGCGTTCACAGTGACCAGGAACACGTACTCAGCATCGCACGCGTTGTTATGCTGCGATGCGTTACATTACCGAATCTGCCACAAATTATGATTAAAATATACAACAGAACCAGAGAGACGTCGCGTAACCAGGAACCAACTCACAAAGCAACACCACCGCCCACTCGACTCCCCAAGGCAGCCGCGCCGGGGAGGCGGGGTTTCCGCTTCCGGCGGCGGATTGTTGACGCCCGCTGCTGCTGTGGTGGCGACCGAGCGGTTGGGGAGGGGCTGCCGAGGGCGGGCGACGGCGCAGTGACAGGCAGCGCGGAGGGTGCCTCCGGGGCGACGATGGCAGAGGGGCCCGAGGAAGCCCGGAGCCGCCCTCCTGGGCAGGACGGCAGTGGCGGGGACCACGAGCCGGTCCCTTCCGGGCCAGGCTCTCCCGCCGCCGCCGCCCCCCAGCCCCCGGCCCTCGCGACCGTCGCCTCGACCGTCTCCGAGCCGGAGCCGCAGAGCGAGCTCCGGAAGCGCCGGGAGACGGGCGCAGAGCCTCAGGAGCCGGGGGGCTGCGAGGCGTCGGACGGGCCGGGGCGGCTGAGCGCGCGCGAGTACTCGCGGCAGGTGCACGAATGGCTCTGGCAGTCCTACTGCGGTTACCTCACCTGGCACAGCGGCCTGGCCGCCCTCCCCGCCTACTGCGGCCCTCCGCCCGCCGCCCCTCAGCCCGCAGCCCCGCCGCCGCCCCCGCCGCCGCCCCCGCCGCAGCTCGCATACTACAACCCCTTCTACTTCCTGAGCGCTGCTGGGCCGGGGGCGGCCACGGGCGGCGCCACCCCGACAGTCGTCGCGGGCCTCACGGCCCGGACCCCGCACGTGCAGGCATCCGCCCGGGCGGCCCCTGTGACCAGGGTGGGTTCTGCAGCCCCTGCACGGACGGCGAGCGACACCGGCAGGCAGGCTGGTGAGAACGAGGTTGGCGTGGGTGGGTGGGATGAAGGAGGGATAGAATAGAGGATTATATTCATCTGCTTCCACTTCCTGTGAGTAGGGTTCCTGGTGGGTTTCTTTTTTTAAATTACTGCTGCTCCTACCACTATTATTTTGGAAGGATCTCACCCTGTGGTCTAGGCTAACCTTATCTCAGGATATATGCCAGGCTAGCCTCAAACTTAAAAGAAGACTTCTATGCAGCCTACAGGATCTTTCAGGCCTGTGCTAGCTCCCCTGTTGAAGGAGTTATCATTGGGCAAGTATGCTCGCTCTTGAGATACATAGCTGGGGCTGCTACTACCATTGACAGTTTCCACATACATCAGCTATGGTTTGCCCAGGCCCTCAATTCTAAAAACGTACAGAGTCAGTGGCGATTGTTCTTCCCTTAAGACCTGGCACAACCAGTAGATTCCCACATTTCTGACACTAGCCCTTCTTGTATGTAGAGACGTATGCTTATGAAACCATCCTCTCGGTAATCTCCAGGCTCTGGACAGATCCAAAGCTAAATTTAAGTAGTAAGCCCACTGTTGGAGGATTGAGATTAGAATACTAGAAATCACCTAAGACTTAGGCTTTGTAAAGACTGAAAGGGGATTGACATGGTTATAAATCGAGTCCAAGCCTATTGGTCTTGAATATCATCTAGTAAAGATTCTGTGTAGTAACTAGAGTCTTAGCAAACTGCAGGAAAATTTGCAGCCACTCTTCTGAGTCTGGGGCCAGAGTGCTGGGATTACTGGCATAGCTCACCATGTCCAGCTCAGTTGGATGTTTCACAAACATGTTCTCAAGATGGGATCATTGCTGTTGGCTGATGCAAAGCTATAATTTTTAAAAATTAAGTTGGACCTTGACTTTACTTTGCCTCTTCATTATCTGCCTTGGTTCTTAAACTTGTGTGATTCATTTTTTTATTCTAATTTACAGGTAGAGAGTATGTCATTCCATCCTTGGCCCACAGATTTATGGCAGAGATGGTGGATTTCTTTATTCTCTTCTTTATAAAAGCAACCATTGTCTTGAGTATCATGCATCTCAGTGGAATAAAGTAAGTTAAGAACAGTCATAGAAAATTCTGGAGCTGCTACTTAGGAATCTTGTTTTTAAATTCTGTACGTGCTTATGAGTAACTCTGAGTAATGGATGTCCCACACCAAGATTTCTCTACGAAATCTTTACCAGTTGTATGTTTCCTTATTTGTTGTTTTTAAATGTGTAGCCAAGAGGTCTGCTTTAGGTGTCTTCTGCTCTCTACTGTATTATTTTGAGGTAGGGTCTCTCACTTAACCTGGAACTTGCCATTTCAGCTGAACTGGCTGGCCATCAAATCCCCAAGACCCACTGGGCCTACCTCCCAATGCTACATAGGTATATAGGTGTCCTGGGTTTTATATGGGTTCTGGGGACCCACTCAGGTCCTGACATTTTATATAAGTACTTTACCCACTGAGCTATCACCACAAAGCCTTTGTTGGTTTTAAGAAAGAAACAGAGGAGGAACCTCAATATGTTGTTTAAGATCTGTGGGAAAGAGATAAGAGGAGTGAGGCTTTAGTGGCACACTCCTTTAATTCCAGCACTCAGAGGTAGAGGCAGGCAAATCTCAGTGAGTTCAAGGCCAGACAGAGCTATAGTTAAATCCTATCTCAAAAAAAGATTTTAATAGGTAAAAGGAGCCTTCAGACCAGGCTTGTTTTTATTAACCATTCTCTTGGTAGTTTCCTTCTTATTGGCCTATGAAGTCTCTGCCATGAAAGCACAAAGAAGGGCTGGATAGACGTTCAGTGGTTAAGAGTACTCAGAGCTTGTCTAGAGGTTCCAGGTTCAGTTCTCAGGTTATTGCTGCCTTTAACTCCAGCTCCAGCTTATTTTTACACACACACACACACACACTCACACACACTCTTTTCAAAGCACAAAGAGCTTGTGGTAGGTGGACTCCTAGCAATCAATTTCAGTGGTGTTGCTTTCAGTTGAGCAAATTCTAATGCAAAGTATAGCACTTGAGAAACTCTTAGGATAATGCCTGTTCTCAATTGCTAAGAATTTTCTATGAGACACACCAATTTGGGTTTATGAGATGTCAGAACTGAAAAGAAGATAGAAAAATCAAGATACAAAGTGGCGTTAAACCTCAGGCCCTCAGTGGGTGTTAGGTGGTTCCTACCTGTCCCACCCCTTAACACAGCCTTTATTATTTATTCTTTTTTTACACGTATTTATTTGGAGGTCAGAAGACAGTTGCAGAACTTGACCTCTCCAGCCTAACATTCTGCTGTAGTTTCTATTGACAATATAAAGTCTGAATTTCATCACAGGGTTTAACAGATGCCCACATTCTTAGCAGTCTTCTCACATGGTGAAATTGAGCCCTATCACTTGCTCCAAGGCTTTCTCTCCTGCCTGGAGCTTCTTCATGATTCTTGGTCTGCCTGGCTTCTCTTCATTCTTTGTATTGTATTGTCATTTCTGAGAAGGCTGTACAAGAGTCAGTATAACTGGGCTGTTTTCTGTGGCTGGTTGGCATCCCAGATTATTTTGTTCTATTTCCCTTGCTAGGTTAAAATCTCAGTGAAAGCTGAGACTGACTTAGTACCCCTTGCAGTACTCATCTGATGCAGTGATGAACACCATGATCGAAGCAGCTTTGAAAGGAAAGGGTCGATTCCACCCTATAGCTTGTACTCCATCCCTGAGGGAAGTCAGGGCAGGAACCTGAGACAAGAACTGATGCAGAGGCCATGAGGAATGCTGCTCTTCATGGCTTGCTCAGCCTGATTTTCTTATAGCACCCAGGACCACCAGCCCAGGGACCACCACCCACAATGTGCTAGGCCCTTCCCACATCAATCATTAATCAAGAAAATGCCACACAGACTTGCCTACAGGCCAATCTGATGAAAAAATTTTCTTAATTGAGGTTTCCCAGATGACCCTAGCTTGTTTTAAGTTTACAAACCAGTCAGTCACCACCATATCATCAGAGCTGGTATCTTATTTGCTTTGTAGTGCTCTACCATTGAGTTACAAACTACCCCACAATCAGAACCATGCTTTTGCTTTTATTTACTTAGGTACTTAATTGCCACTTGTTGAATAAACTAATGAGTATTTTGTGCACTTTGTTGGTAAGAACCTAACAGCTTAAATTTCATTTAAATTTTATGACCTAATTATGGGAAAATGGTACAACTTACCTAGGAACTAATTCCTTATAACCTCAACCCCTTCTTTTTATGCAGGGACATCTCTAAGTTTGCCATGCACTATATAATAGAAGAAATTGATGAAGACACATCAATGGAAGACCTGCAGAAAATGATGATTGTGGCACTTATATACAGGTTGTTAGTTTGTTTCTATGAGGTAAGCTGCTGACTGGAGCAAATAATGGTATTTTAAATTATCTACTAGGAAAAAAATGACAATTTACAAATTTCTTTATCATCTCTTGGTAGTTGTGTTTTTTCATAATTTTTAAAATTAACATTTTTAAGTAAAAAAAAAAGTCTAAATACTAAATTTTGGGAAAAAGATGCCTTGTTATACATTTCAGTTTTAGAAATAAAATTGCATTCGTAAGCAGATTTTGGTTCAAAGATATACATTATGGACATATGTATGTATGCAAGCAAGCCCTTTGAGCTATATCCAAGCCTTTTTTTTTTTTTTTGAGAGTCTCAGTGATTTTTGAGGGCAGATATTGAAAATAGTTGGACTTCTTGCATCTCAGCTTACCCAGTAGTAAGGATGGCAGATTTTGTGCCACCATTTTCAGCCTTCAGTGTTTTGTTTCCTGAGACGGCCTCATAATGTATAGCCTGGCTTGATTTCAAACTTGCCAGTCATCTTTCCAGTCTCTGGAGTTCTGAGATGGCATGTGCTAAGCCAGTTTAATGGTTAAGTTTCCAATGTACCTTTTTTTTTTTTTTAATAGCCCTGTTTGGCTTGAAACTCAAGCCAGGCTTGTATGTATGGCTAAGTGTATGCCAGGCTAACTTTGAACTCATAGAAATCCCAAGTGCTGGGACTAAAGAAAGATGTGTGCCACCATACCTGGTCCTCCAATATGTCATTCTTAAAAGGCATGAAGTAATTTACTAGAAAAACCTTTAAAACTCTTTAAAATTGGCATAGTAAATTATTTTCCAATTATCTTTTTTTCCCTTAGATAATTTGCATTTGGGGAGCAGGGGGAGCTACCCCAGGAAAGTTCCTGCTAGGGCTTCGAGTTGTGACATGTGATACATCAGTACTCATTGCTCCAAGTCGGGTTTTAGTGATTCCCTCCTCAAATGTTAGCATCACAACGTAAGTCCTTTGCTTAGTTTAATCTACTTTATTCTTGCAAGATTATAGTTATCTTCTGCTGCATGCTGACTTTACTGTGTCTTAAGTTTGTGAAAGTAAATTGATTTTTTTTTTTGCATTCTCGGGATCTTTCTTACATTTCCTCAGAATGAGTCCTGAGTTAAGTTGCACAGGATTGGTGTTCAATATGCCCAGAATTGAAGGTCTGATAGTGTTTTAGAATATTGTTCTAATCATATCAACTTAGATGGAAATTTATGAGCCTCTTTCCCTTGTTACCCTTGACATATATTTTCAAAATGATTTTTATGAAATATGTCACAATGATAAGATATTTAGGTTTTTTCAGTGCTCTGCCTAGCTTTATTCTCTGACCCCGTGGACTACTTTGTCTCAAGCCACTTTTTATAAAGTATTTTTACAAATACCACAGTCCCAAGCCAGTGGTGCACTGCCTTGGTGTGCAGCTCCACTGAGGGTGCAGTGGTGATGGAAGTTGGGGAGGTGAGTGAACAGTGATCAGTTCAGTCAAACAATTTACAGGAATGATTAAGGGGAAATAAAAGCAAGTGGCAGGCTAGATTTTGTTGACATATACAGGTTACAACTTTGGTGTTTTAATTCTGGCTGTTTCTTTTAATAAGTCATTGATGGTTAGTGTTTATTGAGCATTTCTCAGATACCAGGTACTTTAGTAACTTAACACAGCATTTTGATCTCATTTTCACAGTTGTGGAACACAACTAGTAATTAGAAACCATCCAGTCTGGATTCAGAGTCCACACAGTTAGCTACTTGACAGGCAGGAATCTAACATTGTTAGGGTAATTCTCTATTTTGAGCTACTGTTGAAAGCTTCTTAGGACTTCTTTTAATTACTGGAGCCCATATAGGAACCGATTATGTTTCCAGTAAGATAGACTGCAGTAAGCATACTCAGTTCAGATGATTCTGTAGATACCCATGGGAATCCATGACTATGAAAAAGGTAAACAAAGAGATGTTCTTTTCTTCTGACAAAATAGAAGGTACTGTTATGCTCTTTCCTCATTGGTGCTCTTAGATGTTTCCTAACTGCCATGTGTATCAAAGCTCTAGTAGCTTCTATGTTCTCTTCTTCTATGTAGCTTTCTTTAGAATAGAACCGGTAGCTCAACTATATTGTTTGAAAACATGTCAGGAAAAGATTGAACCGTGCTCTGAATTTTGTAGACATCGACAAGATACCTAGTTAGCCATGACTGATACAGCCTGACTTGCTACTTCTGCTTGTTTCCTTTAGGTCCACCATACGAGCTTTGATCAAGAATTTTTCTATTGCTTCTTTTTTCCCTGCTTTCATCACACTGCTGTTTTTTCAGCACAATCGAACAGCCTATGACATTGTAGCAGGAACCATTGTGGTAAAAAGAAATGGGGTCAGATGATGCCCCAGAACCCTGAATTCCACTCTTAGGAATAATGACAAGACTAAATTATGTATCAAGGCCATCATTATCTCTGGGTTACACTGATGATTTAAAAATTAAAGCAGTCACTCTGGTGTGATGCAGGGGACTGTTCTGAAAGTGTTGACTGTACTTAAATGTCAAGGAAATTTTCCAGAAGGAAAAACTATTAAAGTGTTAAATACTTATAGGACAACAAAAATAGTTTCATAATCAATATAGGCAAATACATACTTTAACTTTTAAGATAACCAAAATTTGCTGGAAGCATTTCAGCTTTAAATTATCTAAATCAAACTTTAAAATTTTAATTTTGGCTTATCTTAGAGTGATTGAGAAATATCCAATTGTGTTTTATAAACACCTACAGAACTCCCACAACTCTTCTTACGGAAGCTGCTTTTTGTGAGCATTGAGAAAGAGCATCAACTCAACAACCTATTTACTTCATGGCAGGTGTTGAGAGAAAAGGGCTAGTGAGGAAGGCCTAGGAGTCCCCTCACCCCACACTTCCGGGATATTCTAGAGTTCTCTGCAGTAGTGGGATACTCCAGCTTTTTTTCATGATGATGAAAATGTGCTGAGTCATATCATTGGTATTTTAAAAAGGTAAGTTAATGATTGCCTTCTGGGGTGGAGGTGGGGGTGAAATTTCATTGTCAATTCAGCTTAGAATTCATGTGCCCTAAAATCCAACTATAAATATGCAGGAGGAATATCCACCAAACATTCCCAGTATGTGCTCTCCAGTGTTCTGAATGTACGTGTAGATTCTATTTATGTACAGTAAATTCCTAAGGCACGTCTGTATTCTATACAGTTCCATAACTGTCAAAACATCAAGGTGTTACAAAAGTGCATTTTGTGAATAACTTAAATACTAGTAGCCTGTGAAATATTAGTAGTTTTCCTATTATGAATTGTTCTCTCTAAAGCAAGGCAGCATATATCATCTTCAGACTTTATTCTAGTTTCTTTAAGCTCATTTTGGCCTGTTAGAGATGAAATTTGGAGGGGGAGGGAGGGTTAAAGCAAAAACTTTATGTATTGTCGTTGTACTTTGCTCTGTTGATGAAACAATGGGTTTATGTCTTTGTGCTTGCTTTTGTGTCGCTAGCTGTACTAAAATGTTAGTTTTCTTTACTTCTTACTCATTCTTGTATAGGATTTTCCCAAGAAACACTAACAAGAGAGCAATCTTTGTTCCTGGGTTTTAAATAGCAAGAGCAAGCCATGTGTTGTCATTACTGTATCAACCTTCAGCAAGCTATTTTTTGACATTTTAAAACTGTGAAAATACATTTAATGTCTACAGATATTTTAAGAATCTCCTAAGAGTTCATTGCATTGTTCATCAACCATGGTTTATCAAAATAATTTTATTTAAATCAAATACAACTTCACAGAAAGCCTATTTATTATTTGTCAAGAGCAGTACATAGAGCATGTGCTTGTGGCTCTGGCAAGATTTTTAAAGCTCTTCAAACTCTCAGACTACAAATCGGGAAGCTGGTGTGGACACTTGTCACTGAGAGAATTCAAGTTGAAATGTGCTTCACCCACACAGCTCTGGAGTATTTGATTGTTTCCAATTTTCACTGAGGATATTTTTATTTATACAGTAAAATAAACAAGTAGTTAAAATTTGTTATAAATACCAGTTTGCTAGACAAGTTCTTTAGATCCAGCTGTGGATTCAAGTTGTGCCATATAGGATGTAAGATAAAAGTTTTGCTTTGCCTCCACAATAGAACCTCAATCTGTTATAAGGAGAAAAGGGAATCTGGCACATTTTTTTCCAGCTTCCTTCACACAACATGAGTACTAATGAATACTAATTTCCTGTGTCAAAGTGTAATTCTCATGCTGAAGCTGTATCCTGTTCAGAAATGAAGATATTCTTAAAAAGTATGCCCTAAGCTGAAGCCTTAGGACAGTCTTGTTGTATGGCCATTCAGTCTTAACAACTGAGAAATGAGAAGTCTCAGTACTCACCACTGAGAATGTTCTAGAGTGGCTAGATCTTGGAAGTAGGATATTCTATATTTAAGTAACAGCATGATGACAAACTTTACTGAGTATTTGTGACCATAAACACATGCCACTTACTTGACAGTATTCATTGCTTGATTCTGCCTACAAAGCATTTATTTACCTAGTTGCCCATGGCTCAAAAATGAGTCTTCAAGCTTTTAAAAAGAACATGTTCACATCAGTGACTGAGTGTTTCATTTACACACCTGTTTCTGGCAAAGGGAAGGAGTTGAAGTTTTGCATTTTTAACTGTTTGAAGATGATGCCTAGATTTAACAGTATTCCTTAACTCTGACAAGTACTGGTTCAGCTCCTTGCCAGTCTCCATCCACATAACCAAAGACAAAAGTCCTTATTCGTGCCTGGGTGAAGTTCCTTCATTTTGGCTGGTATGTGTAGATTTTCTTGTAGTTCACTATAGTAGGGCTTGTCCTGCAAACAGTATTTACTGGCCCACATATAAATAAAACAGCATTCTATTTTTAATATTTGTATGTCACCAGTTTGTATTTTGTCTCAATAAACTTATGTCAATGTCAACAGTGTCGTCTGTTCCTATTTCTACAGCTACAGCAGTGTATTAAACTTATGCTGGGGCGGTGGTTCAGTGATAGAATACTTTGCCTAGCATATGTAAAACCCTGCACTATCCAAATACCTGGTTACCTGCACAAATACCAAGTTACCTGCACATAAGCTCAGCTTCACGTTACCGTGTTGTAATGTTAGCCATTACAACAGTATCAGATGACTAAATTTTAATTCAATCTGAATGGTTAAAAAAGCCTTTATAAACCAGTCCATAATGGACTGCCTTTCCTCAAGGGCAGTTATCTGAGTGTGTTAATGTATGTAAAGCCAGAATTCAGGAAGCTGTTATAGGAATATTGCTGCAAATTTAGTGCCAGCTGGACTACAATGTAAGAGGATCCTATCTTTAGGAATTAAACCATGTGTGCACACTTTATTTAGTGCAGCCTGATCTGAGTGCTGCTCTAGACAATTTACTAGTCTAAGTCAAGCTACCAACTACATATTTGGGGACTAAAATCCATTACAGTGGATTTTAGAGGAATAAAAGTCAAAGGGGGAGGGAACACCACTCCAGATTACAAAGAAATGAGGGTTATGACTAACTTGGTAATATGGTTGCTATCTATAAGCTCTACAACATCCTTATTTCTCAATGTTACTATAACAAATTAATTTCCATTACACAAGCTACCCTGTATAAAATATCAAGTATATATCAGTTCTTACCCTCAATGATTTCAACTGAATTTCAAGTTTTATACGAGCCCTGGGAAGGAAATGCTAACTATGAAAGCACATTCTTTCCAGGCTAAATCTTTACTGTTAGAAATTTACTTCAACTCGAAAAACCAAAAAAAATTTTTTTTACTTCAAGTGGTAAAATGATAGTTATATTAATAAACTATTTCATCACTTGCAACAAAATAAAAAGACATTTAGCTGTCTGGATTCTACTTTTTCCTTAAGTCCTGATACAACTGCCTAGCACTTAATCCTTCAATGACATTCCCAGACCTGACAGCATTAAGTGACTTGAGGCACCTTTAATGATGCAGCCTTGAGTGCTATCCAAAGCCAGTCTGTCAATCTCTGGAGATATGTCCTAGAACATACATTTATACATTCCACTAATAAGCACTCTCAAGCCCACTCAATCCAATGAAGAGTTACCTCTGCTGGGCCTGAGGAAGGACAGGCCCGTACTGGACAGCATACTGGAAAGCCACACACACCAGCAAGGAAGCTACAAGTACATCCAAGAATCAAGTCTCAAAATCGGAATAGTCTTAGACTCTGGAGAACCAAAAGATCCCTAATTTTAATATAAACCAGCACTAGTATAACTATAGTAACGTGTAAACACAGTGGCACACACAAAGGAATACTAAAATGAAGGAAAATTATTTTCTACACATTTTACAGAAAAGGCATAAGCCTTAATAAGCCCAAATTACTTGGACATAGAAAATGGCTAAGAACTGTCCTACAAGGTGGGTAAGACAGGTTTCCAGCGTTCACTAGACTCCAAACAGGGCAAGTGTCAGGTATATAATATTAAATAAAATATTAGAAACACAAAAATCTCTACCCTCAAATCAATGTGATGATAGCCTAAAATCTTGGTAAGAAAAACATCTTTTCATAAGGACAAAGCACTTGAAATTCTCAACCAGCCTGAAGTTGGCAAATTAAGCACAAACTTAAGAACGAAAGTATAAAGTGCTGCTCCAATTTCTTTCCTGGACCTTAAGTGTCTAGTCAGACAAATAATGTAGTAAAAGGCCCATTAGTTTTATAAACTGTTGGAGTCCATGAGGCTTATTATCTCTAAGAATGTGAGCAATAAACATTGTCTAGGCACCTAGCAAGGAAGCTAGCAGTACAAACAGAAAGGGTTGGACATTTATTTTCAAAATTTAAAGGGAAAATATACGTGCAAATTAAGTAAAGACAGCAGCAAGCAGAAAGGAGAGGCTCTTCTGTGTTCTGCAAACTCTAATAACTCTTGGGCCTTACCTGATACAGACTCTTTGTGGTTTCTCATCAACCAACCTTCCCATTAATATTGTGTGCCTTCACTATGAAAACTGTTAACAAAACTTGCTTCATAAAGTTTTATTGATGGCATTTATCCCATGGTTTAACATGTTAATTATACTGTAATAAACATGGCTTTAATATTAAACTTTTTCCTTATTATCCAAAGTCACCACAGTCCATTTCAGTAAATATAAAAATATATGCTTAATACTTTGTACAATACTGGTTTTTGGTCCAAACAAAACTGGATCAGAAAAGCCAATAAATTCAACTTTAAGAATCCCCAATTTTTTTTTTTTAAAGATTTCCAAATGGATTTAGGCAACTTTGAATAATGGGATTTACATAATAAAATCTGAGACAAGACTAAACAAACAACAAAAATATGTCTAACATAAAATTAAAATTTCAAGTTCACAGATTTATGTTATGCCAAAAGTACAGAAACAAAATTGTATTTACAGAAGTCTCATAATAAAATAATGAAAAAGGCAAGACAGTTGATAGAATGAAAATATAGAAATAGCATATATTAAGTGGAGAATGAACTAGATCTAACAAGTCCTTAGGATGGACCATTCTTTAATCAGGCTTTCTCTATCAGAATTTTTCTGTGCACAATACATCCAACTTACTCACTTCACACATACACCACCACAAACTCCGCATAGAAATCATTCATTTCAACGTCCTCTAATCTATACAGGATTCTAATCTATACAGAATTCCCCAGATATAATTACAACTTCAACGCGCTCCATTAACGCTTTATCAATGCACATAGCGGTGCAGACAGGTTCTATACAAAGCCATTCACCGTGCAGGCTCTATTCCTGGGAACAGCCAGACTATGCCAATCAGTGAATAATGTGCTGGATCATAAAATGTTTCTGCTGAAGAATCAGTCAGTCACTAGTCTAGCTATTATTTTCAAAAGAGACTGGGTTATGGGGATGGGATTTCCATAAAGAAAAAAAGAGGACAATTCCAAAATTAAAGAAGTCCTTAGGCAGATCTGACTTCAGATAAGCCCAGCATGTAGTACAATCCAGTATCTGAAAGCAGGGCACCAGCTGTTGATAAAACTGTTGGGTATAACACCTTTGTGACCTTTATTTCTTGCGTCTAACAGCAGTCTTTATCTTGCGACCAGAAACTGAAGTTCCAGAAGAAGAGAACATATTTTTCCCATTTGACCTGTGAAAAATAAAAATATCACAATGTGACACAATGCCCAAAACAAACAGAGGACTCATACAATTTAAAATGACCAGCAACAAAGTGGAGAGGAGAGTGGGGAAAATGTTATTATAACTTGCTGTTTTATAGCTTGTTGTCTCAGATTATAATATAACCCCCCCCCCAATTTACAATGTCATAAACTGACATTACCACATTACCCAGACTATATTACTGCATCCTGATCTACTTTTAGAAACAGACAGATACACAACTTTACCAATGTAAATTCTCAGCAAAATAATCTTACCCCACTGTAAATGATGCTGGAGACTGGCTGAATGAAAAGGCCCCTGAACCTGAGGGCTGGGCTGAGGCTGCAGGCGTGCTGGGACTTGCACCAAATGTGAACACTCCTGATGGATTATTATTTGTAAAGTTGAAATTTGTAGTGCTGCTACCAAATTGGAAAACCGAACCTATACAAATTAAGCAAAAATATCCCATTAATGACACAAAATGTTGTTTAGGATTGACTCTGACCTGGACATACTAAACATGAGTAGAATTAAGACCTTGGCCAGGCATGGTGGAGCACACCTCTAGTCCCAGCGCTCAGGATGCAGAGAGTAAAGAATCTCTCTGAGTTCAAAGCCAGTCTAGCTCTACAGACCTAGTTTCAGGCCAGCCAGAACTGCCACAAAACAGGAGAAATTTTGGAGTGCACATGACTAAATACAAACACAAGAATAGAAGATGAACCTTACAAACCAGTAATGCAACAAACTATGGGACAAAATACTTACAAAAATGGAAAATGCACAGTATCCAGCAGTGACAGCATTTGGTGTATACCAGCAAGAGAAGTTTGTATTAAATAACTTATAAAATGTAGGCATACCTTTCCATTCAGTGATTCCATAGCAGAATACATGACAAGAGAAAAACATTTACTCCCAAAGATCAGTAACCTCAACTCAGTAACGGGCAAGACAGCAATTCCTAACAGCCAAAACTAACTCAAATACAGGCAAACGGATACACTGCCATCCAGTGACTCACTCTGCAGCAGTGATGAGAATTTAAGAGCCAAGGAAGCAAGGTTGTATAACAGCAAGAGCCTACTTATCTATAAGTATCAGGCAAAACTTTATTTTCTAGACGTATAAGTAAATGGAGTCTGATCATGCATGGCCTCCAGCTGTCTACACACATATCCAAGCTTTCATTCTCTCGTGCTTTGTGATCTTTTCATGAGTACATATTAGAATAGTCAATTTTGAGAGAACACAGCATTAAAATATAGTGCTATCAGTTGCATTTCAAAAGTCATAACTTTTGATAAGATATATAGAGAGGGAAGACTAGCAACATTGTCCAAGTGCTGTGAGAATGCAGCATAAAGTCTAACTTCCCAAAGGAAACTCAATCAAAAGAACAACTCCACAGCAGTCTAGAGTGAACCAGGATTGAACTCAACCCATACCTAAGTCAGAGTAAGAACATTTTAAATATAGTTTAATGCCATCAAATACAGTTGACTGAAACTCTGCAACGCTTGTAATATAAAACACCATAATTCATTTTTAAGTATAAAACATTAAAAATTAAAACATACATAGTTTCAAATTACAAAGGAAAAAAATATTATTTTAAAACACCAAACTGTTAAGTATAGACATCAAATATCATACAAACTTACTGGCATTGGCTGTCCCAGAGCCAAATGCAGACTGACTGGGCTGCTGTCCAAATACAGGAGGTTGGCTGCTGCTTGACACTGTCCCAAATGTAGGTGGTGGTACAGGCTGAGAACCAGCAGAAAATAACGCTGTTGAAGACGAGATAGAGCCAAAGCTTGGAGGGTTAGGCTGGCTGGCACCTTGACTTTGTCCAAATGTTGGAGTCTGGTTAGCACCAAATGCTGGACTGGCAGATGGTGCTGAATGTCCAGTGCCAAATACAAAGGAGGATCCTGGAGGCCAAGAAATACTTAAATCAACATTGAGGTTTATAGTACGATAACCCTTGAGAAACTTCTGTAAATCTACAAATTTCAAGCCATTTTCACACTCTCACCTTGATTACAATTCAATTAGAACACTGACACTATTTACTAAACATACACTGGTTTAACAAAAACTGCAATTTACACAACTTCTCCACCTTTAAAACTAACAATCTTTTAGTTAGAGGGATGTACTCAGACAAGGTCTTATATTATTCCTTGGGCTGGCCTGGAACTCAGTAGCTTAGGCTCAACAATTTTTTCTAAAATGATATATCTCAAAGACTTGCTATAAGTCATTGTATAAATGCACATCCCATACAATCACTATCACTATCTGGCTGCTTATAAACTTGACATTTCAAAAAGACAACTTGGAAATTGCATATATATTCTTCCTAAAATTAGAAAATACTGTTCTTAAGAATTAAATGTATTCAACCTGAAGTAAAGTGCACATTTCTCTACAAATGAAAACTTGCATGACATGGAGGCATATTGTAACTGGCAATTCAGCAAAACCTATTTTTCCCTCCTAGCACAAAAAGTACCTGAAGAGCTTGACGTGGTTGTAGCCCCAAAAGTGAATCCAGAAGATACAGTACTATTACTACTGGCTCCTGTTCCAAATACAAACGGAGAGGCAGCTGAGGCAGTGCTGGACGTGGTGGCTGGCTTGCTATCTTGAGGAAACAGCAAAGGCTGAGATGTACTGGACTCGGCAGAATTACCAAAGGCAGAGCTGCTGACAGGATTGCTGGCCTGTCCAAACACAAAGGCTGCCACAGGCGGGTTGGAGGAAGAGGTGGAACTACCAAATATGCCACCACTGGATAAAGTGGCCGGTGTACTTGAACTAGAGGAACTGCTGTTCAAGAAGCTAAAAACTGGCTTTGCTGCACCTTGATCTGCAAAACAATTAAGAAACAGACATAAATCCTTAAGAAGGAACAAATCGCCTAAATGTTTCTGTAATATAAACTAAGATTATTTTTATATAGTTTCATCAAATGAACATCAGTTGTTTGAAATGTCAAATGTACTTGTTTTTATGGTGTATGGATTTTCTCTTTACACAAAGACCTTTATCAGTCAAATAAAAAGTCCTGTGACTATGTGTATAAATTTAATGTAAAATACACACTGCCTCACATCCAAATCTAACTTGATATTGTAATTCAGAAACCAAATCAGATAGTAGAAGCTGGGTACATTTCTATGTGTCTCACTGTGCTGCGGTTTATGTCACATTACAGTAGCAACACCCTGATTTCAATTTATCCACATGAACAATCATCACCCTGACTGGACTTGAGCATTTACTAACTAATACATAATGTCACCATGGTGGTACCCTAAATTTCCTAATGTATATACATATTTCCCTTTGTGGTCACTGTCATTATCATTAGACTGTTAATTAATGCCCACCTTTCTCCTCATTCCTTGTGCTTTTACTTCCCCTACAAATTTCATAGGTAGCTTACGAGCTTGACAAGATCCACAAAAACTAAGAACTGAAATGAGGGGAACAGAGAAAGGTTCTCCCCAGGAATGAGGTTTTCCTATGCTTACACGTATTCATCACTGAAGCAATTATAAATTAGAAAGCTTAGAAAACACAAGACTTGTTTATGCTGTTGAACTACTGATTGTTGACTTAAAGAAAAGCTTCTGATTTCTATAATCATGAATTTATGCCACCTGAATCAAACTTCCTTCTCAGCTTTCTCAGTATGTCAGCTCCAATGCTATACACTAGGTGGGATAAGCAACTCTTTTCTATAGGTGATAAGATTTCATGATCAAAGCTAGTTTAGAATATTTCATTTTTCCCCATTTCAAATAATAGGTAGTTTTTAATTATTTTTTTGTACATTGTTTTCAAATTTACAATTCTCTTGAATATGAAAAAACTGCTCATGGTTATGAGAATTTCCCATTTGAGTTGAGTGCTTCAAAGGTGTTTAATAAAAAAGTATCAGAGTGGGCTGGGCTGGAGAGATGGCTTAGTGGTTAAGAGTGCTGACTGCTCTTTCAGAGGTCATGAGTTCAGTTCCCAGCAACCACATGGTGGCTCATAACCATCTGTGAGGGAATCTGACACCCTCTTCTGGTATGTCTGAAGAAAGTGACAGTGTAATGAGTACTCACAATAAATAAATAAATCTTAAAGTGTCAGAGTTATAAACTTTGCATGTCTGAAAATAGCTACATTTTGCTTTTATGTCTGATCAAATTTTGCTAGTTATAAAATGGTTCAAGGTTATTTCATTTATAGGGCACTGTTTGGTGCTGAGGGCTTGTGCAAAGTTTTCTTTCAAAGCTTGTGAATGTTTTCTCTATCACTGAATTAATACCCAGCTCAGTCATTTTTATTTTGAAACCAGAGTCTTTTTAAATTTAATTTTTACCTGAGTGTGTATAGGCATCAAATACCCCTGGTACTGGAATTATAGGCCTTGTGAGCCACCTAAAACAGGTGTTGGAACTCAACCTTGTGTCCTCTTCAAAGAGCAGTACGCCTAACTGCTGAGCCCATCTTTCCAGCGTCAGTGTCTTATTTTATATACAGAAAATCTTCCTGTAAATTTTCTAATGTTTCCATATATCATTCTCATTATCTAAGTTACGTCAATTCCAAAGGCACTTTACAAATGCAGCTGTCCATCCTTACACTGCTCTGGGAAACCTCAGTACAATAAGACCAGACAATGCTCATCCAACTACTCCATCAACCAATAAGCTTTACGTCAACCAACTTTTTAATGGGGTTGTTCCCTGCCCTCTAGTTTTCAAGTGTTCTTGTTTTCTTAGAGTTTAATAATTATATTCACTCCCAATGTTCCTTATATGTTTGATGACTCATTATCCATAATTTGTATATAAAAATTTACCTAAAACATTTCCCCTGACAGTATGCATTAATTCTAATTATAAAATGTCCAAATGACAGAAAGACATATATAAATAGTGGCCCATTGTGTACTTTCTATTACAGCTGTATTTCTCAAAATTAGATCTGTAGGTATCCCATCAGAATCATGGGAACTTGGTTCAGTTAAAACAGAAAAGTCTGAGTGAATTCTTAAGAATTTTGAAACAAATACTCTCCATTATTTTCTGGCAGCCATTCCTTGATTTCCTGCATTTGTCAAGGTATCAAATACAACTTGGGGGAAAAAAAGTCTTTTACTATTTACCAGCTGTTGTATTGGTTTGATTTCCAAATGCAAATGTAGCCTTGGCTAGCTGATCAGACTCCTTCACAGTTGGTTTTGCCACACTGAAACTGAATGTCGGCTTGGAGGAACTTTCATCTTTGGTTTGTTCTGAATTTCCAAAGGAAAATACTGGTTGACACTTTGGCTCCTCATTGTCGGCTTTCTTTCCAAACACCAGAGAAGTAGAAGTAACAGGTTCTTGCTGTTTCTCCTCTGTCCTTCCCAAAACAAACATTGAGGCAGATGGCAAAGAAGCAGAGTCCACATTACCAAATGTGAACCCACCCTTGGTAGCAGATGCATCTTCTTTCTTTGCTTCTGTTGTCTTGTATGTGAAAGGAGTCACTGAGACACTCTTAGTGTCTAGGGTTCCAAAGTTGAAGCCGCTCTTGTTCTCTGAGGTCACTGTGGTGTCGATAGCAGCATTGGGGGGGTTATTAACACCTGCACCAAAGCTAAAGCCTGCAGATGAAGACTTAGGCAGTTCCTCTTTCTTTTCTTGTTGCCCAAGGGTAGATACCCCAAACTGAAATGGAGCTGAAGAAGCTGGGTTGCTTAAGCTAGAAGGTCCAAACTGAAAATTATCATTCTTGCTGTCATTTTTAATTTCCTCAGGTTTAGAATCAGATAACACTCCAAATTTAAAATCTCCAGTTGGTTTAGAAAATTTAAAGTTTGTATTCATGGTGTTTGTAGACCCAGAGTCAGATGAAGTGCCTAATTTGAATCCTCCCTGATCTCCAAATTTAAAATTTCCAGTGCTTGTCAAAGTTTGAGAAAGCTCAGAAGAGGATGATGGAATACCAAATTTGAAGGCTGAGGGTGCTGGATTTAAAGATGAAGATGTCCCAAAGCCTTCAAAAATAGAAAACACACAAAATGACATCAAATTAATGTGCTTATCCTTGTTACAAATTTAACCCCTGCAGCTCATAGGACAACTCTGAAAAGGCCTATATGCAACTTTCCCCCATTAGACTGCAAAGTCAAAAACGCAACAGAACATGTGCTGTAAGGAGACGGGAGCAGTAGGCATTTCCCTGTCCTGTAGATAGAGATCCAAGTCAACATCAAAATTGTTTGCATATAGTCATCAATGTATTTTTTTTAAATTGATAATCTAAATCACATATACTCTGACTTTGCAATTTTAGAGCTTGGGTATGTCTTAAGATATATTCAGATGCACAAAATACTACGAAGATCCAGGTAGCTATAAATATAGAATAAAAAAAATCATGACAAAACAATCCACAATAAAAACAGAACAGAAAGGATAGATGTGGTGACATACAACACCCTGACAAGAAAAAATCAGGATACCTAGAATGGCAGTGTCTTTGCTTAGGACAGGCATAAAGTAAGGTGTACCATGTACTAACCATGGTTACTACCTTTGTGGAAAGATTAAAAAACTGAAAAGAAAAAGAGCCAACAGAGACAGGAGATAAACTTTGTGACTCTTAATCATAATTCATTTTTAAATATTGTGACTGCATTGACAGAAGCATTTAAAAATATTTAGCATTAAAGAAATGAAGCAATATTTATCAAGATAAACATCATTACAGTTTAAGACCAAAGTCTATTTCCTTGGTACTTTTCTGTTGTTAAAGAAATTGAGTATGAATCATCTGACTGGTTCAAAACAAGGACTATTAGACAATGGCAAGAAGACAGACCCACATTACTCACCCGAGAATGAAAGCAAAGGACAGCCAAGCTTTTCAGTAAACTTTCATCCTCAGATAAGCCCTCAATCACATCAATCATGCAGACTAACAAAAATCTGTCAGTCATGTAGACAGGTCAAAGTCATACCGTTTGATTTTTGGTTTGTAAAGTTTAAAGGCCAGTTAAGACTGGGATGAATTATAAAATAAAGCTTAGTATATAGAAATTCTTCCACGTTCTCATCTTGAAGGCTAATTCCGTTCAGAGATTTCAATCTTCAAATCTAAAAGTTCTTAAACACTTCCTTTTTCCTAAGTTTTCCAATGGTTAAAGAAATTCAAATGGGGGTTGTCAAAATTTGGAAATATCAGCCTACATCTATTCAGCATTAATGACCATGTGAGATTCTTCCTTTATATTTATATAGTAAAATAGTAAGAGCTGGGCTTTTCTAAGTTAAGAAAATGCTGGATGGCGTAAAGGCTTGTGCCACCATGCTTGCTAAGTGTTCCTTTTTGCTCAGCCATACTCAAAAACTAGATGTCTGTTACAATAAGGTCCTAAGGGTGTAAATTCTCAGTCATGTAAGAATCAAGGTCATACTTAAACCTGGAAACTGGGTAACACAAAGCAGTCCCTTATCCAGATACATAGATGGCATCCTGATGATGAATGCCTAATTTGATTTTACCATCATTCACAAATAACAATCAAAAACAAAAAAACAAACAAACAAACAAACAAAAAACCCAAGGACTATGTCTCATTTTGTATAATTATTCAGAGAATGGGTACCTTAAAAACCAAACCTAGCCACACACATTTTACTTTAACTAGGAACTAAAGGGGTTCTTTACCATAGCCTTACCTTTAAACTCAGAATTTGTGCCTGGCTTTGCACTTTCACAAGCTATGCACTTGGTAGAGTCTGCTTTATTTTGCACTAGGCACACTTCACAGTCCCAGCTTCCCTCGGGCTTTTTAAACTTGTCCAATCCTAAACATCCTCCAGAAGACAGAGAGACGGGGACAGGGCTGCTGCTTGAGGCAGATACCAAACCTAAAAGCAATGGGGAAATGGATAAAATTTTTAAATTTATATTACCATCTTATTGATACCACTGACTGAACATTTTCAAATTTCATTAACCCTTTCTACACACAGATAGATAGATAGATAGATAGATAGATAGATAGATAGATAGATAGATA
>JANHMN010000006.1:16155687-16185306 GCA_030674055.1 Rhabdomys pumilio | reverse complement strand
AAAAAAAAAAAAAAAAAACAAAACAAAACAAAAAAAAAAAAAAACAAAAACAAACAAAGCAAAACAAAAAAATATAAAAGCAATATATAAAGATAATGTATTAGTGAAAATTTATAAAATATGAACATTAAATGTTTATTATTCTTGCCCAAATATTTCCCAATCACAAAGAAAAATACATATTGTATAACAATACCTCAAACAGACCCTGTTCAAGATTAAAAATGATTAAATAGATTTTAAATGCAATATGATATAGCTGCCAAGGTCTTTTCATCCCATCTACAACAGACAGAAATTAATCAGCATTATAGGATAGTCTGAAGCTATAAGGGAACTAGAATATGTACATACACATGTATATTATATTAAATTTCTAGAGTATAAATGAGTGCAAGTGAATGTACGTCATTGGGAATAACTGAGAATATCTTCACTTTAACAGCTCAAATTACACAGAAGAAAATGCACACACACACATTATCTAAATATGTACTAAAAAAATACAAAACATGTTTGTTTGTTTGTTTGTTTGTTTTTTAAGTTGGAGAAATGTTTTACTACCAAGGAAATCTTAGGTTTGATTTTTAAAAAAAAAAAAAAAATACATTATGGCTCTGAACTATCATAAACTATCCTTGCTTGGTACTTACAGACGCTGGAGGTAGCACATCCGCCTGCGTAGATTTTACAATGGGAGATGAAAATGTGAACACAGGACTGCCCGTGCTTCCCAGAGGGGTCATCTGTACCTGTTTTTAGAGTGGTAAAAAATGAGACACACACACACACACACACACACACACACACACAAAGCTATTTAGAAGAATGAACAATAATAATAATAGACTTTAAAAAGATTATTTCAAGGAAATAACAGTACTCTTTTTCCATTTAAATTTAAAAATCACTTTGACTTGTTAATAAATTAAATTAATAAAACACTGACTAGTAACTGTTTTTTTTTTTTTTCTCCTGAACTGGAAATACTGTTTGTAGAACAACTTTCTCACTTTGGTCTAGTGTAAACTATGAGATGTGAATACTCATACTGTATATTCATATATTTAAAAAAATAAAACATTGCTTACACTTCTTGGCATGTGGAGAAGGCGGGCTTCTCCAACATGAAAAGGGCCCTAGAATCAATCCCAGCACCAACTCCCTAATATTTTTTTTCCATTTTTCTCTTTACTTTGAGAATTGGATTAAAGAATAAAAACAGATATCACGTCACTTAAACAGTGGTTCTGTACCTTGTTTGACAATGGTTGAGAAGGGCTGACTGGTGACGGAGAAGCAGAGGTCACAGGGGAACTAAAACTGAAGGTGGGGAGTGAAGAACTGCTGATTGGTAGAGAGATCTGTGGTAACACCGGTGCCTCCACTTCCTAAAACACAGCATGTTCTGTAAGAATGTCATCTTTCACGCCGTGCTTTTATTTACTATTTTCAAAGAGAACTGATATAGCTATGATCAAGTTTAAATAGGAAGAAAAAATAAATAGGCCCCATGCAAAATTAACAAGAGCTCTTGAATTAAAATCTAAAGGCGGCTTGAATTCCCAGTTGTGCCACCAAGTGCCATGTAACCTAATTTCAGCATTAATTTCAAATCTTATAAAAATAAGACACAGCAAGTTGGCTGAGTAGGTAAAACTGAATACTGTAGAAGTATCTAGAATGTATCTAGTATGTAGAAGTATGAAGTATCTGAGTTCTATCCCGAGAATCCAAAGTGGAAGAAGAAAACCACCTCCTAAAAGTTGTCCTCTAGACTTCAAACATGCACCGTGGCAACACTGACGTACACACACACACACACACACACACACACACACACACACACACACACCAATAATAAAAAGTATTTTTAAATGGGGAAAAATGTCTTCCTTTGTATTACAATTGTAATCAGAAACAAGTAAAGTCAAAGCATTAAGTCCTTACGGCTGGAAAGATGGCTCTGTTGTTAAAAGCATTGGCTGATGTTGCAGGAGGCCTGAGTTCAGTCAGTTCCCAGCACCCAGAAGGTGGTTCACAACTGTCCATGATTCATAACTCCATGGGCATTGCATGCAGTGAAAGCACCCCCTACACACAGAAGTTTAAAAAGCCCTATATGCCAAAGCTTAAAGGAGCAAGTAAGTAAGCTGAAAATCTTCAAAGGTGGGGAAGGCCTTAAATGATTTAGCTTGGATGAAATCAATTTTACAGAAAAGCTGTTCCAACTCAAAAAGTAGTCAATTTAACCAATCTTCAATTAGTCTCTATGTTCTATATCCAAGCAATACCTAAAGATCAATTCTTCTTTTAAATTAACTATTCGTATGTGTGTGTCTCCCCACATGTATACAAACACATGAGGTAGTTAAATGACAACCCACAAACCTCAGATCTTCTACTAAGGGAATGACTGGAACTAAGGTCATCAGATTTGGTAGCAGGCACCTCTGCCCACTGAGCTACCTCACCAGTCCAAGAAGAACCCATCCTAATTAATCCTATAAGAAAATAATGAATAAAGAAAAACCTAAATGGTCACAAAACACAGAAAAAACTCCTTCTTCCCAGTATAAACAAGATGCAAATAAAGTCCCATGACAGTTTTTTTTTTTTTTTAAAACTATCACACTGGCAATGGGCCAAAACAAAACCAAGTGCTTTTGCAGTCCAAGAATCCCATTCCTGATAAATATCCTGCAAACTGCACATGGCAAAGGAGAAGTGTATAAATATTCACCTTAGCACATACTGGGAAATCAGCCCAAATGTACCCTGATGAGAGAATGGATTAATTGTAGTAAATCTGCATAAAGGATAAATAAATAGCAGAGAAATTTTAATCCCATTTTCCATTTAACATGGACTATGACAGAGAGTACACAGTGTTAATCATATGTACATCTGAGAAACAAGCAAAACCCTAAGGCAGTAACCTGAGAACCCATAATTTCAATGGGAATTACCTCACATAAAAAAATAAATTAAAAAGATAGGTGGGTTTTTTAAAGGTTATTTTATCCAATTCATGAAGTTGAGGCTTCTAGGTCAGGTGTTAGACCAACACAGTCTAAAGGATGGTTTCTATGGTAGATAATCTTCACCCCCACCATTTCAAAGTTCTTTAAAATACGAGCCTACCTCCTCTAAAGGCTTAGGAGCAACAAAATGTGTTCTCTCTCTTCTCATCTTGCCACCTCCACCACCTACTCCAGAAGATAAACCATTGGCTGCAGGAATACTGAAACTGGGGTATGAAAACCCACTAGCAAATAAAAAGAAAATTAGAACAATTACATTATTTTGTCCCAGAAACTGGCAAGTGAACATTCAAACAACCAGATCAGCTAACAAAACAATCAGGGTATAGACAAATATACTTTAAATTTTTTTCTACATTTATTTATGTATTTATATATTCATGGGGATGTAAGCACACATGGTCTTGACATGGTCAGCTTGTGAATGTTCATGGGAAAGCTCTTGGCAGTCAACTCTCTCCTATCACTATGTTTGCAGGTTTCGCAAAGTACCTTGACATGCTGAGCCATCTCATTAAGTACCTAAATATACTTTTAATTTTCTTCATCTTCAAGGCTATTATAAATATGAACCTTACAAATTAAATATAAATAAATCCAGTTGCAGCATATGAGATGACATTACCTTTCTTGCTCTCTATTTTGTCTTGAGATATTTTTTTCATCTACAGTCTGAAAGAAAAAAATAATATGAGAATTTTATTTAAAAAAATGATTTGGAGAGCGGGCCTGGAATGAGAGGCATGCCTCAAACTCAGTATGTAGCTGAGACAGGACTTGAAATCTAGTTCCCCTGTTACCTCCACCCCATTAAGTGCTAGGATTATAGAAATGAGCATGTCTGGCTTAAACTTTTTCTTTTTTCAGTGCTGAGATTGACTTAGACTTAACACATGCAAGGCAAGTACTTCTACCACTGAAAGCTACATCCACAGATCCAAATACTCTTAATAACATCCTTTTATCTATAAATTTTAATATTTGGAATTAGAAATTTAATTTTTAATGAGCCTTGGTATATATAATTTAGATATTGTCTTTGAATGGTAAAAAATGCAAAACGTAACTTTTGAATGCAAAAGTTACAACTGTACTGTGCACTGTATACATACATATATACAAAATTTCACACATCTACTAGTACAAAGTTCACACTGACTTTTAGAGGACAACTTCCCTTCTAGCCGCACTAAATGACAGACAACTTCACAAGAACAGAATCTGAGGTGTAAAGTGCTCCCAACTGAACAGAACTGAGCTATCCTATAGAAATGGCCAATTACAGGATCAGAAGGCCAAAAATGTACAAGAGTTGGAATTACCTTGCAATATAAAAAATAAGATGCTCAGAAACAATAAGGTGTAGTAAATGAACACAGGAGTCCATTCAAAGGCAAATATGGGGAAAGCTAAGTATCAAAGTAAGCAACTCTAAAATTATGGATTCACTTAAACACAGAAAATAAAATTCTCTATAGTAAAGGGCTAGTCAGTACACAGAAAAAGAATAGAATTAAGAATCTACCACAGTGCAATCAACAAACAGCTTTAGGCAAAAATTCTCAATAATGCTAATAGGATCAAAAATAGGCAGGATTTGTTCCACCCGAACCCTGAGGAAGAGCTCAGTCCTCCTTCAGTGGTTAACCAAGAATAAGCATAATCTAGAACCACCAGGGACAATCTATAATCTAGTACTGCTGTACATCCAACGCAGTAACTAACCCATCTTTTCAAAAATACTCTAGATTAATGGAGACAAAGACAGATGACAACTACAAGTCACAGTCTTGGAAGATTTCTCTTTGGAGATGTCTGTCACTGTTTAACATCTAAATAAAATCTCTACCTTTGTGCTGCACCAAGATTCTGTTCTTGGGTTTGAACATTACTACCTATTACATAGAGGAAGTCCTAATTTGTAAACTAAACAAAGAAAAAAAACAAATATAGTAAAATACTAGTACTTTTCTTACTAGCTGAGATGTAGCTCTGTGGAAAAGCACTTGCCTCACAAGCCTTGACAAGCAATTAGGTAGGCTTGACTGAATAATAATAATAACAATAATAAAAAATTAATATTTTTTTACTCTTGAAAACAGAAAGGTTCAAAAAAGATATCTTAATATGACAAAACATTAATGGCTAATAAACTAAGTTAATACCTGGGTAATCACTACACTAAGTCTACCAAGTGTAAAGTTTTTAAAAAAACTGAAGTTTTTCAAGAAGTTGTTTTATGAGACTGGAAAATAGTGTAGGAACAAACAGTAAAATGATAAACTCAAAACACTTTTAATGACACAAGTAACCCAAAATGTGAGACTGATTTTGACAACTGGCCTTGTCTCCTCAAAAACGTGCCAGCAATTCCACTCCTAGGCAAAGACTTAAGAAAAATAAAAACCGCCGGGCGGTGGTGGCGCAAGCCTTTAATACCAGCACTTGGGAGGCAGAGGTAGGCAGATTTCTGAGTTCGAGGCCAGCCTAGTCTACAGAGTGAGTTCCAGGACAGCCAGGGCTACACAGAGAAACCCTGTCTCGAAAAACCAAAAAAGAAAAAAAAGAAAAACGTATTCCCACAAAAGTCTACCTACATACGTCTGTAGCAGCATTATACATTAGAGCAAACTGTGAAAAGACCCCAAAATCCCAAGTAATGAGTAAAGTTCCATAAACCAATTTTATGAAATAATATCCTGCTTTTAAAAACAATCATATCTGCCGCAGGTAAATAATCATCAGCTGCTATCCAGAGAAAACGGTTACTACAAACTTTAGGAGAGAAGTAGAGATGAAAATGTTCTAAAGTTTAACATAATGATGGCTCACACCTGTGGATGTGCTAAACCACTAAAGAATTAGCATCAAATACTTAATTTTATAGTACAAAAAATATTTTTATGTGATCTAGCGAGGAAAAAAATCAAAAGCGGTATCTAAACTTTGGGTTCTACTTTAGAGACTCAGATAAAAAAATGTGTATTTTCTTTTTAAGATGAGTTAGTACAGGAGAAATTACTTCAGTCAAAAAAGATGACATCTGAAATATTTTAGAAATCAGCCACACAAATAAATCCAACAAAATTTATCTAGGCAATGAATATATGAAATTCACCCACACAAATTTAGGATTTGATCAAGGTAAAGGCTATTTTGAGGAGATACTAATTCTAATTCTTCACTAGTTTACAGGCATCATACACTGTACAATTAACAAACACCACCAGAGGTCCTCTATTTTACTTTTTTATTCACTCCACCCAATATTCAAAGACTGGTTAAAGAAGAAAAACTAGACTGATAAAAATAAATACACCCAGACAGATGTGGTTGTTGATGCTCACCTATATAAGTCAGCACTGAAAGGCAGAAGCAATGTAAATGACATGAGTACGAGGTAAACCTTGTTATCTACTGAGTTCCAGACCAGATACATGACATTGTCATAAGAAAACAGAATAAACAAACAAACTCACACTGTTCTTTTTATCTATCCTTTGATTAGTCTTCCTTAAGTCACCAGATGGGGCCAGAGATGGTTTAAAATAGACAGTTCTATTTGTTGCTATGGAAACTGGCTTTGGGGTCATTAGTCTCTGAACAGGGGGATACTGAGAGTCCACCTTATAAGAAAACAGAAATCAAAACAAACATTTTTATTTATCAGTGGAATAACTAAATTATTCCAAAATAGTTAATGTGACCTAGAGACCATTTCCTAGAGAAATAGATGCAAATAATAAACAGAAAAAAGCTGACAAATCAAAAACATTTAATCTATTTATATGCAAATATATATACAATTCTAAACTATTTTGCAGACATATTCACTGCCATTTTACCTCAGATTCCATGGCCTTTCACATCTATAGAACATTTATATCAACGTAACATGAAAATACATAATATTCAAGACAACTAAATAGCCTTAGATAAGATGAATTTTGGACATGATTAAAATTTATTTTTCTCCATCTTCCCAAATCATTGTTTATATTTTTTTCATCAGTACTTAAGATGATTTTTTAACAAGGACTAGACAAATGGCCAGTGGTTAAAAGCACTTGCTTCTCTCCAGAAAACGGAGTTCAGTTCCCAGCATTTCTGTTGCAGCTTATAATCATTTACACCTCAAGTTCCTAGGAATCTGAGGCCCTCTTCTGGCCTCCAAGGACACCAGGCATGTATATGGTGCACATATAATACATTCAAAAAACCACACACAAATAAAATCATTTATTAAAAAATTTGAATAATATCTTTAGACTAGCTATAAAAATTATTCTAATTCCTAAACACATATGTAAATTCTTCAAAGAGGTTTACCATTATTTTACAAACAAAACCAAAGGCCGTATAATGTTGAAGTCTAACTGATAAAGCATTATATTAAGACTTCCAGCCTTTGACATGAACTGGTTTCAGGTCTAAGTACGCAAGTGTTTTGCTAATAGTCCTCTGCTACCCTGAAATATAGTAAAACTCCTATAAGTGTGAGACTATTAGAAAGTCAAGAACATCCACTATGCCCATAAACTGTCATGCCATGAATAGTCTATTCACTCAGCCACAGCTGCCAATAATGCTGGTTGCCAGGAAAAAGCCTTCTCTGAAGCTTTTATAGATCAATAGATCTTTCCCCAATGAGGGAATTTGTCAAATGTGACACAGGAATAATACAGTACTCCAGTTTTTTTTTCCAGCAACTCAAACTTTTAAACTATATTCAACTATTTGTAGTATTTTTATTGACAATTTATATTATGACACAATCTTTTTTCCCCCAAATTTTTTATTTATTTCATGTATGACACTGTGGCTGTCTTCAGATACACCAGAAGAGGGCATTGGATCCCATTACAGATGATTGTGAGCCACCATGTGGTTGCTGGGAATTGAACTCAGGACTTCTGAAAGAGCAGTCAGTGCTCTTAACCACTAAGCCATCTCTCCAGCCCTAAGACACAAATTTTTACTTTTATGATTTAAATCTGAGTCTGAGGTACATTTTAAATTAACACCACGACAGTGGCTCATAGTAGATTCCTCTTACCTAACTACAAATATCTAGGTAATCCTAGAAATTCACTGGGGGGAGGGGAGTTAGATGATGAAATACATATCAAAAATAAAGCTCAGGCCAGGCAGTGGTAGCACATGCCTTTAGTCCTAACACTCAAGAGGCAGAGGAAGGCAGAGCTCTGAGTTCCAAGGCCAGCCTAGTATACAGAGCTAGCTCCAGAAGACTCATAGAAACTCTGTCTTGAAAAACCAAAAATGAAGCTCTATTATACACAAGATTTAACATGCTGAATAATAAAAACTGTTCAAAATCAGCTATTTCAATGAGTGCAAAAGTATACTGTACTCAAATGACTAAACATTTGAGACTTTTTCACTCCTAGCTTTATCTATAGTTAAGAGTAAGCCATAAAGACTGATGAACATGGGGGTGAAAAAAAACCCTATACTGAATGTGCTTCCTACACTGACCGTCCCAAGGCTGTCAGAAAAGCGACAAAGCCCAAAGTCAACAGTCCCCTTTTCAAACCTGTTCCCTAGTGACTATCAATCTAGGTACTTGCTAACTCTAAACACAACAAAGCTGCTGACATTTTACATAGCTTACCTTTTCTTTTTTTGCCTGAAAAACTGTGCTATCTATCCCACTCCTATCAAGAGGCTAAAAAGAAAAAAGAGAGAAAGAAATAGTGTTAAAATAGGTAGGAAACTGAAAAACTATTGTATCATGTAAGATTTAAAAGTTAACGTACAGAATTCAGAGGAGAAGAAACAGCAGATGGAATTCTTTTTGCATCCTGTTAACATTACAATAACAAAAAATGTTAACAAACTTAAGACTTTTTCACTAAATTCAAATTCTGCTGCATTATATCTCATTATGACTTCAAACTTTTACCGCAAGAGGGCTTGACATCTTTTCTAATGATTGCAATATCCGCCGTGCTGTTGAACTGGTCACACCATAAGACTGTACATTGAGCTGCTTAGCTTTCATCTGTCTTCTAACTGGAGCCTAGAAAATAAAAGTCTGTGTTACTTGCTGCAACATATAGTCCAAGGTACATATGTCATGCAATGAAAAAACAAACAAAATAGATATTCAAGACAAGATTACGCTAGCAGTGACTTATCTGCGAGGACATAGGCTATGCAATTATTGAAACCTAATTCTCTTGACAATTAAATTACTTTAATAATCAGAAGTGGAAAAAAAAAAAAAAACCAAAATGTACTTCTTTTAGGGTTTTATTGCTGTGAAAAGATACCATGACCACAGCAACTCTTATAAAGGAAAGCATTTAAATGAGGCTGGCTTACAGGTTCAGAGCTTTAATCCATTATTTTCATGGCAAAAAGCAAGATTGCTTGCAGGCAGACATGACGCTGAAAAAGGAGCAGAGCTCTCTATCTGGATTGGCAGGCAGGTAAAAGTGACTCACTTCCTCTAATAAAGCCACAACTACTTCAACAAAGCCACATCTCCTAATAGTACACCATTCCCTATGAGCCTTTGGGAGCCATTAAAACACCACAGCACTGTTCTAAAGAAAATTTTATCCATGTGTTCCAAGATGAGAATAGGATAATCCATAAAAATTTCTAGCAACATCTTAACCCAAATATTCAATAAAAAAAAAATCCAAACACATGGTAACAAATCAAAACACCTATAACTCTGAGTATTAAATAATATTTCAGTAGAATTTAAAGAACTAGCAAAAAAAATTGAAGATTTTAAAGTAATAGAAATTTACACATTTGGGAGGCAGAGGCAGGCGCATTTCTGAGTTCAAGGCCAGTCTGGTCTACAGAGGGAGTTCCAGGACAGCCAGAGCTAACATAGAAAAACCCTGTCTCGAAAAACAAAAACAAAAAAACAAACAAAAAGAAAAAGAAAAGAAATTTACGCTTTTAAAACTGTGACTTAATTTACCATAGCTAGTACAACAAAGAGAGATTATTTCTTGAACAGCTTTAGATCGGATGTGAAAACTTTCTCCCCGAGGACCACCTTCCAAAGGAAAAAAGCTATCAATCCAACTATGGTGCCTATGAACTACAACTACCAGTACAGAATAACCTCAACTGCGAATCTTGTAGCTAAAAGCTCTCTAACTGGACTTAAGGCCCACTCAACAAGAGGGAAATCATGCCTCATACTGGAAACCTAGCCAAATACCCAAGGGTATATGTACTTATTATATACCCACAGGTAACTGTAGTTCTCATCATCTCTCATTAAGGAAACTTCTCTTTATAACAGACTCCATCCACTACCCACAACTACAATTGATCAAAATGTAGAGTTGTGGAGCCCAGTACCTCCTGATAACATCTGTAACATAACTTCTATACCATAGGCTCCAGGGATTATTGCAAAGAAGGTATAGAAAGACTGTAGAAACCAGAGGAACAGGGAGTTTGCTCTGAGACTATGTCTCCTAGAAATGCCAAGAGATGCTACATCCATTGCTGACTAAACATGGCCTTGAACAAGGATGTCACCAATAGACATTCTAACATGGAAGGAGGAAGGCTCACAAGGCTTCAATTCCAGACAAATTATAAGCAGCTAAGGATCACTAAGATCAGAAGAAATTGTCTTTCCTAAGAAAAAGCACTCAAATTGGTCATCTAATACCAAATGGTCAGCCCTTAGATATGCACATACAAGTAACATATGACATGCACACACATAACAAAGAGGCAATGTATTTGGAAGAGTTAGGATCAAATGGGAGAAGTTGGGGGAGGGAAGGGAAGAAGAAGAAATACACAATTGGGGTTAGGGAACAAAGCCTTGACCTTAATACAATCTTACCAATTTCAATAAAACACTCTTTTTTTCTTCAAAGATACATTACAGCATCCCAACCATGTGGACTCCACAAACCTGATGTAGCTAGCATGATAACTAATATCATCTTAAAAATATAGCCTAATGTTTTCCCTCTGTTTTTTGAAACAAGACCTCTCTTACAGTCCTGAAATTCTCTGTAGACCAGACTGGCCTAGAACTCAAGAGAGATTCACCTGCCTCTGCCTTGCAAGTGCTGGAACTAAGAGAAGTACTGCCATGCTTGGCCAGCCTAGTTGTTCATAAATAGCTTATATTTAAAACGACCACAATGACTGTAATAATGTTTTTCAATTTTGTCAAATACATCAATCGATTTTCAAAAGAGCTGTGATATTGTATTTAAGTCTTAAGAACCTGGTGTCTGTTAACGACTGTGAAAACAAAACCAAGGAAACATTCAAATATCCACCAGGAAAATAGAAGTCTGTTTTTTTTTTTAATGGAGTCTTCTAGCTTCTAATGACCCAGACTCAGTAAATCAATAAAATTGAACCCAATGACAAATCTTTAGTGTTTCCTAGCTCTTACATTCTACAAAAGAATTAACAGGTTTCATCCCAATGTCACTTGCAGAGCTGGGGGTGTAGTTCACAGGCAGAGTACTTCCCTGCCAGCAAGCCACTCTGAATTCGACCCCTCAGCATGTAAAAAACAAACAACAACAAAACCATAAAAACTCATCAAATTTCAATTATAAGTATTTGGAAGTCTATATAGAGGAAGATTCTAAGGATAGACCAGATAGGCATATCTGGCACTAAAAATTGTTCAATATCTTCAATAAGAGAAACTGACAGAAGGAAAAAAGACTTATGAATTGTTTGCAGATTTGTATCACCTTAACATCTAACAAGCTCAACTTTTTATTTTTCTTCCTTTTTTTTTTTTTTTTTTTTTTGGTTTTTTCGAGACAGGGTTTCTCTGTGTAGCCCCGGCTGTCCTGGAACTCACTCTGTAGACCAGGCTGGCCTCGAACTCAGAAATCCGCCTGCCTCTGCCTCCCAAGTGCTGGGATTAAAGGTGTGCGCCACCACCGCCGGCACAAGCTCTACTTTTAACTGAAGCTTATCAAATATAGTATAATCCAGCTTCCCCTTTAGAATAAGCCACCTAAATAACCTCCAACATTAGCCTTTCTATTTTAACAAAACAGCTCTCAGACAGGAGGTATTAGCATGTGTTTTTAATCCTAGCGCTCGGAGGCGGTGAGTTCGAGGGCAGCCCAATCTACAGAGCAAGTTCCAGGATAGCCAGGACTGTTACAGGGAACCCCCATCTCAACTGTTATACACACTCAGAAATAGATTAATACTTTTAATAAGAATTCCCATCAGAAAACCAAATTATACCCTAAAACAAAACCAAATCTTCAAATATACTCATTTTAATGTTTTCTCTATGCTTGCCCTCTCCAAAAGCTTCCATATAGTATCTCCTATCTTTTAAGTATAAAGTATTATAAGATAAAAATGCCACACCAATTTACAAATAAGTAAAATTTATACAGGAATTTCTTTCATGTTCTATAGTAGTCAGCATAAAGACCTTGAACATACAACTGTCCTGTTGAGGCAATCTTTTCATGCACTGGGTGAAGGTGTCTCTGTCCTTCCTTACCTGCCTAAGGCATTCTCTGATTGCCTTTACTAAAGAGCTAAAGGCTTATAGCTAGGACTTTTAGGCAGAAATAGGAACTCTGGGAAAGAATTCAGAGGCCAGCAGGTTTCACCAGTGGGACATGAAGGTGTAAAGAACAGGTGCTGGGACTGAATGAGAGTAACAGGCCAAACAAAATGTGGATTAAAATAAAGCAGTTAAGATATTCAAGGTAGCCGGGCAGTGGTGGCGCACGCCTTTAATCCCAGCACTTGGGAGGCAGAGGCAGGCGGATTTCTGAGTTCGAGGCCAGCCTGGTCTACAAAGTGAGTTCCAGGACAGCCAACAGCCAGGGCTACACAGAGAAACCCTGTCTCGAAAAAAAACAAACAAACAAAAAAAAAGGAATGTAAGCACACTGTCCTTGACTGGAAATACTACTGTACTTCTTTCCCAATATGTACACTTGGTACATTTTTACATCTCCTGTACTAACTAGAAACTGCAGCCTGATGTTTTGCAGGAATAGCAGTGAGGTAACCATATTCTTTTACTAATCTCAGAGGGATAGCATTCAGCCTTCCATCAGAAAGCCAGACACTGTGTGAAGATTTATACAGATTATACAAATGTGCAGTATCAGGTGAGGTTATCTAGTAGATGAAAATTCTTATCAAGCATGAAGGATTTTTGTCAAATGTCTCATATGTTTTTTTTTCTATCTCTTCTGAAAAGAACAGATTACATTCATTTTCAAATACTGGGCAAATGGCCCATTTCTAAGATAAACCCCACTTGGCCATCATGATATAGGATTTGAACTAACTTACAAATATATCTGGTGAAAAGATGCCTACTATTAATGAAAAATGTTGGTCTGGAGCTTTCTTGCAATATTTCTGCTCTTCTCCCCTTCTACTGCAGGAAGCTGTGAAATCTTCATTTCTTTCTTACTTGTTTAGTAGAATTAACCACTTTTCTTGGCTGGGAGGTACTTCAAATGAATTAGGTATACTGAAGAAATAATTCTATCTATTCTTGACCAATATCAAGCCACAGGAAATACTAAATCTAACAAAACGTGTTCACAGTCCACATACTATATACAAAACAGTCATGAAAGAAATCTTAAAAGCTCCTAAATAAATGGAGAGATACACCATCTTCTTGGATTGAAAAACTTAATTTTGTCATACAAATTTTCCTCCATTTGATTTTGTAATCACAATCAAAATCCAGACAGCCACTGCAAAAATCAACATGTTCTCAATTTTTATGAAATTTTAAGAACTACAGAAAGCCAAGGACTCTGCTGTAGCTGAGTAGATTAAGTGTCTAACCCATTCATAGCCTTCAACTCAAGGACCAAAGGGGGTTGGGGGGATATGGGAAAGACAAAGCAAGCTTGTATAAAACAATTAAGAGAACGGCATTACAAGACTTTCTCTACATCAACAGCTATCAAGACAAAGTACCAGCATAAAGACAGATAAAAAAAAAAAAAAAAAAAAGTTGTGAAACTGACCTTTTGCAATTAACATAATGGAGAAAGGAGTCTTCAACAAATGGTATTTAGAACAAATGCGCAAATGTAAAACAGTTCAATGTTGATACACACTTTATACCAGACACAAGTCAACTCAAAATAAATGACAGCTCTAAAGCCTAAAAAAAAACTATGAAATTTCTTCAAAACTACTGTGACATTGAATAATATATAGAATGTCTTATAAAAGATACTAAAAGCATAAAACAGAAGAAAAATAAAATATACCAACTAATCACCTATAAAACACACATCTCATTAAAAAAATTAATAACAAGATCACAAAAAGTAAACCCTCAAAATTCATCAAGAACACAACCCAAATTTATAATGAACAAGATTTGTAAAATTTTAAAAATTACAAAAACTTCTGGGCCAGGAGTGGTGCCTTTAATCATATACTCAGGAGGCAGAGGCAGGCAGATCTCTGTGAATTCAAGGCCAGCCTGGTCTGCAAAGCAACTCCAAGAAACAGCCAGGGCTCTTTTACACAGAAAAACCCTGTCAGGACTAAGGCACAGTGATATAGATATATCGCATCAGTTCAAGTCAAAAGGCTACATACAGGATAAATTCATTGAACATTATGACAAAGCCCTAAAAACAGACAGGTAAATGACCCCCAGGGACTGACTATACACACTGATGGTGGGAATATCTAAGATGTTTTGTTGCAATGAAATGTTTTTTCAACATGTGAATTGCAGTAGTGACAAAACTGCTTTATCACAATTCAAATATGATAAAACTAAGGCAATTAATGTGTAATTTTTACCAGATTTTAAAAAGTGAAACTGTCATACTGCCTACTAACACACACATCTCATCAGTATGTTCACTGCTGTTAAAATGTTCTCATACCCTGAATTTTTAAGTCTCACAGTTCTATAATTCGTAAGGTTTATATAACTCAAGATTCATATAATTCAAGTCTTTTGGGATTTAGTAGTCAGTGTCTAGTAATATGAAAGTTTATCAACAATCCTACTCAAACTAACCTGGTACGGTGTACTTCGTACTTTATTCTGTCTTACAGCAGCAGCTGCCCCACCATATGTTGTTTTGCCAGGATAAAAAGGAGAGTCTCCAAGCTGACTTGTTTTAAGAATTGAAGAATTCCCAAGTGACTGCATAGAAACACAATGAGAAATTATGCACAAAAATACTCAACATTTTGTGATTATATCCATTATAGTCAGTACTCACGGTGGAAAGTGTTCCAAAGGCAGACAAGTTGAATGCTGGTTTTTTGGAGCTGATGGCAGTATGCTGTGAGAGTGAATGAGAACGTTCTGCTTCGGGGGACCACAAAGGTGGTAGGGAAGTGTTCTTCGAAACAGCTATATCTAAAACAAAAAATTGTAATCTGTAGTAATAGCGCCAATTTTAAGACCCTAAAGCCCAGATTTTTATCATATATTTATAAATAAAAATGAAAGTTAAAAACTAAAATTAAAAAATAGGCAGTGGAGACTCACACCCTTAATCCCAGAATTTGGAAGGCAGAGGCAGGTGGATCTCTGTGAGTTTGAGGCCAGCCTGGTCTACACAAATGAGTTCCAGGACAGCAAGGGCTTACACAAAGAAACCCTGTCTCAAAAAATAAACAAACAAATAATACTAAAGGAGGGCTGGAAAGATGTCTCAGCAATTAAGAACATTCACTACTCATGTAGAAAAGCTGGGATTCAGTTCCCAGCAGCTACCCAACTTGGAATTCCAGCAATAGTTAATCTGATGCCTTCCTCTGGCCTCTTTGGGTACCTGCACATATACGATGTACAAAAGCTCTTGCAGGTAAACACATACACATAAAAAATAAACCTTAAAACAAAACAAAAAAGAAAAAAAAAAACCACCTAAATTAGAATGGTCTCTACTCCCTTAATCCTAGTATTTAACAGGCAGAGGCAAGTAGATGTCTATCAGTTCAAGGACAGCTTAATCTACATAGCAAGTTCTAGGTGGCCTTGGTTACAAAGACTTTTTCTGAGAGAGAGAGTGAGTGAGGAGACAGACTGAGAGATTTATTCTTGTTGACAAAACTCCTTACTACCAGGTACCAAGAGTACCTTTCTCAGAAGCTCTTGAAGAGAACCCACTGGTAGTTGAGATGTTATCATCATCATGCTGAGAGGTAGAATCTTTAATCTCCTTCACGAGGGAAAATCCAGAACTGCCGATTGGGAACGCAGAGGACGTGGACGGCTGACAGTGCAAAGCAGGAGATTCCAACACAGAGAAATTCAGATGACTCCGATGAAGAGAGGGTCTTGTTAACACATCTGGATAATTTGAAGCAGTACTGGTCGTTGATGGTTCTTCAAAGAATAGTTAACATTATGAGTAAAAACCAAGAAAGAGCAATGCACTAGCACAATAAAAGTCTTTACCACATTTACATTTTCAATGCCAGCCTGGACTCCAAAGCAAGTAATACACTTTCTTAAACAGACTTTTATCACTCAAGACAATTTGAAGTATGAGAGCTGAAATACAACTATTTTTTTCCCCAACTGACTAAATCTATTCACATGTTTATATTTCTTGAGTAAGGCTACTCTTACAATGATCAATACTAATCTTTACTCTAGCTAGGATATAGCAATCAGGATACAGGAGTGAAGTATTAAACTTTACTGTTTTCCAAAAGGCTAGTGTTTATTATGTTCTAAAACAATTTCTTAAATACGCTCATTTTCCTCTCAAATGAGATGTCATTTTCATGCCTGCTGATTTCAAGAGAGCTCCCCTCTTCTCTGTGATATGAGACTTTTCTGAACTTGCACACATTTTAAACACTATGCTTTTAAGAATACATCCCTATGTTATTCACCTGCCAACTTCACTTTATTACTCTTTTCCAGAATCTCTCTAACCAGCTTCCTGTATATCTTCAAGAATCGTGTTTACAGTTCCAAAAGAATTCTTCTTAGAATGGAATTAACTAAGACCAAACCAATATAAACATGTATACAACTAGAAAAAACGTGTGAAAAACTATTTTTAAACCACAGAAAACAGCACCAAAAGAATCAAGTTGGGGGGGGGGGGGCCTTAGAGCCTCAGTTGATAAAGTACTTATCTAGCATACAAAAGAATTCAATACATTTGTGTAGTGGCACACATCTGTAATTTCTGCACTCATGGGGTTCAGAATTCAAGGTCAATCTTGTTCTATAGGATAAACCTGGCATATGTGAGACTCAGTACTGAAGTCCTAGTTGGAACAATATGCCAGGTACTAAGGGAGAGGTAGTAAAAAGGCTTTGTTCTACGGAAACTTTCAGCTTTGTAAGATGAAGTTCCAAGACAGTATTCACAAAAGAAGCCTATGCAATGAACTATACATATAAAACTGATGAATTATTTCATATGTATTAAGTACTTTACCACAATTCAAACAAATCTTTCTCCAAAAAATAAGATACAAACCAAGCATGGCAATGACAAATTGTTTAAAAGTGAAAGGAAAAATGGAGAGGTTGTGTCTTGAAGTTCTCTCTCTCTCTCTCCCTCATCCCCCCCCCTCTGTTTTTAACTCTAATAAAGGGATGGGGCTCACTGTGAAGAACTTGTTACTAGCATGCAAAAAAAGCCTTGGGTTCAATCACAGACACAAAAAACAATCTGGAAGAATATCTAAATTGAATTAAACAGAATGTTACAAAATGTTAAGAAAAATATTAGTTAAAATTTAGAAAGCTACTTGTATTGACATTAAGTATCACAAAAACTTGGCACAAGTAAACAACGTAAAGTAACTAAAAATTGCCAGATATGGTGGCACACACCTTTAGTCCTAGCACTCAGGAGGCAGAAGCAGGCAGATCTGAGTTCAAGGCCAACCTGGACAAGGACAGCAAGGGCTATACAGAGAAACTCTGTTTCAAAAAACAACAACAACAACAAAAACCAAAATAATAATAATATCTAAAAATTAAACAAGGCAGGATAAAGCTTAGTGATAGAACACTTGTCTAGCATGCACAAAGCTCTGGACTCAGCCCTGAGGAATAGAAGCTGAACTATTTATAACTGTTTTGTTTGTGCTTTGGCTTTCCCGATGGCTGAATCCAGAGCCTGTCTTACAGGTAAAAGCAACAGGACCATTTCGTGCATGAACAGAATCTACTAAATCCAGTCTATGTAGTTTTTGCTGGTTAAAATGGCTCTTTCCCCTCCACACCAGGCTAGATAAAAGTTACAGGATGAGATAACCCTATAACTTACAGATTCACACTGGTCATCAATGTTTCTAAGATGATGATAAATCATGATAGTATATATAAATCAGATAGTTGCCCAAAAATGTAATTCACAGCTGACTCATCTACTAGATATGCCACTATGGTGCTCTTAGTGGTCTGAATTCTCACTGACATGTACATTGAGGTTTTCCTTCTTGGTCTATTCTACCAACCTACTGGATAAAATCTTACCAACACTAAGAGCCAAGATAAAGTAGATGGCTTGGATGGTAACTGTGCTCACTATGCAAACATGAAAATCAAAGTTCAGTACCCATATAAAAAGCCAGGTAAGGGTAACCCCACTACTGGGGAGACAAGAGACAAAAGGGATCTATTCCTAGGGTTAGCTAACCAACCAATCTAATCTCTTAAAAAAAAAAAAATGTTGAAGAACTGAAAAAGATGCACAGCGTTGGCCTCTAACCTGCAGATGCATATGCACAGGTACTTACACAAAAATGTACACACTCATACGACACATACACAAGTCAACACAACGAGGTCTCACACAAGTCAACACAACGAGGTATAGGGGCAGAATGCTGTAAGGAAGAAACTTGAAATGCCCACAATTCTGTTGAGCTACTTGAATGTTCAATACTCTCCAGCCCTGTTTTTACTATTAAATTCTTTGTAAAACTTCGTATTAGTATACAACATTCAGGACTACCACATAAGCTATTTTTAGCTTTCTACATTGACACTAATTTAACAGTAATGTTTCTAAATTATTTTGAAAACATACTTTACATTTAAATGTTTCATATTAATAAATGCAAACAGATTTTTGGCTCTAGCGAGGTCTATATTCACTTTTGTAAAAAAAAAAAAAAGTTATCAGTGGTACTTGACTCTATACACACTGACTGCAGAAGCAAATAAATGTCTTGAGAAAGAGCAGGGAGGATTGTAAGAACTATCTGGGACTGACAGGGTTAAGATAGGAGCAAAATCAAATCTAAGAAGTGAAGGAAAGGAAACAATGCTGCTTCGAAATGGCTAAAGATACAGCTCAATGTCAGAGTGATTGCCTAGCATCTGCAAAAGCCTAGGTGCTATCCTTAGCATAGTGGCCTGAAACCTTATCTCAGTAGAAACATGTACATTCTTCAAGTTTTACTTATTGGATTAACATGTATGAAATCTTACCAACATTAAGAGGCAATATTAAGCACACTGTAGCATTTTGTAGTTTTTAACCCCTATAATTTGAATTTAAAATTTGCAAAGATATAATGATTCACATGTCACAATCTACCAAGAAATTTAGTAATTTAATAAAATATAAGTTCTAATTAAACTGTGATCATAAAAACACAAATTTTATTTATATATACACATATAAATAAAAATTAGAAACACAGATTATTTAATCCTTACTAGTAAGCTCATCAAAATGGGAATGGGGCTTCTGCTACTATGGGTACACTAGTGCTCACCAGAAATCTCTTATCAAAAACCAGAAGGCCTGGGCCCCATTGGACAGCCAGGAAAGTACAATGGAAGGAACCACCTTAAGAGATCTACCAAATAAAGCCTCAATGGTGCTGGTGGTAATATTTGAAAAAAAAATAGAAAATTTCCAAGACTGTGTGAAACCGAGTACTACTACAGTATTCTGGTATATGTCAATGTAACCAAGCTGGAGTCATTTGAGAAGTGGGAACCTTAACTAAGAAAATGCACCCACCAGAGTAGCCTAGCCTATGGGCAATTCTATGGCACATTTTTTTCTTTTTCTTTTTTTTTTTTTTGGAGGGGTGTGGGGGTGGAAGTGGAGGGAAAGGTTAAGACAGAGTTCTCTTCAAACTCAAGTGATTTCATCTGCCTCTGCTTTCAGAGGGCTGGTGCATTTGCTCAGTGGATGGTATGGGAGGGCTCAGATCACTATGGGAAGTGTCACCCCTGGAAATGGAGGTCCTGGGGATATAAGAAATCATGCTGCACAAGCCAGTAAGGAATATTTCTCCATGCCTTGACCTCCCTCAGTATGATGTTTATCACAGCAATGGAAACCCAACTAACTAACACTAGACTTAACATTTTCTTTTAAGTAACCATTCTTTCAAGCCCATTTTACTATTTATCTTTACAGGCCAACTAGATAGGAATATACATTACTAACTACATCAACATTAACAAGTCATACATCTATGTTAGTTATTTATTCAAAAAACATTTTAACTATATCTGTCAAAAATCACAGCAGATAAAGGGGATTGCAAGCCTAGTGATCTGAGTTCAATGCCTGGGAACTCATATAAAAGGAGAAAGAGAGAACGGACTCCAAGACACAGCCATCTTTTATCTCCACACAAAACACTGTGCTAGCTAGCCCATGTGTATATACACACAAAATAATATTACTTTAAGACTACTCAATAAAACATACTCAGTGTGACCCTGATTCCACATGTTCCATATATGAGTTATATACCTCTCAGTTAGATGCTCAGGTAATATAAAGACGTTTAAATTAGGAAGAAGACCTCTGCTTTGTAACCAAACACACACTATTTACCTTCTGTGTTACTGCCTGCGGGCTCAGGGGTGATTCTCCCATCATCAGTGTTTGTGTTCTCATCCGCATAAATTGCACGCTCATCTTCTCTATTTTCTGGCCAGGGTGGAACTTCATCTGCATCTGGTGAACAACTACAGGCATTTTCACTCTTGTTGAAGTATCTTTGTAGCCACCCTGGTACAATATTCTTAACGGATTCTGTAACTCTGCTAAGAATGCCCTGTTGGAGAAAACATACATAAGACTATTTTAGAAAATGTATTGTTGTAAGTACTTACAGAAAGTCATGCCAAGGAAAACACACAAGTGTTTCCAACAAAATTTACTAAGATTCAGTCTGTAATGGTATGACATTATACTGTTTAGTTGAACCATCAACTAACCAAGATCTAGATTTAGTAATAGGTAGGTAGTACATGTTTTCATCCTTCTGTATCTTAGTACATTAAAAGGCACACTATAAACCATTTCAATGATTATTTTGTGCCACATTCTTTAAGAAAGACAAAAGAACTAGAAATATGGTTAATGTAGCTGGTAGAGTGCTTGCTTCTCAAGCTTGAGGCCTTGGGTTTAGATTCTTCAGCAATACCAAAGTTAGAAAAAATAATAATTAAGCAAAGAAGACTACAAGAAATCCCCTACAAAATAGGAAAAATAATTAATCCAACATAAATCAAACTCAAGAAATAACCTAAGACCTCTTTCTGGTAATAAATTTTATATTATAAAATCTTTCCTTTAAAAATCTTAATAGCTTTATTGTGACAAAGCTAAAGGAAAAAACATATTTGGTGTAATGTTGCATTTCACATTCACTGCGGCAGCAGTGGGAATCTTCTAAGTAATTTTCACAGATTGGTCAACTGAGTACTCAAAATCACTTTATGTAATGAGAATAAGGTACTTTATGAATGAAGAGTCGGGAACACAGCCCAATCTCCAGTTCCATAAGAAAACCAAGGCAATGGATGAAGACAAAACAATGCAATGCCACTGAGTAGCATGCCCAAGATACAAGCATGTCTATATGTATTCAAATGGAGTAAGAGCATGAGCCATGGCATCCTGGAACCTATGGCAGAACTTGAATACCAACCTCCCTTTGATTTACTCTAAGAACATCCATCCCTGCCTACTATTGCCCATTGGAACAACAACAAATATCAAATTAAATAACATGAATGTACTTTTCAAGGTTATCACAGAAACATGTGCTGGTAATTCTACTAATAAGGGAAAGAGCTAGCACAAGCAAGCTGGGGTATGGTACTCAATCTCAGGCATAAATTTTACTCATGAAGCAGCATCAATTAGGCTTCAGAGAATCACAGAAAAGAGGGCTTAGCAGATTCAAAAAGAAATTAAAGTCAAGGCATAATATATAATTCTACTTTGGAAGCAAGTCCAAAACAATTAAGGCTTTAAAATTTCAGTCAAAAGATGGAAGATCTTTCTGAAACAAATTCTTGAATGCCAAAGCTTTATTTGGAAAGGTATAAGTAACAATTAATAAGTATTACATAAAATTACTCTCCTATGTGTTCTCCAAACAAAAATACAGATCTATATGGTAAACTATCAAACATTAAAGCCAATGGTTCTAGAATATTCATTCTAAAGAACACAAATTCATTGTTTCCCTTTTTTATATCGCAATACATAGTACTAATTACTTTAGAGAGAAATGACTGTGGATCTAAATCTAATGTTTATAAAGCAGACAGATTAACAGCTAACACTCTCCTCCTGTTGCAAAAAGTGCTTACGAAATAAACTATACTATGCTTAGAAATTGCATTTTGTCTCACCAAGTCACACATATAGCACCATTAAGTACCTCAATGATCAAAAAACAAAACTGAAAGCCAGCCAGGCAGTAATGGTGCACACCTTTAATCCCAGCACTTGGGAGGCAGAGGCAGGTGGATCTCTGTGAATTTAGGGCCAGCCTAGTCAGCTCCAGGACAACCAGGGCTCCACATAGAAAACCGTGCCTCGGAAAAAAAAAACAACACGCACACACAAACAGAGGGAGGGGAAGGTTAACCGGCATATCTAACCGTAGCGTAAGAATCGCAATGAATGACAGCTCAAAGAATAATAAAGAAGAATATAATGCAAACTGACCTGAAGCCATTAAAACTTACAACCCTTAAATTTCAGCAACCAAACATAACTCTTAGGTTGAATGACTGCAAGTCATGAAGAAAAAAATGAACTCTGGTCTAACATGTTCTGACTACAGCCTTTAGCTATAGGATGAGCAAAGACCTCAAGTCCTCCACAATGCTAAAGCATGAACTTTCAAGGTAGGGCTGGTTTAAGCCCTCCTCCTCCCAAGTGACTGATACATGATCAAGTTAGAGAACCACTCTATTTGAAGGGATTAGGAACTCAGTTGCACATCACAGGAAATTAAGATACATTTTAGAACCAGGTAGTGGATGTGGTGGTGGTGGTGGTGGCTGAAGCGGCAGCAGAGCACACCTTTAATGCCACCGTTGAGTGGCAGAGACAAGTGAATCTCTGTGAGCTCGAGGCCAGTCTGGTCTACAGATCAAGTTCCAGGACATAGAGAAACCATGTCTTGAAAAAACAGAAAACAATTTCTGAGTTCAAGGCCAGCCTGGTCTACAGAGTGAGAGTTTCAGGACAGCCAGGGCTAGAGAGAGAAACCCTGTCTCGAAAAACCAAAGAAAAAGAAAAACAGAAAACAAAGAAGAACAACAACAACAAAAATGGTACACAAACCAAGACACATTGCAGGAAAAGCCCCTCGTATAGTACGCAAACAAAAGCACACATATTTCAAAAACATATACGTCAACTGTCAGCTACTAATGAAAAGCTGAGAATAAAGATCAGGAGCTAAACTTCAGCCCGGGCTCCCTGAGATCTGAGAAGTGGGAGAGGGATAAAAGGAACAGAGAAAAAAAATATTCTTATGCAGGAAAAAGACCCCATGTCAAAAAGAGTTCTTCAGGTCTGCAAAGAAATGGATCAAACTTGATGGAAGGATGTCTTCCAAGCTGGACATGGTGGTGCACACCATAATCCTAGCATAAGGATGAAAGAGGAAGGGCCACAGTTGAAGGACAGAAAAGGCTACAGAGTAAGGATGCTTTAAAATTAAAAAAAAAAAAAGTTAAATTACAAAAAAAGAGAGAACACAAAACAAAGACTTCATGTAACTCCTACTTAACCAAATCAACTTCTACACTAAACAGTAATGAAAGTTTTTCTTCAGAACATCTCGAACTTCCAGCCTAGGGCAATCACTCCCTTCTATGGAGTGGCGCCCTTGCTTCCATGAGGTGGCCTCCAGGGCACACTACACACATGGTAAATAGACATACATGAAAAATGAAGATGGAGAATTAGAGGTCAGCCTAAGCTACATAAGACCCTCAAGAAGAGAGCCAGGAAAAGAGGAAACTTCTCCACATTTTCACTGAGAAGTTTCCCTAGAAAGAAGCATACAACGTGGCAATGCTTTAAAACAAAAAAATAAATATGTAAATAAAATAAAAAAAACCTCTAAAATTGCAAAGAACCACTACCCAACTACATGAAATATAAGTTTCAATAAAAAACACATAAGTATTTACTGGATTTAAGACTTCCAGCTTTATTGATTTCTTTCTTTCTTTTTCTTTTTTTCTTATTTTGAGACAGGGTTTCTCTGTATAGCCCTGGCTGTCCTGGAACTCACTTTGTAGACCAGGTTGGCCTCAAACTCAGAAATCCACCTGCCTCTGACTCCCAAGTGCTGGGAGCCCAGCCAGCTTTATCGATTTTAACAAGTTCTACTGTTCCATATATTTCTTCCCCTCAAAGACATGAAAAACCATCTTAAAGCAGAGTAAACAGAGCCACCCTCTACAGTGATAACAAAGACAACGACATAAAAAAAAAAAAAAAAAAGCACCCCCAATGCAAAATTCACAGTGCATTAAAAATGGAACTGTGATTTTTATCTGTGGCACTACAAGCAAGATCTACATACTAAGTAATTAAAAATAAAGTTAAATTGAAGATGAAAAGAGAGCTGGGCAGTGGTGGCGCACGCCTTTAATCCCAGCACTTGGGAGGCAGGGGCAGGCGGGATTTCTGAGTTCGAGGCTACCTGGTCTACAGAGTGAGTTCCAGGACAGCCAGGGCTACACATAGAAACCCTGTCTTGAAAAACCAAACCAAACCAAACCAAAAAAAAAAAAAAAAAAAAAAAAAAAAAAAAAAAAAAAAAAAAAAAAGAAAAGAAAAGAAAAGAAAAAAGAAAATAGTAAAAGTGAGCCTTTTGAAAAAATAATTAAAAAAACTTAAAATGTAACAGGAAGCTTAACCCATTAAAAGTCAATAGCAGTTAAACCCTAAGAGCTATCGCATATCTCACATTTCAATACTGAGACTAAGAATTTCTCAACCCACACTATGAAAAAGATAAAGCACAATCAAATAAATAGAAATATTTACAGGAGAGAAAAATGTTCTATTACACTTTTTCTGATAAAAAATTGTATCTGACATCAACACTGTAAATATACTTTCTTGCTTTTTAAGCACAGACAGAATTCCAGTTCAAGGCCAGACTAGCTAGGGATATATTAAAGGAAGCTTTTATCAGAAATATAAAAATTGAAAATACAGAATTATTACACTGTTCCCAAAATCCTGCACCTAATAAGATGGCTATCTTTGGTAGCATCTGACCAAAGACTTCATTTTACTTCAAGACACACACTTGTATCACTAGGACTTTCCAGGAAATGGAGACATAAATGGAGCTTTTTTGTTGTCATATTAAAAAACTAGTAAGGAAAAGTGGTAAGTGGTAAGATAACATGCTGGGATCTCTCACCTCAAGCAAGACAGACAGACAGACAGACAGACAGACAGACAGAGACAGAATCCACTTTCTATTCATCAATCAATTCAGAACTTTTCTACCTACATACTTAAGTGACTGGTACTTCTCAAGAAAAAGTCCTTTAAGAAGTTGTGATAAAGTTAGACTTTTGTCAAATTTTGTGATAAAGTTTTAGTGCTAGGTTTTCTAGTTTGGGACTAAGATAATCTACCTTCTTACAAAACAGGATAACTGATAGCCTGTTATTCCTCACTTAAGTCAGTGACCACATTCAACTGTTTAACAAGGTAGGGAAGGGGAGGAATCTCTAATCCATTAATAGTTTAGATCACTTTAGTTTGACTTTCACTTGGTAAATAAACAAAGGCCTTAAGTTTAGTATCAATTTGGAAAAGACTTGAGTAACCAGAGAAGAAAAAAACCTTGATAATTCTAAAAGACAGCAAAATGCATAGACCACTTAAAAATGTTGAAGTCAAGGTTCTATTTAATCACAACTTCATGTGAGTTCTACTATACTGAGACATTTTTTATGTCGTTTAACTCTTGATAATCTTCCATTTACAGATGACAAAGTTAAGCAGAATTTTATACCATTCAACTCTTCAGGTAGAACAGGGACTCAAACATTCTGAATTTATCATAATGTTTTTTGTTTTTTTTTTTTTTTTTGGTTTTTGAGACAGGGTTTCTCTGTTTAGCCCTGGCTGTCCTAGAACTCACTCTGTAGACCAGGCTGGCCTCGAACTCAGAAATCCACCTGCCTCTGCCTCCCAAGTGCTGGGATTAAAGGCGTGCGCCATCACCGCCCGGCCATAATGTTTTTAAAAACAATTATTTCTTTTTCTATATCTACCAAAAGCATTAAGCATCTGGGATATAAAGAATTATTTAGTATCTGGAATGAATAAAATATTGAGAAATACTACTCATTTCAAAGCTGAGAATACTCAGTATAACATCAAACGTTATACAGGACATACTTATTTGTGTCAAAAAAAAAATCATAAAGTACCAAAATAAAAAGTATCCTATAGCATAAACCTGGTTCTACAAACTCAGGTGACTGTGGCCCAATCTAGCCTTTGACCTAGTCTTAAAGCTAAATGGTTTTAACATTTGCCAAAGATCCTTCAAAAAAAAAAAAAAAAAAATTGCAGCCACAGAGCCTCAAAATAGCTGTTTCTTTATAAAAAGGATTCATCAACCCTTGATCTAAAAAATATTGATGAAAGGGGAATTCCTCCCCTTCCTCAGTTTTTTAAACAGTTGAATGTAGTCAGCAACTTAAACCAGGATGGTCAGGCTATCATCAGCCATCTTGTTTCTTCTGTAAGGATGAAAGATGGATTCCCTTAGCTCCAAGCCAGAAAATCTTTTAGCACCAAAAGAAGGGACAAAAGCAAATGGGTCCGTCTCACCAGGAGGTGGCAACAGATTCTTCCTGAAGTAAGTTTGCTCATGAGCTCAAGTGTTTTGTGGTTGCTGTTAGGAAAAGCAACCAGCTTACCCTTTCCGCTTAGCTACACACAACGGAAATGGAAAAGGAGACTCAACAGGAGAAAAGAACTCCCAACTAGAAAATAAGCATTTTTAAAAGTATCTGGGTTAGTAAGCATGAGATTTAAGCAGGAAGGTCTTAGGTTTTAAGGCCAGCCTGAGCCACACAGAAGGACCCTGTCAAAACAAAGCAACAACAAAAAAGCTAAAATGTAACTGGTTAATGGGGTAGGTGAAATAACCATCCTGCATTGTTCAGTTGTTTCTACACTTCTTGAGACAGCTTCACTCTATAGTTCAGACTAGCCTGGGGTCACTATGAAGCCCGGGCTGGCTTCAAATTTCTAATTCCCTGGCCTTAGCCTCTTAGCAAACTGTGATTTCAGGTATGTACCTCTATATCCAACTATGTCTACATGTAACTGTCACTCCCTTTACTTGGTTGATCAAGACAGTATTTTTCTAGCTCCACAACTTCAAGCAAGGTGGCTCTTTTTTTTTGGGGGGGGGGGGGGGATTTATGAGACAGAGTTTCTCTCTGTATAGCCCAGGCTGTCCTGGAACTCAAGAAATTCGCCTGCCTCTGCCTCCCATGTGCTGGAATTAAAGGTGTGTGCCACCACTGCCTTGCTCTTTTTTTTTTTTTTTTAAAGAAAAGTTAAAAGTAGAAATATGCTAAAGTTGGAGATGGCTCAGTGGTTAAGAACATCAACTGACAGCTCTTCCAGAGGTCCTGAGTTCAAATCCCAGTAACCACATGGTGGCTCACAACCATCTGCAATGGGGTCTGACGCTCTCTTCTGGTGTGTCTAAAGAGAGTCATAGTGTACTTATATACATAAAATAAATAAATAATTTTTTAAAAAAAGAAAAGAAAAATGCTAAAGTTTAGACATTTCCCAGAAGACCTAAACCATAAGTTAAAAGGGGAAATCAGAAGTCAACTGAACAGGAGTCACAGGTGACTGCAGTAGCTCTTCAGCCTGACATTTGCTGTCCTACATCCACCAAAAAGTGCCAGGCTGCTTACTCTTATTCTAACCTTCTACTGCACAACCAAAGGCTTCATTCTGCCAAGAGGCCCTGGACACTTATCAAACATTAGTATGAAACATGCCATGTCATGAAGCTCCTTGATAGATCCAAGATGATGACTCAGCAGCTGCTGCAAAACAACCAGTTAACAAGCTCTGCTAGGAGAGGACAATGACATCCACTAAGTTCCAGGTAAGACTAGTTACTTTAAGACAGAATCAAACTGAGCTGTATTCTTTTATTTAACTCTAAATACTTTTTTTTGATCAATTCTGCCAAAGAAAGAGATATCTTTAATTCCAGTTCAAAGTTAAGATGTATTTACTTTTTAAATTACATGACTGAGGCAAGAAGCTAATATTTTACATGTCTTAATTACTGAGCTCTGCGGGGTGGTGGTGGCACACGCCTTTAATCCCAGCACTTGGGAGGCAGGGGCAGGCGGATTTCTGAGTTCCAGGCTAGCCTGGTCTACAGAGTGAGTTCCAGGGCAGCCAGGACTACACAGAAAAACCCTGTCTTGAAAAACCAAAAAAAAAAAAAAAAAAATTACTGAGCTCTAAAACCATACAGCCTGAAACCTGCATCAGCTCTAAAACACTTTGGGTTTTAGATGAATACACTTCTCTCTCAAATTGTTTTTTTTTATCTAAATACATTTTAAAATAAGCTGTGATTATAATGTTGCCTTCTTTCTAAACTCTATCCAAGCTATCCATTTCTCTGCTCAAATTGTTTTCATTTTCTTTTAACAAGCATTCAGAAGTGATTGTTACTCTTAGGAAAAAAGTATGTTTGTCTTAATGTCCACTGTACAGTATTAGGTAAAGTAAAATGGCCAGGCTCGTGACCTGATTTTAATCTTAAAATCTGCTTTCGAATACCCCTGGCTCCTCAGCATTCTGTACACATCTAGGGAAAATGGTAATATGCCAAGGTTTCCAATCAAGGACAAATAACTTCTTAATACATAAACCACAGCTTTTACTATTCAAAACTTTCCCTACCTTTTTAAAATCTCGAAAGTGATATAATTTAACATTACCAAGCAAAACGCCAAGTATTCAATTTTAGCACTAGCCAGAATAAAACAAAAAGTCTACATTTAAGAGTAAGCAAGAGTGAGTTCCAGGACAGCCAGGACTACACAGAGAAACCCTGTCTTGAAAAACCAAAAAAAAAAAAAGAAGAGTAAGCAACAACAAGCTGGGCAGTGGTGGCGCACGCCTTGAATCCCAGCACTTGGGAGGCAGGGTCAGGCGGATTTCTGAGTTCGAGGCCAGCCTGTCTACAGAGTGAGTTCCAGGACAGCCAGAGCTACACAGAGAAACCGTCTCGAAAAACCAAAAAAAAAAAAAAAAAA
>JANHMN010000006.1:16119987-16155587 GCA_030674055.1 Rhabdomys pumilio | reverse complement strand
AAAAAAAAAAAAAAAAAAAAAAAAAAAAAAAAAAAAAAAAGAGTAAGCAACAAGTCATTTATTAGCCAGCCCTTCTTCAATAAACTTAAAATACACACTTCCTACTTTTTTAACATTTTAATTCTCACAATTTTTAATAACTGAAAATTTTCTCTGAACCAAACATCTCATTTACAACAGGGTTCGACTTTTTTATAAACACCCCAAAAGCGGCACGGTGGCTTAACTATAAGATTACCAACACTCCTGGTGAGCCCGAAATATCTTAAACTTCTAGAAAACGCCCAGTATTAAAAAATGTGTTGTGTAAGATCACAGCTGAAAACTGGTCAACTGTACAGTGGCTGATTCTGGTCTTCAGAATACAGAGCGGGGTGGAGAGAAGAGAGGGAAGAATCGCGCATCAGAGACCAGACGTAAGAGCGGCGAGGGACTTTCAAAACGCCTCAGCGCCACATAACTATAACTCAGTTAAGAGAGGAAAGGATGAGAAGCTAAACCAGTGTGTGTTCAGATCTCGAAAGGCCAAGCAGGCAGACGAGGGGACCGAACTACCATTAATGATTTGATGCGGCTAAAACCGAATTATTTCACGATCTGGGTAACAGCGCCCCCTCCCCAAGTCTCTCCGGGCCGGGGTGGCAGATAAACCTCCCCACGCATCCTGAACCCGGGAACACTAGAAAGAAAAAGCCTGCCAGCGGATGGGCCTGTTACCACATCTTTCCCTTGTTCCCTCACGAGGTCGTGAGAAATACCATCAAACCCCCAAAACCCGCCAAAAAAGATGCCCGAGTATCCGAAGCCTGGAAATTCTTTTCCCGCCCTGCGCCCGCCAGGGAAAGCCCTTGGGCGGGAGGGCAGGGAGAGGCCGCTTGCATCCCACGTGTGCGCCGCCAGGCCGGGCCAGGCTCTACCTACTTCCCGTCGCCACCCCGGCCCTGCCTCAGGCCCCTCCACGTGGGGCGCCGGGGCCTCGCACCGCCCCCCACAGCGGCCGCCCGGAGCCGCCCAGTCGCGGAGTGCGGGTCCCGTACCTGGTGTTGGGGTCGCCCCTGCTGGTAAGGCTTCACTGGCCCCTGGTGGCAACGACGCGTCCGGATCTTGCCGCCGCCGCCCCCTCCTATGCCTCCGGCTCCTGAGGCCATGGCGGAGCCTGGGCGGCCTCCCACTACCGCTCCCGGGCGGGAGAGGCAGAGGCGGCGGCCTGAGGGCCTCCCCCGCCCGGCCCTAGGCGACACACAGACACAGCGAGAACCGCGAGGGAGCGAGCGGGAACTGAGAGTGCGCGCGGCGAGGAAGGCGGTGGCGGCTGAGGGCCCCGAGCTGGCTGAGGACCGCCAGCCGCGTGCGGACCCCCGCGTCTGTGTTTGTCACCGTCTCTATGGAGATCTCCCGCCGAGGCCGGCGCGAGCAGCTCCGGGCGCCGCTGAGGCCTAGCTCGACCGCCCGCTGCTGGAGGCTCCTCTTCAGCGGCCCTGGCCGTCGCTGCCGCAGTCCAGGCCGCCGGCGCCGCCCGCCAACCCCTCCCCTGTGCGCGCTGCGCCCGCCCCGCCGCCGCCACCGCCGTCGTGGTCCCTGCAGTCGTCGTCGCCGCCGCTCTTGCGCCTTTTACCGCTGTTGAGACCGCCACCGCGGTCGCGAGCCAGAACACCGTCACTCCTCGGCGACCGACGCGTCTGCATCATCACGCTGCGACGATGTGGGGGGATGGGCAAAGGAAGGAAGGGTTGGCCGAGCCCGCGCTCTCTGTCCCGGGTGCCTCTGGGAAATATAGTTTTTCGGGCAAGAATGCGGATTCTCGGAAAGGCAGACTGTCGCGGAAGGACACCGGCGGAGCTCCGCAGAAGCACAAAGCCCGGGTCATTTGGCGGCAGTTGACTGCTTGTTTAGAATCAGAATGGCGCTCGACTTGAAAACTGTAATCTCCCATTCATCAATTATAAACGGAATGGAAGTAAACAGTAAAATCAAAGAACGATAATGTATCACAATAGAAATTAAACTGCGTTTAAATTAACAGTAGCTGTGATCCCTAGGCCTAAAACAGGTAGAAAAGGCATTTGACTTCTGATTGGCATTTGGCAATTGTGGTGCAGACACGGGGGAATGACTAGTTAGAAGTTACCCTCAGCTTCGTAGTGAGATTCTGTCTCAACAAAAGCAAAAAATACAACTTCATTACTGTTTCATTAAATATATAAGGGCTTTGTTGTCAACACTCATAGTGCTGGCATTCTGAGTTGCTTCACTAACAGACTTGCCCTTGGATGACTCTACTAAATAGGAGCTTTAAAATCCACCTTATAAAATTGTGGGGAGCTAGTGCGGTCATCTGTGTAAACCACTCAGTAGATTTCCTGGTATACGAGAAACGCAGTAAATGATTGCAATTATAACCTATGCAATCAACACACATTAAGGGTGACTCATATATTCCTAGTAAACATAGATTTGCTTCAGTTAGTACTATAGTTAGATGATTAAACAATGTACCCTCAAAGGCTGAATACACAATATTAAAGATGCACGCATTAAACAAAAGGTCTGTGTGATCATGTGATCCAGCCTAGTTATTCAGTGGACTATATGGAGACCAAGAAAATTTAAGGGGCACCATTAAGGGTATCAGTTTGGAGTCTGGCTAGTGACACATGCCTTTGATCCCAGCACTCAGGAGTCAGATGTAGGTGGATCTCTGTGACTTCAAGGCCAACCTGATATACAAAGTGAGTTCTAGGACAGCCAGGGCTACATAGAAAACTGTCTTAAGGGGGGGGGGATGTAAAAAAAAGAGGGTGGATATCAAGTTGGGCACTCAAAACCAGGACTATAACCTAGTTTTTCCATGAAATAAGTAATTAAACGATTAGGAAGAAGGATAGATTATGAAGGATCATAGACTTAATGTTCTATTAGAGAACAGTGTTCTAACGTTTATAACTATAAAGTCAAATAGATTGTTTAAATCTGTCACTTACTAGCTGTGTGGCCTTGGGGAGACTACTGATCTTCCTTCTAAGCTTCACTTTCCTCATCTGCAAATAGAATGAATATTTACCTCAATGGGGACATGGTTCTACTTATAATAGCTATACAGATAGAAAGCACTTAGTACCAACCAGAAATCCAATACCAAAAGTGATCTCCATGACCTTGCACCAGCCCACCCCCAAAGTATACAATTAAATCCCTATTGAAATCAAATTAATAAAACAAAACTTATAGTACCTTTGAACTTATAGTACCTTTTAGCATATCAAAGACCCTGTAGCCAGTTGGTACAGTCTGTGTCTGACCTTAACCCCTGAGACAAGTTACTGAAGATGATCAAAAGACTTCATTTCCTCTTCTTCCGTGCATGTCCTCCCTTCCCAATCTGCCTACACTCTCCAGGTCCGTTCTCTCCCCTAGAGCTACAAAACAAGCAGAACTGTTCATCACAGTTTTCCTTCTCATCCCAGCAGAATCAAATTTCCAGCATAGGCTAGCATCTGTTTCCTGGAAGGGACAATCTTCACAGCCAAGCTGTGAAAAGAAGTAACATCAGACAGGTCCTTACCTTCCAGATGAGATGGGAGGACTGTGGGTTGCTCAGCAAGGCCCTATCTCTCTCACCCTCAAATAAGTCAAGAAAGAATAAAGAAACAAAGGAAAGGTTATGTCAAAAAATTTGATTGAAGTTGGAGAAAACCTCAAAGCAGAAAATTGGTAGAATTTGAGGATTCATGAAAAAAATCCACATTCCTTTTAGGTTGGGTCTCAGTTAATTTCCTGCTTAAGAAAAACATACAGTGTTCTCATATCTGTATGGTTAGTTCACTGAAGACTGTAGCAAGAAAACAATGGCACCCAAGAAGTCCACATTATACCTGGACTGCTATTTAGAGCCAAAACAAACAGTAGGTCTCAATCCATGAAAAGAGGATTGTTGCCAGGGTCTCTCTGCCAACAGAGACCCAGATAACATTTGTTCTATTTTTCCCATTTAACATGGTAACTGTTTGTCAATTACAAATCAGTGAATAAGCAGTTGGCCTTCATCTGGCAGATGAAGAATAGCCATTAATTACAAATGAAATAGAGTTTCCTCTAACCCCAAACTGGACTGAAAATTAGTCTTTGTTTATTTTTCAAAAGGTAAAAAAAAAAAAAAAAAAAAAATCTCCAGGCAATAGAATATTCGTGAATGGCAACTGTGAAGTTTTTATGTATTTATTTTACCCTCTAAACACAAAAATAAGGTCTAGACTATAATGTCTATTCATGCAAATTTTTTCCATCAGATTAATGCTATATCACTACGATGTTCTGCATACATTTTCGTGTGATAACTGCTACCATGAACTTCATTAAATAGGAAGTTAAAAAGAAACCGGTCTGGTGGTACACAACTATAATTCCAGCACATGGCAGGTACAAAGAGAAAGATTAAGAAATTTAGAACCAGCCTGGGCTACATAGTGAAGTCCTGTCTCAAAAAGTAAATAAGCAAAAAAAATCAACATAAAGAATAGTGTGTGTGTGTGTGTGTGTGTGTGTGTGTGTGTGTGTAGTGTGTGTGTGTAGTGTGTGTGTGTGTGTGTGTGTGTGTGTGTGTGTGTGTGTTTCCTGTGTTGGATATAGGGTAAGAAAGTCAATGGTGATGGGAAAGTAGTTAAAGACACACATCATTATACTCTCATTGACTTACTTAGGTCTCTGGCTTTGGAGAATAAAGTAATACCTAACACTGAATGAATTAACTACACTATAGTCAGATTTTAATTAATTTTACCCATCTCACGATTGCAAAACTGTCATCAATTTGTTCCTCTTCCCAACCCCATATACCAGCATCTGCTAGGCTGCAGCGGATCATGAATTGAATAAACAATCATAGAATGTGATGCACATTTTTGTGACAACACATTAAGATAAAAACATCTCTTACATTCTGAGAGGCCAGAACTTCTGTTGGACCTCACAGCCAGAGTTAACGATCCACCTTGGGGTCACTGGAGACAGCTATCCTCCTGTATTTATTTAACCTGTTTATTTAACCCACCTTTAAAAGAACAATGTAACAACCAACCTTACTTGCCTTGGATTTTCCCACATAATCAACTTTTACAACCTAAGCTAACCCATAGCTGTAATCTTAAATCATGGACTCTTCCATGCATCTGACCCACAACTATACATGTATATCATTTGCTGAAGGCAGCAAATCGAGAAGCTGAAAGCGATCTTCTAAAACGAATACCCGTTCATGGGTACTGGTTGATAGACAAGTGATGTTTGTAATACTGTTTGTTATCTAGGTCAGGTGGGGGTCAGCTGGACCCGGTGACTTAATCCCTTGTAAAACTCTGTTAAAGATTTCTGTAGTGTTGCCATTCCTTCCCCATAGGATGCTTTTTGTGCAGTTCAATGAGTCCAGAGCAGAAGCCCTTTGTTAGAAGGGGAGTCACAAGGAACAGGCAGTAGAGAATTCAAATCTGAACTTGCTCTTGGTTAAATGACTAAGGGGAAATATTTTTATTTCTTTCCTTAATGTGACACTGCTGCATTATTGGTGACTTGGAATTATCACTACGGTGTTTAATGTATGCATATTTTGCCAGTGTGATGGAAATTCAGCTCTAGTAAATGAAATAATGATCAAATATACAATACCAATTTCATCCTAATGTTTAAGGAAGGTATTGAATCACCAGCTAGGATTAAGTGATTTTCTGGGGCTAGGAGATAACTCAGAAGTTAAGGGCAGCTCCTGCTTTTCCAGAGGACACAGGTTCAGTTCCCAGCAACCACATGGCACCTTACAACCATCTCTAACTTTAGTTCAAGGGGATCCAATGACCTCTCTGACCTTTGTGGGCACCAGGCACACAGGTGGTGCACATACATACAGCTAAGCAAAACACTCATAAAACAATTAATGAATCTAATTTTTTAATAAAGAAATCTATCGAGAACCTATAGGTTTTTAGTCTTAGCATTTGTTACGTTCATTCATAAACCTGTAAAACAGCCTCTGTCCACACAATGCACTGAAACTTAGCACTTGACAGAATTCTCTAAAAGTTTAATGTGATATGCTGTACCAATCACTAGCACTTAACACTAATCACCTATAAATGCCAATGCACATTATGGATTCCATCCCAACAGACAAATGGTCTACTGGTTCAGTTCAATTTCACTGTCTATAAAATACTAATCATCAGCTATATTAGAAAACTGGGCTCATCATTAACATTGGAAGTAGAAATCTATATCATTTCCAGATTTCAGTCTGCCAACACTAAGGTACCAGGGTTCTTTATTTTGGGGGGAAGGTACTTAGGTTAAATCCAGCATGCTAGGCAAATACTTTACTACTAGGCTATACCCCAGCCCTAGGACTGTTTAAAATGTTGTATGTGTATAACACAGGGAGTGGGTAGAAGGTGCAAGCACACCATTGTGCACATGAGGAGGTCGCCAACCTTCTGAGGTCCCCTCTCTCCATAGCTTCTGAGATGAAACTCAGGTCCTCAGGCTCACCCAGCCATTGTCTTTTGTGGATGTTTCATCTTGTAAGTTTAAAAACAAATTTTGCTTTATCATTTATTTCTTGGGGCTGTGGGGGAGATCAGGGGTGCCTGTAGAGGCCAGAAAAGGGTATCAGCCCCCTAAACTTAGACTTATAGGCAGTTGTGAGTTGCCCAGAGTAGGTAGTGGGAATTGCACTTGGGTCCTTCGCAAGAGCAGCTAGTGCTCTTAAGCCATCCAGCCCCTACTTAACTTTTTGACAAGGTCTCTTCCTATGTAGCCTGCTCAGGCTGGGCTAGAGCTCACAGTCCTCTTCCTGCCTCAGCCTCTGGAGTGAGACCGTAGATGTCCACTGTTATGCATAGCTCAAGGCTTTTCTTTTCAAGATCATTTTACTTATTGGTATGACAGTGAATCTAAAGCACACATCACCATCACCACCGCAAAAACAAAACAAAACTGTAAACCATTCATTCCTAAACAGTAAGTTGGGCCCTCTTTGGACCTTGCTGACTGATCAAAGCATTGGAAAGTAGGCGTATGCTGGGATAACACAATCTGCTCATCCAGGTCCTACTCAGCCAGAATTAATCATTTTGACAGGATCTTGTAGTATAATAAGTCTGCAAAGCACTGTTTAAGTCAGGCTTGGTGGTCATATCTGCAACCCCAGCCCTGGGATTACAGATGAAAGGGGTGGATTCAAGATCTAGGCCAGCCTGGGCTACTCCTGACTAAGAACCTTTAAATTAAACACACACACACACAACCACTATTTTTAAAATAAGCTCTATCAGCAAAATAAGGACATGTAAAGTTGTTAAATCTGAAAGCAAACATAGATTATGAAATATATTCTTGCATATACATGTATACATATATGTGTGTATATATACTATATGGAGCTTAGAGCACTAGGGAATATATATATATATATTCCCATATATGCCAGGCTGGCCTTAAATCCCACAGGTAGCTGAGAATGACCTTCAGCGTCTTCGCTTGCTGAGGTCTACCACACCAAGATGCTAGAGATTCAACCTGGGCCTCATATGTCCTTAGCAAGTGCACCACAAACTATGTTCCCCAGCCCTTTAACCCTAGCTGTTGAAAGAACACTTTACTAGTTCCCGAGTATTCTTCTTTAGTATAAAAAAGTTCTCTTTACATCACAACACAGGAAACAATGGAAATAAACTAAACCATAAATAAAAACCCAGAACAAAGAGACATTCTGATAAGAAACAGCTGAGCACTGCTCAGAACCTCCTCTTTCTGACACTGGGACAAAAATCATTCTTTAAATACTTGTTTATTATTTTAAATTATGTGTTTACATCAGTGTGTGTGTGAGAGAGAGAGTGTACACCTAAGCACAAGTACCAACAAAAGCCAGAGGTATTAGATGCCCTGCAGCTGGAGTTACAGGGTCTTGTGAGTCACCTGCAGTAGGTGCTAGGGATTAAACTTGGGTCCCTGGAAAAGCAGTCCATGTGCTCTTAACCATTGAGCAATACCACCCTCCCCCCACTCAGTTTTTTGAGACAGGGTTTCTCTGTGTAGCCCTGGCTGTCCTAGAACTCCCTCTGTAGACCAGACTGGCCTCGAACTCAGATCTGCCTTCCTCTGCTTCCTGAGTGCTGGGCTTGAAGGCATGCATTACTACCTCCCCCAGTTCTCGTTTTAAGGAAAGCCAGCAAGCAGGCACATTAGAAGGGAGTATGCTGGGGGTTGAATTAGCTATCCAGAATATCCAGAATGCTAGCTGAGAAGTCTGACAACGTGGAACAAAATCTACAGACTTCTCTTTTCAGACTATAATAACAGAGATGCTAGTAGCTTGATTCCTTATAGATATGAGGAAGTCAAGACGATATTCAAATACAGAATTTTCTTCAAAAATCACTTCTAGAAAAATTCTAGAATCCATTATAAATGTAATGAGCTCCTTGGCTTAAAAATTCCCTGAAACACGTGTTGCCAGACCTGAGGTCTTAAGTTTAATTCCCAGGACCCACACTCGAATTCCCCACATGCGTTATGGCATGCATGTGCTCATGTTCATATATACACAGTTACACATACATAAATAAATATACTTTGAAAGTTAAATATTCTTTCTACAATACATCTACGGTTCTTGGACTTTTCAACAGAGGACACCTGAGAAGCTGTTGAACACACACTCCACAAAAGAAATAAAGGAAGCAAGAAACCTTAGTAGAGGACACATCTACATCTCCCCCTCCCCTTATTTAGGCCAAGAATAAACTTGTTTGCTTAGAAGAACACTTAGGAAAACATCAATATAATGAGATAACAAAAATTCCCCAAAGCAGTAGGCTTTAGGATGTCTGGACGCTCATGAATCTCCTACAGCTAAAGAAGAGCCGGTGCACTGGAGGCCAGTACTGCAGAGATGTTGGTTTTCCTCTTTACTTCCTATTGGTAAGTTTCCCCTTTGCAAAGAGTGAGCAGAAACTGATCATATTAGCTCTTTTCTTTTTCTTTTTTCTTATTCTTTTTTTGTTTGTTTGTTTGTTTGTTTGTTTGTTTTTGTTTTTTGAGACAGGGTTTCTCTGTGTAGTCCTGGCTGTTCTGGAACTCACTCTGTAGACCAGGCTGGCCTTGAACTCAGAAATCTGCCTGCCTCTGCCTCCCAAGTGCTGGGACTAAAGGCGTGCGCCACCACTGCCCGGCATATTAGCTCTTTTCAATGAATTCTTTCTTCAAAAGCAAATACACAATGGGCTAAGATGAAGTTTGGAGTTAGAGCGTTCTCTCCGACCATGAGTGGCACATCGACTACAACAGTTGTCTACACATGACAGCCAGCTAAGAGGAGTTTAACCCAACACTTATTACTCGTGTGTCCCTGGAGCTTCACCACAGGCTCACCTTCTTTCGGTCCATTAGAAGATCAGCAGGAGATCATGAGCTACCAAAAAGCATGATTCTTCGAAATCAAGGAGCAGACCACAGAAAGAACTTTCCAATCCAAAGCAAAGTGGGGTGAAACTGGAATCCTGCACTCAGTGTTCAGCAGGTAGGATCAGTATTCCCAGGCAGACTAAAGGCAAATACAGCCCCTGAGAGTAAGTGATGTTACACCTCACCCCAGTTAAGGAGAGAGATGTCTATACACCACACACGCACAGGAAACATAAAGGGCAAACATCCAAGCAGACCAGACGCTCTACCACACGACAGACTCTTCACAATCCTTAAACATACTTGAAAACAACTAGTTGAACATAAACAACTAGGTCTTGTTCTCATGCTTGGCTATAAATGTCGCCCCCTCCGGGAATCAGCAGTGACTTGTAAGGGTTCCCCCAGGAGAAGCACATGAGCACCTGCTATAGGTTAAACCCCCCTCAGCTGAGGCACTGTCAGCATCACCGAGTTTAGCTCTGTGCTTGCTGATACCGAGTATGATTGCTGTTCTCTGCCCTACTCCAGAGTCTAAGCAGAGTGGTACCGTTTCTACAAAGATGCAGTGATCTGTGCCTAAGACAAAGAAGGCAACTTTGTAGAAAGGCACCGGGAGGTCACCAGGGCAGAGGGCCCTACTCTAGTCTTCCTGCCTGCCTGCAAGTGAGCGTGTCTCCCTGTCTGCCCTACTCAGCGGTGCATTCCCCCCCCCCAACCACCCCCCGCCCTCGGAAATCAGCCTTGCTCCTTCTCTCAAGACTTGATTTGGGCTTCCCCACTTCATTTTCTCTTTCGCTAACTTGAGTGCAAGGTCTTTTGAAGAAGTACTTTAAAATGAAACAGGGAGAAATTTCTGGAAACGTTCTGTGCAGGCTGCAAGGTAAAACAACGGCACTGCCTTGCAGAGCTGCCCCCAGATCCAAACCAGAGAGACTGGCTCCTTCGGTTAAGTGTCTCTGGCAAGTTTGGGCTGAAATCTCCCACCTTAGTTTTGCAAGCAATATAGATAGAAAGGCTTCTGGAGCGATGGCAGACAGCAGAGAGGAAGGCTGAGGTGAAAACACTGAATTCTGATAGAGTCCCCACTAGCCATCCTGAAAAAAAAAACAAACAAACAAAAATGCACCCTCAAACTGTGACCGGTCCCCGGGGACCCTGACTCACCTTAGGTGACTGGCTATTCCTCCGCCATAAGTCAGTCTTGCCAGTCCAGGTTGGCTGCTTGGTGACCAAGATTCAAAAGCTGCCTGCCGAGCAAACAAACGAACGAGGAGTGAACAGTGGCAGCAATGGTGTTCCTGCAGGCTGGGTGTCACTTACCAGCCTCATCAATAATGAAGGATTGATAAATAATCCATTGCAAAGAAAGGACCCTCCTACTGTCACCTCATATTTCTCAGCATTTTACATCCATAGTGCCAGATGTAAGCTGGATAAATTAAGTGAGGATTTAATTTTATTTACATTTACTTTTGACTATTCATTTATTTAGTTTATGTTTATTAGTGCAATGCTCGTGTGTGTGTGTGTGTGTGTGTGTGTGTGTGTGTGTGTGTGTGTGTACATGGCAAAGGACTTCAGTAGAAGTCAGAGGACAACTTGCCAGACTCAGGTCTTCCTTCTACCATGTTGGTCTTGGGGATTGAACTCAAATAGTCAGGCTTGGCAGCAAGCTCCTTTGCCCTCTGATCTATCTCCCTGGCCCATATATATTTATTGAATGGATGAATCTATATTTATACAGTGTTTTATTTACTTATTTCCTTCTGCAAGCTTTGTTTATTTATTCCCCTTTGTTTGTATGTTTGTTTGTTTGCTTTCTCTGTCCTGGAACTCATTCTGTAGATCAGGCTGTCCTTGAACTCAAAGATCAGCCTGCCTCTGCCTCTCGAGTGCTGGGATCAAAGGCACATGCCACCACCATCCGGCAATTTGTTTTTCTTGAGACAAGGTCTCCCAGGGATGGCCTAGAACTCATTGTGTAGTCCAGGCTTGTTTTCAAACTTAACAACAACCCTGCTGCCTCAGTTCACTGAACGCTGAGATGATAAATGCAAGTGACCATGCCGGCTTCCTAAGTTTCATATGAAGCAGTTTCCTGTGCATTTTGAAAGACATTAATTAACATTAAAATTAACATTAAAGTGTTAATTTTATCAACATTAAAGTTGTTAAGATTATCTTTCATTGTTAGAACATTTAATATTTTAATCCCTATTCCCTATGTGCCCATGCACATATGCACACACAAAGACACACATGGTTCACACACAGTACTAGGGCACAAATGTAGGGCCTTGTACATACAAGGCAAATGGTACAGTACCGAGGCACACCTTCAGTGCCACCCTTTCCTCTTAAACACAAATGTCCTGACTGTGTACCAAATGCTATGTCAGTGGCAAACAGTAAATGCTCTCTCCTTTTTTGTAATCAGATCAATACTGCTTTCCCTGAGTGATTATACCACAGTAAAATCTGTACACTAAACTCAGAAATACATGTACAGTGCTTTGAAAACATAGTTTGGGGCTGGGGATATAGTCTAATAGTATTGTGCTTGCCCAGCAGGCACAGGACCCCAGGTTTAATCCCTCAGAGACATGTATAAATAAGGTCAGTGCAACATAAACTTTCAATATAACGTTCCACCAATATTTGCTATGTCACAGCCATGTGTTCTATATGTAGAAACACGATGACAGCGTAGGTCCTTCTGTTCTTGGCAAAGGGTCATACTGTTAACTTTATTTTTACCTTGATTAAATACATAAACACAAAGTCCTTGTAGAGATATGTGACTTTCTCTGTGCAAATTCTCTATTTTTATAATTTTTTTTAAAAAAGATTTATTTCATGCATGTTAGTACAGTCTGTAGTTGCCTTCAGACACACCAGAAGAAGGCATCGGATCCCATTACAGATGGTTGTGAGCCACCATGTGGTTTCTGGGAATTGAACTCAGGACCTCTGGAAGAGCAGCCAGTGCTCTTAACCACTGAGCCATCTCTCCAGCCCTATTTTTATAATTTCAAAAGACGATTTTAATCTTTATTTTTCTAAGATACCCAGGGCTACATAGACAGACCCTGTCTTTCAAACAACAACATTTATTTCATTTCATATTATACCAGCATTTGCCTCCATTTCTATCTGTACCACGTGCATAACGTTGTGCCCACACGGCTAGAAAGGGGCACCAGACTCCTTCCACCTGGAGTCACAGTCACAGACAATTGTGAACCACAAGAGCAGGTGCTAAGGAGAACATCAACCTTTTTCTGTTTCTGCTGCTGTTTTGTTCTGTAAATATTTTAGCTGTACATGTTTTATTTTATGCATATGAATGCTTTGTTCGCATGTATGGACCGTGTACCATATGTGTTACGCATGTGTGTCCACAAAAGTCAGAAGAGTGCACTGCATCCATAGAACTGGACTCACAGATGTTTGTAAGTTACTATGTGTGTTCTGGACATGGAAACAGGGTCTTCTTCAACAGCAACCAGTGCTCTCTACCACAGAGCCATCTGTCCAGCCCCTCTACCTTGTGTTTTGAGACAGAATCTCTCCCTGAGCTGTGGCTCACCCATTAGACTAGACAGGCTACCCAGTCAAGCCCTGGGGATGCTTGTTTCTGTGGCTCTTTTTAGTTTTCTTTTCTTCCTTTTTCCTATTGGTCCTGGGGATCGAACTCAGGTCTTCATGCTTATGAGACAGGCACTCTGCCAAATGAACCACCTCGATAGCTCCAGGAGATCTGTCTTTTAACAAACGTCTAGGATGTTTTCTCTCATGTACTCAGTTTCCTTTGTCCTCTGGCCTCTTTCTGGGTATGATTCCTCTCCTTCTTTTTCACATCCTCTGCCTTTTCTGCCTTTCACTATCTCTTCCCTTCATCCAGTCCTTCCTAAGGGGTCGAATCCAGGAAAAAAAAAATTCCCTGAATGGGAACAGAATCTTGAGAAGTCTGTCTCCATCTTTCAAAGGAAGGACAACTCAGGCCAAACAAATGTGGACAGAGCTGGCTATTATTAGCTGTTTTTTCCAGTCCTTATTAGATCATCCCTTAGTCTCCTGTCCATGTTCCAAGAATATCACATTTTAAATTGTGTGTGTGTGTATGTGTGTTTGTACATGAGCGTGCACATGTTTCGATGCACCTTGAAAAATGTATAAAGGTCAGAGGTCAACTTGTGGCATCAGTTCTCTCTACCATGGGCATCTTGATGATCAGACTTAGGTTGTCAGACTTGGCAGGAATAATTTCTACCCACTGAGCCATCCCACTAGCCCCCATGGCATGTGTCCATGTTTGTATGTGTGCCTGCACATGTGTGTACAGGTATCCTCCTCTAGGGCTTCCTACCTTATTTCTTGAGACAGGGATTCTTCACAGAATATGGAGGACTCATTGATTCAGAAAGACTAGCTGGCCAGTGAGCCCCAGGCTCCCTGTGTCTCTCTTCCCAGAGCTAGAATTATGGGCATATGTTACCACTCCTGGCTTTTTAATAGGGCTGGGGATCCAAATTCAAAGTCATCTCAATTCCCCTTTCTTTTTTTGTTTGGTGACAGGCCTTGAACTTGCTGTGTAGCCTGGGCAAACCTTGAACTTGCCAGTCAGCCTCATACACCTGCTGGGAGTACAGATTTGAGGCACCACGTTGACTCCCTGAGCCAAATATGACTATTGCATATGACGCAGAATTCCAAAGCCATCCTTACTGTCCCAGAACGAATGTCAAATGTGAGATTATTCCCTAGAGACAGACACATTGTTTCATTCTTAGAGAAAACTACCTGGATTAATACCCCATTAAATGCCCCCATTTAGTCCAGTTTCGGTAACACTTTCAAAAAGAAAAATGACTCTAGCAGATAATATACGTGCCCAAAGCAGCTCAGTCTCAAAGTAAGATTGGTTTTAGATTACTTGTGCTAATTTGCATGAGGTTCAGTCAGCCCTCCTCTCAGTTTGAGCCCACTGGTCTCCTGGGACCCTAGCTAGGTAGGGTATGCCAGGCTGTCTGTGTCTCCTCCCCACAACCCCTGTTTGATTCCAAAGGCGCTGCTTTTGGAACCCACAGGAGTCCATCTAGACTGGACACACCAACTGAAAACCATTCCCAAGCTATGGCTGGGCAGACTCACCCCTGGGGATGGTCGTTGATATTGACAGAGGCCAGATGTGTTTATAGACTTAATTCAGCAGTCCAGGGAGTGTTATTGTGACATCAGAATACTGCACATTGACAAAGCTAAGGGGGTGGGGAAGGGAGATGGACAGGCTGGGTGGGAGGTGGAGGTGGAGACATAGGCTAGTGTCTTCCCATATTTGAAGAACTATTCGGCTCTAGGCTTGTGCTGCATCTTTTCCTTTAACACAGATAAAGCCCCAGTGCCCCTTGTAGATGATTGATCAGGAAGTGTTGTAAAGGATGCTGGCTGTCTATAGAGCACTCTCCTGCACATCATAAATAAAGAAAAATGTCCTCCTAAGCGGAGTGTCACGGCTTTTATGTCTCTGAAAGGTTAGTATAGAGACGAAGGCGGTACTAAAGAAATCATAGACTTGACAGGTTGAAAGGAGTGATGGAGTTCTTTTAGGCCAGCCCTGTGCCTATGGATGGGTCTCTTCACTTTCTCTTTAAGTAAAAGATATGCTGATTGGGTTTCATTCCATCTGGAGATAGGGATGTTTGATCCTGAGGTTGGGGTGGTGGTGGTGGTAGTGTGTGTAAACCCTTTTGCTAACAGGACAAAAGAAGGTCACACCAAGACAGTCCACTTTGGGCTACTACTACTCCCTGGTGAGCCTGGAGCACCTCTAGCCTCTAGGAATTTCCATTTCTGGGAGATTTTATCAGCAGATATCACCCAGTGAGCCCTTGGCTAGGCTAGAAATTGTGCTGTTTTAGGCTTCTCTGTCTCTTTGTCTTTCTCTGCATGTGTGTCTCTGTGTGTCTACTTTTCTCTGTGTATCTGTCTCTCTCTCCTCTCTCTGTCTCTGTCTTTCTCTGTGTTTGTGTATGTGTGTCTATATGTGTTTCTATGTACATGCCAGAGGACAACCCTGAGTGTTGCAGATAGTGGCTTTAAAATGTCTACAGGTTCTTCACAGTCTTCAAAAGGAAGAGTTCACTTGTCTTCCACATCAGTAGAGACAGACCTAAGAATCTTACTTCTAATCAGGACTATCTTGGACATGTGCTGTCTCAGTTAGGGTTTTAATGCTGTGAACAGACACCATGACCAAAGCAACTCTTTTTTTTTTTTTTTTTTTTTTTTGGTTTTTTGAGACAGGGTTTCTCTGTAACCCTGGCTGTCCTGGAACTCACTCTGTAGACCAGGCTGGCCTTGAACTCAGAAATTCGCCTGCCTCTGCCTCCCAAGTGCTGGGATTAAAGGCATGCACCACCACTGCCCGGCTCAAAGCAACTCTTAAAAGGAAAACATTTAATTGGGACTGGCTTACAGGTTCAGAGGTTTAGTTCATTATCATCAAGGCAGGAACATGGCAGCATCCAGGCAGGCATGGTACAGGAGGAGCTGAGAGTTTTACATCTTCAGCTGAAGGCTGCTAGGAGAAGACTGGCTTCCAGACAGTTAGGATGAGGGTCTTAAAGTCCATGCCAACAGTGACACACCTACTCCAACAAGGTTATACATCCTAATATTGCCACTACCTGGGCCAAGCATATACAAACTATCATATTCTACTCCCTGGCCCCCATAGGCTTGTTCAAACATATGAATCTATAGAGGTCATACCTAAACATAGCATAATGCAAAATACATTTAGTCCAACTTCCAAAGTCCCCATAGTCTATAGCAGTCTCAACAATGTTAAAAGTTCAAAGTTCAAGGTCTCTTCTGAGACTTATCCAATCACTTAACTGCAATCCTCCAAAGCAAGACAGGAAACCAGCTGGACAGGGTCCAAACTCTGCATCTCCATGTCTGACGTCAAAGTGGTCTTCAGACCAACTTCTTTTTCATCTTTGTTGACTGTGACAAACTTCTTTCTTCTGGGCTGGTTCCACTCCCTGTTAGCAGCTTTCCTCAGCATATACTCCATGGCTATGACATCTCAAACATCTTGGGGTCCAAGGCAACTTCAACGTTACAGCTTCTTGTTTCAATATCTGGGATCCACTCGTGATCTTCTGGGATCCTCCAAAGGGCTGGCATCACTTCTCCAGCTCTGCCCTCTGTAGCACTCTAAGCTCAGGTTGATCCACTCCACTGTTGCTGCTGTTCTTGGTGATCATCCCATGGTACTGGCATCCCCAATACACTGGGGTCTTCTGCTGCAAGTAGGCTTCACCAATAGCCTCTCATAGGCTCTCTCCATAGTGCTGAGCCTCAGATCCTTTGCATGACCCCCTCAGTCCTGGGCCATCACCAATGGCCTTCCATGGCCTCTCACAGTGCCAAGCCTCAGCTGCATTTCATGACCTCTTCTTGTCTTCAAAACCAGTACCAGCTGGGTGACTCATACACATTACCAAGTATAGCTGCAGTGCAAGGTACATACAACCTTGACTATCTCTGGATCACAGCTTCTTTGTGCTCTCAGAAAACACTTCCCAGAAGATTTCACCTCAGCAATTCTGGTCTCTTCTTAATCACCACTAATTTCTTAGCTCCAGCTAACCAATATCAACTGTCCCAGTAGTCTCCTTTTCCTCTTGACTCTAAACCCAGAGCCAAATGACCAAAGCTACCAAGTTCTGCTGTTCCTGGGGCTGGAATTTGGCTCCCTTGTCTATTACATTATCATCAGCTTTCTGTTCTCCAACTCCTTCATTGCCTGAGCTTAGCTGTCCTGAACTTGCTCTATAGACTGACTTTGAACTCAGAAATCTGCATGCCTGTCTCATGGGATTAAAGGTGTGTACCACCAAGCCTGGATCTAAATTTAGCTGGGTAGGATCTTGCCCCAAAGTCCAACTCTCTTAATTTGCTATCTCCTAGAACCATTTCACTTCCTTGTGCCCCTTTAATACTCGAACCATATATTTTGTATTTTTCCTTTCTCAGCTGGCTATGTTTGTTTAAAATGCTCTTCGTGAGACTTAAGCAGAGAACAAAGTCTATGATGGGAGTTTCTAAGACTTCCTTTGTCAATGCAATTAATGTGAGTCTCTTCACCTTAGCCTCAGGCAGATTCTTCAGACAAGGGCAAAAAGTAGCCACATTCTTCACCAAAATACCACAAAACAGTCTCTAGGCCACATATGGAAAATTTTCACTGAAACCTCTTGGCCCAGGTCTGTACAATTCAAATCACTCTCAGTAACAAAGTCTTCCATATTCCTACTAGGATAGCCCATTAAGTCCAATTTAAAGCACTCCACTGCTTTCCAAATCCAAAGTCCCCAGATCCACATTCTTCCCAACAAAAGCACGGTCAGGCCTATCACAGCGATACCCCACTCCTGGTACCAACTTCTATCTTAGAGTTTTACTGCTGTAAACAGACACCATGACCAAGGTAACTCTTAAAAGGACAACATTTAATTGGGGCTGGCTTACAGGTTCAGAGGGTCAATCCATTATCATCTTAGCAGCATCCAGCCAGGCCTGGTGCAGGAGGAGCCGAGAGTTCTACATCTTCATCTGAAGGCTGCTAGCAGAATACTGACTTCCAGGCAGTGAGGGTGAGGGTGTTAAAGCCCACACCCACAGTGACACACCCACTCCAACAAGGCCTCCTAATAGTGCCACTCCCTGGGCCAAGCATATACAAACCATCGCATGTGCCTTCTAGCATAAGGTCACAAAAGGCATCCTAGACTTCTGTGTGCTCTCTTAAGCTACTCACACACTATAGGGAAGCCACCTCTGTAGTGTGAGGACACCTAAGCACTATGTAGAGGTCTACATGATGGAGAAACACAGCTTGCCAGCTGTGTGGGTGGACCATTCTAAAAGTAGACCCTCCTCCCACACATTCCTTCAGAAAGCTGAGGCTGATTGTAACCCCGTGAGGGACGGACTCAGAACTTCTCAGACTTACAAACCTCTGAATTCTAGATCTATAAAAACTGTGTGAGAGGAGGCTGGGTTGAGAAGCGAGCTTTTGCAGTATGTATCATACCCTGGGTTTGATCTCTAGAACCTGAAACACAGGAGGTGGCGGTACATGCCCATAATTCCAGAACTTGGTGGGTGGAGGCAAGAGGATCAGACAAGTTCAAAACCATCCTTGGCTACACAGTGAGTTTGGAGCCAGGCTAGGATACATAAGGCCTTGTTTCAAACACAAAATAAGTAGTGTAAGATGATGTTAATTGTTACCTTGAGCCAATAACCTAAGCAGAATTCAGCACATCACAGTCACTAATATACTATAAATGTATAACACAGCACACACGAGCACTAGCAGAAAACATGGGTCAATTGTCCTTGCCATTATCAAGGCAGCCCTGAGACCAAGTGGTAGGGAAGTTAACTTTCACATCCTCATTACAGGGCAGGTTTGTTTTCTCAATTTGGCAGTTGTAGCTCAATATTCAAACTCTGGTGTTAACTAGTCAGGCTTGTCTTATTTGTGGTTAGCCACAGGCTGCATAGATTGTGCAGATCCAATGAGGGAGGGTTAGTTTAACCAATCACATAGACCTGTAGCTTTATTTGCTTACTTAAAACAATGATTATAAATCCAGGAAGCAAGGCAGGCAATGGTGGCACCTTTAATTCAAGCACTTGGGAGGCAGAGGCAGATGGATCTCTGCATTTGAGGCCAGCCTGGTCTACAGGATAAGTTCTGAGACAGCCAGGACTACACAGAGAAACCTATCTTGAAAAACAACAACAACAAATCCACAAAAAGCAAAGCAAAGCAAACAAACAAACAAACCAGGGAGTTAGATCTGTTGATCCTCAGACTTCCTATTGGACTAGGAAGACAGTGATGTAATCTCTCCCACTCCCACTTTGAGACAGGGTTTCTCTATGTAACCCTCCCTAGCTGTCCTGGAACTTGCTCAGTAGACCAGCTGGCCTCAGACTCAGAGATCAGCCTGCTTCTGCCTGAGTGCTGAGTCAAAAGGTGTGTACCACCATAGGTGACTTTTCTCTCTCCTTTTGAAAAAAGGTTTTACTCTCTAATCCTAACTCCCCCAAAGCTCATATGGCTCTCAAGCTGGCCTACAAGTCACAGGACTCTTTCAACCTCAGTATCTCAATATGAGGATGACAAGCACAAGCCATCATGCCTGGCTCACTTTCAGGAAAATCTCAGGCAAGTAAGCAGGCTCAGTATATACAGGCATTTGTCACCAAGACTGAGGACCTGCCTTTGAGCCCAGAACCCCCAGCGTAGAAAGAGAAAAGTGACCTCCCTAAAGCTGTTCTCAGACTTCCACACATAGGCTGTAGCATACAAGTATACACATACGCACATAAATATAAAAATGAAACCAGTATCCCCATGACTTGACTTGGGCAGGAGTTCAGGAGATGAAGCCCCAAATAACTGTTAAATTGTTATAAATACTATTCCAGGTGTTCACATCTTTAATCCCAGGGGAGACAGATGTAGGAGGATCTGTGAGTTCCAGGACAGCCAGGATTACACAGAGAGACCCTGTATCAAAAAAAAAAAAAAAAAAAAAAAAAAAAGCAAACAAAAAATCTAAATAATTCAAGGCATTAGGGGTAGTGTGAGGTCGGTTGGTTAATATTATAATAAACCAAACCCAACTTCTCAAAAATTCACTTTACATCCTGATTACAGCCCTCCCGTATCCTCCCAGCCCCCCACCCCATCTCCTCCCTCTACTCCCCCTCCCCTTCTCCTCCGAGAAGGGGGAACCCCTCCCTGGCACCTCACATCACTGCAGAACCAGGCACATTCTCTCCCAGGAGGCCACACAAGGCAGCCCAGTTAGGAGAAACAGGATCCACGGGCAGGCAGCAGAGTGAGAGACAGACCCAGTTCCAGTTGTTGGAGGACCTGCATGAAGACCAAGCTGTACATCTGCTTCCTACATCTGTTTGTGTGTGTTTGGGGTGGGGGTGGGGGTGGGGTTAGGTCCAGCCCATGTATGCTCTTTAGTTGGTGGTTCAGTCTCTGGGAGCCTCCAAGGGTCCAGGTTAGTTGACTGTTGTTCTTCTTGTGGAGTCCCTATCCCCTCCAGGCCCCTCAATCCTTTCCCTACTTTTCCATAAGACCCCTTGAGCTCTGTCTAACGCCAACCTAACTTTTAAATTGCTAAGGTATTTATATGGTTTCTCAGAAACTCTTTTTTAACTTTTACTTCTTACAAGTACAGGTGAGAATTCCTAAAGAAACTGTCTACCGAGACCTGAGGGCTGATTGGAATCTTAGGAATGTTGCAGTTACCAACATTCCTAAGGCTAGTCCAAAGGCTAGTTACCTTATCTAGGGCTAGTGATAGCCCTCGGGAACAGGCATTCTTTGCCCATCTCTGAGTCTGAACCAACATCCTATGACTAACATAACTTTTTAGAAATCTTTTAACAGATCACTAGCGTCTACCATCCCAGAGGCTAAGAATGTCATCAGAGAGCATCTTGGATCTACAGAAAAGCCCCCCTCCAGCCCCACCTCTTGCTATACTCACCAAAGTACTTTAAACTTACCTTGATTTATTTTCTCTCTTCTGTAAAACTTCACAAAATGATTTTCACGATGGACCATGGGATTTGGGGTAATGTAAATCTGTGCTCTCAGGTCATGGTCACTCAAAAGGCTCCAGAATAAACTATCCCTTATTCCCTTTAAGATGAGAGCTGTTGCTTTTTGCACCAATATTCTATATACAATACAATTGTCCTATTAATTAGCTTCCCAACATCTTCATGAACAGGGCCCATGAAGGATTCCAGAGTTCCATTCTCAGCATGAGAAACCCTCCAAGATGGAAGCTGTTGCTTGTGGGGTTATAATGACTGAGGCACAGCCTGCCGTCTAGAACCTACAGTCTTCTACATGAGGACAGTCTGCAAAGATACAAGCGCCCAATGAGCCCCCAGGTGGGAAAGAATTGTTTTACCAAGAACACACAGTGCTGGATAAGTGTCTCAGATCTGAGGGTGTGTGTGCATGCATGTGTATGTGTGCATGTGTGTGAAGAAGTTAGGTCACATCTGTACACATCTTATTCTGGAAACACTTGGTTCTCAAAGCTGTACTCTTCTTTCCCTTCCCTCAGAGAATGACAAGCAGGTTCAGTTTAGTCTATGGGCTTTTGTTTCACCCAGACCCCAGCTCTATGGAGAGACAGATCCTGCTCTTTCCTGACACTTGCTGGGTTTGTCTCCCCACAGGCAAGAGGGGAGGGTAAGCTTTGGACCCCTGCTGAAGATGCTTTTGCTGTTGGAACTGAATTCTCCTGTTTGACCAGGAGAAAACCTACCATGTACTGTAGATATTGTAGATTTAGTGTTTGGTTTGGTTTCTTTGAGACATGGTCTTACTATGCAGTCCTGGGTGACTCTGAAGTTGCTGTGATCCTCCTGCCTCTCCTTCCCAAGTGCCAGGATTATGCACATGTGTCACTATGGATGGTTTAGCTTTTTCTTCTTGGATCTTTTGTTTATTTGTTTGTTTGTTTGTTTGTTTGTTTTTTCAGACAGGGTTTCTCTGTGTAGTCCTGGCTGTCCTGAAACTCACTCTGTAGACTAGGCTGGCCTCAGAAATCTGCCTGCCTCTGCCTCCCAAGTGCTGGGATTAAAGGGCTGTCAGATTTTTATTGACAGGTTATACTTCCATATGGTGCACGAGATTCACTCTACAACTCGGGGCAGTATAATATATAAGATAGTATCTGCCTTTCATGAATTTTAATGATATTTTTATAAACAATTATTTTCCCCATAAGTCTGCTGCTGTGCCTGACTTTTTACAGGAATGCTAGGAATCTGAACTTGGGTCTTTGTGCTTCTACAGCAAGCACTTCCTGAGTGAGCTATATCCCAAGCGCTTAAACTGTTGAGTTATCACTGTTTAACTGTATACAAATGTTTCCTTGGTCTATTTGCTCCTGGAAGCCTACGTGAGGCACTTCTTGTTGGGCTCCATTTCCTGGAAATTTCAAAAAAGCTGCTTCCCTATAAAGACTCTGCAAAGGCATCTTTAATACTGGTCCAAGGTTTGCTTGGAAACAATTCATGTCCTCGATGTCCCAGAAGGCCCCTGGCTTGCTGTTAGGTCGTCAGCCTGTCCTTATCACACCACACACTGCTGTGTCCTGTAGCTCTTCTCTGCAAGTGCAGCCCTTTCAGAAGAAGACGAAGGAAGAGGCCAGCCAGATATGTGGGCTGAAACCCAGCTGTGCCAAGACTCCATCACCAACCTCTCAGCTGTGGCTCTCCATTTAACCAATACTTAAAGTCTTAGTTAAACCATCAGGTCACAGTGTCTGTGCCATCAGATGAAATCAAAGTAAAGCCAAATGTAGCCAGGGCAGTGCCTGGTTGACAGAAAGCCTTCAATAAGTCAATACATGTCAGCAGGCTTTCCCACTACATAGCTGTATATATGCACACAAAGACAATGGCTTGGATCTGAACCTAATGGCCGTGTGTGGGTCTGCAGCCTACAGGACAATGTCATTCCACAGACATTGTTCACCTTGCTCTTGGAGACAGAATCTCTCACTGGTCTGGGATTCACTGATTAGACTAAGCTTGCTGGCCTGCTAGCCTTAAGGTTCCACCTCTCTCTGTATCCACCACCACGTTTGGCTTTCATTTTTTTTTCTTTTATCAAATACGGATTCTGGGATTCAAACTCAGGTCTTCATTCTTGCACAGGCAAGTTTAGCCACTGAACTCTGATCCCACCCCCATGGTAGCATTATTAAGAACAGACGATCAATGATTTGAACTCTGAATTAGACAGTTTGTATTCTAAAACACACACAAATCTGTACCAATTAAATACAATAAAGTTCAAAGGGAATATAAATTACAGCTTTTGCTTTAAACAGGTGATAGTAAAATACTACCGTCAGCTCACTATACACACAAAACAGCAGCTTGGCAATAGACTTTCCCATATCTCCCTCACCAATGCTAAGAACTTAAAAAAAAAAAAAAAACCAAAGTACAGCAGGCTGCACACATGCTCTCTCACTGCCTCACAACACACATGTAGCTGTACATAGAGGTCCGTTGTACAGGCATCTACAGAGTAAGCACATAAAATATACCTGTAAAATTTTCCACACAACAGTCCTACAACGTCTCTCCTTGCAGGATACTTTGTAAATGAAAAAGAAAGAAAAATGACAACGGAGCCGTCCACGTTCAAACAAGCCGTTCCCCTCAAACAAGGTGACGTGCAAACCTACAAATTTGTAGTCCCTTTCTTTCTACAGCATTTTCCAGAGTTAAGCAAAACGGCAAACCCACACCACAAGAGGATGTAGTGATCTGAAACAGACTGATAAAGAAGCTGCAGATGAAGACTCTTGGTACACCAGTGCATTGCTTGATGTAACACTGCCCTGTGCTCTTCGCCTGCTTGGATAGGTAGACAGGATATAGTAAATGCTTGGGTGGAGTAGGAGCCCCAGCCATGTCACTGGTCAATATCAAGTCAGTAGGTACCAGGCTAGGTGGAAGACCAAAGGTAATAGCTGTGCGATTTCTCAGTGTGCTTAGGAAAGGGGACAGGGACCAGGGCAGCACGTGGCTTGGTAGCCAAGGGAAGTATGGCACCAGACTGGAGTGAGATTATAATACTCACACAAAACAAGAGTGGACAGCAAAGACGTTCAGTCTCCTGGAAGTTCTTTGGTTATAAAGAACAGTGCCTGCAACCTTTTCTATAAAGAGGGATTCAGAACCTCGTTCTTACATAATATAAAATATGCTTCTCATCTGCTCGTGGCAAAGCAGTCATTTGGGTCGCTTTGTAACAAAGTCCAGTACCTTGTGATTTTTTGAAAAATCATCTATCTGCCTTTTAGTGTGCAGATATGTCTCTGGTCAGACATACCGTAGATACACAATTCATATACATAATATATATTATTTATAAAAAAGAGATCAGAGCACTGACTCTGGAGTCTGCAGAAGAACTCATTAACAATGTATAAGAACAAAGTTTGCGTCTGTGGAGTCTGTGGAGGTCTCTGCACAGCGAGGGCTTGTATGAAGTGCTAACGAAAATACTGCCACATAGGTAAGCCGAGATTTTGATTCTCTTCCTTTCTGAAAAGAGCAGGGGCTGTGATTGGCCATGAGACAAAGTGCTGCTTCTCCCACTGGGGAGGGGAAGTGCAGGACTCCCCCATGCTGGTCTGAGGTCGAGCTGGGTCACAGCTGTCTGAAGATGGAGCACGGACTGTCCCAGGGTGGGACGGATGAACAAAGCTGCCGAGCTGTGGCCTGGAGAGGCATGGCTGTCCCTTACCGGGTGGCCGTGGTTTCCTGGAATACAGAGGTCGGTGAGTCCAAGCTCCTTGTTCCCATGTCCCCACCCCCACACAGGGCCCACCCTCCAGGGGGCCTTCTGAAGGGTCAGACCTGACCAGATTCATTATGGAATCTCAGAGAACAGGTGAAGCTTCTGTGGGAAGTAACCCTTGTTCTGAGGAATTCCAGGATTAAAACAAAAACTTAGAAGACGCTTCCAAAATGACTTTTGGTTTCCTTTTATTTCCCCTAAGTACTTGGAACGGAACCTAGGACCTCATGCGTGCTCGGCGAACTCTATACCACGGAGCTACCTTCGTAGCCCTTCACACAGCTATTACTGTGTCTGAGTATTTGTTGCATATATGTATATACACGTGTACTTTATGTGCCTGTGCATGAGGGAGCCAGAGGAGAACACTCTATCACTCTTTGATTTATTCACCTCCTCCCCAACCCCCATTCAGGTCTCAACAGGTGAACTTGAAGCTCACCGGTTCAGACAGGCCAGCTGGCCAGCAAACTCCAGGGACATCGAGTCTCTATTCCTAGACACTAGGATTCAGGTCCCACATGGCCATGCCCAGCTTTTTTTTTTTTGTTGTTGTTTTTTTTTTTTGTTTTTTTGTTTTTTTTTTGTTTTGTTTTGTTTTGTTTTTTTGAGATATGGTTTCTCTGTGTAGTCCTGGCTGTCCTGGAACTCACTTTGTAGACCAGGTTGGCCTCGAACTCAGAAATCCGCCTGCCTCTGCCTCCCAAGCGCTGGGATTAAAGGCGTGCGCCACCACCGCCTGGCTATGCTCAGCTTTTTTATGGGTGCTGGGGATTTAAGCTCCAATACTCATGCTCAGGTATCAGGAGATTTTACCCTCAGCCATGTCTCCAGCTCTCAGATGGACTTGTAGTGTCATCTTAAAGTCAACATCTGGACTCGGGTTGTAGCTTGTGGGTAGAGAAGTTGCCTGGCATTCAAGAGGCCCTAGGTCCAATCCGTAGCACTGCAAATACCAGATACTCAGGTGCATACTCTTGGAGGTAAGAGTCTGGTGTCCTGTGTCTTCTTCAGTAGAACGTCACCCGATTTCTTCAGACACAGTCTCACTGTGCAGCCCTCACTGGCCTGAAACTCACTATGTAGACCAGGTTGGTCTCCAAGACACAAGAGATCTGTCTGCCTCTGCTTCCAGGGTGCTGGAGTTAAAGGTGGGCTCCTGCACCTCTGACTTTTTGAGTGGGTTCTGGGTATTGAAAGCCAGTTCCTTATGGTAATGTAGCGGGCACTTCACCAGCCCAGCCGTCTCCCCCCACCCACACAATTCTTTTTGAAGAAAAAGAGTGGCCAGTCAAGTGTGCTTATGTGTACTTTTCATCCCAGAGCTTGGGAGCAGAAGCAGGTGGATCTTGGCGAGTTTGAGGCCAGCCTGATCTACACAGTGAGTTTCAAGGCAGGGTTACACAGAGACCCTATCTCAAAATGAGAGAGAAACAAAAAGAACTGCCATGCTAAAATACCATTATTCGAATGCAACCAGCATTTCTGTACATTATTTACTTTAGAATTTCTAAAAAGATTTATTTATTTATTTATTTATTTATTTATTTATTTATTGTATGTGAGTACACTGTAGCTGTCTTCACACACACCAGAAGAGGGCATCAGATCCCATTACAGATGGTTGTGAGCCACCATGTGGATGCTGGGACTGAAGTCTGGATCTCTGGAAAAATGGTCAGTGCTCCTAACCTCTGAGCCATCTATCCTGTTCCCTATTTTAGAATTTTGAGGACAGGCTCTCTCACTCTGTAGTCTTGGCTGGTCTTGAACCCTAGGCAGTCCTGTCTCAGCCTCCCGAGTAGTGGAATTACAGATATGGGACCCATTTAAACTAAGCTCTTTGCATGGACTGAATATTTTATGATTATTCACGGTGAAACTTCATATTGTGTTCTGATCCATAAGGGCAACAAAACAAGAAAGACAACATCCTATCTTTCTTCTTCAACAGGCTAGGATTCTCAAAGTGTGAGCCAAGGGCATTCTACCTCCTCTGACGTTACCCTTAGGGTTTGTGAAAACTTCAGGCCCCCCTGGTCATCCCTAATGTGGCTGAACCTTGGGGGGGGTGCTATTCCTGATGGGTTTATTTGGCTTCACCAGAGTCCCCCAGTGAGTATTTAGGGGTGAGAAGAAAACCCAATTCAGATCTAACAAACTCATCAAAACCAACAGGGCAGGTGATCACCTGGTGTACATGTAGCCCTGGGTTCCATCTCTAGCATAGTCTAAACCATAGGTGGCAGTGAATGCCTGTAATCCCAGCATGGGACAGGTAGAGGCAGGGGGATCAGAAGTTCGAGGTCATCCCGGAAACCAGGGAGTTTAAGAGCAGCCTAGGCTAGAGACCCTGTTTCAAAACAAAACAAAACAAAGCAAAACAAAATAATAACAAAAAAATGAAACAAAGAAGAAAAAAAATCAGACCGGCTTCAATATCAGTGTGAAGGGCATGGAGGACCCGACATAAATTCACATTTGCTTGCAAGAACAAAGGTGAACAATCTCGGTTTGTGTTCCTAGCCACTAGCATCCTTACACTGGGGAAGTCCTTTTCCCACTTTAACAGACCCTTCCCCTTATCCAGGAATGGGGCTTCACAGATTGTTATCTAGCACTCTAGAGGCAGGGAGTCTCTGAATTCCAGAGTTTCAGGCCAGTCTCAGCCCACAGGTCTCAGGGCACAGTCTGAGGGCTGGTTCAGAAGGCACTGGCAGTGACAGTGTCTCGGCAGAATGGGGAGCAGCACCACGCATGTGGCTGTCCCATCTTCCTTCACCAAGAGTTGGCGCTTCTTTCCTGTCTGGCAAACTCTGTTTGGCTGAGCCCTGATGTCCCTGTAGCTTACATAAGCATGGGACTGAAGAGCAAATGAGAGGGACAAAAAACTGCCAAGTTGGAAAGCTAGCTACATAGTTTACATCTCCCAATAAAGCCCATTTTGTTCCAGTGTGAACATTAAACGATACCGTAAACCATCAATGGAGAGCACCCGAAACTCAAGATTTAACTGTGCTCTGAACATCTCCACCTAAGGGCATCATTTTTTTTCCCCCAGAGACAAGTGTAGCTCTGGCTGTTCTGCAACTATGAAGACCTGGCCGGCCTCCAATTCACAGAGATCCATCTGCCTGCCTCTGCCTCCCAAACACAGGGATTAAAGGCATGTGTCACTACCGCCCAGCTACTGATAATGTTTTGTGGTGCTGGGGACAGAACCCAAAGCCTTGACCATGCTAGGTAAATACTCTCCCCGAGCTATTCTAACGCAGCCCACTGTTCTTTTTGTGTGTGTATGCACACTTACAAATGCTACGAGGAAGGCGACGTTATGTGACTGTCTTCCTCTGACCCTATCCTCTACCAAACTTTGTTACTGCTGTTGTTTTGTTTGCATGTTTTGAGACAGGATCTTATTATGTAACCCTGGCTGTCTTGGATGTCCATACATCAATCAAGTTGGCTTTGGATTTACAGAGATCTACCTGTCTCTGCCTCCAGAGTGCTGAGATCAATGTGCCTTACCACACTCAGCTAGCCACCTTGATTTTGAGAAAGGACCTCAGTGAACTAGGAGCTAGGATATTTCTAATCTGGGCAGCCACTAAACCCCCTGTGATCTGCCTCTCTGTTCCACCTCCACTCTCCTGCCAAGAACGGAAGCTCCAGAGGCAAACCACTACACTTGGCTCTTATGTGGATGCTGTAGACCTGAACTCAGGTCCTTGGGATACAAAACTAATGGGACCTGTGATGAGCAGAGGAACCATAGGTTGGATGAAATATGGTAGATGCTATGCCAGATCGCTTTGAGTTAGTCTACCAACCCATTTTCCAAGGAAAGCACCAGCAAACAAAAGCCAACAACTATGCTTCTGCTGTGACTCCCAGAGCCATTCCCCCACAGCAGGTGCAGGACAGCTCAGCTTGCTCTACAGTGGACCCATCTTGCTAATTACAAACATCAGGAGAAGCTCTCCTGCAAATCTCACTGTGATGAGAAGCTTCTGGTGGGCTGGTGTCCGACAAGCTGTGCTCACTGAGAATGTGGAACGGCAAAGGGCTGCCTTTGAGAGTGATTACCTGGTCGTTCTCTATCTTGGAATGCAGCTGGTCAGCATCTGGGGGTCCTTCCGTGATACCTTTATGGTCTGTTTCATTTGTTAGATCCTTCCTACTGGAGGGCTCTCCTATAGAACAATCTGCCAAACCATCAAAGTCTTTGCCGTCAGACACACCCATGAACTCGGTGAAGGAATGGTCCTCCAAAATGTTTGTAGTATGTTCTACCGTTACCTCTCCTGGACAGAATTCTCTAGCTTGGTGGCCATCTTTGCTGGGGCTGGCATCCAGTTCTGAGCATGAAGCAGTCCTGCACGGCATTCTGGAATTTTCCTCAGGGATGCTCTGGGGTGACGGGCTCCCCTTGGCTAAGGCACGATTTTCCTTGAGTAGTGCAGCGATTGTCTTCTCCTTTCCTAAGCCTCTTTCTACTTCTGTAAGCTCGTGATTTGAAGCTGGTCTGACATCAGGTGCCAGTGATGGTCCTGGGTGCTCACTGCACTCGGCCTCCTTTGTAGAGATGGCTAGCTGGTCTGAGCTGTCGCTGGAAGGGACTGCCATGTCAGACAGAGTGGCATTGGAGGCACTGTGGGAGAAGTAGCCACTGGTGAGGCTGCTGGTGGTAGGGCTACGAGACACTGCCTTCTCCAAGGCTCTCGAATCTGTCAGGTCCGCTTTAGAAGATGACCACTCCCTGTTCTCCAAGCTGGCATTGTAAACACTGAAGTCAGCAAACTCCACGGGCACATAAGGCTGTGCATGCATCAGCTTCCTGCTGAGAGCTTCCAGCTCACTTTCTTCCTCTTCCGAGTCCTACAGAAAGGAAGCCAGAGCCAGCCATTAGCTCCTTACAGCTACAGTCTGACTGGGACATACTTCATTCTACTAGGCAAGGCTTCCCAGGCCCATGTTCCTTCCCTTCCCCCGCTTTCTTCTTTCTGTTTGTCTTATGTAGTTTGTGGCTGGCTTGGAATTCATTAGGTAGACAGGACTTGACTGCCTGATGCTCCTCCCTTTACCTCTGAGAACAGGCAATTATGGGTATGTACCACCAGACCTGGCCTTCCTTTCTTAAGTTCTGGTGAAGTCTTGTCATCTCTGGCAGTAAGTTATCTTACTCTCAGAGACCAGTGATTGAGAGCACACTGTTGCCTAGCAGCGATGTGTTTATTTCTTCTGGGTTCCCTCAACACTCATCTCAAGGCCATCCGCCTCTGGGTTAAGAATAGGAACTCAGTCAGGGAAGGATAGGCATGGCCTGAGGCAGAGGAGTGGGCTTTATTGTTCTCTCTGACAGTCTTCAACTTCAAGCAGATTGCATAGATTCAGGTCATCTGTGACTATTTCTGAACTCGTTTATGAGGCTGGTGAAAAGCCCAGAACTCAGCACTCAGTATCTGACTAAATAACGTAATACTGAAACAAACATGCTAACAGCTCATCAATTACTGCTGTCCTTGGTCTATGAGAAGCAGATAGAGGTTTGGCTGGAACACAAGGAAGAGAGAGAAAGAGAAAGCGACAGAGACAGAGAGACAGAGAGAGAGAGAGAGAGAGAGAGAGAGAGAGAGAGAGAGAGAGAGAGAGAGAGGAGAGAGAATTCGCCAGCATAAGTAGTTGGGAACTTGGCAAGGATTGGTATAAATACAAAAGCCAGTATCAACAGCCTCTGCCAGCAAGAGATACATTTATTTGGTTTTAAAAATTCCTTTTATAAATATTTAAAATTTGTTTGTTTAAATCTACTGATTTTACGTTATATGAGTGTATATATATATATGTGTATGCAAGTATGTCTGTATACCGTGTGAGGGCTTGCTGCTTGAGGAGCCCAGGAGAAGACACTGCCCTGGAACTGAGGTCATGCATGGGTGTGAGCTGCCACATAGGAATTGAACTTGTGTCTCCCGAAGAGCGACAAGTGCTCTTAAGTGCTCTTTAAAAAGCATTATTTATTAACTGTATGTATGTATGTATGTATGTATGTATGTATGTATGTATGTATGTAGACATGTGTATGTAGACGTGTGTGTTTGCACTTGCATATCTTGGCATCTGTATGGAGGTCAAAGGACAACTTGAGGAAGTGGCTTTTCTCTTTTTACAGTGAGTCACAGGGATCAAACGCATGTTGTCAGTTTTGACAGCAAGTGCACCTCACCTGTTGAGCCTTCCTGTCGGCCCGGTACTTTTTTATATGAGGTAGAAAAATAACTGACACTTTTTAAATAATTTCAAGCTAATCTCCTACATACCATACCCTACAGATATCACTTTTATTTAAAAATGTACACACACACACTTAGTTTTCTGATACCAGGTCTTTGTAGCCAGACTGGCCTAGAAATCACTACGTCGCCCACGCCAGGCTTTGGAACTATCTTCTTGTCTTAGCCTCCTGAATGCCAAGATGACAGGTGTGAGCCTCCATGCCCACCGTGCAATACTTACAATGTGACTTTGACTTAAAGGCTAACCAACAGGCTCCTTCTGCATGCCTGCCTTTGTCCTGAGGGTTGAGAATACTGATGCTGAGTGAAAAGGGACGAGGTTTTTCTTTCCCTTAGCAAGGTATGCCTTTGAGTCCTTGTAAGGACAGTCCTGAACTCTAACTTAGAAACCTCAAAAATAGCTTTATTCCCCCAACGCCTTCAAAATGTCATTGCAACCTTAACAACTAGGTAACTGTAGAGAGCCAGAAACCAAGCCTCCGATTTCCTTATTAAGAATGCATAGGGCTGTATTATTTAGATAAGAAAAAGGGAAGGTCACAAAAAATGTGGCAGATGGCTACTCACAAATAAATGTAATCTCATCTGTTGGATTTTATAGTAATGTTTTCTTTTGTATCTCATACTCTTATGAGATTTAAGTGCCTCGGAAATAGTTTAGTGGGGCTGGAGATATAGCTCAGTTGGCAGAGTGGAGCCTAGCAGGAGCTCTCCAGCACTGCATAAATCAGGCTTGGTGGCACACACCTAGGAAACACTCAGAGGTTTGAAGGTGAGAAGATCAGAAGTAAAAGGTCATCCTCAGCTATACAGTGAGTCTGAAATCAGCCTGGGGTATACAGTTCGGGACCAGCCTGGGCTACATGAAACTCTGGCTCAAAAAAAGTCAATACTCTCTATTGCCACTTCAACTTAAACATTATTTTTTTTTTTTTCTCCCATGAGACTCGCCAAGAGAGCCTCACAAGTAAACATTAGTTTTTAAGGCTTAAAACATTTAGCCTGAGGCGCATTCAATGACACATGCTTAGGCCATGCAAGGTTCTCGGTTTAATCTTAGAACTCTTCCGAAGACAGAAAAAGTGACTATAAATTAGTTGATGAAATCACCAATCTTAAAGATAAGTATCAAATATCAAATGATAAAGTTTTTGAAATTAACAACATTTTTGACAAGGGAATACTCACTTTGCCCTTGTATCTTTTTGTTTGTTTTCTTTTGAGACAGGCTTGACTATCCAGTCCTGGCTGGCTTGGAAGTTGCTACATAGACCAGGCTGGTCTTGAACTCATAGATATCAGCCTGACTCTACTTCCCCAAGCATGAGATTAAAGATGTGTGTCATCAGACTCAGCTATTGCCTTTGTATCCTAATTGTTAGATGCTTTAAAAAAAATTTAGGTTCCTTCCTTCTTTCCTTCCTTCCTTCCTTCCTTCCTCCCTCCCTCCTCCCTCCCTCTCCCCCTCCCTCTCTTTTCCTTCCTTCCTTCCTTGCTTCCTTCCTTCCTTCCTTCCTTCCTTCCTGTCTTTTTTCCTTTTAAGGTAGGGCCATGACATAGCTCAGTGGGTAATGGTGCTTGCTGCCAAGCCTGAGGAACTAAGTTCAATCCCTGGAAACACAAGGTGAAAGAGAACTAACTGCTGCAAATTGCATTCTCATCTCCACACATGTGCTGGGGCATGTGCACACCACTCATATGCATGCACACACAACTAAATCAATGCAATACATTTTTATTTTAAAGACTGGTGGTTGTAGTTTGAATGAGCTTGTAGTTTGAAAACAACCGTGTTGTAGTTTGAATGACAACTGCCCCCACAGGCTCATCCAATTTCAGTTGGTGAAACTGTGTGGGAAGGGCTGAGGGTGTGGTTTCGTGGAGGAGGTGTGTCACCAGAGGCCAACTCTGAGGCATCTTGGGTGTAGGAAAAAAAATAAAAACGGCCGAGGAACCGCAGGATCTCTCATGCCACACTGTGTGTAGTCGGCTGAGAACGCCCTGGGTTCCTGCCCGGCTGTTCACCACGGTTCCTCATGATGTGGCCCCAACACACGAGGAAGTCCTTGGGTTTCCAAAACCAGTTTATTGGCATGGTGGATGGTGGATGGATCTGGATGCACACCCCCCAAAACCCAGGGGGGGTGGTGCTGAGTTAAATAGGGAGGGGAAGAGAGGTAAGGGGCTGGGGAGGAATGCTTAGTCGGCTCCACCCTCTGGCCTTCAGGTACCTCATTAGTATATAAATCTCTCTAGGGCCTGGGGGCTGTTCATCACCTGTGTACATGACTTAAGGGTAAAGGTGAAATGGAGATTAGACCTTGTGACAGGAGCCTGGGTTCTGGGGCCAAACCCACAACCCAAGAACCAGGATACCCTTCCATGGCCTGACACTTGGGGTCTGCAATATTAGCTCTCAGCTCTTTCTGCTGTATGCCTTATCTTTATGTTGCTGGTATGGATCCTAATTCTCTAAAACTGTAAACCCAGTTAAACACTTTCTTTTATAAGCTGCCTTGGTCCTGGTTCTTTATCATAGCAACAGCAAAGTGAGCAGTGCAGGCTGGGAGGAGTGCAGATCTTTTCATAAAGGACTCATTGGCACATGGAAGGCACTGACTTTGCTCACTAGCATTACGAAGACATAAAGCAAACAAAACCCAAAAATCCATGTCTATGGACGGCATGTTCTTCCTCTGGGTTGTGATGTTGATAAAAACACAGAGGCTGGACAGATCATCTCAGCCACCTACTCTTTCCTGTATATTTTAGATTTTGTATTATATTTAGACTGAAAGTTAAATTTCAAGTTTTATTATTCCTTATTATTTCTTTTTAAAACTTAAGCTTAAAAAGATAAGGTAATTTTCCAGGCTCAGGAAAAAAAAAATTGTGAAATAAAAGCAATTTCGCAAATGAGGATTAGGGGTCTCAGGAGGGGGGCTTTCATCTTTGTAAAATATTGCTTGTCAGATGATATAAGCAACTATTAGTTTAATGAGTAGAAATGAATAGAAATTTAGCAAACTCGGGCAGATAAAAATGAATCTTAAAGGCTGAGAATGACTTGGAGGACCTGAAGGACCCATGAGCTCTAGGAGATGATATCCGAATAGTAAACAGGCTAGCAGGGTAAGGACAACTGATGTCAGAAAATAAAACCAAACCCTTAATCAGTGGTCAATGTTTCGTAACATTTAAAAGGAGACTAAAAGTTTGCTTGAGAAATGCTTTCAAGGAGGAAAAAAAAAAAAGGTTTCGGGCTCACAGTGCACAACAGGGGACTTTAGTTAGAATATAGCAAACGGTGGTCATGTCACAGCAGATCTTAGAGGACACTGAATTGAGTACCTTCCTACAGGTGGCTTAAGAGAAAAAAAAAGGTGACAACCTGACCTACAGGTAGAACATGCGGTCAGACTCTCAGCTTCACTGTAGCTCTCATCTTCGAGAATTTATTTTCCCCCCATTTAACTTACGAAGGTGATATTTATCCATAGACAGAACACTTTGATTTTTAAGTAAGAGACTGAAGCCCCTTCTTAAACCAGTGACTCTTGGTAAGGAGCATCACACAGTGAACGTAATTTCCGAGGCCACTACCATCAGCTTGTGGAGGGTTGCCAGAAATGGCTCCCAGCACTTCTAATGCATTGTCCCCGGGGCTCTGAGGCAGAGCTCAGACCTGCACTCAGTTATGCTGAAGTTATGTTGTCTTATACTTTCAGTAACCAGGACTTGGGGCAAACTGCTCAGTCATTCCAGACCTTTGTTTCTTCAGTGAAATGAGAGGAGAAAGCCATCTGTGCAAGACCAGAGACAGGTATTGTGGATACAGGGGAAAGGGTTGACTTTCTTATTCCTATTCCCTAGACCTCATGACTTAAGACAAGCTCAAAGCTGCTCGTAGTGGTGCCCGTGTGATATCCCAGCTACTTGGGAGGTGGAGGCAAGAGAATTACAAGTCTGGGGCCTGCCTGGGCTACACAGTGAGACAGCCTGAAAAACTTAGCAAGAATTTGTTTCAAAACAATAAAATAAAAAAAAAAAGGGCAAAGGATATAGCTCAGGGACAGAGAGTTTACCTGACACAAGCCCTGGGTTCAATACTCTGTACCACAATACAGAATAAAAATAAAAGACTGAAAAAAATGCTGTTTTTTAAAAATCTTATTTATACAGGATAAGGCATATACTTGTATATATTTTTAAGTGGTCAGACATCCAAGCTATAAGAGTCAGACATAGCCAAGTTTGGTGGCATAAGTCTGCCATCCTGTACTCAAGTGTGGCTGAGGCAGGAGGATTCTAAGTTAGAGGCCATCCTGGGCTCCATAGTGAAGACCCTGTCTCAAAAAAAAAAAAAAAAAAAAAAAAAAAAAAAAAAAAAAAAAAAAAAA
>JANHMN010000006.1:16095493-16111237 GCA_030674055.1 Rhabdomys pumilio | reverse complement strand
CTTCTTCTTCTTCTTCTTCTTCTTCTTCTTCTTCTTCTTCTTCTTCTCCTCCTCCTCCTCCTCCTCCTCCTCCTCCTCCTTCTTCTTCTTTTTTTAAAGATTTATTTATTTTACTTAATGAATACACTGTAGCTGTCCTCAGACACACCAGAAGAGGGCATCAGATCCCATTACAGATGGTTGTGAGCCACCATGTGATTGCTGGGAATCGAACTTAGGACCTCTGGGAAAACATTCAGTGCTCTTAACCACTGAGCCATCTCTCCAGCCCTTAAACGTTTCTTCTTAATATAAGTTATATACATTTCTGAACATTTTCACTACATTTATTTATCATGCGTGTATGTGCCCATGTGTGTGTGTGTGTGTGTGTGTGTGTGTGTGTGTGTATGTGCGCGTGTGTGTTGTTTTTTTTTTCTACCATGTGGGTTCCAGGAGCTGATGTCAGGTTGTTAGCCAGCAAGTGCTTTTCCCAGCTGAGCCATCTCACAAGTCCTCTATACAGTTTTTTATTTTTTTATAATTTATTTTTATTTTATGCACATTGGTGCATGTATGTCTCTGTGAAGGTGCCAGATCCCCTGGAACTGGAGTTATAGACAGAAGTTGAGCTTCCATGTGGGTGCTGGGAATTGAACCCAGGTCCTCTGGAAGAACAGCCAGTGCTCTTTAACTGTGGAGCCATCTCTCTAGCTCTTATGTTTCTTAATAATAGTCTTGCTCTTTCATTTCTTGTACTGTCTAGAATTATCACTGGGAGGTGGTAAAGTAGGCATTTTAGGACTAACAATTTCCTCTTAAATACCACTTTATATTCTGCAACTACTGGTTATATATATTTTTATTATTAGTTCTATATATGTTTTAAGTTGTATTATGAAGTCTTCCTTGATAAATAAGTTAACTGGGAGAGTGCCTTTTAAAATTTCTTCAGTTAGCTAGGCACAGGGGTGCCCACCCCTAGTTCTAGTACTTAGGTGCTAAAGGCTGGTAATCTCAGTGAGTCTGAGCTTATCCAGGGCTACATAATGGAATCCTATTTCAAAACAAAACAAGATACCCAAAAGGACAAAATCGTGTGTGTGAGTGTTTGCACATGTGAGCGCGCAGATATCTTTTCTTCCTTTGTAGTACTGAGGATTGAGGCTGAGCAAGTAGACGCTAGACAAGTGCTCTGCCACCGACCTACACCCTCAGCCTAGGAGAATGTTTTCAATTTATAATTCACGAGTCTCTCCTTGCATATTTCATGTGTGTAAGCGTAGTGTAGTGTGTGTACATATGCGTGTGCATGTGTGCCTGTCTATGCTCACCCATGTAGAGGGTGGAGTCTGACTTCCTTCCAGTGTTGTCTTCTGTTGCTTTCCACCATAATTTTATGAGACAAGGTCTTTGAACTCACAACTTGCCACTGTGGCCAGTCTGGATGGCCTGCACACTATGGAGACCTACCTGTCTCTGCAGCCCTGTTACTGGGTTTGCAAGAGCACACCATCATGTCACCCTTTTATACAGATTCTAGAGATCCAAACGCAGGTGCTCAGGCTGGCGTGCAAGCACTCACACACTAACCCAGTAGTGGCCTGTGGTTGCTGGGGATTGGTATTTTCTTTGCTTTGGTAGAACCTCTTAGAGTTTGAACGGCCCTCTCACAGGGGTCGCATATCAGATATCCTGCATACCAGATATTTACACTATGATTCATAACAGTAGCAAAATTACAATTACGGAGTAGCAACAGAAATAATTTTGTGATTGGGGGTCAGCACAGAGTGAGGAACTGTATTAAAGGGTCGCAGCATTAGGAAGGCTGAGAACCACTGGTCTAAGGCTTCCTCCAACCCCGTCTTATCTGCTTCTAATGCTTGCTTGCATTGTGTTCAGGAGTGACCTGCAGGAAGGTGAGTGCTTCGTCTCATGTCATTTTCTGGCAGTTCTTCACATTAAGAAGGGGTCGGTCCCAGGTTTTCCTTTACGCTGCTGGGAAGTGGTCTTTACACTAATCTGCTCTTGCCTCCCTGCCACTGGAAGAGGCTCTGCCCTCTGGGGTGCCCCCTCTCCTACTGTGTGCAATGTTCCCACCATGTGAGCTCCAACCTCCTGTGGCCTCAGACCCTCCGCAAGTCACATGAGCGGCAGGACCCTGCCAGCGTGCACTCACGTTGTGAACATTCGGTGTACTGAGGCTTCTCCGGATGTGCCTCGTTTTGGTGGAGAGCGCTTCCTTCACCGTGACTGCCTGTAAACACACAGCAAAGCAGAGTTAACAGCTATGACTGTCTTGTACCGCTATAAACCGGATGTGCGTTTATTTTAGAAGACCCAAAAAACACAAATGTAAAAACCACTTCAACTGTACTTGTAAAAAAGTCAATATTTGTAAGACTGGTCCCGGGACCACATGGATTTAATACAACAACAACAACAACAAAGAGAAAAATAAACCCAGTCTTTCAAATACATTAAAAATTCAAAACACAAACCAGGAAAGCTACTGAATAGAAAACATGCTATGAGCTGATGTGACTGTGCAGAACACAAAGCAAAGACACGCTAAGAGGTGAGGCTGCTGGGCTTTTCTCGTGTCCTGATTTCAGTATGTTCTACACTAAAAGGACACGGTTTTGAAAAACACCAACCGAACCTCTCTAGTCACCCAGCACACTGTCAGATCTGCTCTGGCTCCAAAGGAACGAGCACACGTTACACATGTCTCAGCACTGCTGCCAGTGCAGTATTTTATACTGTGATTATTTTTATATTTTTTGATATGAAGGATCTCATGTAGCCGAGGTCAGGTTTGAACTCATGTAGCCAAAGATAACTGAACTTCCAAGCTTCTTGCCTCCACATTAAAAATGCTGAGATCCCAAGTGTGCATGACCTCCAGGCCCACTTTATGTGGCAGCAGAGTTCAGACCCAGGTTCTCAAGCACGCTGGGCAAGCACTCTCTCAACCCTGATGCGTTACTTTAAATCACTTGTCACTCTGGCAACTTAGATGCCTACATATTAGAAATAAAGTGGTAAAATGTGGTTCAGCATAAGGACTTTGGGGTCCATTTACTTGGGCGATACAAGGCTTTAGACCACTGCCCTGCTGGGTAACTTCTCATGGTCCCAATTTTCTCTTTGGAAAAAGGAGTTACAACAGAACTTCCACCCAAGGGTAATCTTGACAATTAAGCCATATAATGTACTTACATCATTTGAAATAGTGCTTCAGGGCTAAGTGTGGCAGCACATATGTGTAATACAGCACTTGAGAGCAGAGGCAGGAGGATAGCTACATGTTGGAGACCAGACTACTGTATAGATTGCATTCTAATCCAGGCAGGTCTCCAGGACTAGATGCTTTATCAAAACAAACAAACAAACAAACACAACACCACACATCACACCCACACACACCTTACAGCAGACACACATACAACACACACAAACATACACAAACATTAGACATACATATACAGCATACATAACACACACAAACAACATACATATACAACACACACCACACCATATACACAAACACACATGTACAACATGTGTTATTATACACATACAACACATTACACAAAAACACGGAGATGTACAACACACACACACACACACACACACACATATAGCCCATACAAACACGCACATGTACCACACACACACTCAACAGTACACACATATACAACACACACAAACACACATTCAACACACATGTACAACACATACCACACCACAAACAACACACATGTACAACACATGCAAAACACACACATGTACCACACACACATACACACACTCTCTCTCTCTCTCTCTCTCTCTCTCTCTCTCTCTCTCTCTCTCTCATGTCAGAGTCCTTTCACTAAGGAAATGGCTACCCACACACTCCCTCTCTGAGGAACTCTGAGAGGTGTCTGCTTCATCTCTGGCCACCTCTGGGAAAAGCTGGCAATGGCATCCTCAGGCCTAGATAGTCAGCTACTCACCTGCCGGAGCCGCTCCAGACTCAGGATGTTCTCAACCTGTAGCACACCCCGAGTGTACTTCTCGATGTACGTCTCCCCATCCAAAGTGCCCTCGTTCTCACTCCGAGCTGCCAGGAGGGCCAGGGTTTCCCGGTCCTCAATCTCCTCGGTCGCCTAAAGGCACAGAAAGGAGACGACTGTTTTTCTGTGAATGGTGTTCCGTAAGTGTTGAGACGTGCTCTCAAACACTGACAGCCAACACTCCCCTTACACTCACGTCCTGGCATCTGAAGCAGCAGCAGTATTACCTTTGGGATATTGGATACTATCTCATAGGTCACGCCGCAGGAGTAACATATATTGATCAGTGATATTCGTCTCTTCAAACTCTGGGTGAAACTCTGGTAGAAAAGGAAAAGCTAACTGGGTTAAACTGTGTGACAAATCTAAGACAAATACTTCATATTCTGCAAACTGGAAAAGTATTATAAATTATTCAAATAGAATAAATATTTTCAACAAAACAGAAAAAACAAAACAAAACAAAACTGAAAGTAAAAAAAAAAAACTAGGCATGGTGGCTCACATCTAAAAATGCAGTCTGTGGGAGACTGAGGCAGGAGGATTCTTTTTCAGTTTCAAAACTCATCTGGGTCACACAGTGAATCTAATATGAGGCCAGTCTGGGCTACTGAATGAGACCCTGTCTCAAGTAACTAACTAAATAAAGTAAGAAAAAAAGACAAGACAAGAAAACAAAAAACCTAGACCAAACATTAAACATAGAAATCCGACTCTGGTTGACAAGATGGCTGTGTGAATGGAGGCATAGGCTCCCTGCCTGGTGACTGGAGTTTGACCCCCAGGACCCAAATTGTAGGAAGAGTTTACTGCCTCCTACGAGCAGACCTCTAGCCTCCACACATGCCTTATAGCACACAAGTGCAAACACACTCTTAACAAATATATAAACGTAATAAAACTCTCTTTTAAGACATCTTATTCCAGCCTGGTGTAGTGATGCACACCTTTAATCTCAGCACTCAGGGGCACATCTGTGAGTTCCAGGCTTCACCTCTCTGTGAGCCTGGGCTGCATAGTGTGTCCCAGCTGAGGCTACCCAAGGAGACCATGAAGAGGGTCAGACAGGCAGAGGTGTGGCATCCCCAGCTAACTGCCCTTCATCTCTCCAGAGTTTAGCCAGCTGTCCTAGGACAGTCTGAAGAAGACAGTTTTGCAGACAGCACCTCTGCCATGGAGTTTGGCAAAGCAACAGGTATCTGTTTTGCCATTAACATGACTGGGCTTCCATATCAGCTGCTACCAGCATAGTTAGCTATAGCTGCTGCCTGCAAATACTGTAGTTCTTTTTAAAGAAGAGGTTCATTTTATCTGTCTGTCTGTCTGTCTGTCTGTCTGTCTGTCTGGGTATGTGCATGTGTGTGGAGGTACCTGAGGAGGACAGAATAGGGTGTTGGATCCCCTGGAGCTGGAGTTACAGTCCAATGAAGTCACTTGACATAGGTGCTGGGAAGCAAATTCTCTACATGGGCAGTGAGTGCTCTTAACTGCTGAGCTGTGCCTCTAGCCCCAAAGACTGTGGCTATCCTAACCAGTGAATGTGATAAGGTTAGAGTCTGGGGCTAGCATTTTCTTCTGTGGTCTACATCTGGCCACCATGGTCCTGGGTTCTACCACTGCTGTCTACCATGATATGACATGATGTGACACAGAGGAGATAACCTGTGCCCTTGGAGGCTTTATGGCAAGCCAATCCCGTCGTTACTACCTGCTTGTTATAAATATTGGCTGCAATCCGCTTCCGTAACACTAACTCCATGGCGGCTGGGTGGCTGAGCTGAACGGTCGTCTTCACAATCAGGTAGATCCTTTCATTCTGTGGTGTGACCCGGTTCAGGTGAAGAGAGTCATGTACTGAGGAGTCCCAGGAGGCGGTGGCTGAAACCTGGGAGTGACAGAAAGTTGGTGGACAGAAGTAAGCCTCCTCAAGTGGAGCAGTTTATGAGACATCCCAGAGAAAGACAATCAATCCTACTTGTTATTGTCAAACAGATTTCTTCCTTCATCTGTTTGGAATGGTGACAAAGATGTCATTTGTTCAATGCCCTGTGTCCCCTTCTCCCAGAGCTGACCACAGCCATTTAAAGGGTTCCTGTGCTCATGTGAAGACCCTGAGAGCCCCGGGGGTAAATTACCTCCTCATCGCTGTGCTTTATGATGGGCAGGTAGAAAAACTGACTGCCGTGCTCCTTGGGCAGGATGGAGTTCACACCTGACGCATGGAGGCCCACCAGCTGCTCGTTGGCACTGAGGTCATCCGCTGACCAAGGCCAAGGCACGGGATGAAAGCAAAGCAAAGAAAGTCAGCTTTGAAACAGCACCGACTGTAAAATACGCCTTTTACATTTATTTTTTCCATTTCATTATTTATTTATTTTTATTAGTTGAAAAAAATCAGTCTAAAAAGTCATGGGTTTCATGATAGCATTTTCTCCTCTGACCCTGCTTGTTGGTTTCCCCCTCCCTGCTCCTGCTGTCATGTCACATGACATGTAGTCCATTACCCTCTCTTCTCCCTACATTCAGATCTCTCTTCTCATGATGCTCTTTCTAGCCCCTGCCTCACTCCCCTTACCTCACATAATAGGATTCTTAAAAATGTGATGGGTCAGGGTCTGAATTTAAGAACTTATGCAGGCTAAACACATGCTCAATCACTGAAATACACACAAGGTGGATAAAGTATACTCCTGGTTTTGTTTATTCTTTTATTTCATATCCTGAAATTGAAATAGATACTGAAAGATTCACAATAGCTATTACTGTTTTAAAATATAACCACGTTAGTCAAAAAGTTTCCTTGGAAGCTTCCTATAAGATAGAGTATCTTCCATGTGTAGTCTTATTACCCTAACTACCCAAATATATTCCCTAAATAGGTAGATTTATTTTATTAGTTTTAATTATTGTCCTGCTTAAACTCATATTTAATCCATCTGTCTGTCTGTCTATCTATCTATCTATCTACATCTATCTATCTATCTATCTATCTATCTATCTATCTATCTATCTATCTATCTATCTATCTATTCATCAATCCATCCCTTTACTTTTGTGACAAGGTCTATGCAGCTCTGGTGTCCTGGAATTCACAATGCAGACCAGGCTGGCCTCAAACTAATAGAGATCCACCTCCCTCTGCCTCCTAAGTGCTGGGATTATACATGTGTGCTAACATGCCTGCTTTCTTTCCTATCTATGAGTTCATACAGGGGCTGGAGAGATGGCCCAGCGGTTAAGAGCACTGACTGCTCTTCCAGAGGTCCTGAGTTCAATTCCCAGCAACCACATGGTGACTCATAACCATCTGTAATGGGGTCTGATGTATCTGAAGACAGCTACAGTGTATTCATATACATAAAATAAATATTTTTATTTATTTCATGCAGTCGGGACTTGGCTTCCAAAGCACCCTGAAGACCACTGCACCTCCCACACTGAAGAACAACTGCTACCCTTTCAGTCTTGGAGGCTGAGCCCACTAGGCAACTGCTCTACTACCAAGCTAAATACCCAGTCCTGTCCTCTTAAGAGTTTATTTATTTACATGCAGGCCAGTGTCTAGTTGCAGGTTCATGTGTGGCACTGCACGTGTGTAGAGGTCAGAGGACAGCTCCTGGGAGTTTGTTCTCTCTTACTGTGTAACATCTGGGGTCAAGTTCAGGTAGTCAGGTGCCTACATAAATGCCTCTACCTGATGAGCTATAATGGACCCCACCCCCACACATAAACACAAACACTTTTACTTTGAGACAGACTCTAAGTTACCCTGGCTGGCCTGGAAGTTTTGAGTTTTGATCTTCTTGTCTTATCTTCTCTTTTCTTTCTTCTCTTCCCTTTCTCCTTTCTTTCTTTCTTAGATTTATTTATTTATTTTATGCATATGAGTATACATTGCTCTCTTCAGACACACCAGAAGAGGGCACCAGACCCCATTACAGATGGTTGTGAGCTACTATGTGGTTGCTGGGAATTGAACCCAGGACCTCTGGAAGAGCAGTCAAGAGATGCTCTTAACTGCTGAGCCATCTCTCCAATCCTTGTCTTAGTTTTTCAAGTAGCTTGAAGGATGCCAGACCCCAAAACTATACTGGGTGGTGGTGGAGAATAGTCTGAACTTAGGGCCTTATGCATGCTAGGCTAGTGATGAGCTATACCCTCAGCTATAGAACAACTCTCAGTGCAAGGTAAGAACATGGTCATTTATGGTCCCTGAACTGCTGGGGTTGAGGGCTGAGGGCATTAGTCAGACATGCAACCCTTCAGCTCTTGTCAAGCTTGACACAGAATCTCTGGGGCTAATCCTTTTGCAGGTTAAGTTGGTCACTGATATCTCAGACCACATGATTTGTGTTCTTATTTTCAAAGTCCTGGCTGCTTTGTGTGAACATCTCTCCTCCAGTGACCATATGCCATGCTTATAACTGGAGCCACACCGTCACCTAGTTTGTCATAGTAGTAATTACCAAAGCAATTTATGGATCAAAATACCACAAGTCTGAGGAGATGACGATCTTAGTTGAGTTCGATAATTGTGGGATGGATAAGTGCCTACTTACCATTCAGATCCAGGAAGAGAACTGGTATGTGTGTTTCCATCCCAGGAGGTGGGACCCTAAATTCAACAGCAAAGTTTAATCGTAAGAACATGTGTGTTTTATATTCTGTTTATTAATAAAGTGCTCCAGAGCCATAGAAACAGAAGGGATCCACTGTGGGTTTGTGGAATCAACACATCATACCATAACATTTCTTTATTGTGCTTATTTTATTGTGTATATGTCTCTGTGCGTGAGGGGACACATATGCCATGGCAGAGGACAACTTGTGGAGTCTGTTCTCTCCTTCTACCACGTGAGACCAGGGATTAAACTCAAGCTGTCAGACTTGACAGCAAGGGCTGCTATGCCACCTCTCCAGTGCCTATCATTTTTAAATTTTAATTTCTGAAAGTAAACTTTGTCCTAAAAACACATTATTTTTTGACTCCTGTGTTGACACAAGTCATGGGAATTACTGTGACATATAAAAGGATTGCCAGTCATATATAAAGACCAACTAAAACAATCAAAAAACAGTTCAAGGGGCTTAAGAGATAGCTCAACTGTTAGGAGTACTTGCTCCTCTTTCAGAGGACTCAGTTCCCAGCACCCCACTGTGACTCACAATTCTCCATAATTCTAGATCCAGGGAGTTAGGCCCCGGATACCCTCTCCTGGCCCTCTTCGGGCACCAGGCACACTTGTGGCGCACATAACATACATGTGTTATACCCATGTATAACATGGTTATACCTGGGTTATACATGTTAGTCATACCCCTAAGAATGAAAAATAAATTAAATTACACACAGAAGTAAACAAAAGGGACAATAAACAGAAAGCCCCAAGGGAGTGAGCACAAGCCATGAAAGGCAGTGCTGTGTGCATCGGAGACCAGGCAAGTGTGCTGCTCACACTGGCCCAGCCTCATCAGAATCACCTACAGGGCTCTGAAAGACCTCCGGTCGGGTTCTCCCTCTTCTGAATCAGATCTAGGATGGTGACATTTTTATGAACACCCATGAGGATGTTGAGGCTGGGATAACACATCACACAAGGGAGGCTGAGGTGAGGAGGACTGACTAGGAAGGACCCTGAGGAACAGTAAGGTTGGAAGGAGCTGACTGCTCACAGGAAGCACCCTGTAGAGAGACTGTGCACTGTATATAGGATTCTAACATAAAGGCAGATGCAGCAGAAGAGAAACGGCAGGCTGCAAGTCCATGTCTGCAGACTCAGATCCTCCCATCTCCTCAAGACTGTGACATCGATCCCAATTCTATTATGAGGAGAAACAGAAAGACCACGGATGTGTCTGACTGTCTAGAGCAGATCCGGACGCCTGTGTTCTGTGTTCCAGAGGGATGCTGAATTTTACCTAACCACTCAGAACAAAAGCTGGGTAGGGTGTGTGCCTCACATGAAGGAGGCCCTGGGTTCTACCACAGCAAGTCATAACAACAAAAGGCAAAAGTGCTGAACAACAACAACAACAACAACAACAACAACAAAACAACACGTAAGTAAATGTTCAGAACATGTTTCTGCAGTGAGAATGAGATTTAGCTACCATTAAATAAGTATGCATGAGAGGTACTGTAGACATATAATATGCATTATAATATATATATATCAGATGAGCAACCTCTTTGTGTGCTTTTATCTCTAAGTCTCACAGCAGTATACAAACAGCCCCACTTACATACTGGGGGATAAAGGTAGAGAGGAGTTTAAGAAATACAACTAGGAGACGGTGGTTAAGTTGGCAGAGGACTTGCCTAGCACGTACAAAGCCCCAGATTAAATCTCCAGAGTAGTATAAAATGGGTGTAGTGGTAAATTCTACAACTCCAGCACTTGGGAGGCAGAGGCAGAGGGATCAGAGGTTTAAGGCCATCCCTTGGTTACTTATCAAGTTTGAGGCTACATGGGATATCTGAGGCCCTATCTCCATACCCACTCACAACAAACAAGGGCTGAAGCTGGACACTAAATCCAGGCTATTCTAGACTTGAGAGCAGACAACAGGCTGTTTCTTAAGAGCAGACCAAGTACTGGCTGGGTGCTCAGGTCATTGACCTATCCCATCATGCTTCAGTGCTTACTCTATACCAGTGATTCTCAACCTGTGGGTCTCGACCCCCATGGCAAACCTCTAATCTCCAGAAATACCTACATTACGATTCTTAACAGTAGCAAAACTACAGTTATGAAGTATGAAGCAGCAATGAAATAATGTTATGGTGGGGGGGGGGTCACCACAACATGAGGAACTGTATTAAAGGGTCACAGCATTAGGAAGATGAGAACTAGTGTACCGTAACATTAACACTGGCCAAATTAAGCACATGCCAGGGTAAATAGTATCTATTTCCTGTCTTCTTCCTGTATGTTCTGACAACTCCTCAGTCTAGAGGGAGGAAATAGGATCCAAGTTGCTTATGCAAAGGAACAAGGGACTGTAGACAGAATTTTACTCCCAGTCAGGTGACTTGGAAGACATTGCCCCTCAATAGGGAAGTTATAAAGAGAGCAGTCAATGCAGAAGGGTGGCCTTTTCCTCTGCTGCAGCTCTCTGCACAGCTCTGGCGATAGGCAATGCCTGGCACCCTGCCAGCCCTGCAGAGAGAAGGGCAGCCTTACCAGTCAGCAGGTGCCCCCGGGATCCCGCTGCCAGGGGCGGGCACCAGCACAGCATTCCTCTCCTCTGTCAGCCCCACCCACTGCTCCACCAGCCTGGCTTCCCGCTCCATGTCGTCTTCTGTTTTCTCTGTAAAGTGACAGGAGATCATGACTAACAGCAAAAGAGAAAGGGCAACTGCCAAATTTAACACAGCTAGATTTTCACTCTGGGGTGTCCAGAATGGTTTATATGTCCACTATGTTCCAAAGAAGAAAGTGCGATTCTGAAGATCAAGCAAGAACAGTCACCTGAGACAGGATGGGACACCAGCTCCAGGGAGCAGAGGCCAGAGAAAATGCACAGAGCAGGGGCAGTGACCGGGAGGTAAGAGTGTGTGTATGTGTGTGTGTGTGTCTGTATATGTTTGTATGAGTGTGTATGTTTGTATGAGTGTGTGTGTGAGTGAATATGTGTCTCTCTGTATGTGTTTGTGTGTGTCTATGTATGTTTGTATGAGTGTGAGTGAGTATGTGTGTGTGTCTGTGTGTGCATGTGAGTATGTAGAGGGTTACTGGAACTGGATCTAGAGAAGGGTTATGAGTACACACCATATCTCTATGTTACACACTTGCTAGAATGATCCAGTTTATTACTGGGTGTGATGCGACTTATAAAGTGACAAGCCATGTTACAAAGACAATTGGAAAGTCTCATATACCTCGCTCTGTAAAGCTCTTATTTCCCTTCGTGTTCATTGTGAAAAGGATTTTACTGAATAAATTCTTAAACCTTTACGCTCTTAACTCAATTCTGGAGTGGCCTAGGTACACTCATTGAATTTTCATCGGTGGACGAGGCACACAAACATAACCACATGCCGCCACTCACTGGGCTAAGATGGTTTTCCAAGGAGAACTGTGTTGACATGAGATGGAGCAACGTGCACACGTGCAGCATTAAGTACAATGAGTGACAGTGACGTCAAAGCGAGAACACAAGGTTGGCTTGGTCATTCACTCATTCAGACAAGGGTTTCATTATGCAGCCCTGGCTGGTCTGGAACTCACTGTAGAGAGCATGCTTGCCTTGAGCTCATAGAGATCCACCTGCCTCTGTCTCTCAAAAGTTGGCATTGAGGTATGAGCTACCAGACTTGGCTCACAGGGATTCTTTTTTTCATTTTTTTTTTCCTTTTGGCCACTGTACAATACTGAAAAAATTACTCTCGGAAGAGTTTACTCTCATGTTCAATTTCTTTCACATGTATTTGTTTAGTGTGGGGGATGGGACGAGCACATCACAGCACATGTGTCCATGAGACGACGACTGTGAGTTGGTTTTCTCCTTCTACCATGTGGGCTCTGGGGATTGAACTTGTGCTGCCAGGCTTGGTGGCAGGTGCCGTCAGCTGCTGAGCCATCCTATGAATCCCATCACATACCTTTTTTATTGCTGACTTTTTTAATCTGTTCGTCTAAGTATTCCCGTCGTTTAATGAGGGCATCTGACCATCTCTCTCTTACACAATTCAAGTCTTCCTCCTGACAACGAGAGGGAAGATTTTCTCTATAGAACATGTAGACAATGGTTTATTTCGTATAAAAATAGATATTTAAATAGACTGGGGGAACGTTTCATTAGGAAAGGCCATTGAATGTCGCAGTGATTAATATGTGAGAAAGCAGAGGTTGAATGCTCCATGCTGACCAAGGATGCTGGTACCCAGAAATCAGAGCCCCTGGATCTTCAGAAGGACAGTCACACTGAAAGACAAGACAGGCTCAAATGATGCTAAAACAGGAAGATTTTTATGCTGCAGGATGATTTTTTGCTATTTATGCACGGCCACGTCTGTGTGCATTTGTATGGTAGCAATTCATTGAAAGACGTGTGACTTCAAGCAGGATACCATCAGCAAAGCCCAAAGCGCAGACCATCAAATGGTAGGGAGTGACAGGCATTTATGTAGTCCATAGTTCAACGGCTGTATTATTAGAACATGATTTTTTTGCCCCGAAAGGCAAAAAATAGGTCAGCAGAAAACCTCCAGAACTTGCTGCAAAGATTTTACAGCCAACTGTCACCACAAGGATACCCAAAAATCTCCCATGCAAAATCTCCCATGCAGTCAGCCATGCTGGAATAAATCCCAGAAGCAGCCGCCGGACTCCACTGGGAAAATAGCAGGAAGCATGCCCAAAGCTGTAAGACATTAGTCAGTGGCATAGCTGAGACCTAAGAGGATGCTGACCTTTATCCCCAAGGTCTGGTTTTGTCCACTTTCAGCCTTTCTTAGTAAAATTATAAGTAGGGAAGGAAAACCCATCAAGTCTATCTCTGATGCTCCTTGGCCTGATTCTAACAAGGACTTCCTGGTAATAAGGGTGGACAGACGAAACTCAGAAGCTTTGCCTATAAAGTCTCCACAGCTAGCACGCAGGAGGGCTCACCCAGAACCCATTCTTTCCACTTGAGAGGGAAAGCAGTACAAAGACTGGGGAATTGTACTGGCTGATTTTGTGTGTCAACTGGACACAAGCTGAACTAATCACAGAGAAAGGAGCCTCCCTTGAGGAAATGCCTCCATGAGATCCAGCTGTGAGGCATTTTCTCAACTAGTGATCAAAGGGGGAGGACCCAGCAGCCCATTGTGGGTGGTGCCATCCCTGGGCTGGTAGTCTTGAGTTCTTTAAGAGAGCAGACTGAGCAAGCTAGTAACATCCCTCCATGGCCTCTGCTCCTGTTTCCTGCTCTGCTTGAATTCTAGTCCTGACTTCCTTTGATGATGAACAGCAGTGTGGAAGTGTAAGCTGAATAAATCCTTTCCTCCCCAACTTGCTTCTTGGTCATGATGTTTGTACAGGAATAGAAACCCTGACTAAGACAGAAATCATGCCTGAAACTTTCGTCTTGGCTGACTGCTTCGACCATGCCCCGCCCCCACCATCATCTGCAGTTGTTGGGCTAGTTGAGGCTGACTAGGGATATCTGTCACATCTGCTCACCCACCTCTTCTCCATTTCCAACAAGAGAAAGCTGCTACTTAAACTCAACATGGTGAACCAAGCTTGACCCCAAGGAGAGGGGAAACTGGTTAATAAAACGAAACAAAGGTCTATGCATAGTCTCCAAGCCTGTTGCCCAATAAAAGTGCTTTTTAAAGGTCAAATGGCATTCAGAGTAACATTCATCTTCCAGAAGGGAGAGGCAAAGTGGAGTTTAATGCAGGACAGACAAGAGTGGACCAGAGGGCTGTGAACAGGAAGCAGTGTGCTTTTTGAGGTCATTCATCTTAACACAGCCATACAGTCTCGGTTGGCAAGGCTTTGCAAACGGGTCACTGGAGCCGGCAGAGCGAACAGTGCAGTGTCTGCTTACAGATTTGTAACAGGAAAATCAGGAGACTAGCATTGTGTCCTTGATCACATACAAAGCAAATCAAAAGCAAGTGAGAAACCACAGCTCTCACTCCGGGGCCCTGTCTCCACCTCCCTGGCCTCTGCTTTGCGAAGGCTGGCGATTAGCGAGAGCTGTGCCCCATGCATGGGATTGGTTGACAGCGGTGGCAATACCTGATAACTATCCATATCACCGCCATCCTCCTCATCTCTCTGGAGGGGAAAACAGAAAGGACATGCATTTCGTTCTCTCAAACAGCACAGGGAGGATAATTTAACACGTTACAACGGACGCCTCATACAACATTAGCACTACAAAGCATTTCACTGAATCCCAAAAGATTAGGAAGGGTTAAATTCTTCTGTTGTCTATCTCTGTGTCTGTCTGTCTGTCTGTCAGTGTGGGTTCCAGGGCTTGCACTCAGATTGTGAGCCTTGGAAGCAAGCACCTTTCTCATTGGGTCATTTTAACACCCTAAGAATTTTTTTTTTAAGTAAGGAAAACAAATATTTTAAAAGAGAACCTCATAGAAAAGGATTGAAAGAGACTTCCATGGGCCAGGACTTATGCTGCTGTCACAGGTGACATGTATTCCAAGCAGGCTGTCATGAGTGATCTGTATTCCAGGCAGACTCAGGCTTGGGATGGTCTTATCAAGACAGAAAGGCTAACCTACAAAGTACTTAGAGATTCTCTTCTCACTGAGACCCTATAGGATGAAACAATTAATCCAAGATTCTCCTAGAGGCAGACGCTCAGGACAGAAACTGGGACTAGTCTCCATCCCTAGCAGCCATTCCTTGAAGTCCATCACTCATGGATGAAGTTGCCACAGGAACGCCTGGGGACCTGAGGCTAAGGGGCACACTATGTTCTGTGCTGGAGCCTGCAGGGGCAGCTGAGCCACTGGAATGTACTGGCTATCAGTGTCCACCGTGGATAGCCAAAACTGCCCCAAAGGCATGGCTGACTTTCACAATAATTACCCAAAGTAACAATTCTGGTAAAAACATTAGGCAAGACAAGAACCAAGCTGAAACCAAGATTACAGAAACTCTGGATGATGATGGCGGCCTCTTCTTCTTCTTCTTCTTCTTCTTCTTCTTCTTCTTCTTCTTCTTCTTCTTCTTCTTCTTCT
>JANHMN010000006.1:16048918-16095393 GCA_030674055.1 Rhabdomys pumilio | reverse complement strand
TCCTCCTCCTCCTCCTCCTCCTCCTCCTCCTCCTCCTCCTCCTCTTCTTCTTCTTCTTCTTCTTCTTCTTCTTCTTCTTCTCCTTCTCTTCCTCCTCCTCCTCCTCTTCATCATCATATTAGTGACTGGGTCTCACTATGCAGACCTGGTTCTCCTTCTCCTCCTCCTCCTCCTCCTCCTCCTCCTCCTCCTCCTCCTCCTCCTCGTCATCATCATATTAGTGACTGGGTCTCACTATGCAGCCCTGGTTGGATTGGAACTTACTATGCAGACCAGGTTAGCCTTCAACCTACAGTGGTCCTCTTGCTTCTGTCTTCCAAATTCTGGGATTACAGAATGCTTTACTATGCCCAGTGAAATCTTTTATTTAAATCTATAACAATTTTTTTTAGTGACATGAGTAAATATTAGAGTCGTTAGAATGTAGTTACAATTGTTTTCACGTGTACACTTCTTCAAAACACATGTCTTTTAAAGCCTGTTGTATTATCACTGGCAGTTGCAAGATGAATGTATTAAGTGGTAGCTGGATGCTGAAATAATTTATCTTGAACTGATTTTCCTTATGTTAAAGAACAGACAACTGTAATATAACATCACATTTTAGATTAAAAGGGTTCTTTCATCAACCCAAACGGAGCTTTTAGGCTACAACACAATGTATAGCGTATTGGCTTCAGCAATCAAGACAGAGTAAAGTACTGAGCCAATAACAACACTCTGTAGATAGGACTTTGAACATGGTAAGGGAAATAATCACAGATGATTCTGTGTGTCTAGTACAAGCTTTTCTCTTGAGGTACTGAGGACTGAAGCCAGGACTTCGCATGTGTTTATTAACATAAATATATGTCTTACCATCCAGCCCAGGTAGGATGCTTTTAAGATATCTGCTGCACCAGGTTCCAGTTAATTATTTCAAAGCCACATTGTTAACAAAACATCAGTTCTTTTAAAGACAGGGCCTCATTACATCTCCTGGCTTGCCTAGAATCTGATGTGTAGACCAGCCTGGCCTTGAATTTGCAGAAGACATCTGAGTATCTCTGCTCCCCAGAGGTGTGCGGTACCATGCCCAGCTCCCTTCACCCCACCCCAAAGCAGTTTTAACTCAAGAGGTAAAGCTATTTTAAAAACTATAAACAGGGGTTAGAGACATGGCTCAGTGGTTAAGAACACTGCTTGCTCTTCCAGAGGACCCAGGTCTGATTCCCAGCAACCACATGGTGGCGCACGACCACCGTTTACTCCAGTTCTAGGGAATTCAAGAACCTTTTCTGGCTTCCATGGGCAGCAGGCACGCTGTGCTGCACAGACATACACACACAATCACAACACCCATACACATAAAGTAAAATAATAAAAGCCTTAAAACTACAAAGAATTCTTATAAAACTCTTGAAATTGGGAACATTTAGCAAAGCTGATGGTTTTCTTTGTGGAAGTCAACGCTTAAGTTACCTGAATCCCATGGTTTATCTGACACTGGAAGTGGACTGAGCCACAGTTTTATTGCAGGAAGAGACTCTGAGGATTAGAGTCCACTCCATCATTTTAGACAAGAAAATTCAAGTGTTTAAGTGAACCAGGAAGTAGACGCAGAACCTGGGTCTCCTGGCTGTGAAGTCTTGTGCTCACCCCAACTACCACTCCCGTGGCCACTCTAGGAGTTACTGGCCCTAGGCGGGGATGGCCTTAGAGCAAGGATATCTGTAATTCAATTCCTTACTCCTAGGCTATAAGCACACAAGTGTGGTAGAGAAGTGCCCCAGACCACATACCCCATCTCCTCGTCCTTTGTTCTTTCTACCTGAGGAATCATGTAGACCCTGAGCTACAGGGATGTTTGGTAGAAAGGGAGGAGGGCAGAGTCTAATAAAGCCCCAGGACTCTGTGATCTCCAGCTTTCAGAAAAGTCCGCCCAGACACCACGAGATTAAAGAGAAACCACGGTAGAAGATGAGCCATTTTTCAGGATTGGCTGAGCTGGTACCTAGACTCCTCAGAAAAATGGAGGGAGGTATTTTCTTGCAAGTCAAAGAGATGTTCTCTATCCCATGCAACAAGAGGGGACTCCAGTCTGACTGTACCCAGTCCCTTGAAGGCCATACATTCGTCCAAACCATAGCGGGAGGACATATTTGAGTTTATTCTCCTGGGGCACAGACTAGCTTTCAGCACTGCCCATCCTCCAGGGTCTCATGCAGCTCAGGCTAGCCCCAAACTATGTAACTGAGAAGGAGCCTGAACTCCCATTCTCCTGCCTTGGCATTCCAAGTGCTGAGACGACAGGCATGTGGCACCATCCTTTTGTCTCTTAATGACAACAATGGACTTTAGGGATGGAGACTTAACAGACAAAGTGATCATGTGCATACGTTTTTTATAGTAACAAAAAGAGAGCAGTAAAGATTGGTCTAACGTGATATACAGGAACAATTTTCTGATAGCAGTGCAAGAGGATCGAGCCAGTGGTAATGTTCACATATACTGGGCCAGGTGTAAGGTGACCACGAGAGCACTGAGAAGTAAGCCTTACTAAGGGACACTAGTCAAACAGCATTTTATCCAGAGAAAGTCAACTGTTAGAAATAAGACCTGATGAAAGGTACGAAGTTCAGCTTCTTGTTACTTTGAAATAAGATTTCTCTTGTACATCAATTTTTGTCTGCACTGATTTTTAATTATTTGCTTTTCATTAATATACTGTATTTTTGCACATATGTATATATGTAATGTCCAAGTGTAGGCATGTGCGTGCAGGGGCCCTCAGAGGCCAGGTGTTGGACCCACAGGAGATGGAGTTACAGGTGGTCATGGGCTGTCTACCATGGGTGCTGGGAACTGAGTTTGGGACCTCTGTAAGAGCAGTATGCATTCTTAACCAATGAGCCATCTTTGTAGTCCCTTGATCTTTTTTAAAATTAAAAAATAATAATTTCTAAAATATTGGGTATAGATTGCAGCCCGGTGAGCACTCTCCAACCGAGCTACACCCCAGACAGACTTCGGCACATAGTACTTCAGACCCGTCTTACCTGGTAACTGTCCAGCCCTCTTTGCAGCTTGGTGGACCTGGCAGTCACGCAGCCAATGGATACTGATAGGATGGCTTCAACCATGAGTGGCAGTGTCCCTGACTGCTGTACAGGTTTTACTGTGACCTGTACTCTACGGGAGTGACCCTGCAGGTGAAGATGCCAGGGACAGGGATGGGGGCAGAGGAAGGAAACAAGGGGAAATGGTTTGAGACCAGACATACAAATAATTAGGGTCTTCCCAGAAACTCTAAGAGCAGAGTGAAGAAGAGACATGAAAAACAAACCATCAAAAACCTTCCTAGTGTTTTGAATATGCTTAGCCCATGGGAAGTGACACTAATAGGAGGTGTAGCCTTGTTAGAGGAAGTGTGTCACTGTGGAGGCGGGGCTTTGAGGTCATATGTATGCTCGAGTCTGGCCAGTGTGACAGTCTCCTGGCTGCCTTCAGATCAGGAAGTAGAACTCTTGGCTTCTCCAGCACTGTGTCTGCCTACATGCTGCCATGATCTCTGCCATGATGATAATGGAACCTCTGAAACTGTAAGCCAGCCCCAATTAAATGTTTGTCTTTCTAAGAGTTGCCTTGGTCATGGTGTCCCTTCATAGCAATGAAACCCTAAGACAACCTTATACCTGTCTGAGTTGGAAGACACCGCCGGTGTTGACATCTTTTGCCTGGTGAAGCTCCACTGCGGCATAGTCTCCTAGCTCGTTCAGTTCCAGTATGGAGATCCACATCTCTATTCTCCGGGTCACTTCATTCCACCTGCAGAAACCGCACCCCAGCAAGCAATGCATCATCCAGAGCCGCCATGAGCAAAAGTCATGAGCATCCAATCACTAAGCATGTACGGAGTGGGAGGCACCGAGCCAGGGATGTCTCACAGGTTACTTCCTCAATGAATGCTCACATGACCCCGTATTATGGACTCTTAGGCTGTTTAACCAGACCAGACATTATGTTTAAGTGATGGACACAGATGGGGTGTAGAATTCCAGGAGCTTTGACAAACCCAAGTCAGCTCTGCCTGTTTTAAAATGTCATAAAAACAAAACCATGTGGTATGGACTCTTGAGTCTGGTTTCTATCACATGGCACATGGTTCTTTCTTTTTCTGACAGGGTCTCTCTATATAGTCCTAGCTGGCCTTGAACTCACCGATATCTATCTATTGTCTGTCTCCTGAGTGTGGTGACTCATAAAGGCATGAGCTGATATCTATCTATCTATCTATCTATCTATCTATCTATCTACCTACCTACCTACCTACCTACCTACCTACCTACCTACCTATTTATTTTGGTTTTTCAAGACAGGGTTTCTCTGTGTCGCCCTGGCTGTCCTAGAACTCATTCAATAGACCAGGCTGGCCTTGAACTCACAGAGATCCATTGTCTCTGCATCCTGAGTGTCAGGATCAAAGGCATGCACGGCCACCACCACAAGCACCCGACCAATTCTTTTATTTTGAAACGTTGACTAATGCACTCTTGGATGAATAATCTAGTATTTTTCTTATTCATCTGCTGAAAGATACCTGGACTCAATGGGATACTGGGTATACTGGTAAATAGAACACTATTTGTGGACTTAAATCTTCATCTCTGTCCAGTAAGCATCTAGGTGTGCACTGCTGGGTCACAGAAGAGGCAGATGATCTTTATATGAAACCGCCAATTTTAGGGCTGGGGCTGGGGCTCAGTGGTAGAGCCTTGCATGCCGAAAGACCTCTGCTCAGTCTCTAGAAATGCTATAAAAAAAAATAAAGACATTAGGATTTTTTTTTCTTGTGGTTGCTTGTTTATTTTTATACTGTGCCTTTATTGTAGACTAAGTCCAATGTGGAAGTTTCTTCTACTCTGGCTATTGTGCACTGAGAACCTGAGACGATCCCAAAGCTGTAAAGATATCTCTTCCTTACCCAGGAAGCATGGTGCACACCAGTAATCCTAGCACTAGCTGAGGCAGGAAGATTCCAAGTCTGAGCCCAAATGGGTCAAATAGCGAGCACTTACTTAAAACAACCATGACGACAATAACTCAGGGCATGGCAGTTCACAACTATAACTTTAAACTTGGGAGGTCAAGGCAGGAGACTGCCATGAATGAGATCAGCTCAGACTACAGCCATATCAGGTCTCAGACAGACAAACAAACAAACACCACCAACCAAACAAAATAAAATAAACAAAAACAAAAAAATTATATATATATATATATCTCCTATTTTCTTCTACCAGATTTACAGGTTTTTGTTTTGCATTTAAATTTGTGATTTGGGTCAACAAGGTAGCCCGGTATGTAAAGGGGCATGCTTTCAAACCAGATGACCTGAATTCAATCCCTGGTAGCCACATAGTGGAAGTTGGTAACAGACTCCTGCAAAGTGTTTTCTGACCTCTACCTGTGAGTACACAGACACACACTGGGACACAAAGACACATAGAAACACACACACACACACACACACACACACACACACACATAATGTAATAAGAATTTTAAAATTAAATATATGATTATCTCACAGTCATTTTTGTGTATGAAGTGAAGTAAAATAAAAGATTTTTTTTTCAGATAAACACTTCAATTACTTCAGTCTCATGTTGCCCCAACTCACTTTTCACACCTGTAACTTTAAACTTGGGAGGTCAAGTGGTTTTTTTTTTTTTGAAGCTTAGTGGCTCCTCCTTGAATTCTAATTTACAAAGGGAGGGAGGCTCTCAAAAAATGAGCAACTTGTTCAAAGCTCCAGGGTTTGAAGCCTGTACTCTCACTTATGGTCACGAGCTGGGCCTGACTCCTAGGTCTCATGCTCACAGCAAGAACAAACCTGTCATGCAATGTCCTTGTCTTCGCATGGAGGGAATCGACCTCCCAGATGGGGCTTCCGTTCCCAGCACACCTGTGGCCCCACACTTCAATCGCCAGCGCGCCATCAGAAATGAACTCCAAGAACTCTTCTGTGACAGTCACCACGTAGTCCTGGGATAAGCAGAAGGCAGGAGAGCATGCTGAGAGTCAGACATAATGCTACCCACTTACCTGCTGTCACACGTAAACCCCACCTCTTCTGTTTTGTAGGAAAGCATGAAGAACCCCAGGATGTTAGATCTGGAAGGGATCTAGGAGGTGATCTGGATCTAAAGAAGACAGCAATTTGCCTGAATTCAAACTTCTGGCTTTAGGTGCAGAGCCGAGATGTGAGTTCTCTTCCCTTGGCTCATGATCAGTTCCAATGAGCCATCTGACCTCCGGTGACCCTGCTGCACTTTGAGACTCACCGAGTAAGGGACTCCAACTATCTGATTCCTCCATGGTCTAGGCTCTTGCTCCTGAGTGTCTCACTTCAGTTTCTCACTCTACAAAACCAGCCTACTATCGTGCAGATTTACAGAGTTCCTTGAGAACTGTGGCAGGTCACCCGGAACATTCCGTAGGCTCAAAGCCAAGCCACTTTCCTTCCCATGAGCCTCCTGGGGCGCCCGAGCAGAGTTACAGGTACAGTTCTGCCGACTCATTTCCAGAAACAGCTATTACGTTGACTGAACTTTATACTACCTGCTTTCTTATTTCATCTAGAGACAGGCCCAGGATTTTAGAAGGAAAAAACCATGGCGGTCAATTAGTTCAAGCTATATACTTTAGAGGTAAAAAATGAAACAAAACAAAAATCCAACAGTCTTTAAAATCTCACTGCTAACCCAGGGGCTTTGGGATCTGTATGTATTTAAACAGTTGTTAAACGGCACACAGTAAAAACCTAGCTTTTGTCTTCCTGATGTAAACAGCCCTGTGGATAAAAAGAAGGCATGGGGGCTATTTAAAGAACATTAGGAAAACAACAAATGTCGGGGTAATATTACTTAGGAAAGAAAAGAACCAGTGTGTGGGGGAAGGGTATGGGAGAAGGCGGGAGAGGAGAGTAAATCAGAGCAAGGTATAAGGACTCAGGCCTATGAAAATGCTATAGCCTATAGCTTTGCTTGCTAATTTAAAGTAATAAGAAACAAATGTAGTATGTAAACATTCTAACTAAAGATTTTTGAGAATGTGGTTTGGCAAATCCAGGTCAAGACAGGTAGGCCTGGGGTTAGAGAGAGCGGCTCGACGGCTTAAAGCAGTTGTTCTTCCTGAGGACCCTGGTTTGGGTCCCAGCACCCACATGGCGGCTCAGAGTTACCTGTACCACTGGCTTGAGAGGCTAACGCCCTCTTCCAGCCTCTGGGAGCACTGGGCATGGGCATGGCACACATAAAGACACACAGGCCAAACACTCATAAATACACTGAATAAGTAAATAAGCAAGTCTTAATTTAAGAAAAAACGAAAAACCCGAGAGTCTCGTACATAGGACATTTTAGAGGTGGTAACAGGAATTTGTTTTCTAAGTAGGAGCCAGAAACAACAGACACAGTTTTCAGAGAGGCAGTGTGGACAGTCCATCCAGGAGAAGCCTCACCAGAGGGCAGCGTCTGTCTTTGAGAACTCATTAGGTGACAGTGCCAAACAGAAGCCAGAAAGGGGAGGCAGAAACACAGGAAATAGCTTATTAAAACATGTGGCAGGGTGTGGGGACATGCAACTGATGCTTCAACTAACTCAGGGCGGGCCCAGGAGCTCAAGGCTAGCACGGCAGTACAGCAGACTCCATCCCAGAAAATATAAAATACAATCAAACCAAAGGTGGTCTATTAAAAGGAGAAACATTACCCGTGGTTACACCTGTGCAGAATAGGACTGTAAGATTTCGTTTTATATATTCCCGAATTATTTCAACTTGTAAAGAAGAACACTTGAGCTTTTCAAAGTTCAATAAGATATATTTGGTGGGGTGGGAGGAAGCAAAACCCAAACCAAAAACCTTACAGGACAAACATTTCCCCCTAGCTCCCCATAGGCTCTCCTGACTCTGAGCATGTGATCTTGCTGTCCCAGCTTCCCTTGTGCCAGGATTCCAGGCAGGTGGCAACACATAGGCAGAGAATTTACAGGTTAGAAGTGGATTCTAGCCAGGCCTGGGGGCTCCTGCCTGTAATCTCAGCACTTGGAAGGCCAAGGTAGAAGGATCGTCATGAGCTGGAGGGTGGAGTAGGTTACATATCAAGTCCTTGGCCTGCTTGAGCTATGAAGCAGGACCCTGCAGTAATTTAATAGATCCGGGGAGAAGGGGGCATGAAACTCTGACCTCAGGGGCTGACAGACACAGCAAGAGATGGTGTGGAAGCTGAGCGGACCCTCTGGGAAGGAGAGCTTCAGTGTGAGGGGGAGGGGCAAGGAAAAGGAGCTGAGCAAGAAAAGGACTAAAATTCTGAAGCCGCCGGGTAATAATAGAAGCTCTCTTATTTTTTTAAGTTAACGAGGAATTTTTGGTCTTTGAAAACAATCAAGAAAGAAAAAAATAAAAAACTCCACAAAGTTGGAAGGCGTCCTGTTCAAACCCCAGAATTATACATAGTGTTGTGGAGTACACTGCAAATAATACACAAACATTTTATTCTTTATTTGTAAATAAAAAACAGATTTTTAAAAGACTGTGCCCAATACAGTCTTTTAAAAATTGTCCCATCATGCAGCTGATGGTGACTCTGTTATGGTCGTTTCTGGTGCTGAGTGAGGACTGACCGACGGGCCTCAGCTCACATGTCACCATAGAGTGTCACCCCTGGCCTGGTACCTCACTCTGTAATTGCCTCCATACCTTACAGTGAGAGAAGGTCACCGTGTACTGGGCATCCTTAGACTGCGGGGAAGGCACGTCCGGGTCCACCACCGGGGCAGCCACTGTAGACTCACACTGGTCCCAGAATGTGTACTGACAGAAGACGAAATTCGAGAGGCTTATGGGTAGCCCGGTTGCCTCTTTAATTATCACCTAAAGAGATTTAAAAAATAAATTACATGTCTCATAAAAAGAAACACTAAAGTATGTATCTGTCCATAATTCAGTCATCTGTAAGAGGGGATCAAATCAGAGGATCAATACCAGGACAGCCAGGGCTACATAACGGAGTCATCATTTGGAAATATTTGATATCATTCATTGTGACTGATCTATCTACCTACCTATCTATCCATCTATCAATCAATCATCTATCTATTGTCTATCTATCATCTATCAATATCTATCTTCTATCATCTATTGTCTTCTATCTATCTATCATCTACCTATCATCTATCTATTTATCTATCTACCTACCTATCTATCTTTAATCATGTACTTATCATCTATCTTCTATCATCTATCTATCTATCTATCTATCTATCTATTATCTATCCGTCCATCCATCTTGCAGAGAACTTAGAATCTCACACAGAACAAGCTGTATTCTCAGATCACATATATACCACGGAGGCCTTAGCTCACAGTTATCTGTCTAATTCTGTCCCTTGAGTGCTGGGACTAAAGGCATGTACCATCATGTCCAGTGCATGAGCCCATCTTCAAATTGTAAGAAAAATTATATTTACTTATTGTATTTGTGAGCAAATAGACATGTGCCTTGGCATGTACACGCATGTGCACACATGTGCCGTGTGTGGAAGACCTATGGGAATTGATTCCTTCCTTTCATCATGGGTTCTGGGGACTGAACACAGGTTCTGGGCTAGGCAGGAAGCCTCTTTTCCTATGAGGCATCTCACCATCCTAAGTGTTCCATCTAAAACAAAACCTGTACCACAGTTTTCTAACGACAAAATACACACTTAGTAAGGGAAAGAAAAAAAAAAAAAAAAAAAAAAAAGGAACCCCAAACACACTCCTGTCTAATTTACTCATGACTTAGTTTCTGATACAGATTTGACTTTTAATAGGGAAAACACAACTCAATAATAAATTCTCCATGCTGCCACATACACGGACTTCTGTATTTGTATATCTGTGGTTTAACCAGCAGACCAGATACACCCACAACAACTACGTTGTTGTGGCAGCACGCAGACTATCTTGTCACTATTCTCTAAGCAACTTATGGTTTCCTTTCCATGGATGTGGTAAAAATTATAACCAAAAGCAACTTAGGGGAAGAGAGGGTTAATTTCAACTGATCGGACACAGACTATCACTGAGGGAAGTCCAGGCAGGAACTTGAAGGAGAAACCATGGAGGAATGTTGCTGGCTGGCTGGCTCATGCTTAGCTAGCTTTCTTATACAGCTCAGAACAGCCTGCCAAGGGAATGGTGCCTCCCACAGTGGGCTGGGCTCTCTTATATGAATTAACAATTAAGACAATCTCCCACAGACAGGCCCACTAGACAATTTGACCAATGCAAATCTTCTATCATGTGACTCTAGGCTGTGTCAGATAGAAAATTAGAACCAACTAGTGCTGGGTGTGGTGGTGAGCAGCTTTCATTCCAGCACCCAGGAGGCAGAAGTAGGCAGGTCTCTGTTGAGTTGGAGGCAAGCACGGTCTACATAGAGAATTTCAGGACAACCAGGACTACATAAAATCTTAAAAACAAAGTTAACTGAGATTTGACGTAACAAATACACTGTATCTGTACCACATTACGTGCTATTACACGGTGATTGTTTAAAGTATGTAGAAGGATGTGTATAGAATATATGCAAACACCAGGTATAAGGGACTTGAGGGGATTTGGGTATATGGAGGGCATCATGAAATCACTTTTGCCTAGATACTAAATGCAGAGGATATACCTTTAGGGGGAATTTCAAACAATCATCACGAGAGAATTCTAGAAAAAGTGCTGCTCACAGCCACATCTCCTGTCAGACAGTTTAACTTGCATTATGCTAGATGAAACCTTATTAAACTTTGTGGGTATAGCTTGGCACTGCCAGGGTCTATGTGGGCCCTGATCCTCGCCCCCTCACCCAGCTGCATGAACCCCCGGTCACTGCGCTCTCACCAGGCACTGCCAGGGTCTACGTGAGTTCCATTCACCGCCCCCTCTCCCGGAACCGTGAACCCCAATCACTGCCCTCTCACCCAGCTGCATGAACCCCGGTCACTGCCCTCTCACCCGGCATGTGAGCTTTTTGACCCGGTGAATGACTTCCCCACTGCTGTCCACCACTTCAAGACTCCCACTCTCACTAGAGTTCTCTGAAGAGTCATCCTCCGACATGCGCTCTGGAACGGTTCCTGTAACACGCATCACCTCCACATGGAGGCGCCCGGCGACCTGGGTCAACGAACAGGAGCATTTCAGAGTCCAAAAGTATACCCTGGGAATCACTAGCCTGAGACAGAAATGCACTCTACAGCTCTGGCTGGCCATCTCCGGGAGTGTGCGACCATTCCTCCTAAGCCACTTCCAGGAGGGAGACTCCAAATCCACCCTCTCAGAGTCAGGCATGCTCATGCTTGGCCCTGCAACCTTCCTTTCTTATTCTGAACCAAATCTGTCCCCTCACAACTTGCTCTCTAGAACTCTCCTTAGGTGTATCCATTTTCCTTAGCTCGGGCAAGGAGTGGCTTCAAGGGACCCATCACACTCTACTGGAACATTCGGTTTTGTGTCTGTTTACATAGTTACCTATGCATTTATTTGATATCATGCTTGGGTAATCTATTCACTTCATTAGGGATCTAGCCTTCTGGGACACCAAGGGAGTGAGCTCGCCTGCCAGTGAACTCATGTTAAGGGCAGAAAGAAACGGAGAAATGAGAGCCAATAACAGGATGGAGCAGTGGACGTAAGAGGAAGGTTTAGGTGGTGGGTATGCATGGGATAAATGCATGTACATGTGAGTAGTAAGTATTCGCTGAGAAAGGATGGGGGCAGAAACTGCCAAGCACTGCGCCTCCAACAGTACACTAGGCAGACATGGTCCCTGGCTCACGGAGGGAGGATGGCATGTGACATGGAGCTGCATAAAAATGGGCTGATTCCAGAAGGGATCACAGGAACAAAGCCAGTCGGGCATGCAAAGAGTTCTTTTGTTCTTGCGAGGTTGTGATTTGTCGAGACGGAGACTCGGAGACTCGCTATATAGCCCAGGCTGACCTCACTGTAGAATCCTCCTGCTTCAGCCTCCAGAGTGCTTCAATGATAGGCATGACTCCTCAATGTCCACTCTGCATAACGATTCTTTTGCTCAACTTATTATTATTTAATTATGTGCATATGTGTAGGTCTGTGCACTTGAGTGCTGGTGTCCAAAGAGGCCAAAGGTATCAGATGCCCTTGGACCTGGCAGTTGTGAATCAACTGACTAGGGAGGTTGGATTTGAACTTTGGCCCTTTGCAAGAGCAGCAAGCCACTCTGAACTGCTGAGGCATCCCCTCATACTTAAATAACTATTCTTATCAGGTCACTTGTCACTAGGATGTCTATATTTCTGATCGTGGTAGCGTGTCACTAGAGCAGGACCAGTATGGTATATTCCTTCCTTTTTTTGGAAACAGCTCAGGATGCTCAAATGCATAATCTTTCTGTGTCAGCTTCTGAATACTAGGATTACAGGGATAAGCCACCACCCAAGGCTAAGGGTTATGTTTAATGCTCAGACTTCCACATAGGAACTGGCACCGAGGCCAAGGATCTGAGAGAAATTAGGTGATGATATCTGACAAGTGAGATACAGAGGCAGAAATACCGAGGGGAAGAAGGGTGGAGATACCACAGTGCAGTGCTTCCAACGATGCTTGTCTGAGGGCTGAATGCATCTTTATTTATTGATGTGTATGTGTGTGTGTGTGTGTGTGTGTCTGTGTGTCTGTGTACACATACAGGTGTATGCATGCCTCAGCATACGTGTGATGGTCAGAGGGAAACATTTAGAAGTCCTCGCTCTCTTTCCACTCTGAGAACTGGAGATAGAACTCAGGTCATTAGGTTTGTGTGGCCAAACACTTTTACCCTGCTCAGCCATCTATGGACCCCCTGAGTACATTTGTGATATAATTTCAGATACCCAGAGCCTGCCAGGGACTCTAGATTACGAGGCTCTGAACAAGGGCCTCAGCCACTAGCTCTACTGACCACTTAAGTTGTATTCTTAGCATGAGAGAAGCACTGGTGGTCACTGGAGCAGAATTATCCAGGAAGGTCCCAGCTCCTACACACACACACACACACACACACACACACACACACACACACACACGCACGCACACACACACCCTACCCTGGGAACCCAGGTCTACTCCCAGCTTCCCTTTGTAAACTGTATTTTATTTGAAGAATCCCAAGGAATAACTCTATGGTTCAAGGTTGTATGTTATAGAAAACAAACTAGGAAGTTAAGGACTGTGACTGAATAGAAAAAGCTTCAGTTGACAAGCTGGGTAGAAGTTTGCATCTGAGATACACAGCTTTCACGCCTTTACCCATAGAAGATGGTGTCTAAGACTCCAGAGCACAGAAGACCAGCAAACAGCCAGTGGGTTCTGGGGAAAAGCTTACACTGTAGCGGGGAGAATCACAAGAAGCAATCGGCCTCTGTGCTGCCAATGAATACAAAGAGAAATGGCTGACTTCTGGAGGGTGTAACCCTGGAACACATCACAAGCTTAAATATATGTATGCACCTGGGCAATCCTAGGACATTTTCCTTAACAAGATAAGAGCCACACAGTGCTAACTATGACAGCAGATAGTCCAAGTAACTGAATACCCCAAAGTCAGAGGTAAGGTATGCTTCCATTATGATTAGGTTGGGAAGCAGTAAACCAAAGAGCACAGTTTCAAACACATAACAAAATGGCTGTGCCAGAATACAAAAAGGAAAAAAGGGTAACTCTGCAGGGTTAGGTTGCTTTAAATGCTGTGCAAATGTATAAAGAGATGAGAGGGACTATAGACAATCTTACTACGGTGTTGGTCAGAGGGATACTGGGTAATTTTCGTTTTATTTGAGTCTTTCTATAGCCACAGTATAATCAAATAATAAAGCTGTCAAAGGGAAAATGGACCCAAGGAAAAGTACAAGTTTCCACATGAGTGTTTCCTAACATGTCCAAGGCCCACGAGGGCAAATACACCCACACCGCTGAGCTATGACTGTCTAAAGGGAACTAACAAAGGTTACTTAGGCTGCTTTCTTTGTTAGTTAGGGCTTCAGAATACACTTCCCGGGTTTTTATTTTTTTATTTTAGTTATTCATTTGTTTGTTTACAGGCTCTCACTGTGCAGCCATGGCTGGCCTCGAACTCACTGGGCAGACCAGGGTGGCACAGAGATCTGCCTGCCTCTGCTTCCTGAGCGCTGGGGTCAAATGAACACACTCCCACTCTTGAATCTAAGTAATACCTTGAAAAGAACATCTATTAGCTAGGAAGGAATTAGCATGGGTGACTAGTATTGGAGGTGGCGCTTAAAAGAAAAATTAATATGGGGCAAAGAGCAAAAATTACCAAAATTAAAACAGAAAAAAATTATAAACCACAAATATGGAATGTGTTATCTTTTAAGACCATGGCTTAATTCTGACTGATAACTTATATTAAGATCATTTATTAAGAGGGATAAAACAAAAGAAGATCAACACACACACACACACACACACACACCCTCTTTCTTGATCTTTTTCAAGGCAGAGATTAAACAAAATTTCGTATTTTGTCATTTTCTAGGGGCTGGCGTGTCCTTACCTCCCCCTGCTGGCTGATAATGGGTACTGCATATTGAAGCTTCACATCACAGAAGAGACATTCTAAAAACACATTAGCCACACCAATGAGGTTGTGATTCTCCTGAGCTTCATAAAAAGGGTCACCTCGCTTCCCATAGACTCTCTTAGCCTGAGAAGAAGGATGGGAGAGATCAGGAAACAACGCATCAACTTAAATCATGTTACTTCAAACTAGCACTAAAAAACGTTTAGAAGAAGCATTCATAAAAATAAACAAATAAAATCGGAATCGTGCCCACAAAGACCCAGCACATGAGCGGGGCGTGTTTGCTAGAGGGCTGCTCAAGCAGAGGAGCCTCAGCTTCTCTCATCCCACGCCAAAGCCTGTTTCATGTCAGGCCCTGAAACTTGCACCAACTCCTTCACCAAATTTTCCTTTATTAGTAACGTCAAGTGTTAAAAGCAAAACTAAACATTACATTTGCTACAATTACATTTAGAAATCTACCCAGCCCTGAGTGCAGCTAAGGGCACAGATAGTTAGGGGCACATGCGCAGATGGGGATGAAGATGAAAGTCACACCGGCTTCAGCCTGTCTAATCTTCCAGGACACGGACTAACTGCGCAGAGCGCCTGGACTGCGCATGCTCAGAACGACTTCTCTCCTCCCTTGAGACCCAATGAGCACAAAGCAAACTAAGACGGCCTGGCTTTCCCGGATTCCGCGTCCACCTGACTAAATAACGTGCAGTTGGACTTAAGATCACATTTTATCTCCCTAGCGTAAATGACCAATCCATTATACCTGAGGTCTTAATACAGCCAAATCGCCTTCATGCTCTGTTTCTCTTACCTCAGGGACATTTTCTTTCCATTCTTGGTAAAGGTCTCTCATATCAATTAACTTATTCTCCAGCTTCTCAATGGTCCAGACCTGGGTGCTCTTTCCTTTCCTTCTGGCTTGGATGGCTGGCTCACTGACTATTGCTCCTCTCTGTATCCAGACAGAAAACAAAGTTGACATGATTCTGACGTTCCCCAAAGTTAAAGACTGGATATATTATGGTGAGGTTATAAGTTCACAAAAGACGTGAAACTTTACCACCTGGGGAATACTCATAGGTAATGCCCTGGCCTTCCTTTTCTACATACATCTATGTGTCTATATATCTATGTATATTTACCTCACAATCAATTCCTTCCACTGGATATTCTTCATAGTCTTGCTTTTCAATAGAAACAGAGGAATTCATTATACACATCTATCACATTCTATTATTCAATTACAAGGGTACTTCAAGTTTTTGTTACATAGATGCAACTTTGAGGGCTCGGGAGGTGGCTTGGTCATCTAGCACAAAGTCCTGGGTTACACCCCCAGCACCACGTAAAACAGATGTGGTAGTGCATGCTGGGAATGACAGGTTTGGGAGGTAAAGACAGGAGGATCAGAGGTTCAAGGTCACCCTTAGCTGCATAGTAAGTTTGAGGGCAGCATGGGATCATGAGCCCCTGTCTCAGTCAATCAATCGATCATTAATCAATCTTAAAGATGAAAAGGGCTATAATAGAATCCTCGTGTACAGTAGGAAGGTACGCACATGCCTATGTCTGTGGACGGGGAACTCCAAAGACCAGTAAGATATTCCTTAACTAGCTTTCTTAAATTTTTTTAAAAAGACTTTATGTATTTGTGTGTTTTGCCTCCATGCATGTCTGTGCACATGTGTCCCTGGTGCTCCCAGAGCCAGAAGACAATTTTGGATCCCCTGCAACTGGAGCTCCAGATGACACTGAGCCACCATGTGTGTTCTAGGAACCAAACCTGGGTCCTCTGGCGGAGCAGCAAGTGGTTACTCGAGTGAGCCCTCTCTCTCCACTCCCCACACACAACTTCCTTTTTAACTACCTTTAATAAAAAGATGAGAACTTATTTTCTTCCAGGTTTCTCTCTTACAGCAAAATTTCTTTATGTGGGAATGATAAGAGACTTCCAGATGGCTGCAAGGGGTTCTGTGTATGTGATAGCAGGTTTCCAAGATGTTTCTCCTTCTCAGAGAGTCCACTCATAGAAAGGCAAGACAACCATGCATACACATGTACCCCGCTGCAGAAGGGGTGTTTGCATGAAGGAAAGCAGGTGTAATCACTTACACATATATGTATATACATGCATAAACATACATGTATGCCTAACTTCGCTCTTTTGAAACTTCTACTATTACTGTGTTTGGGTAGATGCGGGTGGGCACCATGAGTCTGTGGAGGTCAGAGGACAACTCTGTGGAGCTGACTCATTCCATTCTTAGCCAGGAATTGAACCCAGGTCATCAAGCTTGTGAGCTAAACTATCTTCTGAGTCCCTAGTTTTACTCTTTTCAAGAAAGCGATTAAGCCAGAAAGTCTTTCAGTCACCAAATTAATTCTGCTTCCATCCTTTCCAACTCCTCCTCCTCCTGCTTGTTCTTCTCAAAACAGGGTTTCTCTGTGTAGCTCTGGATATCCTAGAACTCTCTCTGTAGATCAGGCTGGCCTTGAACTCAAGAGATCTGCTTGCCTCACACTTCCTGGGATTAAAGGTGTGCACACCACTTCCCAGCCTTCTGCTTCTGTCATTTCCAAGAGTGCTTACCCAGCATGCATACTCACGGGTATATAGCAACCCAAAGGCTTACAGAACCAACCCCTGGTCCTCCTCAGGACCTGCTCACAGAAGTGACCTCCAGATCCCAGGCCGCAGCATCTACTAGCCTACATCACGTGGTCCCCTTCCCTAGGGCCATGCCTACCTTCCTGTTGGCACTGAGGTTGGCCGCGGGGATCTGAAGAGTCACTTGGTAGTCAGTGAGCTTGCTCATCTCCTCAGCTAGGAAGTTGGCTTCCCTCACCAAAGTGTTGGCTTTCACCAGCTGCTCTCGAAGCTTGGCCAGGCTTTGCCTAAAGAGCTCATCCCTGTGACATTGAAGAAAAGAAAGCACACGTGAAGTAAACCAGAGTTTCATTCCTTTCTCAGTGGGCGGGGCTGTCAGAAAACAGTAGCCAATACCATCGACAAGAACAAAATTACTGTTAGGAAGTTTTCCCTCCTGTCCACAGGTCACTCATTGAGAACTACAGTTGGGGACAAAATTGAGGGGTTGAGGATTGGTGTTAAACAAAGACACAAACCCAGGCACTGGGTATTGTGGTGCATGTCTTTAATCCTAGGATGTTGGCAGCAGAGGCAGGCAGATCTGTGTGAGTTCAAGGCCAGCCTGTTTACATAGCCAATTCCAGCCCAGCCAGGGCTGCTGTAATCTTTTGTTCCTCCCTTCCCTCTCTCCCTCTTCTTCCCTCCCTCCTCCCCTTCCCTCCCTCCCTCCTCCCCTTGCCTCCCTCCCTTCCTTCTTCCCTATTTATTTACTACTGAGACCCCTATGACAGTCCTCATGCCTTCCACGCATCCCTGGTCACTTCTCACATGCTCTGCTTGTCATCTCGTACAGACTCAACCTAATGCTTAGACTGATTCTTTCAGCTTCTCTATAATTCACTTTCAGAGCCAACAAACAGCTTGCTCACAGGCTTCCAAACACCTTACTTTCCTCTCCAGCTTTCTGTTTCTGCTAAGCCACCCATCTACAACCTGGGAAATAGGGGTGTTCTTAGTGGCATATCTAGAAGGGGAAAAGGTCTGGCTTCAAGCACTAAAACCTCCTTCTGAAAGAAAAAGCAAAGAAACCAAGCAGCAAATCTCCCTACTTTCTGTCTGCATTGTTGTTAAAGAATTACTCACAATTCTGCTGTCTCAAGGCCCACCAACCTAAGCCCTCTACGTTGGCACTATTTTTATCAAAGGGTAAAGGATTAGGGATGCAGGGGAGGGGTGTTCTGTGGTAGCTGACATTACTGCGAACTACTTAGGATGGGTAATATCTCTGAAGCAAAACACTAACAGCCAAACTAGACCCTGGTCACCAATCTCCCTTTTTTCCAGGTCTCTCCTCCCTTCACCTCCAGCCCTGCAGCCCTCATTCCTGACACGGGGTCTGGCCCTATCCTTACCTCTCCTCAGCCCACTGGGTCACCTTCTGCTGGGCTGTCTGGCTGCTGTAGGCCAGGCGGTCAGCGGCACTGCTGGGCGGCTGCCTCTCCGGTGAGAGCTGCTGGCGAAGCTGTTCCAGTTCTCGCTCATACATGAGCCGCTGCTCCTCCAGGGCGGTCCTCTTCTCTTCCAGGTATTGCTTCTCCAGGACCTGAACCACATTTTGAACTGGATCTGGTGAGCCGAGAAAAGAGGCAAGGGACTGAAAGCAGCTGATAAAGACAGGAGTCTACACAGGTGCCTTTAGGGGCTTCTTCCAGCACCAAACAGCTCAGAATTAGCCTGGTCCCCTGCTTTCTGTGACAGGCCTGAAGGCTCATGGGGAAATCCTCCTGGTTTGCTTTTGGGTAACACTTCAGCTAACTGTAAACCTTTTCCACTGTTACCTTCTTCAGGGGGCTGAACATATCCCATGTTTACCCATCTGTGTCATAAACCTCCTGGCATTTGATGGGGAGGAACTGGATGTCAAACCATTGTACAACTCAGGATGGCACAGGGCTAGGAGTCTAATGAGTTGACCTTTACAGCACACAACTTTTACACTCAACACAATTTTGCATGCATCAAACAGGCTTCTGCTTGCTCACTGTGAACTTCCCTACTCTTGAATTCCCTAGATGGGGAGGAAATCACAGCATACCTTTGGAAATAATGACTAGGTATAGGGGGTGGAAATTTTCAGTTGTTAATTCCTAAGAGGGTAATTAGAGAAAGAAAGAAGGAAAGAAAGAAAGAAAGAAAGAAAGAAAGAAAGAAAGAAAAGAAAAGAGGGAGGCAGGGAAAGAGAGAGGGAAGGAAGAAGAAAAAGAGGAAGAGAAAGAGAGACAGAGACAGAGGGGGAGAGAGGGAGAGGGAAAGAGAAGAAACACCATCCCTTTGGCCATTCAGTGGTCCAGGGACAAACAGGTACACACAACACATAGAGCCCTTAGCACCTATAAAGATAGCTGTGGTACACGTGGGACCTGATTCTGACGAGCCTATTGGCTGGGTATTAGTATGGTGATGACCAGTGACATGGATGCCAGATCCAGACAATGGCACACGCAGCAAGTCACACCATAAGTGAGCAGTCTGCAAAGAGTCAGCCCACTTGACAACCACGAGGAAGGGAGACCTGTCCATCACAGTGAGCATCTATCTCCCAGCAGCCCTCATGACCTGTGCTACCGTCCTATCTAGTCCTCAGTTTAATGTCCAGAAAACATTTGAAAAATACTTCAGAAGTTTCTTAACCATCTGATTATGGCTAGCAACAAACTCTTCCAAAATAGCCCGTCGGTTTGTCCAATAAGCATAAACAATACTTTTCTATATTAGCACGTAAGAGAACACACTAGCTTTAGAAATAAAATTAATAAAACAAAGCAAAAAACGAGCGGTTTCATGTAACTGCAAGACACCGTGAGTAGTTTTACTAAGAACGGCAGCTGCCATGCCAACACAGACTCTGCTGGCTGTAGCTCAAGTACAGGGACTAGACTGACGCTGCATGCACGATCTTCTAAGAACCCTGCAGCCCCCACCTCCTTCCCCACGGGGGAATGGCATCTCCATTTTAATGTTCTGGAAACTGGGGCTCAGAAAAACTCATACAGATGACCAAAGTCACACAGCAACCAATGACAGCGCCAGAGTTTGAGCTCAGACTGGAAGCTGGCTAGTCAACTGGGGTAAGATATCAACTTGACAAACAGGTTGATACAATGCTCTTATCCTGGAAGTTGCTCCTTATGGGCACTCATCAAAGAACAGGGTCTTCAAAACAAACAACCAGATTCCTCGAAAATTCATTTCTTTTTTCTTCAAAACAGCATCAGTTTTCATCACTGAGAAATGGCTTTACAAGGTTTGGTGACAAGATCACGAATGACACACTGGGGATTGAACCTTGGGCTTTGTTCATGCTAAGCAAAACCTGCTATTAGCTTTTTACCGCCCAGGTCCTGAAGAACGTGTTTAATCCACACTCCTGCTTTCTATGCTGCAGAAACACACGTGACCCCAGAGGCTGATGCACAGGATCTCAACCCAGGTTCCCTGTCACAGAGGCTGCATGACTTAAAGCTGCAGCAGCAGTCAAGGTGACACAGTACAAACTGGGGCCACAGACCAAGATGCAGACACAGAGAGGACAGCAACTTAGTCCTGTGCTTGAGCTGCCAAGCTGAACTTCCAGGCCTCCTCCTGGGGGTCATCAGACACAGCCCTGCTCAGGGGCTGGGCTCCGTTTTACCTCTGACCCTCTTTGTTATTTCTCTTTAAATTTTATTTTGATTTTTTTCAATGAGTGTACACATGTATGTATTCATGTTTGTGAGGCGAGATGCCCGTGGATATGTGTGCATGTGAAGGCCAGAGGTCAATCTTGAGTGCCACTCCTCAGGCACTGTCCACGTTTAGAAACATTTCTTTATCTTGTGTGTGCATGTGCATGCACATCTGCAGAGGTCGGAGACAACCTGCAGAGTTGGTCTTCTCCTTCTACCATGTGGGTTCTGGGGGATCAAATTCAGGTTGTCAGGCTTAGTACCAAGTACCCTGCTTAGCCATCTCACCCCACCTACACACACACCCAGGGGCTCACTAGCCTGGGGCTCACCAGTTAGACTAGACTGGAGGGCCATCAAGCTGCAGGATCCTTCTGTCCTTGCCTCTCCAGTGCTGGGGTTACAGGTACATGCTGTTCCTCCTTTAAATGTGAGTGCTAGAGACTGAACTCAGGTCTTCCTAATTGGAAGTAAAGTACTGACTAAGCTATCTCCCCAGCCTGGGAAATCTTTGATAATATTTCTCTCTCCTGTCAATCAGTTTGATGCCTTTGCTACACTATACAGCCTCTTTAAAAAAAAAAAAAAAGATTCTAATATGGCTGATAGTTTTGATATGATCCGGACGTTTCTTTCTTCAATGGCTTTTTCTCTCTCTCAAACACTGCTGTCTCACCCGCTACTCAGCCTCATCTATATCAGAGCCTAAGAATGAGATTTCTAGCCACAAGGGACATTATGATATTTAATAAATAACACATGTGCACCCTCCCCCCCCACACACATACTGCACAAAATGTGCTCCATGACCAATAGTAGGGTCTGTAAATGAGAACTGGCTAGCTGATTAGAATTTCAGTACAGTGGAGAGATTGCAATGGTGCAGGTCTTAGGCTAGTGCTTGCCCTCTGGAACAGCCAACTCTTGCCCACCTCTGTGTCTGAGCTAACATCCCGTGACTAACAGCTAAAAACCATTTCGAATCATTAACCCAAAAGACCACTAGCTTCCACCAATCCCAAATCTAAGACTATATCATCAGACAGCACCTTGGGCCTACAGAAAAAACTTCCCCCCTCTTGCTGTACCTGCCTCTCTCATGTACCCATCAACATGTTTTAAACTTGCCTTGATTTATGGCTTCCTCTGTTTGGTAAAATGATAAAAAAAAAAAAAAATTCTCAAAACTTCTTCTATGTTGAAATACGGACGGAATTTAAGGTAACCTAGATGTGTGTCTCCAAGTTACAGTCATTCAAAATGGTTCTAGAATTAAGTATGTCTTATTTTTAGTAAATAAAATAATAGATCCTAATTAGCAAGGTAATCTGCCTCTGAGATGAGCCAGTACACAAGCCTGACTTGTAATGACCCAACTAAGTAACAGAAGTCTGGCATCTTAATTTCCCCCCTTTCTCTCCATCCCCTCCTCCTCCAGTGCTGCGGATGGACCCAGGGCCTTGTGCACACTAGGCTGTCACCCTACCACTGGGCTACACTCTCCCACTTCTCTCTCCTTCTCAAGTCAATCATTTCAAAAGTCAGGCAGTCTGGTGCCTAAGGTCGGGATATCAAAGAGCGAAATTCTTTTCAGGAGAGAGGAAAGAATACTTTGTTGGGGGATTCGAACAATGTCGTAATTAGTTTCCCCCTTCCTTAGTTGACATGAGATGAGACTAGACTAACCCATCACCCTGAGCACGGAGCAGACAGGGCCCAGGTGATGGGAGAGGGTATCAGAAAGAACATTAGAAATGACTCACACTGGGTTCTAAAGGGAGTCCATCTCCAGGGGGAAAGAAGAAACTTCTAATCTTTGATGTTAGAAACTGGCCCATGACCTTTGCTGGTCCCTAACAGTCTTTACTTTAGAGCTGGTTTCAGAAGAACTTGGAGAAAAGAAGTTAGTGTTTGGTTTTCATTTCAAGCTCTTGGGAAAAAGACATCGTTCTGAGCTAGATTTTCTTCTATTTTATCTTCATTGTTTATATGCACGGATGGTAACGTGTGTGAATGAATGTTCAGAAGGTGTGTGTGGGTGCACATGTGGGTGCATATGTGGTGCATGCATGTACAGGCCCAAGGCTAACATCAAGCATCTCCCAGAGCTCACAAGCCAACAGATTCAGATGGACAGCTTGTTCCAGGGATCCTGTTTCCACCTCCCCCATGTTGGACGACAGATGAGCCGCCATGTGCACCCAGCTTTTCCGTGGGTTCCACGGACCAGAATGCTGGTCCTCAGGCTTGCAGAGCAAGCTCTGAACTGGGGGAGCCATTTTCCCAGCTCATCTACATGCAAATGAGCTGGGTTTTAGGTTAGTATTTACTCTAGAGGTCTCTGTGACTACTGAGATTACATTTAAAAGTGCCACTCCCCTGATCTGCCAAGGTCTGAATGAAGCCATTAGTAATAGGGGCAGTAACACCTAAGACACTCTCCTATGCAGCTGGGTGTGTATGGAAAAGGACAGCTGTAGGGTACCAGAGTTGGAATTTGGTTGAGGTGTCATTTTGGGGGAAGAAAACATCCCTCGGTCATGATCAAGAAGCATTTCTGTCAGGCAGAAAACCTTTGTTTCACCCCAATACTGCCTGTTAGACTTTGCCAAAGCTCGAAGCACACAGCGTCAAGCTGAAAGCCAGCCAGGTTCCCACATGCTAAGGCAGCAGTTAAGAACCTCTCTCCCAGTGTTGGTGGACCAGCTTCGTCTGAAACCACAGGAGGGGGAAGAGGATCTTCAAGTAGGACCACCACGGAGACGACCACCAGGCTGACAGGCTTACGATCGGGAAGCCACCTAGCAGAAGACGGAATTCTGAGGACACCAAGGCCACCAGCTCATCTGACTGCATCAGATATGTTCACGAGCCATGGAGGGAAGCACCTCTCAGGGGGGCTGGTGGAGGAAGACAGGCATTATCCTACGCAGGTAAACAGCCTGGAGAACAGGTCACTTGAAGCATCACTTTTACCAAAGGTACTTGAGCCTGTCAGTTAAGTAAGCCTCTACGGAGGTATAATTTCCAACTGAGCACATAGTAAATGCTACCTTTTATAGTCAAAATTCCTGGATCCATATTTTCTCAGCGACTTTTTTTCATTCTCTCAGAAATGACAAGACCAATGGCAGAAAATTTGTGTGTATATATATATATGTATGTGTATATATGTGTGTGTGTATGTATATATATATACACACACACATATATATATTTGTCAAATTCATCCAATAGTAAATACTCTGTGACCATGAAAATGCTACCACAACTGGTTTAGGGACGGGAGCCATCTGCACACTCCCTGATTCCACCTGAGTTCTCTGTGCCGTCTTGATGCTACTCCTTGCTGCCTCTGTAAAGAAAGGACTGGCTGTGTCTAAGCTTCAGGATGACTCTGCTTCTTTCTATACCAGTGTCCCTCAGGTATAGGGTATAGGTAGGTAGGTAGGATCCACTGTATTTTTTTTTTAAAGCTTTATTTATGTTATGTATGTGAGCAGACTGTCGCTGTCTTCAGACACACCAGAAGAGGGCATCAGATCTCTTTACAAATGGTTGTGCGCCATCATGTGATTGCTGGGAATTGAACTCAGGACCTCTGGAAGAGCAGACGGTGCTCTTAACCATCTCTCCAGCCCAGGAGCCACCAACTTTCTTACCATTGCTGTTCAGTGTTTTCATGATGACTTCCATCTGTGCGAACTCGTAGTTGTAGTCGGGTTCTGAGGAAGCCTCGCTCGCGGCGTCCAGGTCATGTTCTGCAGCACTGGTTTCTCTCTCAAAGTCTTTCAGCCAGTCCCGACGTTTCCTCTTAGGCAAGTTAATTCTGTGGAGGTTTTCATCATTAGATAATATCAGCTTGATTTATACAGAACAGAAAACAATGGAAATAAAAGGCAGTAGAAAGCATGAAGCTGGTACCTAAAAAAGTGGTTGTTTCCCCATAAGATCCTGTCGCCGTGCCATAGCTGGGTAGTACTGCAGACAAGGGTGCCATTTACACAGGACCTGGAGGGACACAAAGGAAAGTGCCAGGTGGAGAGAAGACAGTAGCCTCAAGACTCAAAGAAGTGACAGGGAATGGTCTCCTAATGGTTGCATTCTGGGAAACATTTGAAAGAATAACAGAAACAATCTCAGGAGTGAGCCAGGGCCTGTCAAGGCCCTTAAAGAGGAATTCCCCAAACTGTTTGTGCTTCTAATGAAGACAGAAAGCATTTCACAACATTTACAAACCAGGGCTGGGGAGATGGCTCATTAGGTAAAGCTAGTGTGATGATCTGAATTCAGATCCCCAGACCCCATGCTAAGCTGGAGTAGTAGCACACAGCTGTAGTCTCATCGTTCCCAGGGAGAGAGACAAGGGAGGTAGACAGAAGCCCTAAAAGCTCCCAGGCCGGCCAGTCCTGCCTATGCAGTACTGAACAGGAGAATCCACCTCAAGGTGGAAGGGAAGGGTGCCACACCTGTGGCTGTCCTCTGATCTCCACTCATATCATACAACATACACACAGACATGGACACAGATAGACACACTGACACACACACACACACTGACACAGATAGACACACACAGACATAGACACACTGACACAGACTCACATAGACACAGACATACACATTGATACACAGACACACACTGACACACACACTGACACAAGAGACACACACAGACATAGAAACACTGACACAGACACACAGACATAGACACACACACTGATACACAGACACACACTGACACACACGAACACACACACATAGACACATGCACAGACACATTCACACAGACACACACACAACACACACACACACTGACACACACACAACGCACACACACAAATACACACAGATACACACACACACATAAGCACACACAGATTAAAGTGCCCCCAAACCTAAAATACATATATTCAACAGCTCATTTTAAAAAGTTTGCTCAGTTGGGCAGTGGTGGCGCACACCTTTAATCCCAGCACTTGGGAGGCAGAGGCAGGCGGATTTCTGAGTTCGAGGCCAGCCTGGTCTACAGAGTGAGTACCAGGACAGCCAGGGCTACATAGAGAAACAGTGTCTCGAAAAACAAAACAAAAAAACAAAAACAAAAACAAAAAAATTTGCTGGCAATTTAGAAATAAAATACAGGTGTGCAAAGGTAGTTAGTTGACAGTAAATTCCCTAAAAGATGCTCAGGGAAATCTGATGACAAATCGTGATAATCTTTACTTTTAAGTCACATTCTCATAATCTCTCATTTGTAAAGTCCTGGGCTCCACACAACTCTGACGCCTGAACTTCTGAAATTCATTCATGAAAGCATATACCCTTCAGTGTAGTAGTTTAACCCTGGCAACTAAGGCTTTGCTGTAATAGCGCTAAAAAGAGCGCTATTAGTCCTCAAAGTTACGACACTGCTATGATTTCAATGTGCAATGTCTCCACGGGCTCACGTACTAGAACACTTGCTTTCCACTGGGTGGCGCTGTATTCAAAGGTCGTGGAATTTGGGAGGCGGAGCCTCACTGGAGGAAGTGAGTCACTGGGGGCAGACCTTGGAGGATAAAGCTACCCAGTGTTTAGATAGGACGACTTCCGGATGACACATGACAGTGCCAGCTGCTTTATCCTCTCACGGATCCTTCACCATCCCACCAGTCATGCGTGCCACCATAACTTGCTAGCCATATGGACCGTACTCTTTCAAATCATGAGCCAAAATATGCCCCTCCTCTGGTTTTTGTATTTTGTTTGTTTTTGGTTAAGGTAATGAGAATGGTAATTAATACACCCTCTGTAACCAGAAAGTAAATCTTCTAGGATACCTAGTGTATCCTTAACTTTGATGTACCAACAGCAAGCAAAGGGAAAGGGCCAGTGTCCTGAAAACGAGGGAGGGGCGGAAGCCTCCACAGCCGCCTCCTACCTTGCGTTTTCTTTGGGCGTGAGAGTGATGTCTCCATCCGCTGCGATGTCGATCTCACAGTGCTCGGGCTGAATCCCTATTCCGAAGAGCTGGATGTCCTGAGAGGTATCTGCACCCACTCGGGTGTGATCCTACAACATACAATTGAAGACAGGAAACCAAGTTCACAAGTGACTCAACCAGAAATGCTCACAAGCACTTGGAATAAATCAGGAGTATGAATTAATCACTGCATGGGAGATCGGGAGCATGAAAGCCAAGGGTGGGCTGCGAGACTTCTCACTGGACAATGGCGTTCACCACCATGCCTAATGACGTGAGTTCAATCCCTAAGACCTATATGGTGGAGGAAAACAGTTCTCTGATCTCTGTTCACACTCTGTGGCATGTGCATGCTTGCGACAGACAGACAGACAGACAGACAGACAGACAAACAGGCAGGCAGGCAGGCAGGCAGGCAGGCAGGCAAATAACATAATATTTTTTAAGTCAAAAGCTTACCTTGAAACAACTTTTTTTAAAAGATTTATTTATTTTATGCATATGAGTATACCACTATTGCTCTCTTCTGACACACCAGAAGAGGGCACCAGATCCCTTACAGATGGTTGTGAGCCACCATGTGGTTGCTGGGAATTGAACTCAGGACCTCTGGAAGAGCAGTTGGTGCTCTTAACCACTGAGCCATCTCTCCAGCCCGAAACAATTTTTTAAAAGGTTTACACTCTACCAACACCTGCTCCTGTATCAGTGGTGATTAGGTATCATTTTTAAAACAAGAAAATTTGATTTAGCAGTAGCAGACACTGACTTCTCATTCTGATTGAATATTTACTATGTGAAGCGGGTACCAGCATGCCATTTCCTCCTAAGCCTCAGTGATGAAGGCCAGCTTCAACACCACAGGTAAACTGAGGAAGAGGCAGCAAGGTGTGACCACTGGGGTTGGTGCTGATAGCTGTGACTGGGAACTCTTTTAACTCTTAAGGGGTAGGCAAGAAAGAAAAGGAAAAAAATCATGCTGGCCCTGAATTTGCTATATAGTGGAAGATGAGCCTAAACTCCCAATCTTTTTTGGCCCATTCCTGCCAAATACTGAGATTACAGGTATGGACTACCACACATGGCTCTGGTGTCCCATTTCTTGCTTAATAAAGTTGTCTAGTAGTTCTACATATACAGCCAAAGAACCCCTGACATTGCTTGACCTTTTAGGAGACCATGATGTCAACACTACTTTAGGACAAACCAAAGGTCATTTATCCAGGCTTTCTCGTTTTATCAGGCATGAACGGCAGGGCTTTTGCAGGCACCGGACCAGCGATGACACAGCTCTGCAAGCTGACAGCAGAGTGTTTGCCTTACAGCCACACATGTAGACGGTTACAACCTAGGCACATAAAAGTTCACGGGAGTCTTTCATACTTTTAAAGAATGCACATGGGGTCAGGCACAGTGGCACACACCTTTAATCCCAGCACTCTGGAGGCAGAGGCAAGTGGATCTCTATGTGTTTGAGGCTAGCCTGGTCTACAAAGCAAGTCCAGGACAGCCAGAGTTTGTTACACAGAGAAACCCTGTCTCAGAAAAAAAAAAAAAAAAAAAAAAAGAATGCACATGGGATCTAATGGTCAGGTGTTGTTGGAAAACCACTTTGGAGATGCCCCCAGCATGCTCAGTGCACACAAGGGCACAGTGCCAATGCTAAGAGGCCATTCTGAAGGGTGACTATAGAACAAAAGTCCTTTCCAGGTAATAGGGTCAGAGCTAAGACAGACTTGGAGCTTTGCTCTAGGGACTCTTTAGGCTTGTGTGGGACTTGATATCTTCTTAGTGTTACAGTGAAGGTTCTCCCAAGGTTTCTCAGAATCGCTGTGTTTGGACCTCAGACACCTCAGAACTTAGTAACCTTACATTTGGGTCCTTCTTCTATGGGTGTACCCTAAGTTGTCCCCTCTGTAGCCTGTCCTCAAGGGCATAGGTGGGACAAAGGCTGTTTCTTATGATCAGTGGGGAGGGGCTGCACCATCACTGTTTTACTGCTATTGAGGGCAATGCCAGACACAAAAATGGAAGTCCTGGGGCAGGGCATCCAGGTTCAGTTGGGATGACTTGAGAGCATGGTGGTCTGTTCTCATATATCTTCTCACCTTTAAATAGTAAACCAGAAGCTCGTTGAGGGCAGGGTCTGCGTTCAGGTTGACGAGGTAGCACTTGTCATCCCCCACCTTGATGCCAGAGGTCTCCAGGGAGATCCCCATGCTCTCCAGCTGCCGTTGTCTCTCCTGGTCATAGAAACAGACAGAAGCAGAGATGCTTTGTTGTTCTAGTCACAAGACGTATCCATGGAAAGAGTAAGTCACTGCTTCTGGGGACAATGCCAAAGAGATGACACATTCTACCCGGCTCAACTAAGTTTACTAAGGACTGCAGTGCAGGGCACGACGGTGTCATAGGGCACTGCAGGTGAATCACACAGTGTCGGCTTGTAGAAACTGAAGGTCTGGGAGAGAGGACAAGACTACTTAACTAGAATACAAAACAGAGTATCGGTATGCCAAGGAGGGCTAGGAAGGGCTGCAAGGTTTTCTGGGTGGGCCATCACGATGGGCTGAGAGAACAGGATGGGCTGAGAATGTGCAAGACAATTCTTGGGGCACTGGATGAATATCAACAGGAAGAAGCAAGATTAACTGTTTGAGAAGTGATCCCTGGAAAGCACAGCAGACTCTGTGTGGAGGATGATTTCAGGGGCAGAGAACTCCAAGCAAATGGGGAAAACAGTGGGAGATGGAGTTGGAGGAGCAGGTAGAAACCTGTAATGACAAGTCTTGACTCCACCTGTCCATGTAAGACTTATGCACTAGAGTGTAGAACGTGGTGGGTACTATCTATGGCCGGGAACACAGTAGCTAATAAAATGAAATACACGCTCTTGTAAGAGGAGACAAGCAGTAGCTATGCTCATGAAATGCACAACATGGAGGGTGGCGTGACCCTGGGCATGCTCTGGCTTTACTACCCTTGCTGCAGCCCGTTTCAGTGACTGCTCGTGCAGCGTCTTCCAATAGGCACAGAGAAGCACATGGTGACAACCTATTGTGTGGTGAGTCTTAAAGGTTTCTGCCAAGCAGAGCTCTCAATGCCAAGAGATCTAAAAACAAAACAAAACAAAACAAAACAAACACCCCAAACACCAAAAAACAAAAACAAATAACCCAAACAAAACAAAACCAAAAGAAAACAAAAAAACCAAAACCACCAAAAACAAAAAAACCAAACCAAACCAACCAAACAAACAAACAAACAACCAAAACAACCAAAGCCCTACTCTACCACAAGGTGGACTTTTGTTCCTATGAGGGGCAGAAAGGAAGAAAGAGTCTCCCTAGCCTTGCTTATTCAATTGAGCATTCCAGCAGAACATCACACAGGAGCATACACAGACTGCTGAGAGACGAGAAGCTGGTGCTTTAAAATGAGCCTGGCAGAGAGAGCAAGGCCCTGAGGCACCGGTTCTTGACTTTTAAGGTTGAAGGACCCTTTCACAGGGGTCGTATACTCAGATATCCTGCCTATCAGATATTAGATCATGATTCACAACAGAAGCAAAAATACAGTTATGAAGTAGCAACAAAAATGATTTTGTGGTTGGGGGGAGTCCCCACAGCACGGGGAACTGTAGTTCGGGGTCACAGCATCTGGAAGGTTGAGAACCACTGCTGTGAAGGGTTTTAGAGGAGGCAGCAGGAAGCTGACTCGGGAGCCCACCTGTGCAATCTCTTCCGTCTTCCTCAGCTTCTCTTCCCACGTCACCGTTAGCTCCTTTATCAATTTCTCAGACTCTTCGAGCTTGTCCTTCAGCTCGGGGGCCTTCATGGCCTTTAAAGTAAACCAGAGACACCAGGTTTCACAATCTCTCCAGCACTGTGTACAGAATATATAGAACGGTACCCTTGTCTGTGGTACTGGGGGTTGAACACAGGGCCCTGCACCCTCTGTATGCAGCTATAAGCATACTAAATAGCAATGAGCTATATCTCAGCATCCTTATGTCCTTCCTTGGCAAGTAGTGATAGTCTCTCAAAAGCAATTAGGTCACACATGGTCAGCCTGGGCCTTGGACTTCACTCATCACAGTAACTGGAAGAGGAGGACATGGTTACTTGCTCCTTTAAAGAAGAGACAGAAAAAAAAAAAAAAAAAAGCAAGCCAGTATATAGAGGAGAAAAAAAAAATCAATAAAGACTAACAGGTGTTTCATTTAAAGATTGAAAAAAAATGCTAAAGTTTATCTCTGAAATATATCAATATAGGGAAAATGTTATTTAAACAGATTTATTTATTCGTCAATAAGACAGAAATCAATAATGTCACCTATAAGTATCTTGTAGCTACAGTAACCACTTAGGAACCTGTCTATCAAAAAGACCCAATCTCAAAGACTAAGGGGAAGGATGCTTGGATTCTCTGAAAGCCTTGTGAAAACAATTTACAATGTTAATTTAAAAACAAAACAAAAAAACACCACACACTGTTCTTAGGATTTCCCTTTGGAAGTTCAAAGGCCACGTGACCGACTGAAGCAAACAATTAGGCAGTGACAGGAATGACATCCTTTTCCTCCTGTCTGCAGGTTGCCAGGGCAGCAGTCGGGGTCAGTCACGTTGCTCTTTACAATGTCTCTGAGCCCACAGCAGACGCTACACACTGAAATGCAGAGTCACATGGATATGACCCAGGGCTGCAAGCCAGCACGCCCTTACCCATCAGACGCCCAAGTGAAGGGACACAAGGAACAGGGCACAGCAGACAGATATTACCTCAGCCTGTGAGAGCTGCTCTCTCAGTTTCTCCACTTCCTCTCGAAGCTCTCGGATGACCTTGGCATTCGGGTCCTCATTCACGACAGCGTGGTTCACAATCCTCTTGGCTCTGTCTGCGTATCGCAGCGTGGACAGTGTCTCCTCGTAGTTGTCTGCTGCTGGGCTGATGGTCGCTATCATAGAGGTCTGGCTGTTCCCTCCTAAATTGTCCTATAAAGAATTTCAAATAGCAGCACCTTGTTGAACACCATCTCATGCCAGCACACGATAAAAGCAGGGAATAGCCACATGGACTTTGTTCTTCCAGAAGAAAATGTAAAGTGAATGTGTATTAACATTTTGCACATCATTTTATAAAAAAGATGAAACGTGGCCTGTCTATAGTAAATAAATAGTACCTGCCAAGGACACTGTGACAGAATAAAATAATAATAAAGTAGCATTGATTTGTGTTTGTATGCTGTTGTGTGGCACATGCATATGAGCATGTGTGTGTACAGGTATGCACATGAGGAGATAAAGAAAGCTATTGGATGTCTTTCTCTGTCACTTTTAATTCCTCTATAGTGTGTCTCTGAACTGGAAGCCAGGCGTCTCAGCTAGGCTGAGTGTTTTGCAAGCTCCACCATCTCCACGCCCAGCTGTTCACATGGATGCTGGGGACTGGAACTCAGAGATTCAAGCTATTGATCTTACCTGCTGAGCCATCTCCACACCCTACAAAATATCTTTGTTGTGCATCACTAAGAATTACTACGTGCTTGGTTAGGCAGTACTGTGTGCTTGGTTAGGCAGTACTGTGTGCTTGGTTAGGCAGTACTGTGTGCCTGGTTAGGCAGTACTGTGTGTCTGGTTAAGTAGTACTGTGTGCCTTGTTAGGCAATACTGTGTACCTGGTTACCCCTGCACACTTCTTAAACAGCTATCACACTGGAAACAGCAAGGTTTAGATAAATATGAATTGTAGGTTAGCAAATTACCTTAAGAAGCCAAGTGAGAACCGAATCTCGATAAGGAACGAATTTGTTTTTGCCTTTGCCAGCAGCCTGGTCAGCCAGTGACGATATAACCAATCCCAAGGTTGTAAGTGATCTGCCACAGAGGAGCAAAAATTAAGTTTTGTGGAATGTTTGTTTTCATAAAACAACAATCTTTCTAGAAAATAAGAATAAAATATGCAGAATGGTTAAATCAACAGTCGGTTAAATCTCCAATAATTTCCCCAGAAGCCAAGAACAACAAAAAAAGTAAGCCATTAGCATAAAATAAAAATTGAGAATTTCTAAAGGAAAATATTATGCTTAATTACAGCATTTATAAAACGTGTATTTTAGAACCTGGAAACATGCAATTATAAGATCATACTGGAAAGCACTAATTCACTCCAAATATCAGTCTGGATTACTTCATGTTCAGGTCAGGTTGGGACCATTCAGGCCTCTGCTCTTGCACCGGGCAGAACAACCCCCATAACTTAGCTCTTAATGTTGGCCACATGACTCAGTGTGGGGTTAACAAAGTTTCACACGTAGGGCAGTGGTGGCGCACGCCTTTAATCCCAGCACTTGGGAGGCAGAGGCAGGTGAATTTCTGAGTTCGAGGCCAGCCTGGTCTACAGAGTGAGTTCCAGGATAGCCAGGCTTACACAGAGAAACCCTGTCTCAAAAAAACAAAAACAAAAAACATTTGACAATCTTTCCTGGTGGTCCAATACAATCTGCCTTCGGAGAAACACGGACTGTGTTTTGGTGTGTAACTTGTGTGTGGGTTTAAAGGAGCGCCTTCTGGAGCTGGCGGCCAAAGGCAGTGGGGGTGGGGGCTGAAGAGGGCTGGGGCGCTGCTGCAGGAGTCTCCAGCAGGACAGCAATGGTCGCTCAGTGTTGGAGGGTGAACAGTGATTCCAGAACTCTTTTTCATTCTACCTTTTCCTTTGTCTTCAGTTAGGAAACTCCTAGTTTTTAGATCTCTTCTTACCAGCTCTGGAGTAGGACAGAGGAAGAGGGAGGGGCTAAAGGGAGGGGCTAAAGGGAGGGGCTAAGGGGGAGGAACTGACGGCAGAGGAAGGAAGACCAGTATGGAGGCATTTATAAGTGGCTCTGCTTTGTTTTCCGTTGGGTTTGGTGGTGCTGGGGATGAAGGAAGGGCCTCATGGGCTGTTCTACTTGAGCTCCACCCACTGTCTCCCACAAACCATGGTATGTAAAAGTAGCAAAACTTTAAAAGCCACTTAACATGTAATAACGGAGAAGTTGGGTTCAAAAACAAAACAAATGGGGGCCAGAGAGATCGTCAGTGGCTAAAAGCGCTGCTGCTCCTGTAAAGAATCCTGAGTTAGAATTCTAGTGTCTGTATCCGGAGACTTATCACCCAGCCCTCTTCTGGCCTCTGTGGGAACCTGCAATCAAAGGACCTTACATAGACATAGACACAGTCACACAAAACACGGACACAGTCACAGACAGACTCAAATTTAACAAAAAAATTTTTTTTTCTTAGACAAAATAGGCTAGTAGGCTCAAAAACAGAATTAAAGTAGCTGTAATAAATGCAACAGATGAGGGGAAGAATTTGAATTGTAATTCAATTTTTTCTCTTTCCTTTTTTTCTATACCTTAAAACTTTAATCACAAGAATTCTTCCTTCACAGGTAGATTTCTGCATTGTTGAAATCTGGTTTTTGATATTGGAGTACATTCTTAGTGAATGTGTTTATGTTATATATCATTTTAATGGGCATTTCTTCTTCGGATTATTTGTTCCTTGGTAAATGTTTTGCACCTATTTTCTATTTATTTTACACTTTGGAAATGATAGACAAAAACCAAATTCAAGGGATTTTCTTAAACAGGCAGGTTCAAAATGAGTAGAAAGCAAAAAATAAGGCTTCTCGAAATATCCATAATGCATCTGGCCTGGGAACGGCTAAGGAATTTGAGTTCATTGGTAGGTCAAAAAGTGGGTCAAAGAAACAAGGATCCTGATGAGGACGTGCTCTTTAGGGGTTGACCAGTCTTCCCTAGAAACTGCCTTTTGGTTGGGAATGCCCAGAGGAGTGAGTAGAGGCACCGTGCACACCTGCCCTGATGCCAGGCGCCATTCACACTCTGGACTTCGAAATTGATAGTGACCCTGGCTGAGAGCCAAGTCTCTTAAAACTACCAGAAAAGGAAGTGCCCAAGAAACTCGGTGTGAACTGCACAACAGTTGTTCTGAAGAGCCAGTTAGGGGATAGGCAGTCAGGAAAAGGCTCTAACTCCTGAGCAGCAGGCCTAGGGCTCAGGCTCTCCCGCAACAAAATGGTGTGAACCAGGTAAAGTATCCAAGAAGGGAAAATGAAAGACTTATTAAGATTATAAATTATAAAAAGCTGCATGGCCTAATCCTAGAAGTGATATATTTGAGTATTTCCCGAATGGAACCCAGGTTTAGAAATAGTATTTTACACTTAAAAAAAATTTTTTTTCAGAACTGAGGACTGAACTGGGGGTCTGAACATGCTGTACTATACCACTGAAATATATCCATAGCTTGCTTGCTTTCTTTGTTTCTTTGTTTCTTTCTTCCTTTCTTCCTTCCTCTGTGTGTGTGTGTGTGTTGTGTGTGTGTGTGTGTGTGTGTGTGTGTGTGTGTGTGTGTGTGTGTTAAAAACAGGACCTCACTATGCTGTCCAGGCTAGCCCTGAATTCACTCTGTAGCCTAGACAAGCCTTGATGTTGTTTCTTTTTACTCCAGCCTCCTAAGTAACCAGGAGGTCTATGAAGACACTTTACCACAACAGAAGAGACAGAAACAAGATTAGGAATAGTTTGCCACGAGGCTGAGAACACAAGTGAATGGCTGTTCTCATCTGGGAGTCTTGGGAAGGACACTCCATGAACTCAATCTGTGTGCAGAAAAACTGAGGGAACACAGTCCAGCGGCAGGGAATGGCGTCTCCATCTCATTCTCACCCGACAGGTGGAGTTGCCGCCTGGCATTCTGGCGGACAATTTGTCACCCTGCCTCCAAAGGAAGAATGTCTGCAGAGACCCTCTATCTGGTACATTCCAGGGTAGCTGCAGTCACACGGTGCCTTGGTGCCTTCGTTCTTTAAACGAGAGGAGTGTCCCACGCTTAAAGCACTTAAGAGCTTTGGGAGAGACGAAACCCCTAAATCTGCGGCCCATTAAACAGGCACTGAAGTCGTGCGAAGCTGCTGACAGGTCTGCTCAAGAGGATTATTAATGCTTCGTATAAAGAAGCTGGGACGAGAGGCTGAGAGCACATTTACAAAATACATCAGCGATTTCTTTAGCTTCAGCATCCGGCTGGTCATGTGGCTTAGAAAGCCATTTGTGGGACTGCAAACAGTTTCATCTTATTAACATGGTTAGCACACGCTCAGCTTCCTGGCTGCCAGCCGTTGTCCTATGCACCTTACAAGAAACCGCTGGCTGAATCTTCACTGTAAGTGTACCTGATTGACAGCTTCCTTAGTCTCTTAGAGGAGGAAACTGAGGGAAGGTCACGCGGCAGGTTTGGATAACCAGGAAATTGCAGGGTCTCCTCTGGAAAGCCCGTTTTGACCCCACCCCTCCAGCTGCCAATCACCTCTGCTGGGTTCTCACTGTTCTCCACACGTTTCTATGGCAACCTATGTCCCAACACATCAGCTCCAAAGTTCTTTCTGCTCCGCCCCCCAAAGCCTCTGCAACTCACCCCACCCTGTTTTCTAATCATCGTTCATCACACACTTGCTAAAGTGGCTCTGCAAAGTTAAAGCCTGTACTTCTCACCTGAGATCCTTGAATGCATGCGTGTTTGAAATTTGGGAGTCTTTGAAAATTTTGTATTGTATTTATTATATTCCCTATAACCTCCTGGAGGGATCTCGGATAGTTTCCATAATAAATAGAAAAATATCCATGTGAATAAACAAAGATCGATGTAGAAACCGTCTAGAACAATGGTTCTCGACCTTCCTAATGCTGCAACCCTGTAAGACAGTTCCTCATGTTCCTTATGGTTATGACCATAAACACAATATTACTTCACTGCTACTCCACTTTTCTACTGTTACAAATCGTCACGTAAATATCTGATAGGCAGGACATTTGATATACGACCCCCAAAGGGGTCAGGACCCACAGGTTGAGAACTGCTGGTATATCGCAACAGTCTGGAGGTTAACTCATGAGAGTGGAGTGATCTTGATTTTGTTTCCTCAGGAGAATTCCCGGGTCTCCTGCTTCCAGAGTGGCGATGCTCTATCTCTCCTGACCCAGAGGTTCCCTCAAGAGTCACCATCCTGCTGTCACATATTATCACAGATGTCATGGCTTAAATCTCCACATGGCTTTATAATCTTAAAGAAACTCAGACTGCATACCACCAGACTAAAGCCAAGGTGCTGGTGGGTCTGCATTCCTTGGGTGGGTGGGGTCTAGGGAGCCTCCATGCTCTTCTATTGTCTCCTACCTTCCACAGGTCACCCTCACTCCTGACTCTTGGTCCTCTCCTCCGTCTTCCAGCAGAAAGCAAGTCAGGTCCCTCACTCCCCTTGCTGTGTTTCAGGCTCACCTTCATCTCTCTTTCATTTGAAGGAGCCTTTGACAGATAGGGTCTACTTGGATAATCTCTACTAGATCTCAAAGACCCGACTCTAATTACACCTGAAGAAGTCCTTTAACATGTGCACCGGTCTTGGAACTTACAGCGTGGAGCTATTTGGTACTGTTTGGGCTATGCACCAAGTCCGCTCATGATTCACGTCTGATGGGTTTTCACTTATGTGACTTTTCCAAACATCAGCTTATTAGTATTTAAACCACCTGTTGTACCAGCAGACACAAAATGACCCATTCTGTGCCCTACATAAAACAAGACACGTGAAAGCTACAGAGGGTCCCAAAAGAACAGAGGTCCCACCTCACAAAGCAGCAGGAAGGCACACATACCATTTGTCGGGAATCTTGGTGTGCAGGTTAGGAAAGGAGCAGAGTTCAAGGAGAACTCATAAGTCATTGTGGAGAAGTTGCTAGGGGATCTAGACTACGTTACCACATAGCCTAGAGGCAATCCAGTTCAGACCAGTCAGGATTTCTTAATAACTTAGTATCTATATACGAGGAGGCATCAATAATACCCATGCTAGAGCAAAGAATCAGACTATGCCAGGCAAACAGCATACAGCCCCTGGAGTGTTCCAGCAGTCAGACCCAGGCACTGCACTTAAGAGTCCTAGCTTTACTACCTGACCGCTGTCTGCCTGGGTTTTCTCATTGACCAGATACAAAATACATCTTACAATGCTGATGGCCGGTTGGGCGGAAGAGATGACCCAGAAGTTATGACACCAGACACTCTACTAGAAAACTAGGGTTAGATTCCCAGTATCCACATGGCAGCTCACAATTGCCTGTAACTTCGAATCTAGGGGACCCTCTTCTGGCCTTCCAGGTCACCTGCAAGCATGCATATATGCACAAATAAATAAATTAAAAAGAGAATTCTGATGGGCAGATCAGGTGAGCTATTACTTACTGAAAACTCAGAACCTTTCTAGGCATAAGGGAGAACTCAGACAGACAGACATAAAACGGACGATAGTATTGGTTACATCAAGGCCACATACATGCACTCTAGATTCTCATAAATTCTTGTGTTGCCTTGCAAGCCTGTCTGCAGAGGGAGGGTGGACCAGCATCAGGAAATGAATTCCTAACAAAGGGATGCTCTTTGCTTGGTCCTCCCCACCCACCCCCACCGCCTTGTACTTCTGTCTCTGCTTTCCCACCCTCTTCTGGGTTCTGGGTCAGCAGAACAGCAGGGCTGTCCTGGTCTTCGTCAGTGCCCTGTCATGAAGCACAACAGAGCCTTTACTTATGAAAGCTGGAGAGAGGATGACTGGGGTTGGGGGGCTTACCCCCTAAAACAGAAAGATTTTGCCAGTGTGTGTAGCTGTGTCTGTCTGATAAAGGGGGTGATATCTTACATCTCCTCTTCTGAGCTTTCATACGCTAAGAGCATTCTGTGCCAATATTATGTTACAAGGTCAAGTTGCACGAACTTGCTCCTGAATATATTTCCCACCATCACATTCTGCTGAAGACAAGACCTCAAATTACAATTGATCAACAGAAAGAGATAACAACAACTCTGAGCTATTTTCTGTAGAACTCGGAATAATGATAGCAATTACGTTGATTACAGAAACGGTCCTGAGGTAATTAGTATTTATTCTGTGCAAACCACACACCAGGCACTGCTCTAAATGCACGGTGGCATTTAATCTTCAAGCAGTCTGAGGAAGCCGTCACTGTTCAACCTCCCCTCTACAGATGGGGAAACTGTTGAACCACTATCAGGGATTGAACGTGCTTGAACATTTGGTCCCCAGCTGGTGGCGCTGTGGTGGGAGGTTGTGGAGCCTGTGGGGGATGGGTGGTGGAGGGATGGGGAATGAAGGGTGGGGCTGATCCCTGGAACTTAGGCCTTGAGGTTTGAGTTCTGCCTCTGGTCCACTCCTTGCTTCCTGATCTACCCATTCAGAAGACAGTCAGTTCCCACAGCCTCAGCCACTCTGTTGCTTTCCGCTGAGATGGGCTTTCGGCTGTGAGTGCACATATAATTTTCCCTCCCTTCTGTCGCTTTAGCCAGTTGTAATAAAAGTGACGATAAAGATAACTACTACTACATCTATGCTGAGCTGGTGACCAGCTGTCCACACAAGACACACAGGCACTGTACCACTTGTGGAGGAGCAGGGCTATACCACAGGACTTTACTTCAGTAAATGCCCTGCACAGAAAAAATTGCAGACTGCCATCTGTCTTCCTTCAGGCTTACTGAAGCTACAAAGTTACAAACACTTTAACCTTGTGTCAGAACCACTGGATCCTTATAATGCAATGAGGCGCCACCCTCCCAACCTCCATCGCAAAACAAACAAGCTTAGAACTGAAGTCATCCCGATTGCTCAGGTCACCTTACTTGTTAATGTTGCTGCCTTCTTTCAGCCGCTCGCCTGCAGCTCCGGTTTTTGACACTCTCTCGCTCCCTGCCAGGTCGACCAGGCTCACCTTGCTGACTTTCTCCCCGGAGTTCTAATTGTAGGAAATAAAAGGGAAACACATGAAGGAAGACACATGGATACTGACGTATTTACCGATACTGTGATCCACGCCATGACAAAGAACTTGGAATATTAACCCGTTCACAGTTATTTTTGCCAGCAAATTGCTTCCTAGTAAACAATTAGATCTTTGTATGCATGTGCAGTATGTGTGTACGTATGTCCACGTTTATGTGCTCGAGTACCGAAGAGTAACCCAGGTGATGGCTCTCATCTTCCACCTCTTTGATCAGGGTCTCCCTGGTTCACTGCAGTGATCCAGGCTAGCTGGCCCAGAGGCTTCTGGGGATTCTCCTGTCTCAGCTCTCTCCTCTCATTCATTATGGGAGTCCTGGGGTTACAGAAGTTCATTGTCACATTTGACTTAACACCGGTCATGGGGATGAAACTCAGGCCCCCATGTTTGTGTGGCATGAGCTTTACCCACTAAGCAATCTTCTGAGCCCCTAAGTGAAAATTTAAGAAAGTAAAGAAATCTAACATTTTGCTCTGTAGCTGGGAAGTTTTCCAGACATCCAGGGTTGTCAGAAATATTTCCAGGATAGTCAGAAGTCTAGACTTCCAGGGTAGTCAGAAGTTAGAGGTTTTGTGGACCTTGGAGGAAACACCAGCACATGAAGCTCCTTTGCATTCGGGTCAAATTCTGCCTTTTGAGACATGGATTTTAGATAGAATGTTGCAGTTTCTTTTGTAACATCTCACAGAAGCCATGAAGTAGATTTGATTGTTTTTAAGGGAAATCTTAGTAAGAAAGAACACATATTTAAAAGTTTTTTGGAGATACCATCATGGTAGTTAGGATGTTTGTACACAAAATCCATTTTTCTTTCCCAGACAGTCTCAAGAAGTAGAGGATGGCCTTAAACTTCTGGTCTTCCTGCCTCTGGGATTTATGCAGCAGTGGAGAATCAAACCCAGGGCTTCACACACGCTAGGCAAGCACTTGACCAACGGAACTATATCCCAAGCCCTGAAAAATCCAACTGAAAAATGCCAGTAGAGAGCCGGGTGGTGGCAGCACATGCCTTTAGTCCCAGACTTGGGAGGAAGAGGCAGGTGGAGATCTGTGAGTTCAAGGCCAGCCTGGTGCTTAGCCTCTGAATCTAGCCATGACACACTTTCCTATTTGCACTCTAAGCTCCCCAACCTGGACAGCTTCCGCCCTGTCCCTCACCCCAGACTGTAGGTCATACAGCGTCTGCGTGATGATGATGCTGAACACGGCATGGGAGCGGCTGCTCTCCTCGTTCATGTTGGTCGCTGCTACTGTTCGTGACTTATTTCCCTCAGACATCAGTGACTCGATGTCCTAGAGGTAAAGACCAAGAAAACGCTATGAGCAAACACAGGGGTGCATCCCCACACCCCGAGACATCCATAGACATAGCTAGCCTCTTTTCCACACAGCATGGTTTGAAACTTTTCCCCACTCAGAGATTTCCTCTCTCTGCCCTAGCTCTTCTTGCCCTACGAACATCCCATTTGCTTTCTCGTAGGTCCCCAGAAGAGCAGTTACTTGAATTGAGAGTTACTTGAGAGTGTTACTGAACACACTCAAGCACAGTTGTCACCCCATTTAATTCTAACTGTCTTGTGCCTGTCACCGGCTATCTGCCTCCCTCTGCGAGCAGCTCTGGTTCTGCAAGAGAAGGGAACTTTCTCCTTTATCTTGGTGTCTTCATTCCTCAGACACACCTGGAACTGCTGGGATCCTATGAAATGTTTGCTGAATGAGTGTTATGAAAGGAACTCTTGGCACACCAAGAAGCTGAAATTCATGGAGACCATCTAAGTTTCCCCATGGCTAGGGAGAGGCAGCTCTCCGGTGCAAATGGAGTTGCCTCACTGTTATTCATAAGAGACAAGGCAGCAGGGACTGAGCTCCATCCCGATTAGCTGGGAAACAGACTTAGTCAAAGTGCTGACTCAGCACCTTTGAATCAGCCAGGCTCGTTCACATCAGAACCTTCCGTGCATTTAAACTGAAGGGTAAGTCCAAATCCAACTTGAGAAATACGGCGTGTTTTCATTAAATAGCTGCATGATGGCCCTCACCTTAGTTTTAGCTTTACTGAGTCTTAGATGATAATGGGTAATCATAAGATAATCTCTTATACATCCTAAGTAAATACAGGGGTCCGTTCATTTATTTATTCTCTCAGTCATCTGCTTCTTCGGCAAGAGAACTAAAAACCTATGTTGTAAGACTTCCAAGGTAATGACTATAGAAACCACAGCAGGATATTATGTCTGGGTATAAAAGTCAAGACATGGTAAGAAAACAGATCAGTCCTCGGATAAAGCAGTGAAAAGGGGGGAGCCTGCTTTAGAAATCAATGCAGGGCCTCTGCTTACAAGAAGGGAGTTAGTTACAGTTAACTACCAAATACCAAGCAGATGACCAGAAAGCTCAGAAGGACATCGCTAGCCACCTGGGGGGGGGGCATTTCGATAGTGGCAAAAGGGAAACACTCTGCAACCTGAGACTGTGAACTCTTCACCACGAGGCAGCCAGAGTGACTGAAGGATTTCGTTCCTGGGTGTGCTGATCTGTATTCGTGATGAGGAACATTGATATGCCATCTCATATCCACAGGAAAATATGTTCACTATCATTTACTGATGTAATGCTTTTTTTTTTTTTTTAAATGAGATTAAAAAAAAAAAAAAAAGACTCTCACCTCAAAGCTGGTGACGGCCAGTTGAGACAGACCATCGACATAAGGCCCCAGGACCTTATGCTCTCGGACTTTAAGAGACTGCCTGCTCCTATAGGAGGAAGAAGAACCGAGTGAGTGAATCTTACCACACTTGGAAGCTTCTCCTTTTCCTTAAGCACCTAGAAGTTCAGATTACAAACCCAAAAGGATCTTTTAGAGATTAGAAGTTGCTCTAATGGCCACTTTATAGCAAAGCAGCATTCCGCATGAGAAATGCCTTAGACTTTGATTAAAAACTGTAATACGATTTTAAAACGTCTCTCTCTGATCCCAAGGATAAGGGAGACACAACCCTGGCTGGGCTCCCGTGGTAGAGAATGGATAACCCTACACATTCTTCATAAAGAACATCTTCAACTCCTTTCAATAATCTCTTTATTTATTGGGAATTCCAAACACTGTATTTGATCATACTATTTCTCCTCCCATATCCTCCCTGCCAACCAGGCTTCATTTTTTTTCCTCTTCCTTAAGGTTAAATTTTTTGAGCAAATAATAATAATAAAATATTTTTTAATTTTACTTTTCCAAGTTTCACTGATGTATGTTGGCCCCATGTGGGAAATTTTATATAGAAAGTCAGGTGATAACACAATTGTAGCCACTGATGTCTGATACTTGAATTAGCTCTGCTGATGACAATACTGGGGCTCTAGTTAGTGTGTGTGTGTGTGTGTGTGTCTATGTGTCTGTGTGTATGCCTCTGTCTGTGTGTGCATGCGTACATCGACACTAATATACATATGGAGGTCAGAGGGAAGTGGGTTCTTCCCTTTTACCACATGAGTCCCTGGGATGGAATTCAGGTCATTGGGGACACCATGAACCACTTCACCATCCCTTTAGGGATCTTGTGAATTTTAAATGGTTATCTCTAATTTCAGACCCATTAGATAGCTACCAGACCAATGAGCTTTAAAACTTGAAGCTATTGGTATTTCCTGTACTGCGGGTACCATCTTTTTCATGGCACATGGTACTTAATTGTCTTTCAAAGAGTTAATGTCTGGTGTCTCTCAGATGTGGGTAATCCCGGTGCTTCTGAAACACTTGGCAACGTTTCAGAAGCATTTTTCAGGTGTCCCGTTCAATCTTACTTTTGAGGATGAGAAGTCAATGTAACTATAGCAACTCTGCCAGACTCAGGGACCGACCAGTCTGATAATCAAGATCGCTACTGTCGGCCGGGTGGTGGTGGCACACGCCTTTAATCCCAGCACTTGGGAGGCAGAGGCAGGCGGATTTCTGAGTTCGAGGCCAGCCTGGTCTACAGAGTGAGTTCCAGGACAGCCAGGGCTACACAGAGAAACCCTGTCTCAAAAAACCAAAAAAAAAAAAAAAAAAAAAAAAAAAAAAAAAAAAAAAAAAAAAAAAGATCGCTACTGTCACGTATACGACCCAGCAGTGGGCTCACTCTTAGCAACCAGATTCTATATAGCTTGACTGAATAGCAGGAATTAAACCTAGGCCTTCATGCTGATAACAGGAATTTTTGCACACTGTTGGCACTCTAGTTAACGAAGCAGGTGCCTCCAGATCACCAGAAGAATCCTCTAGAAACTTCTGCACCTATTTCCTAGGAAGCCTGTGCATGAGCACCCAGAGCAGCAACATACAGAGGCGAGGAAACTGCACATGCGCACTCAGAGCAGCACACTCTGGAGACGTAAAGTCTGCGCATGCGCACCCAGAGTAGCACTCTATAGAGACGAGACATGAAGCCTATGCATGATGGGAAAGGAACAGTGTTTGATCATACAACGAGATGTTAAACAATAGTAAACACTATCACATTATTAACCCCGATATAAAAATGAATGAAATGAATATATGCTGGTGCTATTTATACAAGGCTAAAAATTGTACAGAATCATGGATAAATGCTACAGAAGAGAAAGAGGATGGTAAACTAAAAATTCCTAGTAGTATTTACCTCCAGGACCAACAGAGAAGGGATTAAGAGTCCAGGGGAACATAGAGAAAGATCGAAAATTACTGGCTAGATTCCTCTTGCTAAAACAAGTGGGTGTGTAGGCAGGGGTTGGTTTTATTGCACTTTATACCTGACAAGTGTTCTTTTGCATAAACAGTTAATAATTCTTTAAAGTAAACACAACCATTTCAGTGACTGGAGGGGAGGCATTCTTGAGGTCTATAACGTTATTGTTAAAACTCTTGCTTTCATTGGAGACCACAGGGCTGGAAAGTGGGCAGACATGTTACATAAGTATTTAATGACAGAGCAAAGTGTTCATTAAGTTACACAGGAAATTCTGTATATCGAACTGTTATTTATCAAATAGCTTGAAGACCTGAGCTTGTCCACACACGGCATGTCTGAAACACAGCAGGATGACACACCCAAGTGTTAACCAAAGTGACTCTTGAGTGACAGGGTTAAAGGTCATTTCTTATACTTTACCTGCTTTCTATATTACGTTCCAACTATCTAATTAGTTTCAAATCAATGCAAAGCTTGACTGGAAAAAACTGAATTTATGACTCAAACTCAACTCGTTTTTAATCACCTAGTTTTGCTTGTTTAGATTTTTTTCAAGGCAGAGTTTCTCTGTGTAGCCCTGGCTATCCAGGAACTCACTCTATAGACCAGGGTAGACTTGAACTCAGAGATCAGCCTGCCTCTGCCTCCCAAGTGCTGGGATTAAAGGTGAGCCATCATCACTTGGCATCACCCATGAAGGACAAAGATGCCTGGGTTTCACCTGCGTCTCCCAAATCATTCAGAATGGGAGTGCGCTCAAGCCGTTAAAGATCCTCCCACATGCTCCCAATACTGACTCAGAGAAGGAATGATGGCCACAGCCCTCCCACCACTTCAACTCCAATTTAGAGTTGCTGTTTTCCAAAATAAATGCAAGGACCAATATGCAGTTACTAGCACAATTTTCTGAGTCTTTGAGATAGGGTCTCACTACATAACTCTGGCCTGGAACTCATTCTGCAGCCTAGGACAGTCTCAAACAGGTGGTGATCCCCCTCTGAGTGCTGGGATTAGAGGCATACATCATTCAATTCTATAATTATTATTTATCTTGTGTGTATGAGTATTTTGTCTGAACACATCTTTGCACCATGTGTGTGCAGTACCCACAGATGACAGAAGAGGGCGACAGATCCCTCAGGATCAGAAGTATAGATGGCTTGTTTAGCCACCTTTTGGTGCTGGGAATGAAACTTGGGTCTTCTGGAAGAACAGCCAGCGTTCTTAATCACAGAGCCATCTCTCAGCTCCTATAATTTCATTTTAATGAACTGTCCCTGATTACAAAAACAATGCCATTCATAAAAACATCTTTTCATGAGCTGACATGAGTAACTTTACAGCATACATCTGACACACAAAAAGGCTTTGGGGGACTCCTCATTTTTAGTATATGAACCAACATCGGAGTGGTAAACAATGGCCCAGATATGTAGACAACCTGGCAATTTTAATGTTACGATCATTTAAAATGGCTCTTCCTAACTTGAAGTTTCATTTCAAGCACTTGCTTACCCTTTGGGGTCCAGGAGGTCCCGGACCTTCTCATTATAGATTTCCATATATGATACTTCGACTTTAAAGGTCTGTGACTCATTTTGCTCCAGGGAGATCCTTTGAAACAGAGCACAACAGAGCCTTGGGATAAGGCCTAGCTGCTCTGCATGGCCCATCATGGAAAAGGACTTTCCAGAACCTGGGAAAGAGCAAGAAAGGGGTGTGAGGACAGGAGAGAAAGCAAGCAGATGCTTCAGCAACACAAGATGATCCTACTCGAAGGCCAAGGACACGCAGAAAAAGTGGGGTGCATTTGGATCTCATACCCAGTCCTCTCAACAACACAGTTACTCTCCACACTAGAACCCCTGGTCTATTTCTGTAAGGTTGGGGCTATCCATACTAGAACCCCTGGTCTATCTCTGTAAGGTCGGGACTGTCCA
>JANHMN010000006.1:15945523-16029641 GCA_030674055.1 Rhabdomys pumilio | reverse complement strand
TTATTTATTTATTTATTTATGGTTTTTCGAGACAAGGTTTCTCTGTGTAGCCCTGGCTGGAACTCACTCTGTACACCAGGCTGGCCTCAAACTCAGAAATCCGCCTGCCTCTGCCTCCCAAGTGCTGGGATTAAAGGCGTGCGCCACCACCACCTGGCATCTGCTATATTTTTTAACAGTTGAGAATTTGAAATTGTTTCTAATAGGAAAAAAAACATAAAATTTCATTCTCCATCTCTTCCCTTTAAATTCTAGACAAATATTAAAATGCTAGCAAGCATAAAGGGGATCTGAAGGAATTACAAGATACTGGGGTTCTCTGGCTACCAAGCACAGACCTCTCCTTCTTGATCTGCGGGATCTTCTGGATTTCACAAATGCTGGTCAAAGGCACTTAGGATAGTGATCCCAGCAAGCCAGATACAGAGTGTAGGCTTTTACTTTAGTAAACATTTATCAGGAGGAAGTCTGGAGTCTGACTCACCTCACTAAATAAGACGCCATACATCATACTAGAGACCTGTATTGTTCTACGGCTAACTCCTTCCGTTAGAGTCTGTCATGGCTACTTCATGGCTCATTAAGGAAGTCGCTTGTATCCTCACTGCAAAGTCGGTGATGGGAGACACCGAAAGCCTGCATACAACTGAGCAAATACATAAAGATGGAGTCTGAGTGTGGTAGTTCTAACCTGGAATCTCAGTACTTGGGAGGCTGAGGCAGGAGGATTGCCACAAGTCTGATGCCTGTGTGGGGTACATAGTAAGTTCTGGGTCAACAAGGGATACCAAGTGATACCTTCAACAACAAACACACACACACACACAGAGACAGAGAGACACACAGAGAGAGACAGAGAGAGAACCAAACCTAAGCTACCTATTTCATCAATGCCAACCAACACCAGGAATCCACACCTTTCTAACCAGAAAAAAAGAGCCGAATGTACAGACATTTTCAAGTTAATTATAAAATTACCAACCCATTGTCTTCAGCAAAATCCCACTCTCTTTTCTTAGCCCAGCATGTGTAAGACTCACGCTAGCACCAAATTCCTAGCAGCTTGTCCATCTGCTCCAGCCCATCGGGCTCTTAAAAAAAATGTTAGCTCTGCATTTCTGTGAACCGCTGAGCATAGAGCGAGGCTGTGAAGACTGTTGAGGCTGTTTTTAATAAGATGAACTCACTGAGTGACATATATCCTGAATTAAGGAGGTTCCAGAATTTGTGAGCAGCATGCCAAACTCACTCCCTGCTTACTGAGAAGCATGATCTCTGGTGGCATTTCAGCAAAATTCAATTGTGGTTTAAAAAAACAAAACCCTGAAAGAAGCACCCTGTGTGTTCCAAGGATAAGCAGAAGACACCAGAGTTCTGAGAAATGTGGTCTGCAGCCGTTTTTCCAATCCATAAAAAACAGTTGCCAGATATGGTGCTACAGACCTGTAATAATCACACTTACAAGACTGAGGTAGGAGGATCAAGAATTTGAGACTAGCCTGAGCTACACAGAGAGACTAAGACCCCAGCTCAACAAAGTAACAAAGACCAAATGTGACGGCATTTCAACTGTATGGATTCTGTGGGTTTCTTCATTTCCTTACTCTTAAAAAAAGAAAGATTAATATACTTTTATTTTACTTGCATGACTCTTTTGCCATGTGCACGAAGTACCCACAGACGCCAGAAGAGGGCATCAGAGTCCCCTCTGGAATTACAGGTAGCGCCTGATGTGGGTGCTGGAAACGGAACTCAGAACCTGGGTCTTCTGTAAGAGTAGCAAGTGCTTTTAAGTGCCAAGCCATCTCTCTAGTCCCTCTGTGGCCTTCTTCAATCCTGTCTAGTTTTGTGCCTTCACTTAGGTCTCCAACTATGAGAATTTACTTCAGGAAACCATCACTAGAGACCTACCTATCACTCGCAGTTTGAGACCCAAATACTTGACAGTTATATTTTCTATCCTGCAGTTGCAGAAATCTGGTTAAACGTATCAAACAGCTGGGCGTGGTGGTGTGCTCCTGAAACCCCAGCACTTGGAGCTTGAGGCGAGTGGACCAGCAGCTCAAGACCAGCCTTGCCTTTGGGATATGAGACTCCATCCACCCCTCCCAGAAAAGGACAAAACAGAAAATAATTATTATTCCTAAAAAAATACATATATTGTTTTAAAAATAATTTGAATATGCCTTTTCATCCCTCTCCCAGGAGGAAACTGATGTTTCTAATTATTATGACACAATAATTTAATTGTAAACGAGGAAAGCTTGGAAAACAAAAGTCCATTTTTGCAACCTGAGTCTTAGCCTGTTTCAATTTCCCTTTAACTTGTTCAGTGTTATCTTAAATGTCCCTCCTTTATGAAACCTTTACTGGGGATACTTCTTTTAAAATTTTAATAGATGATGGTGATGATGGTGATGATGGTGATGATGGTGATGATGATGATGAAGAAGATGATGGTGGAGGAGTGTATGTATGATATGTGTGCAGTCTCATGTAGGATACATCACACATATGGAGGCTGGAGAACAGCTTGTAGGGTCAGGGTTTTCTTTTACATAAAGACCTGGTCCCAGGTCTTACACTCATACATGAGGCTTGGCAGCAAGCAGCTTCACCCCTGGAATCTCCAGCAGCTTAAGAGCACTGCTAATTACTCTGAAGTCCACGCCTGCCTAAGTGCATTTGTGCACGTAAAGATACACATCTCCATGCATGGTTCCCTTTGTTTTGGTATATTATTATTTATTAAGAAGTCAAGGGCTTTGCTCTCATGCTTTATGATTCATCAAAATAAAAAAAAATTTACATCTTAGTCTATAACAGCTTCTTGGTGAATGTACTGGCTAGTTTTATGTCAACTTGACACAGCTCGAGAGGAAACCTCAGTTAAAAAAAACATCTCCACAAAAACCAAGCTGGAGGCAAGCCTGTAGGGTGTTTTCCTAATTAGTGACCGATGGGGGAGGGCCCAGACCATTTGAGGGTGGTGCCAGCCCTGAGCTGGTGGTCCTGGTTTCTGAAAGAATACAAGATAAGCAAGCCATGAGGCACAAGCCAGTAAGCAGCACCCCTCCATGGCCTCTGCATTAGCTCCTGCATCTAGGTTCCTGCCCTGTTTGAGTTCCTGCCCTGACTTCCTTCAGTAATGGACTATGATGTGGACGTGTAAGCCAAATAAACCCTTTCCTCTCCAAGGTGTTTTTGGTCCTGGTGTTTCATCACAGCAAACAGTAGCCCTGACTAAGATAGTGGATTCTCCCTTAACTGAACAATCTCATGAATCTGTGTATTCTTGTATAATGGCCACTTAACAGCACAGATCATCTTGGGTAAATACTTCACCAATACAGACAGTGGTGAAGACCCTTTCACTCCCACTGCAGGAAAGACAAGACTCACATTTCCCCATAGACAGAATTTTTATGTTTATGAATTCTCTAATTCTCCCTTCTTTGCTGAACACACAGTGCAGTTTCTGTGTATTCTGCTAAGAACTGGCCACCTCTGCTCTGCAGTCTCTATTGATGACCCAGAAGGCCTCTGGCATTGAACCCCACGAAGCCCAAACTAAGACGCTGGAAACTGAAAATTCGCAAACTTTCCCGTTGTGGTTTGAATGAGCAATGTTCCCTGCAGGCTCACAGGTTTCTACTCTTGATCCTCAGCTGATGGCCGTTTTACAAGGCTGTATGTGGAAGCTTTAGGAGGTAGGAACACATCGGCAGAAGTGTGTCGCTGGGGGCAGGCCTTGAGGTCTAATTCCTGCCCCATTTCCTCTCTGCTTCCTGACTGTGGACAGACACAATGTGACTAGCCATCTGGCTTTCCTACCTCACTCTATGCCCTCAAATGATAAGCCCAGATCACGCTCTTGCTGAGTACCCTCCTCCTCCCTGTCCAGTGAGCGCTGCATGCTCTTTACCCAGATCACCTCCTATACTGCTTCCTGCCTTCTCTGTGAAGCCTATCTTCCCTCCAATACATAGTGCCTACCAGCAAAATGGCTGCTGACAGAACACTGAGCACGTGACAGGACACAGCAGACACCGTTATCACCCTCAGCATCACCTACACACATGGGCTGATCTCTATACAGACATGACTGTTGAATGCTGATTATACAGACATGACTGTTGAATGCTGACTGTGGGCCAGGCACTGAGTTCCCTGCTTCACGCCCCAATCTCACTGGGAGCCTCCCTGTCTAGTAACTGTACCCACTTGTTTCTTCCTTCCTTACCAGGGCAGGGCTCAGAATTCACTGAGTTAAATATACAAAAATGTAAAGTCTTTTTTTTCTAAGTTCATGTGCTGCTCTGTTCAGAAAATACTAGTGCAAATTACGTGACTCCTAGCTCCCAAATCTAGAATGCTTAAGACATCCATTCCATGTGGAGTCCCCCTGCTTTGTGTGAAGGAATAGTCTCTTCCCCTTTGAACTATGAACTCTGTGTTCACATCTGGAGACCCAGCTGCCATTCATAGCCCATCCTGCACTGTCTGGAATCTGTGCCCAAGATCACTCTGCAAACCTCAATGTCTCCAGTTGCTGGAAAACAGGCTTGCTGGGGTCCTATTTTGTCTGTCTGTCTGTATGTCTTTCTTTCTTTTTCTCTTTTCTCTCTTTTTAACTTTGTAACTCTAAGAAAGATGTTTCTGGTCTGCCCCCATTTCACCACGTGGTGTCATGAAACTTCATACCAAAAGACAAGGAACGTTCTATATTCCAATTCATGTGGACATTTTCAATACTTTTCTCTCTCCTACCATCAGAATTATTATAAAATAGTTACCCATCACTATGAGTAATAAATATATGCTAGTTGTATTACTATTATTTATTATTATTATTATTATTATTATTATTATTATTATCATTATTATTAAACCTCACTTAGAAATCTCAGACTGCAACTGCTCAGGAGCCTGTTTGAGCCCAGGCCTGTCCTCACCGCTGCTGTTTGTAGAAGTCACTGGACCAACACAAACTTCAGCCTGTGCCTGATGAACACAGCTGCCGCAGGCCAGAGAGAGGAATACCAGAACCATCAGCCTTACTAGTCAGCTCTGCTGACAGACCTCCTTTCCTGTTTAAAAGTCTGTCAAGTCAACACTGTCTTTTCACAGTGTAATTAATCATTTCTTTCACACACTTGTAACTACACACCAAACAATGTCTTGGGTTCCACAGTCAGCCCTGCCTGGCTGAAAAGTCAAAGCAGCTAACACAGCATCCACAGCGCACCCACAAGAAATAAGGCATTGCCTTGAGCTCAGGGACCTACCACAGGAGGAAACTACATTTCTGGCAAGTATCTTATATAAGGACTCAGTGTTCTGAGAGGGAAGAGGGAAGAGTGTCTCTCTCAGGAACTCATCCATATTGTCATCAATTAAAAAGGAAATTGAAAATATGCCAAAACCCCGCCAAAACTTTAACAACAGCACAGGGCTTCCACTTAACACTGGGTATGTGTAAACCAGTGGTGCCTACTCAATGAAGCAGGAACTCACTCCTGACTCTTTCCAATACTTGGTTCAGTTCATGTTTACGTCTGTATCAGTCTCTCCCAGCATCCACTTCACTGGCTGCTGAGGGTGGGGTAGAGGTGCCACATCCTCTGACTAATGGTATTCTATAGTGGTTCTCTCATTAATTAAGGAATAAAGATTAAATTTTTCCCACAGTGCATTCAGAAAGGCAACGTGGGTATTTCTAAACATGGACTGTTCCTTTAACAAACACTGATGGATGTTGCGAGCATCTGAGCTTACAGTTTGCAGCCTGTCTGCCATCTTGGAAAATGGCTGCCGCTGCAAATCACAAAAGGAAGACTAAAACCCTGACACCAATCACCATGGGAGGTATTTAGACCTGGTTCCAGAGAGATCACCTTCTGTGCTTTCCACACCGTGTGGGATAAAGCCCAGTGTGTACTGCCAGAGAGAGAGGAAGCTGGGTGGCTTCTAGGAACCAGATCCTCAGACTCTAAGGACCCAAGAGAGCCCAGTGGTGGCAGACACAGGAAAGGGTGGAAGGAGCTATCACTCTGCTGGGGATGCCTGAGGCAGGACTCCAGATGCTTCCCCTGGTCCAGGCAGCGTTTACTGTTCTGGATAACAAGCTGGACCATACTGAGAGACAGGGGAGATAATGATTTTCTCTTTGGGGGCTGAGAAGTGTACAACCTGGTACTGCATCTGTGGGCATTCTTGGGCACAGAACACAGTGAGAATAACTGACTCTGAATAAAGCCAGGCACAAAACAGGTGAGAGGTGAAACAGTCTAAAGAAAAGTCTGGACAAAAGTACACAGGGTTGTGTTTCTGAAGGTCTTTTGGAAAAAAAATTTAAAAATGCGTCAAAATGACAGAGTGTGATAGAAGGGTGCGGCTGTTCCAAAAGACTCCCTGCCCTCCTTGAGAAGGTTACATGTTCCCACTATGGCCTCGTGACCTGTCGAACCTGCAGAAGGGGATGCAACTCCTCGTCCTACTGACAGTGGGCTGGCCACAGCACTGGTTTTGGCCACGTGTATCCAAGCAAAGTGTGACTGCAGGCAGGTTCTGAGGAGCAGGGGGATTGTGAGCTGCAGCACGAGCAAGTCCCAGATGGCAGCAGATCCTTCGGACTGGAGTCCACGCCAAAGTCACAGCCGACCTACCAACCTGGACTGATGCTATAGAGAAACAGACCGTTGTTGTCTCAAGGCACTGAGCACCTAATGGTGCCACATCTGTATCACCTGGCATGAGCAGGCTAGCACAAGGCAGCTCCAGTGTGATAGCCTAGCCCTACTGTCTACCCTGTGTCTTCTTTTCACTGGTGTATCTTGCATCTGCAGCAAGGTCAATATCTTGTATGCATGCTACTGCTTATATGACCCGAATACATGAAAATCCCAAATAATCTTTCCGACTTACCAGACTGAGATCTGACGGTAGGTTCTCTATAAGCTACCATTTCTCTTGGTTTTCTAACACTCAGTGTTTCCTTTCATGTATTCTACACTAACCAGAGTGTGTGCAAGTGCACACCCCCAACCCCAACCCCCAGTACTGGGAACTGAACCCACGAACTCATATGCACCAGACAGAGGCTCCTCACTGATTACTCCCCCCACCCCAGCCCAGCCCTCACTACTTCCTAACACGTCAGTTGCTTCCTTATTTCTACCCCTATGTACATCACGATTCCTACCCCAACACTCTGCCTCCAGAGACTTTACACGCATGTGCATGTCATGCTGAGGGTCCATGTTCAGCCCTGAGCTCTCCTTTTCTGTGAGGTCAGGAAGACGAAGTGGTGGCAGACGGTATGCAGGTTAGCGCACTGTTACTTAAAACACCTTGCACGTCTGATCACCCACACCACAATGAGATCCCTGGAACAGAGACTGCGGCTCTGACTACTGCAGGGGAACACAGGTAAATGGGGAAGGACAGGCTGCCACTGAGATACGACAGCAGAAGCCCAAGTCCCAGACACAAGGAGGGAAGGAGACCAGCAAAAGCTAAGAGTAGGTGCCTGTGGCTGAGACGTAACATCAAAGCAATGTATTTCTTCAGCGCTGTCCAACACGGCAGCAGTGGGAGCCACGTATGTAATTTAAACTGTTTTCGCAACATATTCATAAGCAAAAGGAAGGCAATTTGTTTTAGTAATGTATTTTAGGTAACCTAGTATATTCAAAATATTTGTGCTTCATTTTTCCCTTTCACCCTTGTATGAAACCTTAGAAATCTGCTGTGTATTTTATACTTACTACATGGCTTAAGCCAAGGAGCCACAGAGTACATGCTCAAAAGCCTGGCCCAGTACTTTATTCTCAGCAAAACAGAAGAGGCAGCGGGAGGCCATCACAGAACCAAAGACCAGACAGAACAAAACCAAATCTCAGATGGCAGAGCTGTAAGGCTTCCTCCTTCCTTCCCAAGAAGCATTTATAAAACCAGCTTCTGGTGTGTTTAGCAACATATCTTTGTTTTTGGAGACAGGGTCTTACTAGGCTAGCTTCAAACTGTTGATCTCCTGCCATGTACCGGTATTAGATATACATACCACTGACCCTGGGTGATCAATAAACGTCTCTAGACACCGAGGGCTTTGAGGAATAACTATCTGGGCAGGGCCACAGCTCACTGCTAAAGCGCTTGCCTAGCATGTGTGAAAACCTGTATTGGAGCCTCTTCACAAGGTTTTTAAAAACTGAAAATGAATTTAATTCAGAAGATTGAAATATTAAAATAAATTATGTAGTACATTATAAGGAATTGTTTGCTCATAAATTTACAATGAGCAAATTAACTAAAACCAGACAAGACCTAAACAAAGCGATTAGCAGATATTTTTATTTCTTTCCAAATGCCTCCGTCTTATTAACTTGTTCAATAAAGCAAAACAGATAAAACCTTTCTTTTCCTTGTATACCAGCACCTGCCAAAATCCAGTTTATCAAAAGATGGCTCAACCAAGAAGCAACTGCAATACTACCTCTGCACTACGACAGACGACACACCTCTCAGACCCTGATGCTTATAAAATCAAGGGTTTCTTTTTAATCTACAAGTATAAACCAGTGCCTCCGTGTTTGTCTAAAGCACTATTGTTCTTGAGAGAAACAAGAGTTTGTTCCCATAAACACTGCAGAGTGTTCATCAGGCCACAGTATTAGAAGGCAGGAAGGTGGGCGGTAACTGCGATAAATGCTTCTCCATTCAGAACTTATAAAATCTTACCAGACAGACAAACTTAAAAGAGAAGCTACATAGCTTATCTTTTCATGTAAAATACCAATGTATGCTTGGGGGGCTCATTCTCTCTCTGTGGCTCTGTCCATCAGCAAGAGGGCACGCCCCGCTCCAGCTGACTTGTCAGCTTTTCTTGTTTCACTCAGGAGCCTGCAGAGCTGTGGACACTGTAGATTTTACTGGCGCGTACTTTCGTCTACTCCAGAATATCATGGATTAATAATGGGCTTAGAGCACAGTATCTAACCTTCTCGGGCTGGCTTTTTCTACTTATTAATATGCACTGAAGGTTCCCTGTGCCTTTTGTGGGGGTGGATAGCTCATTCCTCCTTTATCCTTGAATGATACTGTATCAAGAGATTATACTAGGGTTCCTTATCCATTCTCCTGCTGGGAGTCATCCTGGCTTTAGTATTTGGCCATCACGAGTCAAAGGGCCACAGACACTTGTGCACAGCAGATACAAACGTTCAGCTGGCTGGGGTAAATACCTAGAAGCTCCATCACTGGGGTCATGTGGTAAGAATATAATTAGGTTCTTCAGAAGCTGAGGCTTGTCTTCCAGAACGCCTGCACCATCTGCCTCATTTGGCCAGCGATGGCAGAGTTCCTGCTGTTGCCCAGCCTTCGTTTTGATTTTGTGAGATTTGGAGACTTTAGGCATCCTATATAATGTGTGGTGGTATCTCATTGTTTTAATGTAGGTTCTTTAGTGACATGACGGTGCCTCTATTAGCTTATTAATTTGCTTATCAGACACTTGTGCATCCTCTTTGGAGAAATGTCTATTTAGATATTTTTGTCCAGTGTTGAGGTTTTTTTTTTAATTTTTCTTTCTCTGGATTTGCGGGATCTTGCTATAATTTGGATACAAATCCTTCACTGGGTATTTTCTAAGTATTTGTCCCAGTATACGGCTTCTCCTCACACTGAACGCAGTCACTGGCAAAGGAGAGCATTTTAATAGAGCACCATGTTGTTGTCTCTTACGTCTCACTTGCAGCTTTGCCTGTGAAAGGTTGTCAGAGAGCCATGGCCGCCTCCTCCCGTTACCTTCTGAAAGCATCCCAGAATTGCAGCTTACAGTGATTTTTCTGAAGAATGGAAGGTCTGAGTTTACTCTTTTAAAAATGTGGATCTTCAGTTGTTTCCACACCTTTTAATATTATCTACTAGCCGATGTTCACAGCTTGATCTGATCTGCTATAGAATCCTAACACTAAACTTACAATTTAGGCTTTGACTTTTCAGACTGAGAACTTTTAATGGATTATTGGTTTCTTGAGTTATGCAATATCCATTTCTTGCTAACATTGTACAATCTGACTTTTTTTTTTTTTTTTTTATCTCCTTAAACATAACAAGTGTGTTTAAAGTTTGGCCTTAACAATTTGATACCAGAAGCGTTTATGGGTCTATATTCTTACTTGTGTGTACCTTCTTTATCTCTGAGTATGTGTTTCACTTTGTGTTTTTGCTCTGTTTTATATTGCTAAGGACTGAACCTGGGACCTTGTGCACATTAGATCACTGCTCTGCCACTGAGAAACACCCTCAGTGATAGACACTGTTTGTAAAGATGGCTGTGGAATCCTTAAAGACATGGAATTACTTCTGTTTTTTCTGGCGGCTTCCAGGCACCTGAATCCTGGAGTTGGTGTATTATATAACTTATTATATACTTATATTATTATAACTTCAGTCCTTGAGACTTCCTGGATCGGGAACTGTGTGTATTTGTTTATTTTAGTTACTGGTTTTTGTTAATTCCTTTGTTTCTGAGACAGGGTCAGGGTCTCACCAAGTAGCTTCAGCTGGTCTGGACTGGCTATGTGGACCTGGGTAGCTCTGAATTTATGGAGATCTTCCTGCTCCTGTCTCCTGAGTTCTGGCATTATAGGCTACGTTTTGTCCTACTGAGTCATGACTATGTAGCCCAGGTTGGCCTGCCCCCACCCTGAGTGTAACATTATGACTCTAGACCTGACAGGATCCACCTGACAGCTGACTCTCCTGTGTTTTACTTTTACACGTCACCCAAGGTCTGGTCTTAACCCAAGGCCCTGACTACAGTACAGGGCGTTTAGCAAGGACTTCAGCTCTCTCGGGATGTGAATGAGCCCCTATACTTTGGCCTGCCCCACTAAGCTGCCAACAATCTTGTTCTGCCTCAAAGCTGCTTGTACTTGAGTGTATACACAAAACATTAGATTTGTCTCTCTCCACATTTCCGGGGTCCTCCTGGGCCTTGGTCTGGTAATCTTGTCCCTCACTTCAGCTCCTTCAAGCACAGGCTTAAAAACCTGTAATCACATATGTATGTGTATGTATGTATGTATATCATTTATCTAACTGGGTGAGTACATGAATGACAGGGTGTGCCTGTGGGAGTCAGAGGTCAGGTTTTTGGGAGTCCAGTTTCTCTTTCCACTACATGAGTGGATCCTGGGGTTTGAACTTAGGTCTGCATCCCAAGCATGGGCTTGAACTTGACAGAGGAGGTGACTCTGATCCCCTAATATGTCACTTCTGACTGCAAGGTCAGAACAGGATCTTCCCATCCTATGAATGCCACATATTTAGTCCCAATGGTCAGCACAACTGACTTTATAACACACACACACACACACACACACACACACACACACACACACCACACACACTCAGCTCAGCACTATCACAACACCGAGACTAAGTCTGTCTCATCTAAAGCTGCTCCTACTTAATAACTTGTTAAGGTGAATCACCCCGTCTGCCCCGAGGCCTCTGGCCACTGATGCCCAGATCTCATCATGTCACAAAGCATTAACTGTGCCTTTGTTTTATCCCATTGATTTTCAATACAGCCAGTCATATGCTAAGTCTGCTTCTGTGTCTTTAATATAGTTCACTGTTTCCTCATTCTCTTGGTTTCAGGCCAATCTTTAGCCTTCCCAAATGTAATAATAATGATAATCCACCTCATATAGTGGATTATCAGCTATAAAGTATTTTATTACTTCATATTTTTATTTATTTATTATTATATTATTACATTTTAAGTATTTATTACGGTATATTTTTAACATGACGATTTAACATCACTTTTGAGAATTTCATGGCCATTCTTAGGAATGATCTTTAGTGATACCTCTATATACTAGAATGTTCTGTGTAAAAACTAGGAATGGTTGTTCAAAATGTCCTGTGCCTTGTCAACTTCAATGCGTTTCTTTCTCTGAGCAGCCACAGGAGGAATGGTCCCAGGGATACACAGGCTTTCTTTGTGGAAAACAAAGTCATCTTATGACCAGGATAACTATATGCTTTGAAACCTCTGAGAGCAAAGAAAAGATACAGAGAGCTAAAGGGTCATATATCCTCTCGGAGCAGAAGACCTTCAAGATTGTAGATTTGATGGATTATAATCACCTCAGCAAGTACTCAGAGACAACTGTCAGTATCCTCCAGACCTGACCAGGACAACCAGCCCAGCTGGCTTCAGAAACATTAGCTACTTCCTCTTTCTTGAGACATCTATTATTTATTCAGTGAATGCCTTCCTTGCTGGAGTTCAAATTCTTAGTGCCAAAGACAATATGAATGATGCCCTCAATAAATGTAAGGCATAAAATAACATTTTATTGGCTTTCCATAATCCAAGAGCTACGTTAGAGTTTTCTTCACAGCTTCAGGGGAAATAAGCTTATCTCTTCTCCTGTGTTCTCCTGTGTCCTAGATTCTGACCACGTGGAGAAGGAGTTTGCCCTAACTGTATCTTGGATAGCATGTCTGTAATCAGTGTTATTACCCAGGGTTGGTAACTTGTGGTACTATACATCTCTCTACTACTGAGCAAAATGTTCCCTGATGATAAATTCACTTTCATTTATTCCGGGATGGTCACTCAGATACCTTCTCATGGCTATGTCATTTATACTTGAACCTCTAGGGTTTCCATCAATAAAAATGTCATCAAAAGTTGACCAAGGCAGCAGGGACATCTCTAACTAGAAGTCTTTGTAATTAGCTAAGAGCTCTGACCCAGAATCAGTATGAATAGTCTATCTGAATATGTGGAAAACCTTTCCAAAGATATTAACTCTTCTTGGCAAGACAGAAAGATGGCTTGTAACTAGTTACCAAATTTTATTCCTGAGGACCTGTTTTTATTCTTCTGCTTTCTAGAAAGACCACTGTCTTAGTCATTGCTGTTCTAAAACACCATGACCAAAAGCAACATGGGAAGGAAGGGGTTTCTTTCAGTTCACATCTTGGAAGTCTATGATCCAGGGAAGGAAGGGCATGAGAACCTGGAGGCATGAACTGATACAGAGGCCATGGAGGGGTGCTGCTTCCTGGCTTGTTCTCATGGCTTGCTCAGCCTGCTTTCTTATAGAACTCTGAACCACCAACTCAAGGGTGGTACCACCTACAATAGGCTGGACCTTCCCTTATCAATTGTATGTCCTGTAGACTTGCCTACATGCCTGTTGGATGGGGGCATTTTCTCAGTTGAGAGTTCCTCTTCCTAAATGAGTCTAGCTTGTGCAGTGTTGACATAACTAGCCAGCACAGTTATACCAACCACTCTTACTTAGCCTGTGAACTAGTACCTGTTTCTTTTTCTTCTTGCTAAACTCCCTTTAGAGACCAACAGGCCAGAACCACTCCCTGGCATGCAGATCTACAGACTCAAGTATCTTCTGAGAATGTAACGATGGGTGAGAACATTGCTAACACAGGGTAAGTGACATGCTGATCTTACATCGGGGCCAACATGAACTGTTGACTCAGGCTTATATTAGCCCAAAAGCTCGCAATATTAATTTTTAAATTAGAATGTTAGACTTAGTTCCTCGGTGGCCAGGGGATCACCCATGGGTTCCTGTGATGAGCTGGGATGGTAATTGCAGACTAACTTAGTGCCGATGCCCAGTTCCATGCCAGCACTTACCTTGGGAGGCTTTCTTCACGGTGAAAAGAAAAAAATTCAATAGCGGAGACACAGAAGGTTGTCAACACAATGGCCACATCAGAGGGAAACAATGAAAGAGAAAAAGAAAAGAAAAAAACAAAAACAAATTCAGCAACTTTGTAATGGGATCTGGGAAGTCACACATAACTAGCTGCCTGCAGTGATAAACCTCTCACTGTAGACATCCATTGAGGGTGTTTTAAATGGTTTTAAGAAACAGCAGTGAGGGAGATTCAGAAATACTATAACCATCCTGCACACAGCTGAATTCTTTTAAACCAGCCTTACATGTAAATTTTCTTCCTGGCCCCTACCTTACTTCTTTGAGCCAGAATTTTATGTAACTTAGGCTGGCTTTGAACTAAGAATGGCAAAGGATGACCTTGAATTTCTGATTCTCCTGTCTCTGTCACCTGATTGCTACAATTCTAGGCAGATCCCACCGAAGCTGACTTTGTGATGCTGGGGACTAAACTTTAGGCCTCAAGTATGATAGGCAGGCACTTGAGCTGCAGCAGGGCCAAACCACCCTGGACATATCCAGTCTTATCCATCCAATTAAGTTACATCCCCAACCCTATATGTAAACTTTCCTAAGCTAGTGTTAAAATATATACATATTTTCCATTGTTAGGCAAATATACTCCAATATACATGAAGATACAGATTTTAAAAACATGGTTCTAGATAGTAAGTTGTATCGATTTCAACACCGAAAAGAACTTTAAAAACAAGTTCTGCCCTCCTCCCAACATCAATCACATAAAACTTTTTATGATGTTAATTTTTTTTTCAGTGCTTAAAAAAATCAAATCTATAGGTTGGTCTGTGCTGGGAAATTCCTCTACCACTGAATCTCAACACCAGCTCTGCAATGTTCATTTCTGCAAGTTAACGATTCAGAAACTATTGAAATCATACTCGAAGGAAACGCTGAAAAGCAAAGGTTCCAAAGTAAGAAAACGTGAGGTTGACAAGCTTTGTAAAAAGTTCCCTTCCATGTGAAATTCAGGACCTGGATTTTGATTTCTAGGGTATGAGACCCTAGGACAGGTCTTGGCTTTCCTAATGTAGTTGTTCTTGATGATACTCTTATAATATCAATTCAAAAATGCCAAATAACTGTTGAGAAATTGGGCGCTCTCCCTATTCCTTCAGAGCAGTCAGAATCATGGGGATCAGAAGACCAAGCTTAGGTGTGGTGGTGTTCACCCTCCATGTGCCCAAGTACAGAGAGACGAGAGGCAGGAGGACCGACCGGAGCAAACTTGAGACCAGCTAAGTCTACATCAATTCCAGAGTGGTCAGGACTACACAGCAAGACTATGTCTCTAAAAGGGGAGAGGGGTTAACTAATTTACTTTAAATTCACTGAATTTTCTCCAGCACTAGGTTCAACAGAACTCCGAGGGCCCCTTGAAACATTCAGAGCTCAGAGGTGGAAAAAGTCCATGGACTCAAGACAGGTGAGCAGTTCCACACTTCTCAATGCAAGCAAAGAGAAATCAAGACATTCTACTCATGTTGAAGCTGAGACATCATTTCCTTGGAATCCCATGAATTAGCCAGAAGGAAATCAGCCTGTAAGCCCATGCCTACCTCAGGCACAGTGGGGATTCCACTTCTGTCTTCTAGCTTTTTGTCTGGCCTAACTGGTATCTGTAGTTCTTATCAGGCCAGTCTGAACCTATGACAGAGTCCACCCATCCAGACAAGACAGGCTGTAAGGATGTCACAATAAAAATGCTCTCTACCCAAAGCTTGAGTTTTCTGCAGGGAGCTCTGGGTGCACCTGCTCTATGCAGGGACAATAGTGAGAGCTTTACGCTGTACTGTTGATGAATCTTCTTGTTTTGCCTGCTTTCCTTTCTCTTTTCTTCTTATGTTCTTTAAACCACTACTTAATTTGACAAGAGAAAGTCACCTAGGTTATATTAGACCATCACATGAAACACCTTGAGATGAGTTACTACTGTCATCCCTAAGCATCCGTGGGGATAGACCCCAAATCCATGGATGCTCAGCTACCTTACATAAAATGGCACCGTGCTTGCATATAACCTAAATGCATCCTCCTATCTACTTAAACCTCCTATCTACTTAAACCATCTCTAGACGGCCTAACATAATATCGAAGTGTCTACATGGTCAATACAGGCCATTGAATCTACACAGAACCAACCACACAATGTCCCGTGTAACTACAGTGAACCATTGAACTCAACGAGGTGAGACAGGTGGAATGGAGCCTCACGGAGCCCTCCAGGGTCACCAAGCATGGCTCCCACTACAGTCCCACAATGCTCATAGCTAGCAGCAAGGAATCAGTGTGCTGGTTTGTAGCCAGTGGTACATTTACCCACTTAGCTGGCCCAAACTACCCTTCTCCTTCCTCCACTGATATTCCAATAGGATTTTTTTTTCATGCCTCTTGAGAAAAAAAAAAAAAAGCCCATATTGTCCTTCTAGATGTTTTGCAAAGTCCATTCTTGTTGCGTGGGAAGAGAAACTTTTCTTGGAAAGCCAATGTAAATCAGCTACTTTTGTCTGTGCCGTGATGGAGAACAGCTTATGAATGAATAAACACTGGGTAACAGGGCAAGGGGGGTCACCAACTCATGGGTGGCTACCCACTCTGACTCAGTATCTGGTCTAGAAAACGGACTCGTTAGAGAAGAAGACCATCTTCTCATACGTTATATATACTATGCATTATTACCCGGCCAGCTTTTTTGAAAGTGTGAATTGGGCGATGGGTAACCAAGATGCCTACATCCCCAGAGGCTGTGAGACAAACTGGAGGATCCCAATCCTCCCTGAGCAGGGAAACATTCCTACCACTCTGTTAAGTCCTGTGACATCACTCAACACTCATTGGTCATTTTGCTTTGTAGTACACACAACATTCCTGTTTCCCGTTGACTTAAAAAAAAAAAGATTAGTTTTTATTTTTATGTCTTCTATATTATTTTTATTTTGTGTGTCTGTGTGGAGCTGAGCAAACGTATGCACGTCAAAGTGTGAGCACAGCGGTGCAGCGCAGACCAGTAGTGAGGTCAGTGAGGGAGGCCAGTGCCCTGGAGCTGGAGTTACCACTGGTGGTTGTAAGCACAAACGTGGGTGCTGCGGACCGAACTCTTATCCATAAAAGAACAGCAAGTCCTCTTAACTGCTGAGCCAGCACTGCAGGCCTTGCTGTTTGTTTGTTTTGTGGCAGGGTCTTGCTGTGTGCTACATACTCAACTGTCCCATCTTCTCATTTCCGGTTCTAAAATTATAGGCATGTCCATTTGACCTTCTAAGTGGCCCACTTATTGTTTGTTCTTCCCGTTAATTAGGCTAACGGACTCCGTAGAGTTCAGCCCGCTAACTGAGACCTGTTAGATTTTTCCTGGTGCTGAAGCTACGCTGAAGGCCAGCACAGGCATCACCATCCACCTTCATGTCAACATGGCTGCCTGGAACACCCCAAGGACACCTTGAGGAAGCTACCCTGAAGTCACGACGTTCACAGAATTCTCATACAGACTTTTCTTTTCTTTCCCACTCTCCATCACAGGCATAAGTATCCAGCCTTTGGCTTCTCTGGGTCATATGGTTATCCCCAGTGTTCGTGCTGGAGAACCATGCAATCCAGCACAAAATGAATCTTATAATGCTTTGAGTAAGTTTACAACTTTATGTCAGGCTCCCTTCGTAGCTATCCTGGGCCTTGTTCAACCTGTGGGTTGACATCCTTGCCCACTAGTTCAACAGCTATTTTCAACGAGGCCAAAAGGGGATAATGTCCCTAGTGCCCCTAATAAGGTCTGTGACAGAACAAACATGGCCTTTTATTTGCACTGAAATTATGCTGTGATTGGTGCAAACAAAATCCTTCACTGACATGGAGGCTCACTGTGCTTGCCGCAAACATGGTTGACAACCCCCTTTCTGGCTATTTAAGCAGACAGACTCACTTTTCCAGTCAGCCGGGAGATACCATCCTGCATAGACTCCTGAACTAAAGAGTTAAGAGAATGGCCAGGGCAGAATTGGATACAGGGGTGGGGGTGGGATACGGCAGCACCATGGAGACAATGAAAGAAGGCAGCATAGAGGGCCCCAGTTCTAGGGAGATGCACCTTAAACACCAAAGGTCCCAGGCACACAAAGCCTGAGCGTTGTACCACCATAGCTTCTGTCAACGTTGGGCTGTGGATGCCAGTGCTGTAGAAACGAGCCACATTAACACTGCTTGTCTAGATGCTGAGCGCAGTGAGACTGAGGATCCCAGAACCTGAGGTCTGTCCAAGAGCTTGATGACTACGAGGTGTCATCCAGTGTTGCGGACTGCAGCTGCCAATCGTGGCTGCTGGAAGCCAAGGACATGTTGTGAGGCTACTGGTAACTAAAGCCCAGAGGAATAAGTCTCCAACTTAAGCATTTAAAACAGGAAAGCACTCTTTTCTTGATGGCATATGCTTCTGGGTCTTTCAGTCCAGACTTTAGGCCACACAAGGCTTGGACTGCCCCGAGAAGAAGAGCTTTACCTCATCTCCTCATCTCCCCATGATTTCTATCCAGGTCAATATAGCGTAAGGATACAGCCAGCTGTCTAGTAACAAGGTCATTCATCTGTGATTATGAAGAAAAAGATTCCCTTTCCTCATCCTCCTTCTCCTTTATCTCCTCCTCTTCCTCTTTCTCCTTTTTTTTTTTTTTAGACAAAATTTTACTATGTAGACAAGGCTAGTCTTGAACTCACAAAGTTCAAGGCCTGCTTCTGCCTCCCAAGTGCTGAGATTAAAGGAATGTGCTACAACACTGGCTTATTTTACTTTTTAATTATGGTGTGTGTGTGTGTGTGTGTGTGTGTGTGTGTGTGTGTGTGTGTGTTGTGTGTATGTGTTCACACACATGGTCCAGAAGAGAGTATTAAATCATCTGGGGTTGAGTTTATGGGCAGTTTTAAGCTGTCTGATGCGGGTTCAGGAGCTAGGAACTAAACTTGGGTCCCCTGCAGGGGCAAGAGATGCTCTTAACCCTTAATGAGTAATACTGATATCTACCATAGTAAAATACAGTACATATGCTATCTTTGGAGGCTGGAAAGTTTGTGATATTACAACCTTGAGATGAACTATAAACAAGCTATAAAAGCGATTTCAAAGGAGGCACTGAGACTGAGATGACGCCGTTGCCCCAAGTTTCAACGTAAGAAAGATAAAGCAAGCAGAGTTCACTCCAGCAGGATGGCTGAGAACTGGCTGCGTTAGCAGGGGCTTTCTCTCAGGACAGAGAAAGAGGCAACTGCTCAAACTTCAACTATCTCTTTGTTCTGCTTAGTGTTCACATTGAAGGTTTCCCTTTGTGCCACTTTGATGGAGCACCCCAAACCACTTTCTACACAGACCAGTTTAACTGATAAATGCCTGTGTGCACTCACAGATACCTTAAACTGCTAATGTTCAATCTCATTGTTCAACAATGTGGAGAAAATGTGGGTGAATGAGACTAACATTGGTCATAATCAATTCTAAGTACACTCACACACCACACACCAACACTTAGGTCAGTGATCAGCCAACAGAGGACACTGGTCCCACAAGGTTGTATCACTAACAACAGTATTACCTCAGCTCATGTAGGTACACTGTATGGTGCTCAAATGACCCAGGGCCATTCTCTCAGAACCACTCACGTGGTAAGTGATGGATGCCTGTCCTCAGGGTGAACATTACAATCCCCCAAGATACATGCTAGCTGATAACTTCTCACCAAATGGGGCATTCAACTAATACTGGCTTAAAGGCGTGTTTAAACTGGCCACTGTCTAGTGCTTGATTCATCCTTAACAAACGAAGACAAAACAAGCCTCACTGACCAGAAGTGGAAAGCAGATTTGATTAGCAAGAACAGCCAGACAGCCCTACCTCACATCTTCTCTGAGAATAGTCCTTCCTCCCTCACTATGCTCCTCACTTACACCCAGAGGGTGTAATTCTAGCCAGTGTGTGTGTGTGTGTGTGTGTGTGTGTGTGTGTGTGTGTGTGTGAGTCTATGTATGTGTGGGTGGGTTCACTGAATTGAGAGTGGGGAAGGAGGTTGGAGTGTGGAAGCTGGTTCTTTCCTTCCATCATGTAGACCCCAGGGATTGAACTCAGGTCATCAGGATTGGTAACAATTGCCTTTACCTGCTGGGCCACCTTGACGATCAAGATGCTCCCTGCTTTTTGAGCTTTATCTTTTCCTATTTGCATGTTCCCCCTTTTCATCTCTATGAGTGTTAAAGTATCTTACAGCTACAGACAGTGGAGATGAAAGAATCACACAGAGACACATACGTCCTTATTTCCCTGGCTGTCCACCCAGCCTGGACCCTGAAACACATCAATGGTGGAGGTGATCACAGAGAGGACAAGTCCTACAATTTCTCCTGTTGAGAATTACTACAGAACTTCGGACCTCCTTACGTTTCTTTTCCTTCTACCTTGAACCTTCAGGGTAAACTGAGGCAGCAACTCTGACTTCAGAACAGCAAGGGCAGATAGGAGCAGAGAGCAAGAGGAAAATGATGCCAGGTCAGATTTCTGCAAATTTCTACACAGTTTCCAAACTGCAGAGTTTCCATAACTCTAGAAAGGTATAGTAAACTAAAATTCTACACACAGTGGGCTCTTCATGCCCGACACACTTCCCTCCGAGTGGACTGACTTTCATATTATTAATATAACCTTGCAGCAAAGGGCATTTGATACAGCCCTTGTTCTTAGAGCAGCGAGCAACACAAATGTGAAGCCTGTTCTGCCGAGCACACGGAAGACAGCACTCGCTATGCCAACAGTTCCAGCCATAAGAGACAGATGTAGGAGAGGGTGACAGTGTTGAAGCAGATGGCAACAAACAGCTGCTTGGGTCTTCATCACGTGTTTGTTTCATCTCGAAGAACCATTAGGAGGACTCAGCTGAGCCTGGGCAGACTACGGAAGGGTGTGCCGGGCGTGGGTGGGAACAGTGACGTGTTGGGCAAAGGGCTCAGCCCCTACCCTGGACTGACTGGGTCAGCTGTTAGCAATCTGCTGGAGCTTAAGAAAAAACCAGAGGGGCTGAGACTGACACAGACACAAGACTAGACAGAAAGGAGAGCCAGGGAGACCAACCTGGATGAAATCTCGACATGCTGCCTAGCACAGTGTTTGACAGGTTTGGAGAATGGATGGATTTCTTCCTGCCCATAGGTCGCTCTCTGCGTTCTGTCATGGGTGAAGTGCCACAGTGACCTCAAAGCTTCCAAATTATAAGGCCATGACTCAGAGAGAGAAACAGCCTCACCGACTCTTTCTGAAGCACGGGGCGGAAGGCCCATTTCCCAGTTTGGAAGTTCAAGGCTTACCTGTGCCATAGAGCGAGTTCAAGACAACTGTGGGCAACTCAGAGTTAAAGGGTGGGTAGGGATGGCAGGGCCCAGAGGTCAGTGGCAGAGCACTTGTCTAGCACGTGCTGAGGTACTATGCTTAATCGCCATCATCAAGAAAGAAAGAAAGAAAACTAAGCAAGCCTGAATGGACACAACTCAGGTACCTGGGACTGCACGGTAAGACAGATGTTAACTGCATCATACAGAGTGATGTATACTAAGAAGCGCATCTTCTCTTCTCAAACATGTTTGCTTTTAATTGCTAAGAAGTAATGTACTCACTAGTTCACTTCTCTGTGTTCAGGTAAAGTACAAATGTTGGGTGGATTGGTACGAATATATCCACAAGGCATTAGTCTACAATAGTGATGACCATGCTGCTGTGTAGTCTTCCAAAACTGAAATGGGTTCTCAAAGCACACAGAATCTTTTACAGTTCTATGACGTCACCTTGTCTAACGGCTATCCATCAAGACTGGCAGAGGCCTCGTTCCCAAACGTTCTCAGGGTGGGGTGACACCCAAATCAGTCCTCCCACAGCACAGCTGGGGCCACAGGCGCCACGCAGGCCACGTGCAAGGCCAGCACTGTCTCTGTGGAGCCTCTCTTCGATGAGCTCGACAACAACTGCCACGTCCCTGCTCCTGGTCACCATGGCTACGATTCCCTGAGGATGGAGAGACTCACACTGGGTTTAACCACAACAAAATTAAGCAGAGAAAAACAAAAAAACAAAAACCATGGGTCTTGGGCAGTTTTCTAGTCCTGTCTTCAAAAGTATTATGCTGAGGAGTTTGGCAAACATGAAAGCACAGAACACACTAGACTCGGGTCAGGGGTGAACTGGGTGTGTTGGCATTGCAATTTTTTTTTTAATATTACTTAGTTATTTTTATTTATACAAGTACACTGCAGCTGTCTTCAGACACACCAAAAAAGCGCATCAGATCCCACTGCAGATGGTTGTGAGCCACCATGTGGTTGCTGGGAATTGAACTCAGGACCTGTGGAAGAGCAGTCAGTGCTCTTAACTGCTAAGCCATCTCTCCAGCCCAGTGCTGCAATACTAATTATTCAGAAGGCTGGGAAAGGAGGATTACTTGGGTACAAGGAGAATACCATCTCAAAACTGTGACTATCCCCACCACAAACCAAGAGCGAAGCGCACCACGAGATCAATCTCAGAATACAATGCATCTCAGTCGATTTGACATTACTAAAGACTCGACTCCAATTAATGGGGCGTTTCGGGAAGGACGGTGCTTTTTAACTTTCTGTTAGTACTTTTATTTCCAAATTAACTTTCCATTCAGATGAAAACTTGTACCACTTATCTATGCTACCGTAACAATAATATTTTTCCTTCCTGAGGTACTGGGGATCAAAACCAGGGCCCTCACACATTCCAGACACAGCACTCTGTCCCTGGATAACATCTGACTTCCTACATGAGGGAGTCAGTAACCTAGCTGGGTGTGGTGCAGGCCTTTGATCCCAGCACTCAGGAGGCAGAGGAAGGTGGATCTCTCTGAGTTCAAGGCCAGCCTGGTCTACAAAGAGCCAGGGTTATGTTAAACAGAGAAATCCTGTCTAGAAAAGCTGAGAAAGAGAAAGAGAGAGAGAGAGAGGGAGAGAGAGAGGGCGAGAGAGAGAGAGAGAGAGAGAGAGAGAGAAAGAGAGAGAGAGAGAAGGGGGAAGGAGAGGGGGAGGGGGAGGGGGGAGAAGTGCCAGAAACCAACACCAGGCTCCATGGAACAGCTTCTAAAGTTCCAAGTTAAAGAGCACCTTTGGTGAGAGCCTGGCCCAGTATGGTGGTTATGGGCATAGATGCTAATGGTACCCAATCTCATTCTGCTACTTTGTAGCAAAGTGACATTGGACACAGTGTTTAAACTTTCAGTGCCCAGGTGGGGGTAGGGGTGGGGTCCCCCAGCTGCCACATAAAAGGCGCAGTGAGGGTTAATGGAATTAGTATTCATGAAGTCTTTGGAGGAATCAGAGCAACAAGAGCCTCCACTGTCAGCCACTTTGACTCACAAATGCCTTCTCTCCACCTGACACCTGCTGGCGCTGGGGCCAGATGCTTGTTAACTTTGACAGCCTGCAGGGCAGGCCACTTGAGGCCCCTGAGTCAGCAGCCCACTTAACTCTGCAAGGCATCTGTGCAGAACCATCTACTTTCAAGGTCACATTGAGTTGAATCACCAAGGCCGGAAATTATGTCTATTACAAAATGAGATCTTAGGAGGCATGCTGACTGGGCAGGATGTCGTTTTTCATCCCATGTCCAATACAGACCCGAGAGCTGCAAATGGAGGTGTGGATGATATGTCTGTGACAAAAGTCACAAGGGGAGTTACCACTTACAGCAATGTCATCCTCTAGGTTAGAATGTCCATGATTTAAAAAAAACAAGACAAAGCAAGAGGGATAGAAATCCTTGATTTTAAACCTAAATGTGCTTTAAAACAGCCAAGGAGAGAGCCACAGATCTATTTGAAATTCCATCCAGTGCAGAAGATGAATTGGGAGTAACACGGGGCCCAGAAGTCATAAGCAGGCAAGTCTGAGGAGTTTGCAAAGGCGAGGGATCGCTATAAGGCAGCTGCAGATGCCTCACCCCTCGTGCCACGCAGGCACCCTGGCCCACTAGCTGCAACACCTGCATCATCTCTGTTACTTCCAAATGAATTACAAACATCTCATTTGCACGTGCTATTTACGTGGTCAACCACAAACAAACCAACCATTTGCCCATTAGGCAAACAGCCAACAGGGACCCAAAGAAAACCTTTCTGACAGAATTCTTCAGGAATTCTTCAGGATTACACGGGCCCCTGAAAGTCTTGCTGGAAATCCATGATTTGGGCAAGTCTTGGGGGAGTGGAAGGCAAGTCAGAACAGCTAAGTCCATGTAAAGTCCAGGTGAAGAGAATGCTATATTGTTACAAAGTCCAGGTGAAGAAAATGCTATATTGTTACAAAGTCCAGGTGAAGAAAATGCTATATTGTTACAAAGTCCAGGTGAAGAGAATGCTATATTGTTACAAAGCCTGAGGTATGAACAAGAGGCCAAGCTCAGCAGCGCCTCCTCTGTTGTGACCTGAACTGGCTGACTGCAGACTGGCAACAAACAGCCCAAATCAAGCTTCCATTCTACCATAAAAGGCAAAAAGAGAAAGGGAAGACCACTGAATGGTCTGAGTTGACAATCTTAATTATAAAAGCCACCAGCACTATTCCAAACCAAAATCAATGACAAAGAAAAAAAAAAAAACCCAGTTCTGTAGCTGGACAGAGCCCACCACTGCCAGTGAGGTCTGAAGGACACCAGAGGGTCTGCCGTGTATCCATGACTATGGAAAGCTCTCCTCGTCTACCTCACTGCCAGGACGCTGATGCTAATTATGGATCGTATTCTCTGTCACAAACGGTTCTTGTCACCTTATCTATGAGTTCTCACTCAAACAGGAGGGAGATATCACTCATCTCTCAAATGGGTAAACTGCCCAGAAGAGTAGCCACCTGGTTGCCAGCAAGAGACTCAGCAGGTAAAAGCACTCGCTGCCGAGCCCAAAGACCTGAGTTCAAATATCTGGGACCCAAGTTCAAATCCCTGGGACCCACATGGAGGAAATTAAAAAAAAAAACAAAAAAACAAAACCAGTTCCTACAAGTTGACATCTGATTTCTACCCATACATGGTAGTATGTACACACACACACACACATGTACACACACACACACACACACACACACACACACACACACACAGACACCCCCCTCACAAGCAATCCATGTTAAAAAAAAAAAAAAAAAACTCCTTTAAAAATAAAATTAGAATAGTCATATGGCAAAGCTAGAATTAAAACCTAGCTCAGATCTTTGGGGGCTCTCCTTCTACTCAGGATGTCTTTCTACCATTCTCCTGGCTTAAAACCCTGCAACAACCTCAGATCTCAGATCTTATTCTGATGGGGAATAGACAACCATATTCCTGACTGTGTCCAGAGAATGCGGTCTTCTATTTTTTTTCCCCCATGAGACTCACGAAGAGAGCCTCACGAGATTCGAACCCGGACAGGAGGAGGGCATGCCCACCCTCTGGCGGCAGACACGGAAGCTGAAGCCGTGCGCCACCGCACGCTCGCTTGTGGTCTTCTATTTTTACTTACCAACTGAGAGCTCACTAGACTCTCCTACCATTCAACTCTCACACGTAGGAATCCCCCAGCCTCCGCCCCTCTACCTCACACTACCTCTCTCCTCCTTGGCTCAAAGGCCCTTCCGTTGAGAACTTCCCCAGCTCCCCATCCTGGACTCTGCCATGGTTCTTGTTCCTCCATTGCTCCTGTATCCACTTTACAGCTGCGCCAGTGTGATGACCAGGTCTGCTTGGCTCACTGTCATCTATCCCCAGTTCTAGAATTGTGGGTCAGGACATCCTATGTGTTTACATACATAATGTGGGGGTCACAAACAGCTTGACAATGCCAAAGGGTTTCTGAACATGCAACTACTAAACATTAGCTCAAATCCAATGTATAATAACTCTAAGTTTTCCCAGGGCTTGCTCGGTTTGCAACCTGTGACTTCACAGATATCTCTGCTCTGAGGTACATACCAGCATGCCATGCAATGCCAACACACTCTGCCTGACACACTGTGGCCCAGATTTAAAACTACTGTGTGTCAGGCATCGGAATGTCCTCATTGCAAGTGTCGTTCCTGCTGTCATTCCCCAGCGTGCAACCACCAGAGGAATTGTATGTAGCATTTTATAGTGCTTGGTTTAAAAACTGCTGATAGATGCTGACAGGAATTTCAGAGTGTTTGATTTTTGGGGTTTTCTTTTTCCTTTTTTCCATCATTAAATGAATTTTGGCTTGGGATTAGAAGAGAATTTCCAATACTTTCTGAAATGGCTCCAAACACTCACCTGCTGTTCTGTATCATATGTTTATGTGAAACAGTGTTCCTCTCACCAGTGACAATTATACAATCAAAATATTGAGCAATTCTGAAAATCAATGAAGATGTATGACTCCCTGAGTCAAGTATTCAGTGGAGACTTTACATTCTTTATGAAAAAAGAAAAAGACAAGTATATCAATCTCATTAGTATGAATTTTGCTTTCATCTTTAATATGTGGAAAAATGTAAGTATAACCACAAAGTCATTTGAACATAAACTTGTTATTCCCAGTGTTTGATTTATACAGCTATGGTATACACTCATATACCCTCAGGTCACACAAACACTCCTTGGACAAAGTTGAAGAAGCCCATGGTAGGCAATGCTTCTTCTACTCTCTTTCTTCCAGGAAAAGCTGGCTGGCACTCATCCTGGGCTGTCCTCTGTCAGGTCTGGCTCAGTGCCTGGGTGTAGGAGAGGATGTTTACAGAAAGTAAACACACAGGTAACTTGGAACTCTGTATCAGAAGGATGCAGCCATAGGATGTAAGCACTGGTAACACTTGAAAGTGACCATGTTTATATAAAATAGGAGTGTGATTTTTTACCAACGCAGGGGGGGAAATGCCTTATTTTGGTTAGCCACCGATCTGACAGTCTTTTGTAAATTTTTAAAGGATTATTCTTTCACAATGTCTCATATATATATGTGTGTGTGTGTGTGTGTGTGTGTGTGTGTGTATATATATATATATATATATATATATATATATATATCTCATGTGTATAGCACTTTTATCACACACACACACACACAAAATACCCTTTCTTATTCACCCAGTTCTTCTCTACAAGTTTCTCTCTTATTAAAGTCTTTCCCATAAGGACGCGCTAGCTTACCCTAGATTATCCTGTTGCTATTAAGGTAACAGGTCGCAGACACTGCTAGTCCCTGCCCTCGGTGGGCTTGTGCATCCTATAAAGTAAATTCCCTCTGGAGCTGACTTGCTTCTGGGAGGAGACAATTATGGCATCTGTTTGTGAGGCATGTTTCCTTTGCCTGCAGTGCCTTCCCCCCCGTCTCTTCATTTCCCAAGCCTTCCTCTTCTCTCTGGGAAGTTTCCTCAGTTTACCACCTCTATCCCACCAGTCCCGATGCTCAGATTCTCATGTTATTGTACACAGTTCTCTTATGCCATCTGAAACCCCTTCACTGCACATTTGCTTACCCAACTAGAAGCCATTAGTTTGTGGGCACTGGTGACAAAATCGGGTCCTATGGAACAACAGTAAGCACTCTTCATCCTTAAGCCATCTCTCCAGCCCCTACATACTCTTTAAAAGCTACAATTGCATTCTTTGTATCAATATGCAAAACTATGTCTTCACTCTTCAAAGACTATTTGGAATAAACAGTCTAAATGGAAGGTGACCTGAAACAACCTGCTCTGAAAGGCCGTGTCCATGTTCTCCTTAGAGAGAGGTGAATGGACAAATTACTAGAAAAACCCCAGGTAATCCAGAGGCCCGGCCCAAGGGAACCAGAGAGAACAACAGAAGAGGTCTGTCTGTTGCAAGGCAACTTCAGAGGACAGCCCTGTATGGGATGCTAACAGTGGCAGGAAGGCTGAGTGGAGGGAAGGAGGGAGGCAGGCTTCAGCAGACAGACAGGTCTTTAGATCCCTGTCTCTAACTGTCCCCAACTGAAATGCTCACACTGAAGCGCTCACAAACTTGATGGTAAGCCCAAGTCTCTGGGAGGCTGTGTAGTAAACTGATTTAATGTCATTTCATCTTAAAGCCATACTCCCCTCTCCAGTAAAGAGTCACATCCACTACAAGGAAAGCTGAACAAACCCCAAATCACACTAGTTAGATAATACAGTCATCACCTTTGCTTTATAAAGAAGAAAAGACCTTATGTACATGGCTACTTTTTTTTTTAAGCAGTGGCCCAAATAACCCCCTTCATGAGATCATTTTGGAATTTTCTAGATTTGAAAATAAACGCAAACAGCTGAGTATTTTATTAGCACTGTGGTCACTTCCATAGGGTATTCTGAAATGAAGCAATGGGTGTGTCCCTTTGCTGGCATCCTCAGAGAGGACACAATGGAAAGGGACATCTGCCAAAACCTAGGAGAAACAAGGTGGAGAGAGGAAGGGAGGAGAGGCCAGCAAGGCCATGTACAGGAAGAAAAAACTCATTCTTCCTGTACAGCGAAGACCAGGCTGTGTCTCTGGGGTTCTTAGCTGGCCCCTAACTACCTTAAACTCATAACTAAGTCATAACCCTAGAAAGATGACATAAAAAAGAAGAGATGGACGGGGGACCAGGCTCAGGGATGAAGTGCCTTTCATGACTGCAGAAGCACCTGAGCCCCATCCGCAGAAACTACACTTAAAACCAGCCAGGTGAGGGCCAGCAAAATGGCTCAGCAGAGAAAGGCACTTGCCCCTAAGCTTGGTGACCCAAGTTTGACTCCCAGATCCCACATGGTGGAAGGAGAGGAGTGATTCTCACTAGTTGCTCTCTGACCTCTACGTATGCTTTGTGGCATGCACACATGTGGCATCCACATACATGAGCCAAATGAATATTTTTTAATCTGGGTGTGGTATCATCCAGTTGTAATTCCAGTGCTGGGGGGAAAAGGGGCCAGATGGCTCCCTGGAGCTCACTAGCCATCCTGCCTAGTCCACTTGGCAAGCTCTGGGCCAGTGAGGAAACTTGTCTCAAAAACTAAAGTGGATGCTAAGGTTACCCTCCAGCCTCAACACACAGACACATATGTACACACATACCTGTAGACACATACCTGTACATACATGTACAGTACATACATCTGTACACACACATGCGCACATACACCTGTATATACACATGTGCACACATACTAAAAAGAAAAGAAGAGGAGGAAGAGGAGGGCTCATCAGTATCGTTACGCAGGAATGAGGCATTATTTTCAGACTGACATGACTCAAGTCAAGAGCTGGAGAAAATCCCAAAGAGACCTTTCTCTTAGAAAGAAAGAAAGAAAGAAAGAAAGAAAGAAAGAAAGAAAGAAAGAAAGAAAGGAAGGAAGAGAAGGAGAAGGAGGAAGGAAGGAAGAAAAGAAAAGAAAAGAAAAGAAAAGAAAAGAAAAGAACCTATAGTAATAAAAGAATCAACAGCCTTGACGGTTTAAAAGGCCAACTGACATGGAAAATTCAGAGTTCATATTGTTTTCTACAGAACCATTGAGAAGCCAAACCTAAGAACAGAAAAATAATCCTGTATACACCCCAATCCTTTATAGATGGCTCCCCATCTGATGTGACATGAGCCCCCAAACTTAACACCAAATGAAAGAAGTCTTTGAATACCATATTCAGTATGATTCCAATTACACAAGACTTCAAAAATAAAAAGGTCAAAACTAAAAATAAATCACTTGAGGGATCTCGGGTCAATGTAAAACCATTCTGCCGAGAACAGAGAACGATGGCCGCCAAAGTCGGGGAAGTAACATTAGCAGGGCAGGTGGAGAGAACAGTGTACTGTCCACCCCGTTCCTGAAGACTGGCTCTGTTCCTTCTGCTGGACACAGGGTTACACGGGTGTATGCATGTGCTGTTATTCTCTGGTGGTACACAGCTCATACTATCAAAGATAATGTCCTAAAAAAATTTTGTGACTCTCTTTAAGTCTTCAGGAGAAAAGGAATTTAAAACATACAGCGGATGGGGCAGGAGAGACCAAGTGTTAGAGACCTACCTGTCAAGCCAGTGAGGTAAAGAATGGCCCAGGAATTTAGTCAATTCTTCATAACTAAGACAGGGAAGTCTCCCCTGGTCCAAAAACCAGGGGGTGCTACACCCTGGTACCCAGGGGGTGCTACTCCTGGTACTACCAGGAGTCTGGTAGTGGTAAGTAGTCTGTGTTTATCTTTTTCAGGCACATGGAAAGACAACATGTGATAATTACAAGGGGATCTTCTTCACAGTGACTCCAGTAAAGGACACAGATTCTTCACAAACTGCTATTACTACCCAGGCTAGTAAAACAGGATGCAGAATCTTCCCAAGATTTAAAGATTCCATAGGAGCCCCCTTAAGAGGCTTTCCCAAAGCCCCCTAAATCTCCAGTCAGCTGTTTACCACAGTTGAGCTGCAAACATGATACAAGTCTTCACTTCTCACCTCGGGCATCAGTAAAGATGAAACTCCCCAGTCACTAAGATGTACCCAGCTTAGTCACCCCAGCAGAGTAACCTCTAGTATCCACAGAGCAAACTTTCTCTCCCTCAAGACAGGCCATGTCACAAGCTTTTAACAACCAAAGCACCAACATGCACAAAATGCTTTGTTTTAATGTCTGATCCAGGAATTTTAAAATAATTTTTATTCAACCATTTTTTCAGTCCCAGAATCACTGTAAGGTACCATGGACAGAGGTACTAATTATACATTTGAGGTATGATTTATTAGAATGCCGAGAAACATCACGTAGACAGGTAGACACAGGACCTGGTCTTAATTTGAAATGTTTTCCTGACAACCAATTACAAAACTAGTTAGAACTGCCTTCAGATTGAGGATTTTTCTGTACAAAGTGGAACTGTGAAGTACCCGTGAGATATTTTGAACACCGTCCACTGGAAGTTCAATGTATAGCAGTGACCTTCTTTGGACGATATAAAAGCTGACATTTTCCTTGGCTTAATCGATAGAAATTCTTTATGAAGTAAACTCTGCAATACTAAGACTTGACAGGTCAGATGAAATATCTATAACAATAAATAAAATTTCTACCAAGGGCAGTTTCTCTTAAAGTTTGCACTGTCTGTAAACTTAATATATATGCTTTCTCCCAACGGTTACTAACACTACTGAGCAAGGACAAAGACCTCTGGGAAGGACGACATTAACAGCTCAGAAGACGTGGATCAGAAGGTGTATAAAGCAGAGTGTGACGGTATACTCCTGTAATTCAAGCACTCAGAAGGCTGAAGCAGAAGGATTGCTGTGAGTGCAAGGCTGACCTAGGCTGCACAGTGAGGACCAAAATTTTCTGATTCCTGGTGTAGCTGGGTATGAAGTGAAGGCTTATCTGGATCAGAAGTGACAGCGATGAATCTTTACCAAGCCTAGGTTACCTGTTCTGCCTGTCCCTTATATCACAGAGCATCCAGGAAAGCAGAGGGTACGTGGATGTATTCTCAAGAGAATGCCTCACATGGTCTCTGCATCAGTTTCAAATTATCCTCCTGCCTTCAACCAAACATACCCTATGGAAGAAAGAAAACATCGCCAAAAGCTTCCCAACCATGTGGATATATGGTATTGTTCTGGGCGACAAATACCCAAGCAGGAGGAGCTATGAGTTCAGAGTCCCCAGATGCAGGAGATGAGAAGACACCATGACACCAAGGATGCACAAGACTGGAGCAAAGAGGTTTCCGTGCAAACTGATGAGAAGTGGGCGGGGACAAGAAACAACAGTGAGGCTGGGCAGAGTGACTCATGTCTGCAAAAGACTGAGGCAGAGGGATTGCCATAAACTTCAGGCTAGCTTAGCTACATGCTGAGCTCCAAGCTAATCTGAGCTACAGAGTAAATTACCTTGTCTCAAAAAACAAAAAGAAATGAAGAAAACGAATGAAATGAAGAACAGAGCAATCTTTTACTAAAGTGTGAAGACCTTGGGAAGAGCTGATTTAGTGGAGGAAAGGGGGCTTTGGTTATAAATGTGCTAACTCTGAAATTGCTCCACGAGGAAGCAGCCAGTGTAGACAGATATACATGAGGTCAAAATAAAGGCATATAGGGCCCTAAACCTGAATGAAAGTGGTCTAGTCCCTCAGATAGAATGAGGCGAATACATACACAGGGCCTTCTTCACGGCTACTTTGAAGAGACAGACCAACTCTGGCACGCTGCTGAGAGAAAGCAACTGATTTCCTGCATGTTTGATGAGGGGGCACCATAAACAGGGTACATCCATGGGAAGGAGTAGGTTATCCATGGTGTGTGTGGGGGCGTGTGTGCGTGCATGCGCAAACACACAAGCATGCAAATGCACATGTATGTTGCACTTAAATGTTAAATTTTCCACCACAATAATTAAAAACATGTTTGATTAATAGCGTTCACTCACTCAGAATAAAGTCGCATCTGACATAATGATCAAGCTCGGCAGTGCTATTTGTTCTTAAGTGTCTGTTCATGAATTAGGAGATACCAGAACATCAGACCTGGAAATTAGTTATTAGTGAGGAAGATATTTTGGAGGAAGAGAAGCAAATGAGTGAGAAGCCTATGCAGCCACACACACGGCTGTGTTTATTAAACACATCAATCATTCCTATCCTGACCCCGACTGACGGACACCGCAGCACAGGAGGCCGCCGAACTTACAGCCTGTATAAACCAATGATCTTGTGGTGAAGGTGCCAGCAATGAGCACATACAAACCAGTCTGTACGCCACGCTGCTATTAATTCTCAGAAGGAAACATTTGTCTTTTGCCAACAGATGCAGTGGCTGAAGGGTTGGTTCCTGGAAAGTTACATGATGTCCTCACATGTTTGTGTGTCTCTAGCTCAGGTAACTGGATGAACATAGTCTCAGAGTTTGTGGTGAAAAATGTCCAAAACACTCCAAACTTGTCTAGGGTGAGGTTTAAAGAAGCCTTTTCATACAAGTCAGAAGCAACCACGGGAGGAAAACGGGCATTTCCAGAGACCACACAGTTCAGGACCTGAGGACATCACTTTGTCAGTCATTTTAGGTGTCACCACCAAAGACCACAGAAGCCAGGATGAGTTACACATCACTGTCCAAAGTAGTTTTCAGGACCAAGAAGGAAAGGGAAATCCAGAATTTATTTTGCTCTGCTACATCTTACAGAAGCAGACTAGAAGAAACACTAGCATTCCCATCAACACCTGCTCTCTGTGGTCTGCATCATGATGTCCGTGACACTGTAATAACAGAACACCAGTGTCTAAAGGTCTCCTCGAGCTCTCAGGAAGGCCACGCATGTCAACTGACTCTATAAAATAGCCATTCAAACAATTATCAAGTTTAAGCAGGCAGAGGTGGTACATGACTTTTTACCACTTAGAACACAGAGGTAGGTGAATTTCTGAGTCTGAGGCCAGCTTGGTCTAAGTAGTGAGTTCCAGGACAGCCAAGGCTATACAGAGAAACCTTATTAAAAGAAGAAGGAGGAGGAGAAGGAGGAGGAGGAGGAGGAGGAGGAGGAGGAGGAGGAGGAGGAGGAGGAGGAGGAGGAGGAGGAGGAGAGGCTTATAAGGACATTTGCAAAAATACATGGCCAAGGTCACTGCAAACCCTGAATGTCAACTTCAGAATGACGTGGGACACACTAACCACTTGGTGTGACTTTAGAAAGTCTGGCAGATAATAGTAATGTGAATAAATGTTAAGTAAAATCATCAACACTAAAAATAACACAAAAGCTAGCCACAAGAATATGAGCCAGGGCTGGAGAAATGGCTCAGTAGCTAAAGTCTCCCCTCTCCCGCCTTTGGCACTTGCCACCTGAGTTGAAGGCTTGGGAACTGTGGTAGAAGAAAATAGGCAACCCGAAGACTTGTCCTGTGATGGCTACATGTGCACCACACATATATACACACAACACAGACATATTAAATAAAATATAATAAAAAGATTAAAAACAATCAGGACTGTATGAGCCTTCTGGAATGATCTCTTATCACAAACAGAGACTCAAAAAAATTTCTTTAACAAAGCAGCTCTTTAAGAAAAAATTAGTAATACATCATCATCGGTTTTTAGAGAAAAGGTCTTGTGATGTCCCACCAGCCTAGCCTCATGACCCTCCCACCTTGACCTCTTGATGGCTGGGATTACAGGTGTACACCATGATATCTGGGCCATAATTAATTTTTCTACTGTTAACTCTTTTGTAATGACTAGAATAAAGTATATGCTATTTGTCTTCCTGTCACTGTGTCGGAACACCTAATAAGGAACAGCTTAGGGGAAGAAGGCTTCATTTTTGGCTCAAAGTTTAAGAAGAGGAACAGTGCATGGTGATAGGGAAGGTATAGCAGCAGGGGTGGAGCCTGCTGGTCACATGACATCAGGGGTGGAGCCTGCTGGTCACGTGACCACAAAGCGCCTCCACCTCCTAAAGGTTCCACAACCTTCCAAAGCAGTGTTCCAGCATACAAGCCGGTCTAGTCACTGTTCTACTGCTGTGCAGAGACACCATGACCAAGGAAAGTCTTAGGAAAGAAGGCATTTAATCAGGGCTTGCTTGCAGTTTCAGAGGGTCAGTCTGTGGTCATCCTGGTGGGGAGGATGGCAGCCTGCACAGTGGCATGCTTGGCGCTAGGGCAGTAGCCGTCTGTAGGCAACAGAGAAACACTGGACCTGGTGTGAGCTTCTTCAAACCTCCAATCTCATTCCACAGTGACATACTTCCTCCAACAAGGCCACACCTCCTAGTCAAATAGTCCCTGGTGCCTGGAGGCTATGGAGGCCACTCTTACTCAAACCACCACAGAGCCCATAGGGGACAGTTTGTATACAACATCCATTTTAAGATAAAACTGAATCCAGGACCTGGTTTGACATTCTTTTCCTATTTGTCAGTAACGAGGCCTTACACCGAGGCTGACCTGCACATAAGTCCACCACTGTGATGACCAACAACCACCAAGGACACACAGGTAAAAGACGGTGATAAGGTATCTGCTACATGAGTCTCTAAAGAGCCCTAAGTCGAAGAAAAGGAGAGTTACACTCACCTTCAGTGCTTAAAGATTTAATACCATAAATAGTCCCCCTCCTCACTTCCCCAGCTATGGTTATGTGCAGTGGAAAGCAGAAACCAGGGCAAAAGTTGAGATTTGTTTTGAAGCTTTCATCCACAGTCACCAAACCACTGTGGAGCACTTACTTGGGAAGTGAACAAACTGTCAGCTTGCCTGGGGCTATGAGATTGCCTAGAAGAACTTCCACAGAATGCCTAAGCCCTGGCTTCCTGATGCGGCCAGGGAGAGGAAATGACCAACACATTCCCCAGGTGAGGGATCCAGTTCATGTAACAGACTCGATGTCCACTGAGATGAGAAATACTTTAACTTCCTGGAGACTGGGTGAGGAAAAGAACTCTGTGCTATCAGGAAAAACATGATTCAGACGCTATCTTGCTTTTCCTCAAGTTTGTCTGACCTCACTAGTCATTCAACAGCCAGTGTCTTTGCCAAGCTGGCTGGGTGGAGCGGAAAGTAGACCAGAGACTAAGACCTGCCGAGCATTGCCAGAACCTTCTTTGGGACAGGAGAACAGGGAAATAAGTAAGTTTCTACAAAGGGGTGACAGTGGGTGCTGATGCTGTGCTAACCAGCCTTCTCCAGCCCAGGATCACCTGGTCTTTACGATAATACACAGCATTCACAAAGATGACATGTTCGTTTACAGATAGGGGCTCAATCCAAGATGTCAATCAACTGGCCTGAAATTTGGTAGACTCAAACCTAAGCATTGTTGCTCTGGGTTCTAAGTCCCATGTTTTCTACACTAGTTGAGAGCCACGATTATTTTCGATTGAAAAGGGGCCTTTCTAAAATTACCAGCGAGACACATGCATGCACACAGCTTGTGGGAGGCACAGTGTTCTTCATGTGTCCTCACTTAGAGGGTTGTGCACATGCATATCCTGAGACCCAAGGGTCAAACGTCCCCGGGACGCAGTGTTATTTCTGGGGCTAGGGTTTTGCCATTGGCTCATTGGTTACTGGTTTACCCTGAGACCAAGTGTAGAATTATCATCTTGGTTGTGACTTCTACTAACTTAGACAAATTCTTTTCCCTTCTCTCATGTTCTTCCAAAGGGCTATTTAAGAGAATTCACCTGGGGAGACAGCCTTCATGGAGACACACAGGGCACGGCCTACGAGTCTATTCTAAGAGGAGTTAGTAAGCATCTACTAAAGACTTGCTAACAAGAACTGATGTAGGAGATCTCTGGGAGAACTCAGGTCCCTTTTTGTGTGTCATCCTTGCGCAGGGGCTATGCTGATCATCTCTGTATCATTCCAATTTTAGTATAGGTGCTGTCAAATCGAGCACATAATGTCCCTTTTTAAAAAAAAAGATTTTTATTTTTAAGGGTATGCATCTAAGTGTAACTATGTACATCACATACATGCAGGCATCCACAGGTCAGAAGAGTGTACTAAATACCCTGGAACTGGAGTCACAGGCAGCTGTGAGCCACCGTGTGGGTGCAGAGACCCAAACCAGTGTCCTTTACAATGATAGTAAGTTCTCTTAACCATGAGGCCATCACTCCAGCCTCAAACCAGGCCTTCTTGTATGGCTATATTGTGGAAAGACCAGGGACAATATACTGCACCATGGAGTCTTTGTTTCTTATAATGCCAATACATCCAAGACTAGACAGTAGAGGACACTTAACAGTGTAAGGGCCCATGAAATGTCAAGAAGTAGCCTTAAAATAACTCCACTACCAGTCCTGATGATAATAGCCACACCCTGTCACTGGAAACAGCAAATTCCAAAAAGTTCAAAGGCAAAATAAGCCTTCCTAATCCTCCTGCCTGGAGACGAACAGCCACTGGTGGTACAATGGTGAATGCTACAATGGTGAATGCTCATCCTTCCAGATCTCTTTCATCCTTGGTGCTTCTCAGACCCGTCTCCAGATTGAACCAGATCAGTATCAACTGCAGACTTCCTCCAATGACAGACACATCTGCCTACTGCAGACCTACTGAACAAGACACTCTGGGGTGAGACACAGCCACGAACTTTAACCAGTCCTCAGTGCTATGATACCGTGGCATGCTACACTCTGGGCTCACATGTACACATGTAGACACACACGCACACACGAGTCCTCTCTCTAACTTTAGAATGTAGAGCACACAGTGCTTAAAATTTAAAGTTCACACTTGGCGTTGTCAGACTGCTAGTTTGAAAGCTGCCTAAATATTGCATAAACACTTCACGGTACGCCTGAATGCCTTGCACACGGGTCAGCAGTGCTGCAAAATGGTTCATATAGCAAATGCAATTAAACACCAAGAGCCAGCCAGACCAAAACACTGTTGGCTGAATACACAAGTCATTTAGCAATGCTAGGGTCCAGTGGAATCCATTTTAGACACATCTGAGCAGTTATCTAAGGTGTTCAAATTAATTTTAAAGTAAGGAGAATTTTCATTAGCCGCTCTGCATCCCTGTCCGTGGGTCTGTCTGTCTGTCTGTGGGTCTATTTTTGGTTTCTTAGAAACTTGACTTGCTATCTAACATTCCAGCACTGAACAAACACTTGCTGGCTCATCAATGTGACACACAGGAACTGTCACCTAAACACTCTGGCTGTGCCCCACTCTTCAAGTATAACAGAGCACCACCACACAGCCCTAGCATGGGGCTCCCACACTGTCCTGTAGGACTCAGCACAGGAGACTTAGACTTAGGGAGGAGGGAGCCTGAGGCCACAGAGGAGGAAAATCGGGTGGGAAGAAGCAGTGCTTGACCTGGCCAAATTACTTCTCCAGTCCTAGATTACAAAACCAAACCCAGCTTTGTGACCCTGCCCTCAGCATTTAAACCTTCTGGGAACTCAGTTTCCTCTTTCATTAAGAAGTGGAATCAAAGGGCTGGAGAGATGGCTCAGTGGTTCTTCCAGAGGTCCTGAGTTCAATTCCCAGCAACCACATGGTGGGTCACAACCATCTGTAATGGGACCTGATGCCTTCTTCTGGTGTGTCTGAGGAGAGCTATAGTGTATTCATATACATTAAATAAATAAATAAATAAATAAATAAATAAATCTTTATTTTTCCTTAAAAAATAGTAGAGTCAAGTATGGTGGTACACACCTGTATTCCAGGTATTCAGGAGGCAGAGTCATGTAGATCACAAGTACTGCTAACAGGCCACAGTGTAGGGCTCCAGCGACAGTACACATACCATATAGTACAATGCAATAGAGAGAGAGGAGGAGGTAGAAACACCAGGGATGGTGGTGCATACTATAAATCTCATCATCTAAGTCAAGGCCAGCCTGGGCTGCACAGCAACACCTTGTCTTTTTCTGTTTGTTGTTGTTTTTCTCGGCATGCTTAGCCACTGCGACTTTAAGAGTTGTCTAGATTGGGACCTGCAAAGAATGTGCCGGTGGGACAATCTTTTTTTATGACAAACAGAAAGAAGACATTCCAACTGCATCCATCTGCAGCAGCAACGGCAAAGCAACACAATATAGCAGGCCGGATCCAGCAGGGAAGGCATTCCAGGTGAACCCCAGCACGGGGCCTGCTTGCTGATTATACCTCTTTCCAGTTGAAGATGGGGTAAAACTCAAACCCCACTGAGCCTAGCGTCCCTATTTAGTGAGTTTCCAGGGCTGTGTGGGGATTAAAGTAGGAAGTGCTTGGAGCAATGTCGCATCTATGCGTGCATGAGTCCTTGAGACCAATAAACATCTGCTATGAGCGTCAGTATTACTGGGAATGGCAGAGGTCCCAGCTAAGAGACGGGGGATAAAGGGTAGCCAAGGTCGGGGCACAGCACTTGCCTAGTATGTATTAGGTCCTGGCTTCCATCTGCAGCACCATACAAATATCTGCAAATACCATTAGTAGTCCTGAAACCACAAAACATACCTAACATGACCAGGACCCAGCATCATCAGAAAAGCGGTTTAGCCTGAATGAGCATTGAGTAAGCAAGATGGTTCAGACTGGTTTTAAAAAGGGCTGACTGTGTGAATCTAATGACCTGAGTTCAATCCACGTGGTGGAAAGAGAGAACTCAATCTTCCTAGTTATCTTCTGATCTCCACATGCACAAATAACATGTGCACACACAACACACACACATATATATATACATTCACACACACATATATACATTCACACACATATACACACATATACACACATATACACTCATCTACACACATATACATCCACATACATATATACACATACACACACACAAATATACATACACATATATACATACACACACACATACATATACACATACATATGTACAGACACATAAATATATATGTATATATATACACAAACATACATATACATTCACACACATATATACACATACATACACACACACATATATATACATGTACATATATACACACACATATATACACACACATACATATATATACACTTACACATATATATACATACACACACATATATACACATACATACACATATATATACATGTACATATATACACACATATATATACATACACACACACACACACACATACACACACACACACACACACACACACACACCATACAGTACCTGATGAAAACAAACACCCCAACCAATGCAAAAAGGAGAAATGAAGCACTAAGACCACTCAACCTAACATCTCCAGCACTAACCTTTGAATAAAGAAAATAACTGCATGAATGAGGAACAGAAATTAAAGCAATGCAGCAATTGGAATTTTCACTGGTTTGCAGTTTATTGGCCCCCACAGGTGTGGTCTTAGCTATTAGGGAACAGTAAGCCCCCAGTGCAGAAGCATCCCATCTCTGCCCCTTCACCTGTCTTTACCTGCAAGGGAAAGCTTCAGACAAGCTTTCCTCCTGAAGGAAAATTCTGACTATTTCACTCTCTGAGAGGGCTCAGCAGTAACCCCGTAGGAGCCATGGGCACCTCCCAGGGTTCCTCAAGTGCTTTCTGACATAGCTGGCATATTGCTGTGCCCTGTTTTATGGAAGGACAATGTGGCGTAACTATGGCAACACAGCACCTGAGTTTTATTTTCTCTTAGAAAGCAAGAAGGGTCTTTTGTTGTTCAATTTTACCTATATGGTGTCATTTAGGGTTGAGATTTATTTATTTCCCCAGAGCAGGGGAAATAAGCAGTTAGAGATAATAGAAGGAAGCGTTTGGAGGAAGTCCAGGGGAGATTTTTCTACATTGTGACAAAGAAAGCTACATTTGATCTTACACTACTGTCTACTGGCCACAGGGGATTGGCCTGACGTGACCTTGTGAGGTAAGGGCAAAAGGTGTGGCGTGCATGCAATATTTGCTTGCCCTTGGGCAGGAAAGATGCCTGCCAGAGCTTTCACTACCTTCCCATCCCTAAATAGAAACTTTGCTTCCATGGTGTTTGCAACTGAACTCAGGGCTTCCTGCGTGCTTGGTGAGTGCTCTACCAGCGAGCTAGGAAGATCCCCTGTTCTCCAAGCTCCTGAAACTACAAAGTCAAAGAAAATGTCCAGCAGGTAGCCTTCTCCTCATGTAAACAGAGTCCTCACTATCTTATTAAAAAGAAAACACGCCAGGCAGTGGTGGTGCATGCCTTTAATCCCAGCACTTGGGAGGCAGAGGCAGGTGGATTTCTGAGTTTGAGGCCAGCCTGGTCTACAGAGTGAGTTCCAGGACAGCCAAGGCTACACAGAGAAACCTTGTCTCGAAAAACAAAAAACAAACAAACAAAAGACAACAAAAATAATACCTTCACATTGACTGCACACCAATATGACCACCATCCAAGGTAACATGTGGCTCAATTTTTATCAGCAATTTGCATATACAGAGAATGTACTGTAAGGGTCCTTGAAGGAGTGCGGTTGTTCTAAAGTAAGCCATTTGGGTCCTCCTCCTCAGTTACCCACAGCAGAAGCTAACAAAATATCCCCCAGAATACTGGGAAGGCTGAAGCCTGGTGTCAGCCAGAGTAGGAACATAGGTGACAGACAGAGGTTTCACGTTTTAACAACTTACGAGTCACCCTGCATGACAAGCAAGCCAAGACCATGATGAACCAGTGGTGGGCAGAGCCACACCTGGACCAGCACAGCTTAGTTACAGGTACCTCTTGCCTTCTATTTAAACCTAAACTTGACATTCAGCATCCCCCCAAATGCATGGGGCGTTATAGCGTCACCTGTCCCTCTTCCCACTGTGGCCATATTCAATAAAACTCTTTGATTTGCTCTCCTTTTTTTTTTTTCAGTTGGCATTACTGGGGACAGGTGGCCCCTTCTGCCTTGTTAGGGCTGCCAGGGCCCAGGCTTAGACCTTCAAAATCCCAATAATAACATGAGACTCACAAGGCTCTCTCTTACCTTGGAACCAGGACCTCTCAGAGTATGGACTGGAAGCAAACTCCTTGTGAGCTGGGCCACAGCAGGGCCCCCTTTATTAAGTGGCAACAATACTTGTGGACCCCTGATGGATAATCAATGAATCAAGTGGATTTGAGGCTGTTGGGCTATCTTAATCATTGACCTGAGTTCAGAGGTCCAATTATCAGTGTTGAATCTCTTTGAATGAGGTGAGATTGGAACTATTTTTTCTTTTAATTTATGTTATTCCATAGTTCTCAAATTTTCTAACATAAATTGTTCGCACATTAACTGCTGTCCTAGGAAAATGAAATTTCACAGCCAGTCTGAAGCTCAAGCCCTAGTTTAGTTCTGCTGAGCCCCGCCCCACACATACAGTCAGGTCACTGAGGGAAGTTCTAGTCCTGCTGAGCCCCCCCACACACACACAGTCAGGTTACTGAGGGAAGTAAGTTCTAGTCCTGCTGAGCCCCCAACACACAGTGAGGTCACTGAGGGAAATTCTAGTCCTGCTGAGCCCCTACACAGTCAGTCAGGTCACTGAGGGAAGTTCAATGCCAAGGCCTCCTGGATCGGCTCTGACTTGGCTCTGAGTGAACACCATTATCCTGTAAGAAGATTCTCACAGGCCCCTTGATTCAGGGGAAGCAGCCTTGTTCTCAGCTGCTTTCTCCTGTGTCTGAAAATGAAAGGAATCCGTGTGTGGCATTTAGATGCACTGAGCAATCTCTCTAAATTCTAAATAACAGTCACATCTCTAATTTTGGCCAACTCATATCTTCATCATCTCTGATCCCTTTTCCTCTGAAGTACAGAGAAGGTTTCCTTGAAATTCCCCCTTGTTTACTTTAGATTTACATCAACTCCCTCAAGACAAACACAATTGTCCTCAAACCCCCTTCCTAACAAAGGAGGGTTATTTATACTCCTGCCATAGGAGGATCCAGGATCACTACTAGAACTCAGAGGCATTCTCTCCAACCCACTGTCTATTCACACACACAAATGCACCCCACACACAACCCCCCACATCACATACACCACATACACACACACTATACACACATATCACATACTACACACACACCACACACACACACACACACACACACACACACACACACACCTCACACACACTTAGATACACATACCACATACTACACACACACCACACACAGATGCCCCATTTCTCCTTCCCCTAATAAGATTGAATTGTGTCTCAACCATCCAGCTTTGAGTTTCACACTTCATATGACTCCTAGACACATTAATAAATGAATGCTCCTTCTGTCAATTCATTAAAAAAAAAAATCGATTACAAAACCTTCAGAGGGAAAAGTGTGAACTTCCCTGATGCTTCTAAGACACAGCCCTAGCTGGTCTGTAATCCATATACCACACAGCAAGTAAAGGCGCAGGGGCTGGCAAGATGGCTCAGCAGGTGCTTGCCACCAGGCCTCATGACCTGAGTTTCAATCCATGGGACCCACACGGTGGAAGGAGAGAACAAACTCCCACAAGTTGTCCTTTGACCACTATATATGGATCAAAGCACACATGATCCCCCTAAGTGAAGGGCTGACAGTATGATAGCACATGTTTCAAGAGGCAAAGAAGCAGAAGAAACTCCACAAGTTCAAGGCCAGCCTGGCTACACAGAGAGACCCTGCCTCAAAAACCAACCAAATCAATTAAAACAGGAAAAGGGATTTCAGCTCTCTCAAAGCCCAACACTCTTCTCCTGCATAAGAGGAGAAAATGAGGGTAGTAGTGGGGGTGATGTCCTTCAGAGTCACAGGACTGTTGTCTAAAAATCAAAAATATTCTTACATTATTCAGGCATATAACCAAAAGCCAAGTTATCCTACCTGATTGCTACAAATGACGACTCTTAGGAAGATTAAATCACTCAGTTCCAGCCAAATTAAAATGTAGATAAAATCTGAGGGTTTAAGTAGCTTGAAAGAGACCCTTAAAGGTGAGCATGGTGGCCCATGCCTATAATCCCAGCTTTAGGGAGACTGAGGCAGCAAAACCACTACCAGTTCAAGGTCAACCTGGGCTACACAGTGGAACCCTCTCTCAACAAAACAAAACCAAACCCTAAGGAAGAGGGGGAGGGGGAGAGTACCTTAAAATCACATGATCTCTTTAAATTTTATCTCCTTTCATCTCATACTGAGTGAGTGCACAGGGCATGTTTGTTAATGGGGGTGGTTCTCAGTGAGAACACATGCACACATGCTGGCATACATGCCCGTGCACACACATACATGAACACATGCACCCCTCAGATCTCACATGGGTGCATCACACTCCCAAGCAATACCAGAAGAGAAAAAGGAAGTAGAGGCTTGAAGGAGTTGTAGGTTGTGTGTGCCAAGCTGGTGTCCTAGAAACAGAGGCCTGTTTGATTCAGCTTGAGAAGCTGCACTCTAGGACTGTGGGATAGGCAGCTGTACATCAGACATTGCTACTCATCTGCATATATTCACTGTAATTAAGGAGATGACAAACTACCACGGAACACAGGGACTGACACACACAATTAAATGCTCAACAGACACCCAAGACTGGAATGAATGAATGAATGAATGGTCAAGAAACACGTATCCAAATGGCGTGACAGAACAACGAGAGAGGTATGTTGTCTTACTGGAGCTCAGAGGGTAGAGACATAGGATGGGAGTTCAGATCCCAGCAGTCACATGTCAGCTGGCTACAAAAGTAACTCCAACTCCAAGTGATCCAATAACCAACGTGCTTTTCTGACCTCCAAAGCCATGTCCCCACCCTCTCGTGGGCGCGCGCGCGCGCGCGCGCGCGCACACACACACACACACACACACACAGAGAGAGAGAGAGAGAGAGAAATTAAATAAATCATGAAAGACTTCACAAATAAAAGGAAACTGCCCATCTTTTATATTTTATATAGTGGACATTATCATATGGCAGACTTGAGATGTGTACTTATGACTTGAACCTAAAGCTAACTTCATACAAAGAATGAAGAAACCTTTCCTTTCAGGAATTCGGCAACCACATCCAGTAAAATGTCAGAAATTAATATCTCAGTCTCCTGAGCAATTATGGATTCAATACAGTACTTTGAGAGAAAAAGGGTCTCTCTCCTCCGCTACCTCACCATATGCAGAAGCTTTCCTCCAGTTAGCTTAGAACAGAAAGCCTTAGGGATTAAAGTCCTTTTGGAACATGCATCTGCACCCAGACAGACAGACAGACAGACAGACAGACAGATAAAAGGACTATTCTCTATAGGCAGGGTATATGCAGTTAATTTTTATTTACTCATTCCATAAAGCCAGTTCAATGCAGCCAACCCATCTCATGAAGTTTTATAGCCCAGCATGGCAAAACTCCCATGAAGACAAGGACACGGGCCATTTAACTCTAATGTAAATGCAATGGTTAGGCAATCAAACTGGCATAAACTACTTCTTTAAGACTCCCATTAATTTGTTCCAATTAAGGAAAGAAACACAATTTAAATCTTGGGAAGACTCTATGATGTACTAGAATGCCGGGCCCCCCTCTCCACTGCCTGGTCCCCGTGCATCTGCTACAAATATTAACAAGAGTGTAACAAAAGATGTCTGCAGACAGCATTTCCTGCAAGGAAGACATAAGGCATTCTGGGTGTATCTTCCAAACAGATGTTTCAATCCCTGAGATCTAGTATTCAGCAAAGCGGTGGGGGTGTACTTCATCCAATACAAGAGAGAAGTTTGTTGGATTTGATGCGTTTGTATTTATAACAGCCCGTTGAGGCCGTTCTGTTTGAGCTGACTGTCCCTTCAATATTTGCTGTCACTGAGCAGATCTTTAAGAGTCTGAGAGTGCATGTATTTGAAATGGTGTCTCACGGAGGTGTTGGGGATGGGGGTACTCCACACACTCACAAGTGAATACTAACAACTTCTCAGCTGGATTTTCTTCACGTGTACATGATGTCCTAAGTCATCACCACTAGCCAATGGCAAGCTGGGCAGATCCCAGGCTTGGGGACTATAGGTACTCGATGCCACCCTGGCATGGCCAGGGGTCCCTTGATAAGGAAACAATGACTTCCACCAAACAACAAAATCCTGACTAAGACCAGATCCTGAGTACTTCTCTGAGAGACATACATTTCTCAACAAACCAATGGATGATTGTACCAAAGCCCAACTCTGGGAACCAATGAGTTTACTGGGCTTCCTTAGAGGGCATGAGTGACCCCAAGGTAGCCACACCACTCGGCACGGGTCCTGACTTCCTCCTAACTGCAGAGATGGTGCACCCTCTTTAACCTTTCAGTCTACACACCTTAACAGCTTCAGAGACCACGTGACCACACGCAGGTAGTGCAGATGTACATACGTATGGCCAAGAGGTGCAGGAGGGAATGGCCAAGACCTCAGGTGAGGGGTCCAATGACCATCTCCACCTCCTTCTTTGAGAGAATGTCTCAGTTAACAAGTCTATCTCGGGCATCTCTCGATGGAGACGATGGCTGCTTTATGCAGAAGACATTGTTCTACGGCGGCATCCCACCTCTTCCATTGCATGGTGGAGGTAACATAGACTATTCTTTCATCTTTAGCCAGGCATTGGCTACCATGCTGTACCAATGATCTGGAGGAGATCAGGGGAGGGGAAAGTGTGAGCAGGAGATACTGTACGGAGAAACCCTTTATCTTCAATTTAAGATCTATAAATAAAAGAGTGCTTGCTGCCTCCCTAGAATAGTAGTGTTTAACCTCCAGCACCCACACCGAGTGGCTCACAGCTACCTGTCACTCCATCTCCAGGGGATCCAATGCCCTGTTCTGGCCTCTAAGAAGCCCTGAACTCATGTGTATATAACTACACACACACACACACACACACACACACACAGATACAGATACATTCATATATAAAAATGACCATCTTTCAGAAGCTGGGTGAATTACTTGGGGCATCATCTGTGTTCAGGGTGAGACTTGACTGTTGTTGAGGAACCACTACAGTTATTACTTGTGCTCACTGTGAGCATTTCCTGGGACAAGAGCCTGCGACTTGCTTTGGCCACATAGTGCCTGCAGTGACAGTGGCACTAATAGTTAAAAAGAAAATAACAGAGACCAAGATGACGAACACTTTGCCCTGATCTGTTTTAAGAGTTCTGTGTTCACTCCTTTAATCTTTGAACACTAAAGTTCTATCTTCATTTATGAGTATGGAGGGTGGAGAGAAGGCCATGAGTTGATTAGAGAAACCTATTTAACATGGCAGTGGAGGGGCTGGCGAGACAGCTCGGCAGATAGAAGCACTTGGGGCTCTTGTAGAAGACCCAGGGTCAGTTCCCAGCACCCATTTCAGGTAAGTCCAGATCTAAAGGATCTGATGCTTTCTTCTAAATTCCTCAGGTACTGCACACAGGTACACACACATACACACACACTAGCACAAACATATATACATACACTCATGTACACACCCACGTACACACACAAGCACAAACATATACACCTATACTCATGCACACATACACACACACACACACACACACACACACACACACACACAGTCAAGCACATTTAACAAAATTAAAGTATTTTTTTAAAAGCAACAGGAAAGAAGGAAGAGAAAATCCATCATGAGTACTGTTTTCTGAAAAGATCAATTAAGGACTGGGCATGGTGGCTCAAGTACTCCAGAGGTAGAAGCAAGAGGGTCAGAAGTTCAAGGCCATGCCCAGATAATATGGAGCTCAAGGCTAGCCAGGACTATATGAGACCCTGTCCCCCAAACACAAAACGAACAAAACAACAGAAAGCATCGAGGAGCCCAGAGCCGTGCTTCTCAGAATGAAACGTGCAGACAGACTGCCCTGGAGTGTGTTTAAATCCTGAGTTTTAATTCAGCACACATGGTATGGGACAGGAGCACCTGCATGTTCTAATGGGCTCCCAAAGTGGGCCAATTCTGCAGGTTTGCAAACCCCCCAGAGTGGTGAGGGGTTAGGGGAAGCAAAGTATGTGTTACAGACAAGTGGGACAGTCCAGCTGATTTTACCCTGGGGAAGAGATGCTCTGAGTGAACGGCAGATCAACCTCAGAGGGGTCAACGATCCATTGTGCAGCCTTTCTCTGTCCCATCCTCGTTTCCCAGAATGCACCTGCAGGACCAAGACAAACTCCTCCTTCCCATTCCCAGACTCAGTGGATGGTTTTTCCAGAACAGACTCACTCACGGCAGGCTGTGTGAACAGGGCTTTGCTCCCAGTCACATAATTACCGCGATGGCAAGCAACAATTATTTACATTTCAAGTCTCTCTCTCTCTCTAACAAGAATTCCTGTAGATTTTAATGACAAACTTTTTAATTGGCTACGGCTTGTGCAGCAAGCTTTAAATTAGCATCTTGACATCTCGAGGATGGGATCCATTAGGCAACTCAAGTATATTCTCCTCATAAACCCATTAGAGAGCTGCTTCACTCTTGCTGCATTTCAGGCAGCCCGATCCACTAACTCTGGTCTAATTATAGCAAAGAAAGTGAAAACAATATTTAAACCACATTTATAAGCGAGTCTGACCAAGGTTACAAGCTAACCTAAATAAATACTTGTTCGAAGAGAAGGCTGAGCAACCAAGCGGCGGCAAGGGATAAAAGTACAGCTTCATTCCTTTTTTAAAAGAGACAAATCAGAGGCCGAGGAAATGACTCCGTGGCCAAGCGTGAAAGTATGAGTTCTGATCCCCAGCACCCACATAAAGAACCACGTGTGGCTGCAGACTCTGGTATTCCTAATGCTGTGGGTGGGGTCAGAGTGTGGCTACAGCTTAGCTGGCCACCAGCCCTTCAGGGAGAGACTGACCCATGGGATTAAGGCACCGACCATCAACGGAGGACACCCCACAGCTGCCTCGCCTTACATATTTACATGCACACATGCACAACTCACGGAAATCAGAACCAAACAAGGGGTGGCACGACACTAGGAGATAAAACATTGATGACCTGGGTTAAGATTCTAGAACTCACATAAAGGTAGAGACACGGTTGTCCTCTGACCTCCACACATGCACTATGGTGTGGAAGCCCATATATATATATATCATACACACACATACACACGGCCAACATTTTTTTTTTCAAAAATACAGTTAAATTGTAAAGAACAGAATCAGAAAAAAAAAATACATACATTTCCTAAATCTCTTTGCTTTCCATAGGTACACTGGAAGGGCATGGAGTTGAGAAACCAGGGATATGGACCACATACCCACCACTCTTAACACACATGCATGCACACACACACACACACACATACACACACATACATACACCAGTTTAAAGCAGTGTATAAACTACACACCCCTGTATCAGACTGCAGCAGCTATTCCTTCTCCTGGGAAGGTGTTGACAATGTCTCAGTGTTCAAAGGTCTCAATGACAAACCAAGGTGGGATTCCACAGAAGTCACTCAGGGGAACCAATGAGTTTACTAGGCTTATCGACAGAGCAGTGAGTGGGGCGGTATGGGGAACAGGACTGGTGGCTACACGGAAGCAGCTACACACAAGGCCTGCACCCAGCAGGGATGATGCATCCCTGTGGCTGTGGAGAGAGATGCCCTCCTCTCAGCCCTCCCCTCAGCCCTCCCCATCTAAATCCTCTACCCTCTCCGGAGATCACATGCAACTAGGGCAAAGCTGCATACAACGGATTGGAAGAGCTGACTGGAACCTCAGGTGAGGGTTCAAACCCCACCCCACCCCTGCTCATTCCTTCTATGAGGAAAAACAAGTAACCAACAGGCCTGGCCAGACTCCTGAAGGAGCTGTGGTGTCAGTGTGCCACAGGATAGTCGTATACAACAGAGATAAACACTATTCCAAAAAGCTTTAAAATAAAGGAGATTTAAATGGTTTCATATTCAAGACATTGACTTACAAGAGAACAAATTTAACAATAGCTAAGGTTACTACGTTGACTTGGTTCTGTGTTTCTTCTCAACTTCCAGTTTCCAAAACTCCACTGTTCGCTAATTTTCTGTATTTGATAACATTCTTAGGAAGCACATGCTTAATTTTTACCAACTGCAGGACCTGCTTGCTTAACCTGCTCTCCAAGAGAGTGCTGGGATGGAGACTGTCGCCATGATGACTGGGGGACCGACCACCGATCCTCTTGCTTCTTTTGTAACGTACTAGGGCTTGACAAAAGAGCAGGTCAGTGTGGGTTCTTTGAAAGATGAAAAAGCGTGGATTCTTCAAAATCCATAGTGGGGTATTTTTTCAACAAATAGTAACCTGGAGATTTGCTTTCTCTTTTCTTTTCTTACAAGGTTTTAAATTATGTCCTAGACTATCTATCCTTGGACCTGGAACTATTTAGCCCAGGCTGGCCTTAAACTCATAGCCATCCTCCTGTCTCAGTCTCCCAAGCGTGGGTTTACAGATGTAAGTCAAAAAGCCTAGCTTCTTGCTCTCTTTACGCTATAATCAATGTGAACACACACGTTGCATATGCAACACAACGGAGGGATGAATGAAGAATACAATTCAATGCCTCCAATAACCACAGCTTGTTAAAAACTTGCATTTGTCTCCCCTGGGCCAAAAAAGTACTTTGTGTAGGAAAAAAAAAAAAATTGATCGTGCCCAGGTGGCTGTAAGTGTAAATCTTTATGGAAAAAGTCACCAGAGTGTACTATCACTCACTACTAAGTTAATTACTAGTGAGACAGATCATATACTAAGGGAAGCCTCTTAGGGAAGCCTCTGCTTTGTATTGATTGTGGTAAACAAAGAGGCCTTCCGTATGAGTTAAAGCCATCCATAACATTTCAATTTTGGCCACAGAGAGACTGCAGACGTCACAGGTAACTACTGACACATTCCAGCACTTTAATACAAACAACTCTGGTAGTCTAGAGACCTCAAAACGGAGACAGAGATTCTAAATATATTCTGGCTCTCGGTGCATGTCTCCTAAGAAAGGTAGGTAGGGTGAGAATAGAAAAACATGCTTCAAAGCCTAACCATAAAGCACCCTGCACTAGTGTTCTTAGTTTTCTAGATCTGTGAAAACCAAATAGTCATGTTAAGATTTGGGATCTTAACAAAAGCATATGAACTCTCCTCCTTGGAACACACACACACACACACACACACAGACACACAGACACGAGCCTGGCACTTCACTACTGTAAAAACAAGCTTCTCAGTGCCTAAGGAATGACAAGCTAGTGGGCCAAAATGAGTTTGCTGCCATTGGACTTTTGATACGGATAATTACCATGGCTTCTACAGTCTACTATCATGACACATTTCCTGCAAAATGCCTTCCTGAATTTACTGAGGCTGGCTCTCTTCTTCAATCAAGCCTTGCACTAAAACAATTATTAATTACGACCAATTTACTGGCTATTCATAACTCAAGCATCTATTGAAAATGAAAAAGGAGTGACCCAAATAGTTTCTGGGGATACAGTCTGCAGGAGGATAGAGTCTGTAGCTACTGGTTCCCTCCATCTTGTCCCTCTGTGATCCTTTTTCAAATGTAAATTACATGTGACCAAGGCTCCCAGAGTGTGTGCTCTTTTCTCTTAAGCTCAGTAAACATGAAATTGAAAATCTTTGCTTCCTCACTTTAAGTACAAGAAAAGCCTAGAGCAAGCCGATTCAGTTCCTACAAGTGAGAGGGGATTTGAATGGATCCAAAGGCAAACTTTCATGTTTGGTTAGAGAGACAGAAGATTAAAAATAGAACTCGTGAAATGCATGCTCTGTGATAAAGTGACTTGCTAACAACTTACCAAATAAAGCACCCGTGATTAAGGCTCTCAATGGTCAAATTTACTTTCTGATACTCTAGCAGAGGCAGACAGCAAACACTGTATACATTCCTTTCCTATGTACTACCTGCTAGGAATGCCCACAAAATTTTATGCCTTTATTTATTAATTAAAGATTTAGAGTGTGTGTGTGTGTGTGTGTGTGCACATGGTGCCTGCAGAGGGTATTAAGATTTCTCAGAGCAGAAGTTAAAGGTGGTTAACTATAAGCCACCTCATGCAGGTAACTGGCTGACCTCAGGTCCTCTGGAAGAGCTGCCAAAGGCTCTCAACTGTTAAACATCTCTCTAGCCCCACCCCCACAGAATCTTAATAAATGGTTTCCATAGTTGGGAACCTGAAAAATCACAATTCAGTATCTCTCTGGATCTTGGGGATTCATTATTATTTACCTAGTAGTTCTCAAAGAAGCACTTTTCTTTTTGTGTCTTTGAGACACTGTCTCACTTGGTAGCCCAGGCTGGCCTTGAATTCATGGCACTTGTCCTATCTCTATCTCCTGCTCAAATACACTTCATAGAGTCAAAAACAAAACAAAACAAAACAAAACAAAACAAACAAAAAAAACAAAACAAAACAAAAAAAACCCCAAGAAAACAAATGTAACATCCAAATACATAAAGATATTTACAAATAACCCAAGAAACCCAATGAGAGAACATTTGATTTCTGAAACTTTTAAGTTGCTCATCATCGGGGCTGGGGTGACGCTCAGCAGCTAAAGGCTTGCCTGCTTTTCAGGGGACCCAAGTTCAGTTCCCAGGACTCACACTGGCTGGGAGCTCCACCCCTGGAGGACCAACTCTGGCCTCTGTGGACACCCACACTCATATGTACATCATTAAAAATAAAAAGGAATCATTTTTGGAAGAAATAAGTTTGGAAACAAATGACTAAATATGAAGGAGCATTCCTCCTACCACATTTTCTTCTTATTATTTTCTAACATCCACTCTTTATATAAGGATGGGAAGCAGATTCTGATAGCCTCAGTTTACAAACTAGGACTAGTTCCTTCACAGGGAAAAGCTATTCACTCTAGATCCCTCCATCAGGGTAACGACAGGACTAGACAGAGCACTTGGGTTGTTACCTGCTGTTATCCAGACTTAACATCTGCTCATGCTGTTGCTTTGGTTTTGAAGCATTCAGCCGAATCACTGAAAGGGCAGGAGTTACCCATGGGCCCTTCGACCCTTGTCCCAGGGTGCACATATGGACATTATACATATTATACGGTATAACCTGTCATATTACACACACAAGTGAAAACTTCCCTGTAATTTCCACAAATAAACTTGAACAAATGTGTTCCTTGAATACATGCAACACGCGTTTGCTAAATTATATGTAATGCATAAAGAATCCATCCTGGTCAACGTTGTCTCATTTCAGTACACTAAGGTAATCATAACCATTTGGCTGTTTGGCTAACAACATGGGGAAACGTGGATTTGTTTATTTTGGGCAGTGTAGATGGTTGGAGCATAGTCTCACCCAGTAGCCAGGCTGGCCTTGAACTCACAGAATCCTCCTGGATCAACTTCCTAAATTCTGGAATTCCTCAGCTCAGTCACTGTTGATTACATCAAAAGTGCTACATGCTAAGCACCAGCCTCTGCTCCAAGCACTTGAGCATTGAAACTCACCTAACCTTTGTACCCGTGTACATTTTCATTTACAAATGAGAAAATTGAGGCCTGGTTAGGACAAGCAACCTGCCCAGAGTCACTCAGCATTAAAATATCAGTCCTGAGGTCATGCAATCTGTTGCCAGAGTCTCTGCTTTAACTGCTGCTTCGTGCCACCTTTAAAATAGATCCCTAGTGAAGACAAAAAACAAGTGTGTTCATTCTGCTTCGAAGTCTCACCCCTGTGTGGAGGAGTCACAAAGAGATCACCTCCTTACAAATTAAGGAGGAGAGAGCGTTTCTCATTTTCTACCTTGTCCTTAACCTCGAAAGAACAGCCAAGATGGAAAGAAGAAATCTGTAGTATGCTCCCAATATGCAAAAACCTTAGCATGCTAATAGGAAGACAAGTTATTCCTCCATAATATAGGAAAAGTAGTATTTATCACAACAGGTGCATCTAGGAGGCGTGTAACAGTCAACACAACAGCCAACACAACAGCCAACACAACAGCCAGGTCTAGTGACTTCCCGCCCCACTCTGCCCCATTCCATCCTCTCCAACGTTGCTGAGAAGCTGACAAGTTCACTGTAGTCTCAAAAGCTCAGCCTGAGGTCATGGCCCACCTCCCTCTAGAAAACATTTGCAGAAGACATTTCCAGAGGTGGCTCTAAAGGCTGTCACCAAACCCTGCTACTGAAGCACCTTCTGGCCAGTAACTCAATACAGACACAGAAGACACAGAATACTGTTAGTGACACAGACACCACCCTTTGCCAAGCCTGTGGCTTCTGTAGTTACACTTCAACCTCTCTCGAGGTGAGAGTCAACCACGTTCAGCCACTGACGCTTGTCTCAGGTGACAGTCACTTCATCTGTGATCCCGGCAAGAAGAGCAAGCCAACCCAAAGTCTTCCAACTCCCTAAAGAGCTAACTTGTTTCTAAAAGCTTCTCTGAATTCTTTTATCTCTCTGCTCTTGCGTTCCTTTCAGCAGAAGGGCTTGGTCCAAAGTCTTTTAAGAATGTGTATATATTTGGGGAGCGATGGCTCAGCAGTTAAGCATTGTGTATACTGCTCTTGCAGAGGACTGGGGTTCAGTAACTAGCACCACAATGGACAGCTCACACTGTGATTCCAGTTCCAGGAAGTCCTGATGTCCTCTTCTGGACATTGCAGGTATGTGCATATAACCCCTAAAAAGGCACGCACGCACGCACGCACGCACCCCAGGTCTCGCATGGTGAAAGTAGAGAACTAACCCTTACAAGTTATCCTCTGACCTCCCCATGCAGGATCCCCCTCCAAAAAAGGAAAGAGATTTTAATGTTAAAAAGAATGATGTCTATATTCGTACAGTCTCAGGAAGGATGCATCTGACTACACACAACCACCTTTTTAAAACCTAAGTATTATGAGAGCTTTGAATATCTGAAATTGTTAAATAAAATACCTATAAATATAAAAATACATGGTTGTTGCTTATAACATTAGTTCATAAGCTATAAATAGTAAAGTATTTTCTATAAATACAGAACAGCTGTTATTTGAGTTTTGAAAGGCAAAGGCTCCATTTGGATAGTCTAATAATACTTTTTTTTTTTAAATCAACTACTCCGTATTTAAAATCAGAGAATTTAAATTCGTTCCTTCAGCTTTACTTTCAACATAAACTATGATGATCCCAATTAATTTCTTTTGTGCAATTTATTCTCATATTTTAATTTCATTAATTCCATCTCATTGTCAAAAGTTTTCTTTTATTCCCCTAAACAAAGGTGATGCATACCTTTAATGTCAGCACTGCAAAGGCAGAAGGAGGTGGACCTCTGAAGGTTGAGGCCAGCCTGGTTTACAAAGAGAGTTCTAGAACAGCCAGGGTTACATGGAGAAACTCGGACTTGAAAACTCTAAATCAATCAATCAATCGATTGACTGATTGATTTACTATTGGTTAATTAATTTACTATCTGTGATGAGGCTTTACCAGATTTTTATACAGGTCACTATACACACAAAATAAGGAGCTAGAGAGCTCACTTTGGCAGCATATAACTAAAACTGGAACAATACAGAGGAGATTAGCATGGCCCCTGTACAAGGATGGCACGCAAAACAAGGAACTAGAGAGAACTCTTGAGGTTCCTGCCATTCTTTCAAAGGACCTGAGTTCAGATCCCAGTATTTCCTATCCCCTGCGACTCCAGCTCTGCCCTCTGCTGGTCTCCATGGACACTGCACTCACATGCACACACACACACACACACACACACACACACACACACACACACACAGAGCCATGCACATAAATAAGAAAATAAAACTAAAAAGAAACTACTATATCAGCATATTTTACTAGGTCATTGTGTCACCTCACAAAGTCACTGTACAAGGAACAACAAATACCTTATCATGTGCTGTCACCTCAATTTCAGATATTCAAAGCTCAATACTAGGCATATAATGGCAAACCAAAAAAGCTCCCAGAAGCCTCCTAAGAGGGTCTACCATATGACCACATGTGTTCAGCCATACCCTTCACAGAGTCAGGCACCTTCTATGTAGCTGCTTAACTCCATCGATTGCCCTGTATTATATCTGGAAGGAGATACCACACAGAATGTTTTATAAACTATTCAACTGGCCACCGAAAATAAAATTCTCAGAATACCAGATGTTTCTCTGTATAAGCGCATAAGAGTCAAGGGTTGGAAGGGAGGAGAGGAAAGAATGTATTCTTAGAAAAATAAACTGGCTAGAAACAGCCAGGCAGAGTAAACAACTCCAAACAAGACTTTCTCAACAAGGTCTGTTTAAGCAAAGAGAGCTCATCATTCAGTGGGGGAGGTCACTTTTAACTGAATTTACTAAACCTCACCTTAACAGAAGACTCAGTGTGAAGGTCAGAGGCATCTGTAATCCCTGTCCCCATTGGATAAAAGCCCTCTGCTTCCAACACATTCTTCAAGAAAGTCTGACAGGAGGGACAGCCATAGCATGCATTTGTTTTAAGTGGCATTTGTGGCTCTTCAGCCTTCAGGGGATGAGAGTTGCCAACAGATACATCTCAAGAAAAAGGTAGTACCCAGGGGCAAAATATGCCTTTAAAACAACAACAACAACAAACAAACAAAACCAGTAAAACATTCTTCAGTGGGGAGTCATGAAAAATAATTATGGTTTTGCTTTGACGGGGACATTGATGAACCCACCTGTGGCTCCCCATGTCTGCAGACATAATTCAACTAAAAATGACGTATCAATACGCCTTGCTGTGATGGTTTATATATTCTTGGCCCAGGGAGTGGCACTATTAGGAGGTGTGGCCCTGTTGGAGGAGGTGTGTCACTGTGGGCGTGAGCTTAAGACCCTCACCCTAGCTGCCTGGAAGCCAGTATTCTGCTAGCAGCCTTCAGATGAAGATGTAAAACTCTCAGTTCCTCCTGTACCATGCCTGTCTGGATGCTGCCATGTTTCCACCTTGATGATAGTGGACTGAACCTCTCAACCTGTAAGCCAGTCCCACTTAAATGCTGTCCTTTGTAAGACTTGCCTTGGCCATGGTGTCTGTTCATAGCAGTAAAGCCCTAACTAAGACACTTGCTAAGCAAAATCTGCCCCTTAACAAGTAGCTTTTCTTCTTTCTATAGTCTAAATGACCTTTACAAATGGGACCAGGTTAGCCAACAAATAAATGGCCATTTTAGAGAAATAACCTTTGATGGTATTAGCTGAAGGACCACCAGTTATAGCTGGGGTGGGGTGTAAGGAAACCCCTCCCTCCCTTTCCCCCTTCTCTCAGCAGGGCTGGAGAGAAGACTCAGTAGGGAAGAGCACTTACTGCTCTTGCAGAGGAAGGAGCCAGCTTTGGTTCCTAATATCCACACAATGGCTTACCACCATCTAGAACTCCAGTTCCAGGGGAGCCAGACAAGTTTCTGGCCTCCACCCAGAACCAAGTACATTTGTGCAGAGCAGTTACATACATGAAAGCAAAACACTTATACCCATAAAATAAAACAATAAATGAAATGTATTTTTGGAATAGTAGGAATTAAACCAAGGCTTTGTATGTTCTGGGCAGGTGCTCTACCACTGAGCTATACCCTGCCCCTCGGGACATTTCCATTTCTCACTCTCAGACACAGTCCAAGGAGTGTAAGAAACACATAACTGTGCATCTGCCCTGGAATAGTGGAGTAGAAACAGCAAGGGAGTCTGACAGAAGCTGAGGGGTCCTCACTGATGTCCTCACCAAAAGATAAATTCAGAGTACTGGCTTAGCACCCATAATCCAAAATCTGAAGTGCTCCAGAAATCCCTAACTTTTTAATTTTTTTTCACACTAGCGATCAAAACTCCAGGACTTGTGGATGTGAAGCACCTGTTCTACAGCTGGGCTACATCTCCAGTGTCAGGCACCTGGCCTCATAGGCTACACGTCACAGTTATGATGCAGGCACATGGCTGGGGCTGGAGGTCAGGAGGAGGGCATTTGCCTCACAAAGATGAAGTGTTATATTCAATCCCTAGGACTACCAAAAGACTAAAAATAGTGTGAGCCCAGGTATGGTAGCACATGCCTTTGATCCCAGCTTAGGGGAGTTCAAGGCCAGCTTACGATCTTAGCACATAAAGTCAACTTTGTAAGTTTGAGGTCAGTCTGGTCTACTCAGAGTTCCAACCCTGCCAGGGCTACACAGTAAGACTCTGTCTTCTAGAAAACCTGCCTTTAGGGTTTGTGTGGTATATGTGAACAAAATGTGTCATATTCAGACATGGTTCTCATTCCTGTCTCGTTTTGCAGACAAGCAAACATCTAAAGATTTGAGAAAAAAAATCCAAACTTTGAGACACTTCCAGTCCTAAGCATTTTGGTTTAGACTCAGCCAGCATTATCTTTTTTATTTTCTTGCCTAACTAGGTGAAAACAAACAATTAAGGAAGTTCAATCATCCACTGGTGAGTTCCTCCTTCTTCTGTGGGAGCTGACCATATGGCAATAAACTCGAAAGCAGGTTTTGAATAGTCATGGTTTTCCTAGAAATGCTGAGAAGATATTAGGAGAAGCATCGAGAATCTGAAGAGGAAAATGGCATCTGGTGGTGGGAACCGGTGAGCCTCTCTGATGTGACGAGCCAGTCAGGATGAGGAGGAGTGGACTGTGTTGGTGGATGGGTGTGGCAGGACCTTCCATAGCACCGTGGACCCCAACCAAGCCCTGGGAGCAACCACACCAGGAAAGTGAAGGGCTGGAAATGTGCGTCTACATGTGAGCTTCAGGGAACCATGAGGTGGCTTCCATTCTGCCCAATAAATTCCCCTTCTTCTGGGCTTCCATAAGTTAGAAGAAAAACCCAGGCAGCCAGGCAGCCTGTCCACTCAACTGGACTCACTCCTGCAGGACTCACGTTCGATTTCTGCCAGTGGCTTATTAATGACAATGTGATGATGGATGAGGCTTACGTTATCTGTCAGCCCCAAAGCGTCTTATGTGGGTGCGGTTGATTACTCGGACCACAGATCTCCCTGTCCCTTTACCTGCTACCCTGCTCATGGCGCACAAACACGATCTTCATCCCACAGAGTCTAATTACACAGCCAGAAAGTCTGGATAACAAAGAGTGTGCTTCCCACATCAAGCTGAGACCCAGACAAACAGGAAGGGACTTCTGTGATAGTGCATACCTGGAATCTCAGCACTTGGGAAGTAGAGGCAGGAGGGTCAGGAGTTCAAGGCCAGCCTGGGATTCAAAGTGAGTCCTAGGCCAGGTTGGTGTACATAGGGAGTTTAGGGCCAAAGAAGGAGAAAGGGAAGGGGAAGGGGAGGAAAGGGAACTAGAAAAGGAAAGCTGTTTGAGGCTGAGAATGTAGCTCAATGGAGAAGTGCATCCGGGATGTGCAAACTTCAGGATTCAATCCCCAGCATAAGAGGGAAGGCGGGGCGGGAGAGTGAAAGAGCACAAGACGAAGTGAGCATGCTCAAGAACAAAAGAAGTGAGGACAATATTGTATTGAGTGGAGAGGTTTTTACATGACAAGTCTTCACCAATGACTCAGGTCCCAGAAACCATCTGGGTGGTGGCAGCATTCAATACCCTGATGCTGGCAGTGGCTACTGGGTGCACTCAACTGAAAGAACTCAAGAAGGCCACCCTTGAATGGGTGTGTTTTAGCTTAGGTAAATTATACGTTAATAAAGTTGGATTGAAAGTCTATTATCCAGAACCTAATTATTCAGGTTGGGGCAAGTCAGCGCCATTAACTCCTTTCATTCGGTTTAAACTGCCTGCATTGTAGCTGCCCCATTCATTCGTATAGAACATAAAACTTAAAAAAAAAGTAAATTCCAATGATGCTTAGGTAAGTCTACTTTTCTAGTTTTCACAAGCTGTGATCAGTTGCTGGCCTGCAAAGGTAGCCTAATAAATCTTATCTGTGACTCTTAAAAGTCGGCATCATCAGCTGAGGGTATGGCTCGCTGGATCTCATATTCTATACTATAGGAAGACGGCAATGATCATAATAACAAATCACTGAGTGAGCTACTGGGGTAAAAGGACAAAATGTATAAAATCTATGGAAGTGTCAGTTATTATAAGAAATAAAATGTGGGGTGGGGGACAGGTGGTCCACAGAGTTACAGCCATGCTGCTTTCTCAAAGGGGAAGAAGCATTTTCAGGAACTGCTGGGAAGTGAATAGAAGCAGGCAGATGACACTCTAGGCAAATTCTCACGCACATTGATACGTAGGGGACGCTGCCATCTGTACAGCTCCAGATCCGGCTCTATTTAATCCCATCTAAGTGTGTTTTAGAAAACACTTTCTAGGAATTACAGAGCTAAACACTGAAGCTCGCGCGCCCTCAATGAACGGCTTCCTGGGACCCTTGATTAACTTCCTCTTAACACTTCTTCATGCTGTGTTAGATCTATCTAAGTCATGCTGAATCTTTAGCTAGTTAGACAAATATAACTTGGTGATAAAGAAATGTCACTGCCATTACAACGGGTGGTACACTGTGACGCCCCCGCCCTTGGGAGGCTGAGGAAGGAAGGTTTTAAGTTCAAGAAGAGAGTGGGCAATTTAGTCAGACTCTGTCTAACATTAAGACTCAATCAATAAACAGGGAGGACTCACAAATGGAATGCTTCTGTAGCATCCACCAGCTCTATACTCAATCCCTAGTACTGAAAAGAGATGGAAGAACATGGGGAGGGGAGGGGGGAGGAGGAAGAAATGTGTCCACCAAGGCCAGGCACACAAACCTTCTGAAACTTGATTATCCAAGAATAGCATTTGAATATGAAAATAATGTGGGGAGACTAGAGCTCTTGTCCCTTGTCACATCTCCAGCATGCCATTTCAATAGCCAAAACTTTGGCAATTATTTGGAGAACCCAGACTTCTGGTTCCTGGTCTTTACAAAATATCACATAGCTTTCACTGAGTCAAAAGTTCCATTCTCTTTTTAGCAGCAGGAAAGGGGGAAAATATTACAAGTGACTCAAAACAAAGCTATCTGAGTGTGCATCATTAGAGGGTGTTTCCAGGGCAACCCAAGATGCCTTCGATGCCGACTCTCGGGACTGACCCAGCATAGAGCTTGGTTGGCCCTGTTCATTTATTTTAGACTCACCGTTATAGTAACAGATACACTCATTTTAGCACTAACTTTAAATTAATGTAATAACACAAACTCAACAAATTAAAAGGCACCAATCTGAGCCCGGAGAAGGAAGTGGCAGGTTAAAGCACCTGTTGCCAAGCCTGACCTCTATGTTCAGACCCTGGGATGCAAGTGGTGAACACTGTCCTCTGACCTCCACAGGTGTGCCACAGTACACACACACACACACACACACACACACACACACACACACATGTAATTTTTAAAAAAAGTGCTAGTTTGGTACAGGGTTAAAATTTTATACCTACATAGGTTAAAAAAAAACAGAGGTGAAGCTAAAATAAAAACCGTCAGTGTTAACTCATGGAAATTATGAATGAAAACCATCAGTGTTTTATGAATGAAACCATCAATGTTAACTCATGGAAATTGTATGTAATTGTTTTTCATTTCCTCTACGGTGGTCCCACGCTACAACCTGGGTATACATGGGAAAAGGCCTGGTGTACCATTTGAAGTTTGTTTCTTGTTTTGTTTTCTCTTCTCCCCACTAAAAGGATATATAGTTTTTGAAACAGGAAGTATTAGGGACTGTGGAACTTGGTTTTTTGACAGTGAATAAATCAAAAGTTCTGAGGACTAGCTAGAGGAACACAATTAAGAACACACTCAAGCTGGGCACGGTAAGGTCACCTGAACCCTGGCACTTGGGAGAACCAGGAGCCCAACATCATTAGTCTTGGCTATATAGTGAGTTCAAGGCCAGCCTGGGCTATATGGGACCCTGTCTCAAAAAATGAAGAGGAGAAGAGGAAGAGGGGGAGAGAAGGAAGGAGAGGGGAGGAAGAGAGAGAGGAGGAGGAAGGAAGAGACGAGAAGGAGGAAGTGACACAAGATGGAGGACAGGAGAAGGGCAGAGAAAGGAAGGACTAGACAAAGAGTCTTGTGGGCCAAGAATAACAAAAAATAAATAAATACATCAAAAAATAAAATATACTTAAATAAAGAAGAGGGTGAGTAATAAACAGAGCATCTGTGACATTTACTCTAAATACACAACATGCCTGGGACTTCTACATGGACCAGGCACAGTCACCTGACTGCATCCTCCTACCTTGATAATTGTGAGAGGTAATGTCAAGGAATCTTTGTTCCCATCGTTCCACCACTTGTGTAATCCCCCTGTCGTAGGGCTCCGACTCCCATGCAGAATCGGTCACTAAAGTAGCTGCCACTGAGTGCTCTATCTAGCTGACTTGACGTTACAGGGAACCGCACAGGGAGTAGAAGCCAATCACTCAAGGTCAGCCAGCTTCAGCAAGGTCAAGTACTGAGAGTCTCACCTAGGTGGTCCAGTTCCTGGCTGGTGTTTCTAATACTAATGAACAACAGAAAACTGAACAGTCTATCAGGACCTAGCCTGGCTTGGTGGATGCTGGGCTCCCTTGTGGTACGAATACTTTCTCAGAAACAAGGTATTCTGAAGGGGAAAGTTTGTAGACATGAGATACTAACACAAGAGTGAGAGAAAACGTCAACAAGATAGAACTGTGCTCAGACTAAACCTCCAGCAGAGAGTACCTAGAGGCTGTACACATAGCAACCATTTCCAGAGCTTTAAGAAAGGAGTTATGCATCCCAGTGGTATAAATTACTACACACCAACCAGGAAATGCATTAAAGTGTTGACAGTCTGATGAGAAAAGCATATTTTATCTCTAACCTACATGTTGTAAGTTTTCAAAGGTGAATAGCTGCCATGTTTATAATGAGAATAAACGACATAAGAAACAAAAAAAAAATGCTTAAGCAAAGAAGGGAGAGAGAGAGAGAGAGAGAGAGAGAGAGAGAGAGAGATATGATAGGGGACATTTCCCCTGCACAGGCAGATGTTAACTATAAGAACCTAAAAAGCTACAGACATCATTAGGATTAAGCATAATAATAGCAACAACAACAGACTGCGTGCAGGAAACCACAGTTTGACCCCCCAACCACACAAACAATGACAGAACTAGAGCCATTTCATTCATCTACCATTCGGTCATTTTTTAAGAAGTGCTCGGGATAAGAGAAGACAGAGAGAACCCAACTCAATCACCCAGAAAGAATGGGAAACCAAATTTGTCTCAGGCAGAGAGAAACCATAAAAAACATTGTAACAAAGATCTGTAGATCCCAGGAGCCAAGACACCTGCTTAGGCTCCAAGGTTACACCAGCGTCAGTCCTGCGCTGGCCACTATTTCCTAGCAACTTTTACTTCCCAGAGCGCTCGCTAGGTGTGGTGTGGTTTCCTGTTCTCAGCTGGCCAGCCACAGTCGTCTGCCCTCCTGCTGTGACTTCCAGCCGTGGGATTCTGCTCACATTTGGCAACCACTGTATGATGTATCACTAGTGACTTACTGTCAAGGGCTCATTAAATAAAATGTAAAGCTGTGCGTGACCAACTTTGTAAAGCATTGATAAAGACTTGACAAAGTCTACCAAGACCTTTCTTAAAAACACAAATACCAACAGATTCTAAGTTATCCCTGCAGCATGCCACTCTCATGGGACTTCCAGGTCAATGTACACTCTTGGACCCCAGGTTGAGAATTTTTCTCAATGCTGAGAATGACCAGGAGATCGAAGGTTCAGGAACATCAGGGTCCACATGCTCCAGACAGGAACACAAAGATTTGACAAGCTTGCTTTCCAAGTACCATATACAGCAGAGATCCAACTGCTACTTGGGAATTGTAGGGTGGGGTGCCCAGAGATGCCTCCCTCCCAGGACGATGGCCATGATATTCACAGGCAACAACTCTGGGTGATGCTGGCTGGAGATGCTAAAAACTGACCAGTGTCTCTCTTTCCTCTCAATGCTTTCCTGCTCTTCCCATGACAAGGGAGTCTCACAGGAATGTCCAAGGCAGAGTGGTGTAGCCCCTGCCCCAACAAGACTGAGACCACATACCATCCCTAGGTCAGAAGGCAACACAGACTCAGGGACACTCCTGGCCATGAATTCCTGGTTTCATGACTTTGCCTAGAGCACAATTCTCTCCCATAAGTTCCTGTATAAACCTCAAGCGAAGGCTGCCGTGTAGATCATGCAGTATGAACTCCTTTACAATATGAACTCCTGCCAAAGACTTCGTGACCTTTTGGCTGAATAACCATCACTTATGTCATGGGGTGCTAAGCAGTGGCAGCCTCTGCCTGTCGGCCCAAAGCAGTGACTGTCAGTGGGATTAGGCTCTAGAGCTACGTTTGTACTGCCATGTTCCAGCCAGCTCAGTGCAGGAGAACATGCCAAACATGCACGCGACCCTGGATCCAACTACCAGTACCGCCAAAGGCTCAGGGAGGCACAGTTCCCAGCCTTCCACACTGCTACTATCCCAAAAGCCACACGGCAGCACAGAGTTGTTATTATGTAATAATCTAATGCAGAAATTAGAGGCTTCAGAAGGCCCACACTCAGATGAAAACCCAGTAACAGTCTGAGGATCACCACACCGCAGACCTGTGGTCCCGGGGCACAGCACCGGCAGGGCCTACTGTACTTCATCACAAAGCATCTAGAGAAGACACCTACTATGCACGTCATGTTCCAATTGCTGGAGGAAAAGGAAAGCAGAAGAAATTCTCTCTGCCAGCAGTTCTAAGAGGGGACTCGTCTCTCATAGAACAGGTTACTGTCTTTTATTCAAGAAACAGGGTTTGACCATGTGGCTGAAGGGGTGCAGCAATGTTCAAATAAGTGGGTGCATGGATATTTAGTGGCTCTACCTATCTGCTCAGTATTCCCAAGTGACTCTGGTGCTGACCAGAATATAAAGAATTGAGCAAATAAGGGGCTTGGGGGAGGGGTTCCCATCACTAACCTCCGTGACCACAGCTAGCCACAACCCCACTGTGTAAGTCAGAGATTCTGGTTTGATTAATTTGGTTTTGAGAGCCAGTCGTCAAAGCAGACAAACTGTGGGAGGCATATAAGCTCCTTTACTTCCACACCACCATGGGCTCTCCTCTCAGAATCTGGTCATGCAAACACAGCCTTGCGTCCGTCCCCACGACATGCCCAGACCGGATTCTGACAGGCTCTGGTTGGCCACTAATTAGTAAGGATGATGTTTAAGGCTTTCTCTTTCTGATCTGAAACCCAGGGTCACCTAAGGCATACTGCAGCCACCTCATTCTGTTAGCGGCAGGACCAGGCACAAGCAGGTCTCACTTCCCAGAGCCAGACCTCTCAGCCTTAATTACTCGTAATTCCATGTCCACCCTCTACCCTCTACCCTGACTCCCCATCTTGTTCTTCCTTTGCTTCCAACGTGAAAGGGAGGAGCAACAGCTCAGTGAGAGAAAGGGGCAAACCGGAGAGCCAGACAGCTGGTCTATCCCTTAGGTTTCTGTTGCTGTGATAAACCCATAAACAGAAGCAGCTTGGGTACAAAAGGGTTGATTTCTGTTTACAGCTGATGGTCCTTCATGGTAGGAAGTCAGAGCAAGAGCTTGGAGGCAGGAGCTGATGCCGAGGCCATGGAGAAACACAGCTTATTGGCTTGCTCCTCACGGCTTGCTCAGTTTTCTTAAACCTCCCAGAACCTCTTGCCCAAGAGTGGCACCTCCCTCAGTGGACTTGGCCCTCCCACATCTATTTAATCAAGAAAATTCCCCCACAGACTTGCCCTCGGGCCCATCTGACAGAGGTATTTTCTCAGCTGAGTCTCCCTCTTCCCAGATGATCCTAGCTTGTGTCAAGTTAACAAAAACAAAACAAAACAAAAACAAACAAGCGAAAATACTAGCCAGCACACCTGGGCTCCTCGGCTACAAAACCACGGAGCTTGAATGTAGCCAAGATGCTGCACATGGCAGAGGGGGAGGGAGGCTACCACATGCATGTGTAAAGTACTCTGAAAACCAGACAGGCTGCCTTGGTTTGCTGAAATTTCCCCTGTACCATCTTTGGTGCAGCATCCCCACACCCCAGCTTCATTCTTTATGCACACACATAGAACGCTTCTTCCCACAGGTGATGCAGGTTCCAGATAAAAGTTCTTCAAAAAATGAATGACTGCCAACCACCCAAGAGACAGGGAACACCCATAAATAAAGAGTTCCCTCTCAGAGCACATTGTGCCCATTCAAGGGAGCTGTGTGCACAGTATCTTATCAGCTCAGAAGTGGGATGCGTCTGAAGACCAAGAGGGAAGACATTAAAGCATGCACGTTGTGAGCTAGAGAGAAGGCTGGGTGGCTAAGCCACATCTGGGGGCTAACAATCACCTGGAAGTCAAGCTCCAGAGAGATCCAATCCCCTAACCTCCACAGGCACCAGCACCCAGTCAGTATATTCCCATACACATAATTAAGAATAACAAAACAAGTCATTTGTTTAAAAAGGCATGCCTCATTTAAATTGAAAGGTCATCAGAAAACACCTACAGATAAAACCATGAGACTCTATTTATTCTGAGGCAGGGTCTCACTGCAAAGTCTAAGCTGGCCCTAAACTGGCAGCAACTCTCCTGCCTTAGTTTCCCCCCACTCCCACCTAGGATTACAGTAGCGGGCCACACTGCACTTCCCTAAGACTTTTTTTTTTAATTGCTATTTTTAGGTACTAGAGAGGAACTTCTTTGCTTAAACCTTAAATGAATAAGAAGCCACAGAAGAAGCAAAGCTGGGTCAGCCATCCTTGAGTGAACCAGGGAAGTAAAAATAACACATGCCTGTCTCAGAGCCCTCTCCTATCTGTATCCCCATTTTTCCACACAGCCCTGGAAACTGAGGCACAGTGAGTGAGTCAAGTCAAGGCTTTGTCTGGATTTTCCAGCTAGAGTGTGGTAGACTCAGACCCAGAGAAGCGGCTTGCCTCCCAGGTCGGCATTCCGGGATCAGACAGCTGCATGTGGTAAGGAGGACTATGAACACCATCCAACTTAGAACTGTAAAGTTGCTTATTCTGTATGGATATTTTTATAACTACCGTGTGGTTGTCAAGGGTCACATCTGGACGTGACACCCTTGCCACACAATGACCAGAGCTCAGACATGGCTCCAAGGTCTATGCTAATATGCAGCTGTGTCACACACGTCGCACATGCCATAGCATAAAGCTGATTACTTACATCCCAGTCTCTACAGCAATGCCTCGAAAGACAAACATGGAGTTTCTCCTTATGGGGTAAGGACGCAGGTCCAGATGCAGATTCAGCATCTGAAAATCTAAGATCTCACATATTCCAAAACACAAAACTTCTTGAGGGTGCCTGTGTCCCACGTAGGAAAGTCCCATGAGACAGGTCACAAGCAGCTCAGATGTTCGCCGAAAATATTGCATTGCTACCTACAAGCTACGTGTATAAAGTATAGATGAAACAAATCAATTTAGTGTTTAGACCTGGGCCACATCCCCATGCCACCTCATCATGTGTACACAAATATTCCACAGTTTGACAAAGTCAAGGGCTAAAATGCGTCTGGCCCCAAGCATTTTCACCAGGGAGGCTCGACCTGTACAGGGTAGCTTACAATAATTCAAATCTTTAAAATATTCTGCTCAAGATAACTTTGCAAATGATGGATTTACTCAATGTGTCAAATTACACAGAGAAAGATAGTCTGCTGTTTAGAAAATCTAATGTCGGGCTAGGGATATGGCTCAGTGTGGCAAGGAACTACCAGGGTGGATGACCGTGGTTCAGTCCCTCAAACGCAAAGAGAGAACTGAGGTTTTTAGACTGTCTTCTATCACACTTACACAGTGCACGGACACTTACACAGAAAAATAAACAAGAAAAATGTAAAATTGTAAAATAAAATCCAATATAGATCAAAATACAGGCAATTCCTTGGTCAGTTTTTGTCTGTCTGTTTGTTTGCTTGCTTGCCTTTGTTTTGTTTTTAAACCTAGGCTGGCCTCCAACTTCTAGGTTCTAGCAATCCTCCTGTCTCAGCCTCCTGAATAGCTGGGACCATAGACACTCACCACCGCATCCTACTGGCCAATGTTTTAAGCCAGTAAAATCCTATAGCCATCTGTGCTCTGGAATAGCCAGAGGGCCCATAGAATCCAAGAAACTCAAAATTCTTCTCGCCATTAAAGTAAACTTTAGAGACATCAGGGGCATCCAACTGCAGACCACTGTCCAAGGTAACCTATACTAATGTTCCCTTTAGTCTCCAAGAGATAAGAAAAATGAATGTGTCAAATTTTTCAATAAAAGGGGGTAGACACACATCTTGGAAGACACTTGGGAGACAGAGGGAGATGGTCTCTGAGTTCAAGGCCAGCCTGACCTATGCACTGAGTTCCAGGACAGCCAGGACTAGATAGATACCATGTCTCAAAAAAAAAATTATAAATTTTAAAATTCAATAAAAGTAAAAAAGCCAATGTTCAGTTTTGAGGTTATCCCCTTCCCCTGGTACCAAGTTTCCCCTTAGTTAGGGAGGTCTCAAGACAAATGGCTATTTTGTCTTAATGCTGCTTATTTGGAACAATTTAAGAGAAGTTAGAAAAGTTTTATGTTTATTTCTAGTGGCTCGGGTTATTATTCTGTTTTGTTTTCATTCTCAGGTCTGAAAACCTAGGGTAGCTGGATGTTAATCTTGGGGGAGAAAATAGCTGGTTAAATAATGACATGGCTAGAGAACACTAAAAAGGAAAACATTGTTTAGGATAACAGGAGAGCAGCAGTTCTGGAAAATTCATCTCCACTTCTAACTCATTACAAAAACGTAGACTGGTAAATACTAACCAACCTGACCAGTGCAGCCAGCAACACTTGAAGGCTCCCGACAACTTCTCAAACAGGCATTACCATGCTAAAGTTTCCTCTTTGCCCTTTCTTTGTAACTCTGTATCAAAACCTCAGATCTTTCCGCTGGCTCCATGCTGCTGAATTGAACACCATTACCTTGATGGCTCCCTACCTCCACTCTCCCCCTGCCTTTGGAAAGCAATGGCCTCCAGAGGAGAGTTCTCAGGACCTTCCTCTGTGTCAACAACAACTCTTCCTTCGCATTCTAATTTGTACCTTAGTCCTGCACTTCAGTTAACTACACAGAGCCAGTTAAGGGTAGAGATGAAAAGACAAGCCAATACCAAAACCTACTCCATTAAAAACCTCTCAGCCTCTCAGAACTTCAAATACAAACCTTGAGATTTAGTGTTCTCAATTTATGTATGTATATATGCTGCTGTGTTTCTGAGCCTTTATGTGCATGTGGGTGCAGGTGTGTGCAGGTGCCTACAGATGCCAGAAGAGGGCGTCAGATCGCCTAGCACTCCAGTTACAGGCAGTTGTGACCCATCAGATGTGGATGCTAGAAATGAAACTCTGGCCTTCTGCAAAAGCTGTGTGTGTGTTTCTAAATTTTTAATTGTATTTTAAAAGACTTATTATTTTTAGTTATGTGTATGTGCAAGTCTGTGTGGGGGCATATACATGTGTTTATGTACCCAAGGAAGCCATACATACCATATTCCACTGGAGCTGAAGTGCCAGGCAGCTGTGAGCTGTCTTAAGTGGGTCTTGGAAAACCAAACTCGAATCATCTGGAAGATCGGAAGCCACTCTGGCCCCTCATGTTTTTAGCTTTAATTTATGTGTATGTGTGTATGTCTGTGTGAGCATATGCACACAGTTGCCCCAGAGGGCCACAGAGAACCTCACACCTCATGGAACAGAAGTGAGTGACAGGTGACTGTTTTCTACCCAACATATGTGCTGGCAAACAAACTCAGAGCAATTAGCAATTGTCTTAGCTGCTGAGCTATCTCTGCGCCCACCCCCAGCTACAAATCCTTCAACATTATCCATCTAGCTGAGCTAGTGAGATAGGTGGGTGGCAAGAGCATCAATTTTACACTGTTTCATTAAACTACACATTAGAGTGTATTTTGAAATGCTTTTTTTTTTTTTTAACTTTTTGCAACACACTACACAAAGCTCTGTGGCTAAACTCAGCGCTCAGGATAAATCTATGCATAGAAGTATTCAAAACAGAATACCTGCATAGCTCATCATCACCATTCACCCGCCCTCCTTCTCCTCTGAGTCTCCCAGCTTGAGGGATGGGAATGTCTGTGGTCACTGGTAATGGGTGTACAGTCTAGGGAGTGTCTCTCAGAAAAGAAAGTCAACTACAAAGGGCAATGCTTTAGAGAATAGCAAGCAGATGCCTTCCTCAAGCCGACAGCAGCAAAGCTCACCACACCTACAGACCAGACTCATAAAGACCACAGGGAGCCAGAACCTCCACCCTGCTTAAGGAAGAAAAAGGACAAAGGCCTGTAACTCCAGCTCTCAGGAAGTGAAGGCAGTAGGCTCTGAAGTTCAAGGCAGCCTTGGCTACATAGAGAGAGCTCAAGGCTAGCCCAGGCTATGTGAGACACTGTCCAATACGTATATAAACCAGAGTAGAGGTGCAAGCACACAAACACACACACACACACACACACACACACACACACACACACACACACACCCTGAGTTCATCCCATAACAGAAGACAGTAAAGAGTAGCAGGGATCACTTCTGATTTTTGGCTGAGATCAAGTGTAGAAATAGGAGGGATTAGCTAATATAAGGGATTAGCTACAGTTTGGCAAGGCTGTAAAGAAACCCTCAGAAACAACACAAACCGGTGTTAGCCAAAAGTGCAGATTGCTCGTAGAGGATTTCATTACCAGCACCATGTCCACCGGCTCACAACCACCCATCACTCCAGACCCAGGGCATCTGGCGCCCTCTTCAGGCCTCCTCAGGTACCTGCACAGACTACCACACAGACATATAATTAACAAACAGAAAACAACTTATTCTTCTTTACAAAGAAATAAAGAAGGGAAGAAGGAAGGAAGGAAGGAAGGAAGGAAGGAAGGAAGGAAGGAAGGAAGGAAGGAAGGAAATGGGGTGATGGTCTGAACTTTTAATCCTAACACTTAGGAGCAGACAGATCTCTGTGAGTTCAAGCCCAGCATGAGTTTCAGACTAGCCAGGGCTACACAGTAAGACCTTGGGGAAGGGGGCTTCAGAGCAAGTTAGCTTTTATGTCAACAGCTCTGAGAATGGTATTTTGTCCAGCCTACATAATGTTTCATGCATTTTGCACAAAATAGCTACACACACACACACACACACACACACACACACACACACACAAAAGATGGCATCTAATCAGAAGATTGAAATAAATATTTTTCATAAATGTCCTGTAGGCACACAGGAAAAGCACCTTTCCAGCTGCAGAAGGAGACAGCATCTGTAAGCCCCCCAGGCCCCAGCAGGCTGGTTGATAAGAGCCCAGTGTCTGGAGCTGGTGGCTGTCTTATTTCACTTGACACCTTCAAGCCTCAAGTCAGCTACTGCAGATCAATGGAGCCTCCCACCAACGGCCCCCCTGGCCTCCCCAAGACTCCTGACACTCCGACGAGACATGAATTAAAAGGCAGCCCATTTCAGCTGGTTCGCCTGTTGCCTACTTTGTCTGACTCAGTTCTGTATTTAAGGACTGTATGTGGGTAAATCTGAATGTTTAGAACTTGGAAAACAAGAGCAAAAATGACCTTACAGATGATCTAATCCAGACTTCAGTTGTACCAACAAAGGAACTTAGAGACAAAAGTGACCCATGGGTGGCTAGCTCAGAGATACAGGTAATAGCAGCAGCAGTACGAGGGAGGCAGCACTCAGAACTCTCACTTCACCATAGTGCCATCTGACCACTGGCTGCTCCGTCCTGGGAACACCAGAGAAGACCTGAAGCAGGGAACTGGGGCCCATGAGTCTGAGCCTGGGAAAAAACCTGTGTCTCCTCACAAGTCAGCATCCAGCAAGTTCACAGGACCTAGGAGACTCAGTGACTCCTTCTCCCTTCATTTCCCCAACTAAAGGAAAGACAGACACTGAGGGTTTTAATCAGACACACCTGGCTGGAGAGCCCTTGGGTTGTAAAACAGAGCTTCAAGCTCGGCTCGTTAAACTGAGCTAACTGTCTGCAGCAGCAGCTACCCATGGGGAGCAAGTGTCAAGTTTATGAGTTAAGAGAGGTGCAATCTAATTAGGCATTTTTGATTAAAGATACTCGTTGATGCTGTTAATGCCCTTGTTCATTCAACTAGTTGAACCTTGGGATGGCTACTACCCAGACGCAAACACAGAAGAAGACACTATCCATTTTGCCCCTTCCAAATTCCTGGCCTACAGAATCCAGGGATGTAACAACACGGCTGTTTCAACCTGCCGGGAAGAGGTTTATTAGACAGTAGTCACTGGAATGCCCGGGAAGCCCTTTTAAAAGTACAGTGTGTAAGGTGCACTCTTTTTCACTGTGCTGGTTAGTTTTGTGCTGGTTTGACACACGCTAGAGTCATCTGAGAGGAAGGAAGTCCACTGAGAAAAAGTTTCCATAAGATCAAGCTGTAGGCAGGCCTGTAGGGCACTTTCTTAATTATTGATTGATTGACTGATTGGTTGATTAATTAATATGGGAGGGCTCGGTTCACTGTGGGGGGGGGCTACGCCTGGGCAGGTGGACCTTTGTTCTACAAGAACAAGCTGAGCAAGCCATGGGGAGCAAGCCAGTCAATAAGCAGCACCCCTCTGTGGCTTCTGCATCAGCTCCTGCCTCCAGGTTCCAGTGCTCACTGCCTTAGGTCAGAGTCACCTGGGAACTGGTCAGAGATGCAGATGTCTATGTGGACTGGTTCCGAACACATGAGTGACTTAATGTACTTTCTAGTTTTCAGGTTAGACAGAAAGGAGAGCTGGCAGAAACGGGCTTTTTGGTTGCCTCCTTCGATGTCGTCCATCACCTGTAGCTCTACAGAACATCAACTTTTAGCTACACTATCATGAAAGGGAATAACATGTGGAAGACCGAGTCTAAGACGGGATTTGTGTTAGCAAGCTTGGAGGAAAGCCCTTCTGATTCTTTTATTATTTGTGTGCATATGTGCACTCCACATCAGTGAAAGGGGTCAAGGAGACCAGAAGAGCACATCAGAGCCCCTGGAACTGGTTACCGGCAGCTCTGGACTGTGATGCTGGAAACCAAACCCAGGTCCTTGGCAAGAGCAAGAGCAGTAAGTACTCTTAACCGGAAACATCTCTCCAGCCCCCTTACATTTCAGTTACATTAAAGACTCTAAGAAGACATTAAGACTCTGATCATTAAGAGAAATAGCAGTAAGCTCTAAAAATACAGAAATGGCTAAAAAGAGAGAAATTCAATGGACTACTTAGTAAATTTAAAACTAAAACCCATGTAGCATGGCAAAGTACAAATGAAAGAAAAGCTTATCACAAAACTGTAACTGAAAATATTCACATTAACACAAGCAAAGGTAAAGGTAGAAAGGCTGGTCTGTTACAATTGTTACTTTTCATTTCTTCTATTATGCTTCTTATAAAGCAAAAGCTATTTGAGTGCTGAGGAATACTCACTGTGTAGGAATACACGCATTTGCTTTAGTACGAGAAACCTTGGTAAGGATAGTTTGGAAAGTGTTTCCACTTTATCAATGACTTTGAACAACCCGTCTCAGGGTAACATGATAGCATTCCTGGTTTCAGTCAAATGACGGGTCTGGGACAGCAGTCTCACATTCCTGAACCTTGATGTTACTGGAGTAAGTCGGTCACTAAAAGGCCAATACTTGAGAGAGGGCAGTTGGTAAGAAGGAGTCAGGTTTACTGAAGAGCTGGTGCTCTTGAGAAGAAGGGGGCTCCGTCCATCTTTCCGGGACTGAAGAAACAGACAGGAAGGGCTTGTGTGGGGAGAGAAAGGAGAAGCAAGGCAGGAGAAGAGATACTGCACTTTACCTGTGGAGATTTAGGAAGCAGTACTTGACTACTGAAAGTAGGTGGCTAAGGGGTGGCCTTGGAAATCAGAGCCCAGCCCGAAGTGCCTGCAGCACTGGGCACACATTCCAGCCCTCGGAACTCTGCCAAGCCTTCCTCACCTCACATGGACTGAGCCCTTCCGAAACCATTACACAATATAAACATTTTCTGACTTAGGTTGTCCCTGCCAGGTATTCTGTTCATAGCAACTACACAAAAGTGGTTACTGCAAGTGATTGGATCGGCGACCTCTCGGGTTCTTTGGCCGGCATCAGCCTGGGCAGACCATTACTTAAAGGCCAGTATTTTCGGGACTTACGTTTGCTAGAAGGAATTGGGTTTATTTCAGGCCTGGCAATCTTGCTGGGTTTTGTGCATCTGAAGAAAGAGTTAACTGTTAACATTATGACCGTTTAGGTGGGGCCTCTGTTTGGAACTTAGAATTGACAGTGTTGGGCCAAAGAGGACAGAAGGATTAGTGAGTTCGGACAACTTCCAAGAAGGGCAAAGGGAGTGACTCTCTCAAGACTCGAGAGAAAGACCAGTCCCGAGTGTCTACACGGACCTCCCCACTTCCTTGGGAATCTTAAATTGACAAATACTAAACCTGCAACATTTTCCAAATGAAATTTTACGAAGGATAAGAAAACCTGACTCTGTGTACTGCTATATCTTGTTGCTGGGTGGTGATGCCAATGAAACCAATTCCAAAGAGGAATTTCTTTTTATGTATCTCAAGTGTAAATTTCCCAAAATGTTTTATATTGTGACCTTCTTTTAAAACCCTGTTGATGGATCTCATAGGTAAAACCACTTGTTTATTTATTTAAAATTATTTTTTGAATTTTTTTTTTTGGGGGGGGGAAGGTTCCTGTGTAATCCCAGCTGTGTAGGAGAGGATGGTTTTAAAACTTCCTAATCCTCCTGCCTTTACTCCCAGAGCCCGGGGATTACAGGCATGTACCACCACTCCTAGCTAAATCAACTCTTGGTTGTTGAAAACTGTTTGCATACAAGCTTCAGCCCCGTTTCCTTATTGGCTTCCCTGCTGTCGGTTCAGGTTAATTTCTCACACTGTTGAGGTTACAATGCGATCTGAGTGTTTCTGTGTGCCTGGCGATTTCTCAGCTATTCCATTTCCTTTGCAGAGAATGTTCTGGAAACAGCTTTAAATTCTAAACACATAAACACCATCTCTGCTCTGGCTACCAGGAAGATTTGGGGAAAGGCAGCACTGTATAAATTTGAGAAGTCTTGAAGTCTCTGGGATACCTACTACTAGAGTTAACTTATTTCTGTAAATTTTCCTTGAGACGTGAGTACACGGCATGTATAATCTTTCCTGCCAGTTGAAAACAATCCTCCAAGTTTTCCATTTATCTCTCAAATTGCCAGAAGCTGCTAACTGGTGGAACAATACACTAGCCAACCCAAGTGGTATCATTCTCATTATCTTAGGGATTTTTTTAACAGCCCAGTGGGCATATGCCTCACAATTTCTTCATGAAAATTTTGCCATAGTAATACAAAAAAAAAAAAAAAAAAAAAACACAATTAAAGGGGGGTTTCTTCCCTAATGTTGTGTCCTAAACACAACCAATGACCTTCATTGGATGGAGGTGATTGACAGCCATTCATAGCCACCGCTATGTTCAGTTCCAGCTTTTACCTGTGTTTTTCTTATTTCCCTTTTTCTTGTTGTGATGTAAGCAGGAAGGGAGGCTAGTCAACGTTTTAATAATAGATAATCACACCAGCAGAGAGAATTTACAAATGCTTCCTGGGGGGTGGGGGGGACAGACAGGAGAAGCGAAGGACTGAGAACAAAGGCAAAACATAACCTTGTTCCACAGACACCAGAGACCACACAGGTAAGGCTGCACATCGTAGATATAAGGAACCAAAACAAGCTCAAGGATGCACAGGAGAAGGGTTGTGGGAGGATGGACAGACAGAAGGCCGACAGACTAATTAGCGTCCTCAGACAGAACTTCCACAACAAACAATCAAGGTGCTATTTTTAAAAATAGTCCAAAAAAGGTTCTCTTGGAAATTATATAATTGCAAAAGAAAAAAATGAGCCTAAGTTTTGGAAGACAAGTGGAAGAATATCCCAGAAGACAGTGGGGTACCCTCAGCACTCTGAAGGCAGGAGGGGCCTGAGTTCAAGGCCAACTGGGCTCCAGAGTAAGTTCTGAGCCAACCTGGGCAATACTGCAAAAGCATCTCAAAAATCAAAACTAAACCAGTGTGAGAATGGTCCAGGGAAGCAGTGTTAAAATTAAAAAATAAAAGCCAGAGCCTACAACCTTAATAAGCCTGTGTTTTGTTTTGTTTCCAGATTAGATGTTTGTGACTCATTGGTGAGTTGTGAAAGTCCCAGCCACCATTTTTAAATGAATTAGAAGAGAAATAAAACGGCCGTTGCACATTAAGGGTGTACTTACATGAGCCCTTAGAATACATGTATATACTCAGGTTCAGAACAGAAATTCTAGTCTGAAATGTGGGCTTAACCACAATAAAACTGGGTGGGGAGCCAGACTAGGGATCAAACCCAACTGTGGCTTGCTTCACAAAAGCCAAGCAAATGCCCTACCACAGGGCCACATCCCTCACCACCGTTCAGGTTGGTTTTGAGGCAGAGTCTCAAGTTAGGCCAGGCTGGCAAGGGAAGTCACTCTGATCCACAGCTGCCTCAAAGGCAGGGTGATCCTCTCTCTCCCTTGGCTTCCTAGGTGCTGGATCACAATTACAAACCACCACACCCAGACCCCTCCCCCAATAATGTTTTAAATCTCTTACACCAGGAATTTCTTTTAATCTTCTTTTTTAAAAAGAAATTTCAATGAACCTTTATTTTAAAACAAATTAGAAATGTTGACAGCTAATGACATCCTTCTGTCATGCTCCTTCCAACCCCAGTAGCATGCAAGAACAATATGCCCTCCTCCTGCGAGTGAAACCTAAACTTGATCTTACATTCACATAACCGCCTTGGTAATAAAGCCAGAGAGGGAGGTAAGTAGCTCAAAAGTGACCAGAACTCAGGTCCTCACAATTGTAACTGGGAGGCCGCTGTCTCTTAGATGTCTTGCTAATTTTGTATGACTGTCGGTAATACTTAGAAACCTCTTGAGCAGAGAAACTATTCTGGAAATATCCTTCAGATGATGTGTGAACTGGAGAACACACTGCAGTCGGCTAAGGAGCGTTCCCACCTGACCCTCCTTCCTATATTTACCACGGTCCACTGTGTGTGCAGTGTGAAAAAAACAGGTAGAAAATGAACAAGTTCAATGACGTCTTATTAAGGCCTATAGTCTACCCAGCTTGCCTTTGTTGTTGTTTCTCAAGACCAAGTTCCTCTGGGTAACAGCCCAGGCTGTCCTAGAGCTTGCTCTGTAGACTAAGCTGGCCTCAAACTGGAAGAGATTGTCCTGCCTTTGCCTCCCGAGTGCTTGGACTAAAGGCCTGGGCTACCACACCAGCTTTTTTTTTTTTTTTTTTTTTTTTGACAGACTCGTACTATATAAATCAGGCTAGCTGTAAGTTCTCAAAGGTCTCCCACTTTCCAAGGTCTGGGATCATAGGCCCAGTTAATATACCCCTGCTCCCCCTTGATGGGAATAAAAACAAGCTTCATTATGATGCCTGATTTCCAATTTACTGACATAAAATCATATCTCATAAAATTAAATACAATATCTCCCAAGGAACATACGTAAGAGTCAGATCCATACCCCAAGGACATGTATCCTTAAAAAGAACTCTTATCATCCAGGGTAGATGTAAAACACAAATGTGTCTTCCTATATTGATATTAAAAGATATCAGAAGTCACTTAAATATCTATAAGCAAGATGCACGCTTCTGTGTGTGTGTACAGATATGTTCCTATACTTTCAGGAAAATGAGTCATAAATAAATGACTAAAGGGACAGGCATGATGGCACAGGCCTGTGATTCAGCCCTTGGAAGACAAAGGCACAGGGTTGAGGGTTCAAGGACAGCCGCTCCTACTTAGCATGTACAAGGCTAGTGTGAGCTGCATGAGACCTTGTCTCATAAAAAGCAAATGAGTAAAACAAAATAAGGAAGGAAGGAGAACGGGAAGGGGAGCCTGCTGCCAACAGGGGTGAGAAGGCGACTCTGCATGGCAAACTGCATGACATACTCCACACACATGGCAAACGGGATCCCCAATCTGCACCCAAGGAAAACTGCTGTGTCAGCCCGTCCCATTCCTCACCCCACATTCTGACACACAGAATTGCCCGGAAGCAGTCTGTGGCAGGAATGTTTTCACTTCCCTTAATAAAGGACTTTGACCTCACCTTACAAAGTGAAGCTGTATGTGAGCCGCCCGATGCCAGCTGCCTCCACAGACTGCCTACTCTGGGTGGCAGCTCTAGCTCCTGTCATATGACAGCTGTTATGCACCAGGTGCACTATGGGGCCTTGGGCACAAGGGGAATCAATACAAGGTACCTGCCTTCAGGGAGTGCACAGCCTCCAACAAGACAGAAGTGGGAAATTTACAAATAATACAGTGTATGCGAAGGCAAAGCACACACCTCTGCCATTACCACAGTGCGTTTAAAATATTTTTCCTCTTTCTTCCCACGACTCTTCAAGGTGAGGCCTCTGGCATAAGTGTGGATCTGCAGTTGTCTTGGGTTCCCCGGGGCAAGTCTGGCCACGGCAGGAATTTTGTGTGTGCTACCGCGTCACAAGACACAAATCATGTAGGTCTGTATCACTGTAGACTGACAAACAGTACGTGGGTCGGATATTAACCCGGACCTATGCAGGGTTCTAATGCTGGAATTTCAGCATCAAGACAAACATCCTTAGTCTGAGAAGTCCTCTGATCTTTCAGTCTTCACTATCGCAGTCCCATAAAAGAAGGTATGAAAGCGAAGCCTGTCTCCTTTCCTAGAAGCCGATGGGTTTATTCTCCCTTGTTCTTATTGGTAACACTGAAGACTCTGACCCAGTAACTCTGAGCTTCTATGAATGCGTGGGTAATCTTTTGCAACCTCAGAAAAAGACACTACTTCTCAATCTGACAAGTTGCCAGTATTTATTTAAGGACCTCTCACTTTTCAGACCTAAGAATTCCCAGGAGATTTCATTACAGTCTCGGTATTCTACCCACTCACCCTTACCCTGCTCTGAGCTCTATCCAAAAAACACGGACAACACAAATGAATTGCAAATATACCATAAAGCACAGTTGTGATTACCAAGCCACAGCCCAAGGGAGGAATTGTTTCTATTTTTAAACGTGCTGTTGCTTTAAGGGGAAGTTCCTTCAAGAAATATGAAACCAAGCTGCAGAGTGGACATCAAAATATACTTGGTGTCTTCATTCTGGCAAAGATGGTCATCCTAACCTGAACGGAGCACCCTTGTGTTGACTCCTCTCAGGTCTGGAAACAGAATAGCCAGTGAGTCCACGGGCAGACCCAGAGAGGGCCCATCAACCACACAAAGAGTTGGATCTGTCAGTCCACAACATGAGAGCACCCCACAGTTCAACTCTTCCAGCTCCAGACGGGGGTCTACCAGAGTCAGCATGCCAATGGATAAATGTCCAGGTCACTCTCCCCACAAATCCTCACTTGAAATGATCTAACACAGTGGCCCTAAGAACAACCAAGTGACAGTTTAGCATTTACCACCAACTATCCAGGGTTACTGATTCTCTTCAAACCCCACAAAGCTAAACCTTTTCCTATACACAAATGTCAAGGCTTTACTTCATTGGACAGTAGGTAACAGTGCAGTGACGTTCCCTAGGTTTTAAGAATGGCAAAAAGAGAAAATGGCAGTGGTTGGGAGCACATGCCCAGCCTGCCTATTGATCTGGGCACCACCCACCCAGGAGCTCAGAATGAATGAGTGGATGAATGAATGAATGCACTCACCCACTCACATACATATACACAAACAAACACATACACGGTTAAAAGTATTAAAAGAACAGGGGAGTGCCATAAGCAACACCAAGCCAGGGAAACTGAAGCCTTGGCTTCCTAAGAAAAGCTAAGACAGACTACCTGTTCTCCAGGATGCCTTGGAGAACCAGAGCCAAAGAGACAGTCTTCTGAAATAATATACTAAGATCCAGTTTTGAAAGAAAAATAAAATAGCGATATGACATAGGCATCTGTTTAATCTTCAGTTTATTCAACAAATTTACTCATGTCCACCATAAAATATACCACCTACACTGCTATCCATATGCCGAAAAATACTGTAAGATATTTTAAGGTGTCCAAAAATACTGTCCAAGGATACATCCCTTACTGTGTGTAAAGATACATATGTATCTATAAAATAACTTAGCCATTAAGTTGCTATAAAAATCTGCTATAGTGACTATAAGCCACTACAAAAATCTCCTAGGAAATGCAGAATGTTTGCAAAGTCCATGGAACACACTGGGCTCAATACAAAATGGAAAGAATCCCCATTCTTATCCCTCGTATCAATTTTACCCCCAAATTTAGCAAGGCTGGGCTGCAATGGAGCTTGATTATAGAAGGAGGCAGCTGCCTCGGTTAGCAATAAAGTAACAAACCCTACTTCACAGTCAGTCTTCAGGGAAACTCTACAGAGCAAAACCACTCAGTACCTAGCTCATCAATCAACAGGTGACTTCCAGAGACAAACTCATACTCACTTCCAAGCCGAATCAGAATCTCGGGTTTGTTTTTGTTTTTGTTTTTGTTTTTTCTATTTTTATTAATCTCCTACAACGCCATACTGAATGAATCCCAACCAATTTCTTCTCAGAGGCTTACCATAAAAATGCCAAATATTCACATTATTTTGGGGCATTTTCCCATACCATTGCATGGAACACAGTAGAATTAATAAGGATCCCACAGTTACGACTTTTCAAATGCAAATGCCTTGCCATCTAGAAAATGCAGCCCCTTTTAACATCCCCCATCCCAGTGTCTAAACAGCTGCGGATCAGGACTCTGTTTTCTTGAAAATCAAAATTCCCGCATTACTTTCAGACACCATCTCAACTCACCACCTCCAACACTCTAAAGGTTTTAAATGACCCAGCCTTGTGCTAAGGTGTTTGCTTTATAGGCTCCCAGCCCCCGTTTCATATACAACATCCCTAAGTAGTTCTGTTAAATGGGGCAAACAACCTAAGAATCGCGGGAGCTGGACTCCATCAATAGGGCCTTGGGTTGGTCATTTGCACGCTTCAGACATCGGTTTTCCTATGTGTAAGATGTGGCCTGGGCTACACATCTCCATCCGGTCCTTTCACCTTCTAGGAGCCTGGAAGCCCGAATGCTGACTCTGGCCAGGGTTCCCTGCCTGGGAGACATCGCTCTGGATGAGAGGGGACAAGAAGTGATGGGCACAGAGAGAGGAGGGGACCCTGCACTTGCAACCGCTTCCCATATGAGCGTGGGACAAACTTGAAGCCACCCTTGCTAACAATGGGAGAGCGCACTAGGGTTTTCCGGGCTCAAACTTGGCAGGAGCCGGCGGGGTGGGATTTACCTTTCTCCCTGCTTGGTGTTTGAAGGAGGAGGGTGCAGGACCGTCTGGTTCCCTTCCATCTCCACCACGCACTTAGTGTTCAGTTCCAGCTCTGAAAGCACAGGGGCAGGGCGATGTTGCAAAGTGGAGCATCCGCGGCCGAAGCCGGCGCGCGTGGCTCAGTCCCGGCAGGCAGGGAGACGGCGCCCCGGGCACATAGTGGCCGCGGCCAGAGCCTGGGCGCCGCCTCCACCCGGGGCCACGCCGGGCCACCCCGGTGTCCCCGATCCCCGGCCACCCTGCAGTTTGCAAAGTTGTCCCCCGCCCTCGGCCGGGGCAGAAATGCAAAGAGAGCTGAGGAAAGCGGCTCACCTCTTCGGTTCATGGGCCGGACCCGGACGGCAACTTTTACCTTCGTATCCGACATGTTGGCGGCGCGCTGCTCCGCCCGACGCGGCCCCTTCAAGCGCCGCGCCGCCGCCGCCGCCGCAGCCGCAGCCGCGCGCCCCCCGAGCGCGGCCGCCGCCGCTCCGCCGAGAGCTCCGAGACGCAGCGCCGAGGCGCGCGGGCCATCCCGGGGGAGCGCGACGCGGGGCACGGTCGGGCCCGGGGAGGGGCGGGCGCGGGGCGGGGCGCGGCGGCGGGAGGAGGCCGCGGGCCCAAGCGCCGCTCTAGCCGCTCGGGCCGGGCCGTGCGCGCAGCACCGCGGCCCCTCGCGGCCGCCGGGGGCCGGGCAGCGTCGCCATCTTCTGCTCCGGGGGCCGCGCCCGGGCTGTAAGGCCGCTGCAGACCGGGAAGGGGCGCTTTACAAAAGGCGAGCGGCTCCGGCCTCTGGGCAGCCGGGACCCGGGAAGGGGCGCCCAGCAAAGGCGTTCGGGCTCCGGGCTGCTGGGCCTGGAGAAGGAGATTCTTGCTTTCCCTGCTCCAGAGCCTGCGGGGACCTCACAGACACCTCCTGGAGCTCGAGTCACCTTCAGGGGCCGATGTCACCCACACAGCCGGGGCCCTGGGGCGGTCTGAGGGGCTTTGGAGAGGGTGCCGGGTGCGCAGGCCTAATCCACGCCATCCTTCCGCCTCCACCGAAATCCACAGCGCACCGCCCCTCGGCGCCCCGCACCGAGCTTTGCAGCGGTATTTTAAGCTCTTTGTGGGGAGCCGAGGCTAGACATGAATTTGAAATGGACCACCAAAACCGTGTGTTTGTAAATACGGCGCTCATTTTCTTTCCCTTGCGCCCTTGTAATGGGAGGGTCTAAAGGGCCGGGAGGGTTCATTAACTCTTACGTAAGAATGGAACAGCAGAGCGAGCCGCGCTTCTGCCCAAGTCAGACCTCCCTGCCTGGGCGGAACTGAGGGAAGCAGATTTACTCTGTTTGGTTCAACAAGTGCTCGAGGGCGGCGCTTACTTTGTGCCAGGCGTTTGGAAACGCGCTCAAGTCTAACAGTTTGGATCCGGGGAATCTCGCTATTGCGTGAAGTTCCAAATTCACTCATTCATGAACTGCTTTATGGGAAGTTTTATGGAGTGCTTACTGCGGGCGATGCTGTAGAGACCACACAAGCAGGAACAACTTCGTTGGCTCCGGTCTCCAGAGGCCACACTGAGGGCGGGGAGATACTTATTATGGTAAACCACGTGTGGCAGGTGGTCTAAATATGGAGGATTCAGTCTGTCACCAACTGGTGCCCTGTGATGCGACTGACTTGCACGTGCGGTCTACCGCTGTACCACGGAGTAACACCTCCAGCTCCCAGGAAGCCTGACTTCAAGCAGTGCTTCCGCTGTTGTTTTCAGTGTCCCTCACCTTGATTCAGGTGACCAACGAACTCAGGACCCCTCGGAGGGTCATACAGCAGTCTACCTCCTGGGTTCCTGGTGCTACACGCTCACTGTCTCTCCACTCAGCTCTTCAAATCTCTCTCTCTCTCTCTCTCTCTCTCTCTCTCTCTCTCTCTCTCTCTCTCACACACACACACACACACACACACACGACAGACAGTTCTGTAGGCTTTTGGCTAGAGGCCCTGAGCTATTTCTTCTACAGGATTCACAAGCCCCTGAGGCTCGATTCTCACCTTTAGATTACTGAGACATCCTCTTCACCAAATTTCCTAGCTTTACTTCCTATACTCTTTCCTGTATACAGCTGCCAGGAAACTAAAATTCTATTCTTTGATTATGTATGTTCTTGAATTTTTTTTTTAAATCCCTCTGGCTAGCCCTATTGAATATTACTTCCTATTCTCAAAATTGTTCGCTTCTCCAGAGCTATTTGATAAGCAAGATGCCTTCCCTATGCTAAGCTGTTGTTCTGGCACTTTCTAACAGTTACAATTTTAGAATGTTGAGTATTTTAAAAGATACATCCAGGGCTGGAAAGATGGCTCGGCGGTCAAGAGCAATGGCTGTCGCTCTCCCAGAGGACCTAGGTTCAATTTCCAGCACCTATGTGTCATGGCATCTCTCTGAACCAGTACATAATCATCTGTAACTCATGTTCCTGAAAATTCTATACCCTCTTCTGGCCTCTGAAGGCACCGTACACACACATGATGCTCACACATACATACAGGCGAAAATACCCTTACACATAAAGTAAAAATAAAATCATACATACATACTTACATATGTATACATAGTTGTATATATACATAGATATACATAGCTGTATATATACATTACATATATGTATATTTATACATATACATATGGGGGTTAAGGACACTGACTGTTCTTTCAGGAAAACCAGCACCCAGCAACTGTAGCTCCAGTTCTAGGTGATCCTATGCCCTCTTCTGGCCTTTTCAGGCTCACAGACATACATACATTCAAGCCAACACCCATATGCATAAAATAAAAACAAATCCTTAAAATATACATTGAAGTCCTATCCCCCAGAGCCTGTGGATGTGACCTCATTTGAAATAATGTCTTTGCAGAAATAAGACGCAGTCATACTGGATTAGAATTTGTTCTAAATCCAATGACCAGTGCCACTGTGAAAGAGAGGAAAGGGGTGGTGAGAGGTCCAGACACACACATATGCAGGAAGGAAGCCAGGGAGAGATGAAGACAAGACTAGATAGATGCAGCCAGAAGCAGAGGACTACTAGGAGCTACCAGAAGCTAGGAAGAGGCAAGGAGGAATTCTTCCCTGGACTTTTCAGAAATGTGGTTTTTACTAGCACCTTGAGTTTGGAAGTCTGGCCCCTAGGTCTGGGAAACAAGTATATTTCTGTTTGTTTTATACCACAGTGTTCATAGTATTATGCTGTGGCAATCTTAAGAAACAAGGCTGAGAAGCCAGACATGGTAGTACACACCTATAATTCCAGAACTCCAGACACTAAGGCAGGAGGATCACCAAGAGTTCTAAGCCAGCCTGCCTGAGCTGCAGAATGAAACTCCTCATCTCAGAGAAAGGAGAGAGAGAGAGAGAGAGAGAGAGAGAGAGAGAGAGAGAGAGAGAG
>JANHMN010000006.1:15919881-15945513 GCA_030674055.1 Rhabdomys pumilio | reverse complement strand
AGAGAGAGAGAGAGAGAGAGAGAGAGAGAGAGAGAGAGAGAGAGAGACAGAGACAGAGAGAGACAGAGAGAGAGACAGAGAGAGAGAGAGAGCCCTCCTTACCCATTTCTATGTTCTTTCTCATTCTGTACTAGATCATGAAAGTCTTGCAATGCTGGGAATGGAACCCAGGACTTTAAGCCCATTGGCCACACCATCGATGACTCTAGTGCTTGAGAAATTGTCTCTGTTCTAAATGAGGTCAGTGACGATTTGGAGTTTGAAACCAGGCACTGACATGAGGCGGGGGGCATCTCTTTAGGGAATTCATCTGCAGTCTTCTCTCCATTGAGAGAACTGTTGGAGGCTTCCAGATGAGAGGCCACAATGGCCTGAAGAAAGTCAACGGTGTGGTAAATGGAGCAGGAGAATCGGCGGCAGGGCGCGTACCGTGGAGGTGAAAGTGGAGTGACTTACCGAGCCACAGGATGTGAGGCATGAAGCAAGCAAGGGAATGCACAGTTAGGAAAGACCCTAAGTGGATAAGGAGAGGTCTTAAGGTGAGAGGGGTGTGCTTTAAGTGTTGCTGGTTAAACAGTTCCACTGAAAATGGCCCTTCCTACTTTCCATCCTCCTTGGACCTGAAAAGCCTCCACTCTTCTTAGAGTTTACTAAATATGTGCTTTTCAGAACCCATTTATCTTGACTTCTTAAGAAGTGTGTCTGGGGGTCTGAAAGGTGGCTCAGTGGTTAAGAGCACTTATTCTCTTACAGAGGACCTGGGTTTGATTTCTAACACTCACATGGTGACTCACACACATCTCTAAGTCCAGTTCCAGGGGATTTGATATTCTCTTTTGAACTCTGCAGGAACTGGGGATGCATTCAGCACACCTATATACATGCAGGCAAAATACTTATACACATAAAAATAAAAATTTAAAACATAGTATATATGTATATAGTACACACTATATACATATATATTATATTGTACATTATTATACATATTGTATATATTCTTTGTGTGCATGTGTGCATTCCACATCAGTGAAGAGGGTTGAGGAGGTCAGAAGAGCACATCAGATCCCCTGGAACTGGTGTTACTGGAAGCTTTGAGCTGTCATGATGCAGCTGGAAACCAAACTCAGGTGTGTGTGTGTGTGTGTGTGTGTGAGTGTGTGTGTGTGTGTAATATATTATATATAAAGTAAAGATGCCTACCACAATACCACCAAGCCTGAAACCTAGGTACAATCTCCAGGACCTACATGGTAGAATGAGAAAACTGATTCCTCTATCATATGTCTGCACGCGTGCATGCGTGCAAGTGCGTATACACACACAGAGAAATAACCATAATAAAAATAATTACAGCTTTTAAGAGTATCAGTGTATCTTTGAAAACCTTCTCACCTCTTCTTTCATACTCCCCCCGGTCCCCAAAGTTGCCTTGCATCTTCCACTTGAATCTCCAGCTTCAAGCACGCCATGAGGTGACTCATTTGAAAGTTCCATCCTCAAGGCCTCTGTAAGGAACCCTATTTGCCCCTCTGGAAGTGCCAGCTGGTGCTCTCAGTGCCCTTCATTCGTTAGTCACATCCTTCTGGTATCTGCAGGTGGCATTCACAGCCCTCTGCAGACCTCTGGAAATCAGCACGTGCTGTTTACAGAATAGCTCTGACACACACCCACCGCCCCCACACACACACTTTAGCAACTCTAAATGGCAGCCCTCCCAGTCCCAGTGAGCCGTGAGGAGGTCTGGCTCTAGTTTTATCATCAGTGCGTACAACTGGAGCTTGAACAGCTGGGGGCGGAGCGATGGAGCTGGATAGCTGCTCTCACCTCGCTTTCCCTCTATGGACTGCCTGCATGGGTAGGAACAGCGTTTAGATCTTGAATAGCTTCCAAACCCCATGTGTTGAAGGCTTGGTCCCCCGCTGGTGTCGAGATTGGGATGTAATGGAAATTTTAAGTATTAGAGACTAGTGGAAAGAAGCTAGGGCTCCGTAGGTGTGATTACATTAGACTGCAGGCCTCCATCTTCCTTGCATTTGGCTTTGTGGCCACCACCAGGTGAGCCACTTTGCTTTCTTTGCCACACAATCCCCATCACGGTGGTTGCCTTACCACAGACTCTGAACCAATGAAGCCAGCAAATCTCTCACATGGTAAGTCCTCATTATAGGTTGTTTATCTCAGATATTTTGTCCATAGTGACCAAAGGCTAACCACACAGTAGGCTGTGTTCCAAGGGTAAGGCACCAGTGGAATCTCCCTCATCTTTTCTGACCCGACTGCAGAAAGCCTTGGGTGGTACATCTGCCATCATCACAGGTCCACCAGGATTCAAGCAGAGGACCAAAGCTCCTTATCTCCATGCGGAGATGTGAAAAGTTAGACTGGAAGAGGAATACATACTCGTTACAGCCAGTTGGTTCTTGCTGTTTTGTTTTTGGAAAATGTCATGTCACATGACATACCCTTCCATTGTCCCAACCATTCTCCCTGGACAACTCACTACCAGAAAGAAAGGCTTCAGAAAGAGTGTTTTACCTCACTCACTAACACAGAGCCTGAAACAGCTTAATCTTCGATTGGCTCATGAGTCACAAGTGGGGAATCCGGACTCCCACCACACATGAAGTATAAGATTCCATTCTAAGAACTGCCGTTCCTCCCTCCCTCCCTCACACCCCACCCCTCAGCTCCTTGTACAGCTGTGCTTCTGCCTGTGTGACCCCTGACCCCCACCTGCTCAGTACAGTAATTCCTGCCTCATATTGAGTCTTTCAGACTCTCCTTCTGGGGATCTGGTCTGAAATTCCAGGGGTGGTGAGGGAGGGTGGAGCTATTGCAAGCAGAATGTCAGGTATGAACTCGGAAACCTCCTTTTCTGGGCCAGCACTTCTAGAGGAGCTCTTCTGAGCCCTGGCTCCCTCATTTGAAACAATAAGATAGAGAGATTGTGGTAGTGAAAGTATTTCCTCCATAGGGCCGTAGGGATGAGATTCTGTGAAGTTCTCACCACAGACTGAACAGCTGGTCCCTCCTGAAAGTCATCCTGAAGGCTATGGAGTAGCTGGATTGTCATTCTCCCTGGCAGGCTGCAAAAACTGCCCTGAAAGGGGGCTGTGGAACAGTTGCCTGGGGATGTTTAGAGAAAAGAGGGCTCTCTGGACTTCTGCAAACCTTGCAGCCTTCAGATCCAGATGTGATCGTTCATTTTAATCGTCAGCGTGGTTGGATTGAGGCATACCTCCTGCATGAGAAGGTGCACTTCTGGGTGTGTCCGTGGAGGCATCTCCAAAGAGGATTAACTAGTTGTGAGCAGCACCATCCCAAGGTCTGTGGGCCCAGAGCAGACACAATGGGGAACAGAAGAAGGCTGGATGGCACCAACACTCACTATTTTCTGCTTCCTGAGCACTGACATTAGTGACCCAACTTTCCAGCTACTGGGCCTTTCATGCCACTTAGGACTGCATCTCCTTAAACCATGAGCCAAAATAAACCTGTACGCCCTTGCCACCAACCTGTATCTTTCAGGTATTTTATCCCGGCGATAAGAAAAGTAGCTCACAGAGGCCCCACCAAGGATGAGCTGTGTCCCTGCCTCTGAGTTCGTACGGTGAGGGTGGAGTTAACATGGGGGAGGTGGGTTGATATAGAGGAGACATGGGATGCTCAGGGGACAGCCAGCGTTGCGTGTAGAGTGTCAGTAAATCCCACAAACTAATCCTGCCCATCTACCTCTCGTTCAGCTCTCCTTCACTGAACCCCTTTCAGTGAGGGGATAAGCAGAGTTGGATACATACATGATAAACATGAAGGGGCGTGGAAGTACCACCCCATAACTCCCTCTCATTTCCCGATCTCTAAAACGGTGTTGGTTGTGGTGCTTATGTTACTGAACCACACTCACCTAGAGTGGTATCTGGTGTGTGGAATTGTTGGAATCACCACTATATTTAATCATCATCACCGTCACCATCACCATCACCATCATCACCACCACCACCAGCAGCAGCAGCAGCAGCGTCAGCGTCACCACCACCGTTGTCACCACCACCACCGTTGTCACCACCACTATCATCACGTTCACTATATTTGTTAAGATTTTTTTTTATTCCGTATGTGTGTTTTACCTGCATGGGTATAAGCAGCTGCATGTGCACAGTGCTACAGAGGCCAGAAAAGTTACAATGTAGGTGTTGGGACTAAAACCCCAGGCCTCTGCAAGGAGGATGTGTGTTCTTAACAGGTGAGGCATCGCTCCAGCCCCAACAGTAACCACTATTCATCGATCCAGGATTCCTTCCTTCAATAAGCCTGGCTTACTCACAGTAGATGAGTCACCTTCCATACTGCTCCTGTTCTGATGGAATACCACAGTATGACCTCAAAACCAACCCTGAAGGGGTTATGTTTCCCTCCATATCCAGAGCCTCTCAGGAGAGTGGAGTGTCCACTGGGGGGCCGCAGACATACCTCTTGCCCAGCTACAACGGGCTCTTTAAGCTCCTTTGATTGTAAGGGCTAAGGAATGTATCTCCATCTCTCACCCCCTAAAGTCCTCAAAGACAGCTGGAAGCATAGATTAAAGCCGTTATCTGCCTAAGAAGGCCACAGAGTCTGTCTTCGTGGATCTCCGACAGAGAACCTGTAACTCTCTAATTTGGTTTGTTGTTTTCCTTTTCCTACCCTTGATTAATTAACTGAAATAAATAATCAGCACAAAAGCAAGGAAGGTTTTAGGGCAATGGTTCTCACCCATGGGTCTCAATCCTTTGAGGTGTTCAATGACCCTTTCCCAGGGGTCACCTATGACCATTAGAAAACACAGATAGTTACATTATGACTCCTAACAGTAACAAAGTTAGAGTTATGAAGTAGCAACAAAAAAGAAAATCACTTTATGGTTGTGGGTCACCAAGACACGAGAAACTGGATTGAAGGGTCATAGCATTAGGAAGGCTGAGAACCATTGCTCTGAGGGTGGACAGATAGTAGCTTATCCTGAATCAGTCTGAGGAAAAGAAGTCTGGAATAAAGAGGCAACTTGAGATCACAAGGCGCTGAGCAGAGAGAGGTGGTCTTCCCCACAAGGAACCCCTACATTGGGAGTAGGCTACGAGACAGATAGTGACTGCTCCCCACAACACACCTTGGCCCAGTCATTTTTCTAAACTACTGTATATCCTAAAACCCTCCATAACTAACTGTTGCTGTGTATGCCAGCTGGCCAGCCGACAGCCTTTGCCTACAAGCTCTTGCATATCTACTTATTTGCTAGAAAGTTCTAGCTGGCACAGCTTTCGGTTAGAAACTAGAAAGCCATCGTTTCTGAAGACAACTGACGGCAGGCATCCGGGAACTCTCCCATCACCTGATTTCTGTGAGACCGAGTTCAAAAGCCATTTCAGTCAGTAGTAGGCTATCAGAATGACCTAAAAACTGCTAATGGCTTACATCATCAGAGAATCAAAAGGTGATCCCAGGGCAAGCGAATACTTCCTAAGAGGCTTTCTATAAATCTAGCTTAAGCAACTGTGTCCATCAGTCGGGGCTGAGTTCTCCATGGCGACCAGCAACTATGCAGAGCTCAGTACCTCCTCTCCCTGAATATCCATCACCACAGGGTCTGGCTCAGCTCTCATGCCTTGTGTTTTGAGTCCTGGGCTGACAAACCAGCCCTTTGCAGAGACAGAGCTGACTCTGGGCAGAAGAAAAGAAACATGGTTTTCCGCACTGCGCAGACAATGCACACCAAAGACATTAACATTTTTTTTCCTCTTTACAATTGTCTGCTATTAATCTTCCTCTGAACTTTATTCAACAAATGATGCCATTGCCAACGATATAAATTTAATATGTCATGAAAATGATTGAACCTCAACTTCCTGATACCGCTGCCCTCCCCACGCACGCTGACGGCCACATTAGGGTGACAGAGGTAAATTCGGTACTGCTCTGTCAGCTTCAAGTCTTCAGTGATCTCTTCACCTATTCCTGAACATCAGAAACTTTACTCACTTGTTTCTATAGCAAGATTTGAAATTTTCCTTACTAGAGATACCACATTTTTAATTGCAAATACACTTTTTTTATACACTATATTCTGATCATGGTCTCCTGTCCTTCATTTTCATCTCCTCCAAGTTCCTCCCCACCGATCCACCCATCCGTATCTTGTTTCTCTCTCCCCCCTCTCTCAAAAATAAAAATTAAAAAGAAAAGGCACGAGGAACGTGCATACACATATAACCCATAAAAACTCAAAGTCAGAAACCATATTATACAAGCGTATTATACATATTATACAACCCATAAAATAAAAAGTACGCAATCAAACCAATATGAAACCAAAAAGCTACGTAAATAGCATGTGGTTCATTTTGTGTTGGTCATCTACCGTTGGGCAAGGAGTCTGCCCTTAAGTGTGGCTTGTACATACAGTGACAATCCAGTGGAGGAAACAGGAATTTTCTTTTGCCAGCAGCTGTCAATTGAAGATAGCTCCTTGGTTAGAGACGGGAGCTTTTATGCGGCTTGTGTACCTGTGCAGACCCCGTGCACGCTGCCACAGTATCTGTGAGCTCTTTGTGTGTCTGTCCTGTTGTATCTGGAAGACATTGTTTTCTTGATGTCATCTATCCCCTCTGGCTCTTACAAACTCTCTATCTCCTCTTGGACATAGTTCCCTAAGCCCTAGGGGGAGGAGTTTGATGAAGACATTCTATTTATAACTAAGTGTCCCAAAGTTTCTCACTTTCCGCACATTGTCCAGTTGTGGGTCTCTGTATTAATGCCCATCTCCTGCAGGAAGAAGTTTATTTCACAATGGCTGAGTGAGGCACCCGTTTATACATATCGAAGAATGTTATTAGAAGTCCCTTTATTGCTATCTTTCTTGATCAGGACAATAGTCTTTGGTTTTCCCTTAAACCTATGGCTTATCTAGTTTCAAGTTCTTGGTAACCTGAACAGTGGTAGACATAGGTTTCAGCTTGTGGAGTGGAGCTGAAATCTACACAAATAGTGGTTGGTTACTGCCACAATGTTTACACCACTATTACACCAGCATTTCATGCAGGCAGGCCACCATTACAGATGACAGGTTTTGTGGTTGGGTTTGGTGGTCACTTTTCTTTTCTGGTGCTGTGCACGGTACTTTCCAGTACTGTGAACACTGGTCAGTAGCAGTGAAGGTTCTAGTTAGGCACCAGTTCAACTTTCCCATGTCAAATGAGTTGTGTAGGTATTGTCTTCAGCAATAGGGCTTTACCCTAAATCTGTAGAGTCCAGCCAATAGCCTGGGAAATGGGTCCTGCATGGGGGATTTTCCATGAGGCCCCACTGGCCAACAATTCAATGAGAGGTAGTCCATTCCTGGCCCTGGGAGTTTATCTTTGTGGCAAAATATTTCTAGTTGGGGCACCGTCTCTCCCATTATTTGATGACTCCATTTAGAGTTCTTTCAGACGTGTATTTTAAGAAGCTGCTGCTGTAGTAGGTTTCCATACAATCCATCACGTGGTCCTTAGTGTTAGTTGTCCCTCCCTGTGTCCAACCCTCAGCCTCCCTTCCTTCCCTACGTAATCCTCCCATTCCTGTCTCCTACTCTTTTTCCATGATTATATGTTGTACTTCCCATATCTTCCGAGTTCTATTCCACCCCCACTCTCTTACTCTACACCTTACCTCTGTGGTTATATGCTTATAACATGCCTATCAATGGCTAAGAAGCTAGCGATACCATCCACATATAAGAGAATACATACAGTGTTTGTCTTTTGGGGTCTATGTTGCCTCAGTCAGGATGATTTTTCCTAGCTGTGATGGTTTGAATATGCTTGGCTCCAGGAGTGGCATTATTGGAAAGGATGGCTTTGCTGGAGGAAGTGTGTCACTATGAGGAGGGCTTTGAGACCCTCCTCCTAGCTGCCTGGAAGCCAGTCTTCTCTTCTTTGCCTTTGGAACACGATGTAGAACTCTCAGCACCTCCAGCGCCATGCCTGCCTGGACACTGCCATGCTTCCCACCATGATGATAATGAACTGAACCTCAGAACCAGTAAGCCAGCCCCAAGTAAATATTGTCCTTTATAAGAGTTGCCTTGGTCATGGTGTCTCTTCACAGCAATGGAAACCCTAAGATACTACCTGTGAATTTCACGGTTTCACTTTTTTAAATAGCTGAATTCCATTGTCTTGATGTACATGTTCTCACTGTCCATTCATCTGTTGATAGACATCTAGTCTATATTAAATTTTTGGCTATGAACATGGTTGAGGAAGTGTCTCTGTAGTAGAATGTAGAGTCTTTTGGGTCTATACTCCAGAGTAGTACAACTGGATCTTAAGGTAGATATGCTGTGTGACTAAACTTTTCCTGGAGAGACAAAACACATTCATCTACTTACTCCAGTTAGCAGACCCACAACAGACTAAAGTATGGATACCATGAAAGCTCAACTTGGTGAACCAATGGGTTTTATTTGGGTCATTTACAGAAGTATGGGTGAGGAGTTATTTATGGGGGCAGAAGAGACACAAAAACAGTTGCATCACCATCACAACGTGGGTGACTGCTCATAAAAGATGGGAAACCCAGACTCTGTACACCTGCAAGAAGCTCCACAGTTTGGAGAGTGTTCTTTTCCGGGATCTCAGTTGGTTTAAATGTCTTCCAGGTGTCTTGGCTAGTTTCTGCTTCTACCAGACAACTGATTTTGTCTCAGAGTCTTCTTTGCAGTTCAGTATTCCCACCCCCAACCCCAACCCCTTGAGAGGGACGCTCAGCTTTTATTCTTTACTCTGGAAGGAAGGGGCCTATAGTGAATATAGTCAGTTTCAGGGACTTCCTGAAACTACTGTAATTTGTTTACCTTCCTACTTGAGGAGTTCCTCTGCAGATGAGATGTTTTGATCTCAGAGGACACTGTTAGACGATAAGATCTATTCCCACCTTTCTGAAGAATTTAGACACTGATTTCCACAGTGGCTATAGACTTTATAATTTTCAATGGATAAGGTAAATCACATAATCTATGTTGGAGACTGGTTCTTATGCTTTAATCGGGAATCTACATGTCCTGTCCAAACGCTAAAGGTCCCTGTCCCCACCTGTGGTTTGTCTATGAGAGAGCTTCCAGGGAGGTTTAATTGAGGAGTAAAGACTCATCCTGAATATGGGAGGGGGGCCTTCCCCCCAATGGCCTGTGGTGTTATGAAATGTAATTCAGCAAGGAGGCGCCTCGTGGGTCCATGCCAAGATGTGCCCAAGTTAATTGTGCCATGCAACAGATCTGGTATAAACAGAGTTTATTGGGGGAGAGAGGAGTGTGGACCTAATGAAAGAGTAAAGGCACTGAGTGAGCCAAGTAGATGGGCAGACAGACGGGAGCAGAGTCATGAGGGCAGAGAAGGGACGGTGGGACAGAGAAGGACAGAAAGGGAGAGAGCAGCTGGGAACATGTCAGGATGCATGTGGTGTTGATGGCAAGGAGGATATAAAAGGTAATGAATATAGTTCACTGGGAGTTGTCAACTCCCACCCCCAGTCAGACACTGGAAATCGCTGAGAATCCACTATTTAAGCTGGAGATGAGCAGCACCTGAAAGGGAACCATCATGGGACTTTCTCGGACCCACCAGTGGTATAGACACGATGCGGAGACTTTTATATAACTTAAAGCTTAGACCTTCCCATTGGGCAGTCTCCCAGCTAGTTAGTCTAAACTTATCCTGACTAACTTGGTCATGACCCTCCATGTGTAGCTCTGTACCTCTCTGCTCCACTGGGGTAAATCCTGTTCCTTCTGTATACTCCCTCTGAATCGCTTTTGTCTGCCTCTTCTCCCAGGATCCCCCTCTCTCTGCCCTTCACTTCCTGCCCAACTATTAGCTGTCAGATCTTTATTTCAACCAATCAAAACCTCTATATAATTCTAGCTATCTGGCCTTTAGGCAAGTGAGGAAAGACAAATATTTACACAATATAAAGCCAATGATGGGCCACAGAAATAACAATACCAAGATCCTGTTAGCATTTAGCTCTCTGCCAGTAAAGAATTAACAATAGAAAATACAGAGACACACCTTCACACGATGTGAAGAAAAGTTTACCTCAGCAAATAACCCGTAATGAGAAGGCTTAGGGGACCTCCCTGGATGGAGGCCTCAGTCTATACCACAGGTCATTCGCCCAGCCCCCTTCTGAATGGGACCAGCAGTTTATCAGGTCAGGGCTGTTTTTTCTCCCTGTGCAAAGGCTTTAGAAGTAAGGAAACAGAAATTCTGCCATCTTTCCTCAGACAGGTTTTCCAGGACTGGAATACCCTGATCATGAAGTAGCCCATTCCAGTAGAGTAGCATTTAGGGGTAACCTGGAAGAGACCCTGTCACATTGACAGGAGACCACGGTGCTAGGGGACAGGCTTAGTTCTTGAAAGCGGGCTCAGTGAATGTTTTAGAACTCTCTAAAAGAAAAAGGTCAAACAAAACAGTCCCTTCTGGCAGGATTTATTCTGACTAGGAGACTATAGCCACTAGCCAGGCATCATGGTAGATGCCTCTAATTATCCTAGGGAGGATCAGGAGCCAGAGGTCAGCTTAGACTCTGTAGTGAGACTCTGCAGAGAGAGGTAGGCAGAGGGAAGAGGACCAATCGAAGTGGTAGAGAAATTAAGCATGAAGATAAAACACGGTGGGGCTCCCCTTAGTATTAAGAGCTTAGAGGTAGATGAAGGTACCGCAAACATCAAAAGGATTAAAATCTCTGACATAACCAAAACTGGCTAAGCCATGGATGTGTTACAACGAGCAGGTGGCTGAGTATTTATCCAGGTCTGTTATAGCTACTGAGCTTGGCACGAACAGTTATGCCCTTAATGCGTACATCACGGAGAGGTTATGTCTTCTCATGTCCTGGTGATGTCTCCAGTTTATCTGAAACCCCCAGAGTGGCAGTTTGACTATTACCTTGGCAAATACTGTGTATTTCATATCCGAATATAACTGCTTTCCATGGGATGAAGAGCTGACACATTGGTATTGGGGCCATCACCAGCCATAGATACAATACCTCCCACACGGTGCTTCAGGCACTATGTTTGCCTGCCCACCCCAGACGATGTCACTTCCTCCTCCAGAGCCTGAGGGATCGCCTGTTTGAACCATGAAACCTTTGATACCTCTAGGAAATAGAAGACTATGGTTGTAATTACTAGCATAAAAAGCTCAACAGTCCTCACCCTTTCTGAGCACCCTCTAACAGACTTCCGTTTTGCTATCTCTCACTTTTGTATGCAACGTCACACACATTTTCCCTTCTTGATGGCTTCAGGAATTAAAGAAAAGTTCCCAAAGCCCCACAGAGCAGAGGTTAAGAAATGAGTTTCTATTCATTCTTCATCCTGATGATCTAGAAATACTCCCATCGGTCTGAAAATTCACTGGCATCCCGTGAAATGAAAAGGCGCCATCTTAGAGCCCAGAAAGCATTCGACTAAATGAATGAAAGAATTAATGTCATTGCTCCATTCTTACCCACTTCAGTTAGCACTGCTGCCTGGACTCACATCTGACAGCAAAGGGGACCTACTAAGGGTCACCCTGGGAGCTTAAGAGCATCTGCAAAGCAGGGAAAGACGCAGCTCTGTCTTCCTCAGGAACTGCTGAATTACAAGCCGCAGAGGCAGGCTCAAGCTGCCAGGTGCTGGGAGCGTCTCTTTGACTTAAAGTGCATCTCTTTGACGGGAGACTACTGCCAGGAACTGGACAGCTGGAAATTTTAATTACTGCTCTCTATTCTTTGAGCCACGTGGGCTCTGATTCCACTCTTTGCATGTTTAATTCTTTCTCTCTCTAGATGGGTTTGGCAGTATTAAGGAATCCCAGATGCCTTGGGCTCTTTGGATTTGAGCTTCTTGTTCTGCTTCTGGTACAGTCACAGAGGGGCTTTAGCAGGCCACAGCATGGGAAACATGGCACCATCAGTTTTTTGCCTTACTCTTCTCCCCCATTCCCTCTACCTTGCTAAACTGTTAGGTTACATTCCTATAGCAAGCCACCAAGGTCTATTCCCTTATTTGGCCACTTCCTCCTCCTGAGGCTGACCTAGGAGGTTCAGCTCTCAAAGTATTGAAATCCAACAATCAAAGCACCCTTTGGCTCGCTTAATTAACACACCCAGTTAAAATTAAACACCGTATCCTAACATGGGGTTTCCCCCTGTACCTTTATAAACAGCTAATTTGCCTTTAGGCCACATCTGTCTCTGATCTATCCAGAGGCAGTCCTTTGTTGCTCTGGGGGAAATACCTTCTCCCTCTCCTTTGTTCCTCTCCTTTCTCCTTAGTCTTCTGTCTCCTGTCTTTGTTCCTCTTGGACAAATAAATCTTCTTTGTGCTGAGAACTTGGTCTTGGGGTATCTTGTGTAGAGGCTGGTCCTTTCAGATAACCTTAGTTTCCATGGAGAACAGCTTCTACAAACTCCTGAAGACACCAAAGTCTCTAGGTGCTGACATCGTTCACCTGAAATAACAGTATTTGCATATAACCTTCGCATATCCACCTACACACTTTATTTTTAGTCTTTAGGTATAGGTGTGTGGTATTCACATATGTGTGTGAATTTGCATGTGTGAGTATGGAGAGGTGTGTGTACGCACACATGTGAGTGTGGAAGCCCAGAGCTGACATCGAATATCTTGCTCCATCACTTCCACTTTATATACTGAGGCAGATTTCTTACTGAACCCAGAGCTACCCAATTCCTGCTAGTGTAGCCAATCAGCTTCCCCCTCTCTCCACCTTCCCAGCTCTGCCCCACCCACTGTGTCCAGTTCCCTCTGCTTCCCCAGTGCTGGCATCACAGTGACTGCCTTATCTGCCTGGCTTTTACATGGATTCTGGGGACCCAGACTCCAGTCCTGATGCTTGTGTGACAAGCACTTTCAGAACTAAACCCATCTCCCCATATCTCCCTATATACTGTAAATTGTAGATTACTGACACTCAGTAAGTATAATTAGATACATTGTCTCTTAGCCTTTGCTATACTGTATTGTTTAGGTAATCATGAGAAGGAAACATCTGTGTGTGTTCGGTACAGATGCAGTCTTTAAAATACGTCAACACACTGTTGATTGAACACACAGATGGAGACCATATGAGGACCAAAGGCCAACTGTGGTATCTTGTCTACTAAATGAATTTGGGTTCGTTAAAGTCAGAATTGTGCTGGTGAGGGTGTGGAGGAGGGGTTAGTGAGAAAGACAGTAGAAACAGAGGAACCCAAAGTGCTGGTAACACTGAATCTGTCGGGCATAGGAAATGGGCATACCACCAGGTGGTGCACACCTTTAGTCCCAGCACATGGGAATTAGAAGCAGGTAGATCTCTGAGTTCAAGGCCAGCCTGGTCAACAGAGTGAGTTCCAGGACAGGCAGGACTATAGAGAGAAACCCTGTCTCAGAAAAACTAACAAACAAAAAAGAAAAAGAGGAGGAGGAAGAGGAAGAAGAGGAGGAGGAAGAGAAAGAAGAAGAGGAAAAGGAGGAGGAGGAAGAGAAAGAAGAAGAGGAAAAGGAGGAGGAGGAAGAAGAGGAGGAGGAAGAGGAAGAAGAGGAAAAGGAGGAGGAAGAAGAAAAAGAAGAAAAGAAGAAATGGAAAAATGAATGAATGATGAATGAATGAATGAGTAGGTTAGGTATGCAGCCAGAGGGTAGAGTTTGGGGCGAAGGTTCTGAGGAAGGACAGAGTGAACGCTGAGGAGTTGAGTCCCTGTCTGGTAACAGTAGGGAGTTAATTCCTTTAGGTTTGCTGTACTAGTCTAGGGCTGGATCCAGTCAGAAAGGTTAATATACTCATCTGGTTGAAAAAAAGACTCAACATCCTCTCACAATATTCAAGCAATGAGGTCATCCATGGGCTTCTTCTCCTGGGATTCTGCTTGTTATCCCCCTTTCTAGATGGGAACCAAGTCTAAGCAGCACAGGAAGTGGCTCTTGTAGAAAGAGGAGCCCCTGAAGCTAATGTGGGAGGGAATGGAATCTGCTGTTGTCTTATAACGTCTGTGTATGGTAAAAAGTACTGTCCAGGGAATTGGGTGAGAGAAGAGAAGCTGATAACAGAGAAATGGCTTAGACAGCACTGGGGAAGCCGAGGCAGGAGAATAAGGCCACCCCTGGGGTGGGTCAGACCACCCCAGGCTACAGAGTAAGACTGTATCTTAACACACCATCTAAGAAAGGAGGTGGGAGGAAGGGGGGACAAAGGGAGGGAGTCTAGAAAACCTGGGGATAAGGAATAGAAGTTCTCTCACTGTCTTGTCTCTCACTAGTCATAAACAAAACGTTGTGACCTCAACAGTTCCAGCATCTTAACTCAATGATATGGAAGAAAGGACAAGTGGTCCTGGCTGAGGAGTCCTGTCTCCGAGGCTACCCTCATCTCCACATGCCCTGGGCCACTCTGGAAACCCAGCTGCCCTTGCTCCTTTCTTCAAGCACTGGCCAGAAGCATGTCCTGTGACTCTCCAGCATGTTCCAAATCTCTGATGGTATAAAGGGATCTAGCAAGCTTCATTGCTGTCTGTCACTGCTCAGGAATGACCACCATTTGTTTGTTGCATGTTTGTGGGAGGGTTTCATGTAGCCCCGGCTGCAGAATCAAACTTGCTATGTAGTCAGGATGACTTTGAGTTCCCGTGAGGTGTGTGAGGAAGGGTTGGGAGTTGGGAGTATGTGGTGTATCTGTGTGTGGGGTTTTGTGTGTTGTGTGTGTGTGTTGTGTGTGTATGTGGTGTGGTGTGTGTGTGTGTGTGTGTGTGTGTGTGTGTGTGTGTGTGTTTGTTTGTTTGTTTCTTTGAGACATGATTGCACATTTGTCAGCTTGTTATATATCCAAAGATGAATCTAAGGTTCTGATCCTTGCCCTCACCTCCCAATCGCTGAAATTACATGCATGCACCACCATGTTTCAATTATGTGGTGCTGGGGATGGAATCTAGGGCCTTATGCATGCTAATAAGCAAGCACTCTATCAATTGAACCACAATGAAGACCCAAGGAGCAACCAATTTTAGCATTCTGTGTGTACCTGATGTGTGACCTTGAGTAAGTTGTGTAACCTTGCTGTCTTGATTCCTTATCTACAAAATGTCACTTATGATAAGACTACTTTGCAGACTGATTGGACAGATGAATTGAGATGAAGTTGGGGCTTTCCAGAGAATGAGACCAGTGGAATTAAAGAAGTCTGTTTTAAGAAGCTGGTTGCTGTGGTTATGGTAATTAAGAGGTCCATGATGTGATCCATGGAAGCTGGAGACCCAGGAAAGCATTGTCCAAGTGTGAAGATCTGAGAAGAGGAGATGGCGAGAGAAGGCTAGGGTTCACCACCCAGCAGAGAGAGCAAATTGGCCTTTTATTCTATCTGGATTTGGATTGGATAGTGTCTATGCCACATTACCTCATCCACCAATTCAGACATAATCCTCTTTAGAAACACCTGCAGATACATCCAGAAATGTTCATTTAAATATGAAGGCTCTATGTGGCCCAGTCAAGTTGACACATAGAAAATTAACCACCACACAATATAGCATGCCTAGGATCACACCTGCTTATAGAGAGCATTTGGTAATTGTTAGCTGTCCTTATCAGAGTCCATTGTAATGTGCTTACTTAATTGTTTCTTAGCTTAGACTCTGATCTCTTTAAGGAATTAGAGTTTAATACAATCAACTGCAAAACATGGGCACTTTGTTTGAATTTCACTAGGAATGTTTTAAAGTCCTGTTAGTAAATGAGTTCAAAAGGTTTGAAAATACTGACTTGAGGGACCAGTCTTAGCCAGAGCAAGTTAGTAAGACTTGAAGCTGCAGAAAATTAAGAGAGTGTACAGCTCCTCAAAAAAAAAAAAGAAAGAAAGAAAGAAAGAAAGAGAGAGAGAGAGAGAGAGAGAGAAAGAAAGAAAAAGAAGAGAAAAGAAATAAAAAGGAAAGGAAAGAAAGAAAGGAGTGAGTAAGGGATCTGAGGTCATACTTCCAAAGACCAATGGCCAGCGGATGCTTGGGAAGGTATTGGGCATCATAGAAACATTAATCAAAACCACAATGAGACATCGCACCACAGGTAGGTCAGAGTTAGCAGGTGTTAGTGCGAAGGTGGAGGAGAGTCTGCATTTGATGGCAGGAAGGTGAGGTGATATCACCATGATAAGAAACAGGATGGAGTTCCCTCAAAAACCAGAACTGTCACCTATTTTAGTCTCTACACACACACACACACACACACACACACACACACACACACACACAAAATATGTTATTCATATATACATACGTATATTTTATATTTATATATGCATATTTGTGTATCTATATATGCATGTTTATATGCATATGTTTATATGTGTATATATTTATATGTGTATATGCTTATATGTGCATATATTTTTATATGTATATATTTAAATATTTATATAAATATATGTGTATATATACTACACACACTCATATAAATCAGTTGGGGGCCTGATCCTCAGGACATAATTATTCATGCCTGATACTGTAAGCCCCATCAAAAGCTCATGGCTTAGGAGGTCATAGGCCCTAGGGAAAACCTACATGTTAAACTGACTTCTGAATATTTATGTTATGTCACTAGGTTAGTGCCACTCTCAGCCCTGGCCAGAGAAGCCTCCTCTGCTGTGGGTAACGGTGAATTCAGAGAATCATAACTGGTCAGAGTACTGAGAATATGTGCCTCTTGAGTGGTCAGCCCTAGATGGCACATGCAGAACAACCCACCAACATCGGGGCTCCGGGAACATCGTGGAACAGGGGTGGGAAGAAGAACCGAAGGACAGGAACTGCACCGTGAAGGTTGACTGCTGGGCACGGCCTGGCTCCTGCGCTCATGAATCCGCAGCCGGCTGTGGTCACCTGCACAATATCCAGTCAGCAAGATCGGCCATCACTCCAAATGGCGGCACCAATGGGTCTCAGAAAATCAACCCAAGAGTCAGTTTCCGTTAAGCCCAGTGGGATGTTCAACTCTCACAGTGATCTTCCAGTGAAATACTCAGAAACATGTATCTTGTTTGAGCCCAAAGCAGCTGTAACTTTACTAGAATTTCACTTTTCTTGGAGGGGAGAAGACCCTTCTGCTTCCCTCTGACGTGTCTGCCCTTCTGAACTAGAAACCCCGAGCCCGGGGGCTTCTTAAACACTCCTGCGAATCCTTATCTTCACCTCAGTAGCTGCCGTCTATTCTTTTCACGTGAGAGCAACTCAATAAACTGCAAACCTTTTCTCCCCTGAGGAGGGGAAGTGTTCAGATTTCCACATCAGGCCCTTATGGTGGTTTTCTTTCCTGCTCCCCGGCTCTGCCTTCCAAGTAGTGCCACAGGTCTGACTCTGTAATTTTAGAATGTGTCACCCACAGGGTCCTTGCCAAGACTCTAAGATGAGTAGAAGGAATATAATTCTAAAATATGAAATTTCTCTTTAGAAGACAGAAATACCGCACTGCTGTGGAGAGAGACGTGTGTAGTGGCAGCCTGCACACGTGTTTCTAAAAATAGCCGGGAAGGAGGCATGTGTGAGGAACCCAGAGATTCTCCTTGGTTATGCGAATGGCTTCTCACAGAGAGAAAAAATGAAGTACAAACATCTATTGATCTTCAAAAGGCCGTAGCTGCTTAGATGAATTGCTTCCACATTTTACAAGACTGTTACCGTAAGAGGTCCAAACGCTTTCATATTTTTGAATAAAAGAGAGATGAGAGACAGGTTTCCTGCAAGAACTGGTAGTACAAAGATCGGAGGAATGCATGGTGAGAAACTGAACCCCGGGCCAGACACACCCACTGAGGGTAGATATTTGGGGACCAATAAAAAAAGTTTCAAAACAGACTGAGTAGGTGATCGTGGTGGAGGAATTGCTGTTGATTTTGTGACATGTAAAAATGTATTTCGGTTGTGTAACTAAACACCCCACCTTAGGAAGATGTCCACTCAAGCAATTAAAAGTAAATACCATACATAATACTTAACATTTGCCTCCCTCTCCTTAGCAAATGGGCATAAAAAGTAGACAAAGTGTCAATTGTAAATGTAGCAAATTGTTCTCTTGGGGTTTTTCCACGAAGAGAAATTTGTAAATGTTTTGAAATATTGTAAAAATCAAATGTTCTAAAGAGAAATGCTAATCTACATCTCAAAAGAGAAACTCCCAAACCAGTAAGAACACAAGAAATAGACACCTTTTGTGAATTAAAAGTCCACACGATGAGTCTGAAGTAGGTCATGTGTAAGCCCGGTGCAGAGCAAATTAAGTTTTAAAGAGAATGTTGTCAATAATTCACCATCAGACAGGAGTTGTTAGCTAACACATTACCATGACCATGGCAAAGAAATCAGATGGTTCAGTTACAAATTGTTTCGTTACATGAATCCCCAAATATACTTTTGGATGGGAAGAATGGTCAGGATTGTATCTTAGTATGTCTCTGGGGATTTGTAACAAAAATTGTTCTCCTGGATGTATATAGACTCTAATCCTTTTCTCCTGGATTTTTAGAAAGAGACCTGTTAAAGACACGGGGTTTTTACATTAGTAACATAACAATCTTTATGTTAGTAACAAACTATAGCAATCTGAGAGTCCCTACAATCAGGAGTGGGATTGTTTCTTCCGTGTCGGACACAGTGATGGAGGACGCCCAGCAGATCGCTCTGTGTGACAAGGGCCACTTTGTCTCTCAGGATGCTGTTAATAGAAGAAGGCTTCCACCTAACAAGTTCAAATCCCCAGTGGACTGCATAGATGAAGCTGTTGTCCAGTTTCAGCTTGGCTGCAGCCTCATTGGGGCTGCTCCAAGAATAGATACAGGTAGCACATTTGCTGCAAGATGGTGGGCGGGGCATGTACATGAAAACAAGCTGAATAGCTTCCTGGACCAGAGCCCTTTCTCTGTAAGTCCAGGTGCTGGGACACACATCTCTAATCCCAGCACATGGGAAGCTGAATCCCTCTAGGAGGATCATGCGTTTGATGGCAGCCTGGAATACTGTACTAGCTACTTTTGGAATGGTTGATTCTGACTCACAGTTTGAGAGTATTGTCCATCATGGCGGGTAAGGCATGACAGTATGAGTCGGGAGTAGCTCATCGAACTGCGTCTGAAGTCAAGAAACAGAAGTGATGAAGGCCAGAGCTCAGCTTGCTAACTTCTTTTTAATCAGTTTGGGACCCCAGTCATGGGATGGTTTTGCCTACACAAGGTGATTCTCTCCTCCTCAGTTAAACCTTTCAGAAAAATGTTCTTACAAATACCGCAATGGAGTGATTCCATTATGATTCTAGATCCAGTCAAGTTGACAATGAAGATTAACTTCTGAGCTGGATTTCCTAAGACTCTGACACATGCACACATATACATGAAATTAGTTATGGAGTGGTGGTGATCATTCTAAATATAGTTCTAAATATAAAATATAATATAAATATTGGAGAAACTCAGGGAAGATCAGAGTCAGGGAGATCTTAACACACTGCACATTTTAGTACCCAGAAGGTGGACCTGAAATTCAAGGTAATCCTTGGCTACAGAGGAACTTTAAGGCCAACTTGGACTACCTGAGCCCCTGTTTCAAAACAAACAAGAGACAAGCCGGAGGGTTGGGGGTTAGCTCAGTCAGTAGAGTGTGTACTGCCCCAAGAGTGAGGACCTACATTCAGACCCTTGGCTCCACAACACACACTTTTAAGTTTACACACAAAGTTGGGAAGTTTTTATCTATAAGAAGCTTTTGTATCTGTCTATTTCCTTTACCCCTTTCTCCAGTTTGATTAGTGGTCTTTCTTACTGATTTATAGGTTTCATTCTGTTTTAGGGAAATTAAGTTTCAGCAACAGGAATTGCAAACTTTCTTTCACAGACTTTTTTTTTTTTTAATACTTTCGATTAAGGTATTTTCCCCGTACAAAAGTGGTATTTTAAAATCAAAATAATTTTCCTGTCTTTCCCTAGCATCTATAGTTTGCTTCTCATTTTAGAAGTCCTTTGCCTTGTGCTTAAATTTTTCTATCAGTTCTTTCATTTATTTTTCAAAGATTTATTTATTTATTTATTTATTTACTTATTTATTTATTTATTTATTTATTTATTTATTTATTTTGTGTATCTGAGTGTTTTGCCTGCTTGTGTGTCTACCACATGTGTGCTTCATACTCTCAGAGGGCAGAAGAGGGCCTTGGATCTCTTGGAACTAGAGTTACAGATGTAACTTGTGAGCCACCGTGCAGGTGCTGGAAACCAATGTCAACTCCTCTCCCAAGAACAGCTATGTGCTTAACCACTGAGTCGTCTCTTCAGCCACCAACCTCTCTCTCCTTCCCGATTCTCTCTTCAAAATATTTTACAGTTTATTTATTTTATGTGTCTGAGTGCTTTCTTGAATGTTTGTATGTATGCATGTGTGTATGTATGTATGTATGCACACCATGTGCTTACACACATGGAAAGACAGGAAAATTATTTTGATTTTAAAAGGTCATCTTTTGCACTGGAAAATACCTTAATCGAAAGTATTAACGTGTGTACACACAACATGTGCTTGCCTGGTCCCTGCGAGGGTCAAAAGAGGTTGTTGGATCTGGAGTTTCAGATGGTTGTGAACAACTGTGTGGGTACTGGGAACTGAACCCCAGTCCTCTGCAAGAGTAACAGTGGTTTTAAGCACTGAACCATCTCCTAAACCCCAAGTTCCTTCATTTTTAACATTCAAATCTTTAATCTATCCTAAATAGATTCTAGTGCAACTTCTTAGGTAAAAATATTTCCTCCCCAGATGGCTGGCTACCAGTTAACAACACAACTTAAGGAATGACCTTTTCCCTACTAATCGGAAAATGCCGCCTTTATCAGCCGCCTTTATCAAGTAGTGAATTTCCGTTAGTGTCTGATCTTCTACAGATCCATCTCAGACAAAGCTTGGCTTGTGTTTCGTTAGTGGAGTATTATAAAAATTAATAGGCAGAAATTCAAGACTTTCACACGAATTTACCCACACTCCACCCTGAGAAACACAGTCAACAGATGAATTTTTCTTTGGGGAGAGATCTTCTAAAATCCCTCATCTGCTAAAATCTGATTCTCTTCGTATGTCGAGGCTGCGGTCCAAACCAAAACCACTACCAAGCTTTGAACAGATCCTGACGACTGGGGGAAAATGGCCAACGAGTGGGCTCTGCTTCGCCTTGTGTGCTGAATTAGTGTAAGAGCAGTCAATGCTCAATGATATGATGGTTCTTCAGCCTCTCTCCAGTTCCCCCTCCTTATCTCTCACACATGCATTCCTAATACAATCCATGCACAGTTAATCTCAATTTAACATCTGTTTCTTGGGTCTGAGTTAGCACAAGTTACCTGTCCCAACAGGCATGCGATGAATCCATTTCTAATTTCTCTCACACAGCCATCTGTAACAGCATGGTATGTCAAGTTGTATCCTGGGCTGTCAGGATAATCTTGTGCACTAAGTCTGTCTCTGTATTAGTCAAAGGTTGATTTCTGTACCAGCAGAGTGTGGAGTACTGTCTGGACTTTGGTATTGCTGTTTTTATGAAGCACCATGTGTATCATATTTTGTAAATATTCTTCTCCATCACCTTCTGATTGGTTTAATAAAGAGTTGATGGCGGGAGAAGAAAGGTGGGACATGCATGCAGAGATAGGAACTCTGGGAGAGAATCCAGTGAGAGGGAAATCACTAACCAGACATGGAGGAAGGAACAGGTGCCAAGACTGAAGGAGAGGTAACAGGTTACAGGGCAGAATGTAGATTAGAAAAAAACAGGTTAATTAAGTTATACAAGCTAGTTGGTAAATAGCCTAAGCTATAAGACCTAAGTTTAATAAAAAATAACAAGCCTTGGTGTCATTATTAGAAGCTGACAGACTGAGAGATCAGCAGTACTGGGTTCTTCTTCTTAAAGGAAAAAAACTTTTCTGGGTTGAATAAGGGATTTTATCTCCTCATTGTTGAGATGCAATCAAAGATGATTACGTGTGTATGCCAGTAAGTTAGAACTTCTAGTCTTCAGTGGTCACGTGGCACAAATGAATGGAGAGTATTCATCTTAAGAACAATGCTGTCTGACTAACAATTCAAAGAGGTCATTTCAACCTGAGCATCATAGGGGGTGTAGCCAGACATCAGGGCTGGTCCCCTAGGCAGACAGCCTCCTTTAGCCTGTAGCTGAAGCAGGATTATTGGATGACTGATGAACAGACACACCCTTGAGTCAGGTACACATTCGGTCTCTGTCTTCACCTAAGAGCCTCGATGTCTTCAAGGCTGGGATTCAGCTGTCAACATTCCTCTTCCCACCTCCAGGAATTCAGATATCCTGAAGAAATCAGGTGTTGTCTGAGAGTTGAAATTGGACTTTTGAATCCATTGTTGCCATTCAGGACCATGCCATTGATTCAAGCCTGCGATGCTTCGGAGAGCTGTTATATGTTCGGACCAGTCTTTTCATGTTGTGACGTGTAGGATGCACAACCCCCTTGGAATGTTCCTGGGATAACCAATGACTTGAGCTAGTGAGTTGTTCCCTTGAGTGTCTTCAGGCTAGATCTGTCATGTCCATTTCATTGCTTGATGGGCTGTTTGTATGCAGAGGAATTCTTGAACCATTTACTTAACAGCTCTGATTAATGCTGAGTGTTCTGGTCCTTATGTGTCAGTTACAGACGGTTAATCTCTGGTCATTGAAAGTGCTTGCTTCATTTACTGAGAGATTTATGAGCCACATGAGTGGAGTTGATCCCACAAAGAATTTAGGGAGGGGAGAATTACATAATCAGTAATCATTTTTACATAATCAGTAATCATTTTTAGGGAGAGCCAGAATCAAGCTCTGTGTCTCGCCTTGATCTGCTCAGCAGTCCGTGCCTGCTTGTTGAGTATTCCAGTGTTATATTGGAGCTCAAATCATGTGCAGTGTGGTCCTATTTGCTTCTGGCCCCTCATCCTCCAGTGGCAATGAGATGGAGCTATTTCAGACAAAATCCCATAACATGCCACTCTTTAGATGGGGTGTCTTGCGTAAGTGCTGTCCTTCTCTGTGCTGGAACTGCATGTTGGAGTGGAACTTCAAGGACCATAGCTACCATGTTCTCCTGCAGTAGACAGTGCTGCCAAGGTCCATAGCATTTGTTGTCAAATGCTGGTGGACTCTAAGTCAAAACAAGTCTTTCCTTCCCATGAGCCATTTATATCAGGTGGTTTGTTAGAGCAGCAGAGTTGATGAATCTCTGACCGGATTGAGGTAGAGTCTCCTCCCCTTTTAGGGACAGGGGTTAGGAAGTTCAAAAATTCTTGCTTCTTATTTCTCCATAATGTGTATAAACATATAGTACATAATGAATTATGAACTTTCATGATCTTTCTATGGTAAAGCACATAATAACAGATTCCTTTTATACAATTGTATTTTGGTCCCCATCATCCAGTTAATCCTATTCCTTCTTCATCTTCTTCTGGGGATCTAGTGATCACCATTGCTTTCTCCCTCCCACTTGTAGTTCTGAGGATTAACCCCAGGGTCTTGTGCTTGCTAGGCAACCACTCTCTACCTGCCTCCAAGTCACATCCCCAACCGCATCTTATTGTCATGTGCACAGATTAGTAGAAATGTGTTTCACCATCAATGATTAGGGATAGTCTCAGAAGATGGAGATGTGCGTGCGTGCGTGCGTGCGTGCGTGTGTGTGTGTGTGTGTGTGTGTGTGTGTGTTGTGTGTGTGTGTTTGAGGCAAGGTTTCTCTGTGTAGCCTTGGGTGTCCTGGAACTTACTCTGTAGACCAGGTTGGCCTCAAACTCATAGATCTGCATGCCTCTGCCTCCCAACTGCTGAGATTAAAGGTGTGTGCTACCACTGTCTGGGAAGAGGAGGAATATTTTCATAGGTGGTCAAGTAGTTCTTAAAAAAATAACCAAAACCCACATATGTACAAGACCACTAGAATAAGTATGTAAGAATATACATATATTTATATACATATACATGCATATGTATACACATGAAAAAAATATATCTCAATCGTTGGGAGTCACTCTCAAATACAAAGAGAGACTAAAAAATGTATGGATACCAAGATACAGAGCTCAAATTAACAACAATGAAGAAGAAACAAGTTGAGTTTGGTGGTGTAAGGCTAGCCTGAGCTACATGAAAAGAAGGATGGGGGAGGGAGGGAGAGGAGCAGGAGAAGGACCATGCACAGAAGAACCAAGCAGCTGACTGAAGGGAGCCATAACGGGATCTTTATTTATTGTGGTTTTCTCTAGACAGGGTTGCTTTGTATGACCCTGGCTGTGCTGGAACTCACTCTGAAGGCCAGGCTGGCCTCAAACTCACAGGTACTTTTCTGCCTCCTCCTCTGAGTTCTGAGATTAAAGGGGAGTGTGGCCACTGCCCAGGAAGGGATTCCTTTCTTAAGGTCTTCTCGGCAAGCTCTTTTTTGGGATTTAATTGCTATTTTATTTTCAAACTATGTGCATGGGGGATGTAGTACGCACATATGAGTGCAGGGACCTCTGCAGGCTGGAAGAAGGCTCCCCTGGAGCTGGAGTCATAGAAGGTTGTGAATTGCCTCACATGGGTGCTGGGAACTGAACTTGGGTCCTCTGCAAGTGTTCTTAACCTCTAAGCCACCTCTCTAGCCCTCTCAGCAGGTTCTTTTTGAGGAAGACTGGAGTCAAACTGAATTTGTGAGACATATATAGTGTTAGGAATAAAGGACGTCCTATCAGGGGAGTCAGTATGAGGAAGTAAAGTAGGAGTGGATTTTTTTTTTTTTTGAGACAGGGTTTCTCTGTGTAGCCCTGGCTGTCCTGGAACTCACTCTGTAGACCAGGCTGGCCTCGAACTCAGAAATCTGCTTGCCTCTGCCTCCCAAGTGCTGGGATTAAAGGCCACCACCGCCTGGCCAATAGGAGTAGATTTGAGTTCATTTCTTTTAAAGTCCTGGGGTTAGTACCAGAGGCCTTGAGAACACAAGACAAACATTCTACACCCAAGCCCGAGCCTGATTTTTAGACCCAGATAGACAAGAGTTGAACCCCCAGATCTGCTTCTTAAGGCATTGTGTCCTTAGTCAGTCTGCAGATCATTTCTTAGTCCTGGGAAGTGCTGTTTTAACTATTAATAGTAAAATAATCAGCTGTGTGTTACTTAGCCATCCATTGCTATGACAAAATACTACAGATGATCAACTTGTAAAGAAGAAAGGTTTTGGCTGACAGTTTTTGGAGGTATCAGTTCATGCACAGTTGGCCTGTTGATTTGGGGCCTGTGGTGGCCTCAAGCCTCATGGTGGCAACACATAACAGTGTGTCCTGTTCACCTTAAGGTGGCCAAGAAACAAAAAGATGAGAGGGTGGGAACCAGTTATCTTGTTTAGCGATAAGTGATCTGTTTTCTTTCCACTAAGCCCAAGTCTCTCCGTACTATCTATACATACATACTATCTTCCAGTTTTTGGCCTGGGGACCAAACCTTGAACCCACAAGCCTTTGTGTGTGTGTGTGTGTGTGTGTGTGTGTGTGTGTGTGTGTGTGTGT
>JANHMN010000006.1:15874516-15887180 GCA_030674055.1 Rhabdomys pumilio | reverse complement strand
AGAGAGAGAGAGAGAGAGAGAGAGAGAGAGAGAGAGAGAGAGAGAGAGACTGGGAGACTGGGAGACTGGGATTCAGGGAATGGTATGTACTTTCAAATCCTTAAGTGACACGCCTCTTCCAACAAGGCCACACCTCCTAATCCTTCTAATCCTTCACAACCAGTTCTACCAACTGGAGACCAAGTATTCAAATGTAAGAGACCATGACGACCACTGCTATTCAATCCATCCTATCCCCTTTGTGTATTTTTTAATTAAGTATTTTTGTTGTTGTTGAATTGTGAGACTTACTGTGGTTCAGTAATCCACCCTATCCCCTTTGTGTATTTTTTAATTAAGTATTTTTGTTGTTGTTGAATTGTGAGACTTACTGTGGTTCAGCAGGTCAAATACTCATATGTACGACATGAAAGAAAATAAGTCATAAAGAAGTATTTGCAAATTCTGGATACTGGACCTTTATCAGATGGATTTCTGGAGTGTGTGTTGTCTTTCCTTCTTATCAACAGTGCTCATCAGTACACAAAACTTCGTTTTTCGCGTGCTGTCTAGGCATCCTATTCCCAGCTCCCACTTACCCTGCAAGTGTCCTGTCTGTACCTCTTACACTTGGCTCGTTCTTCTTCAGGAGGGTCTAACGATGGTCTGTGCGTGACTTTGCCATCTTGACATCCTTGCTGCAAACCGATAGGCCACAGATGTGTGCATTGGTTTCTCATTTTATCTACTGTTTATAGGAGTCTCCTGCCCCCAGCACAGGGGCGCTGTGAGTACCACACTTTAGAGTGTGTTTGACACCAGAGGGTGCATCATCCAATTTTTGTTTTTCTTTTCTGAATATCATCATGTCACTTTGAAGCCTCTGTGCTTCCACAGGATTTGAGGAAACTGAAACGGCTATTGGTATTTTGGCAGAGTGTCGCAACCGCTCGACCCTGAAGGTGCGTGATGATCTGCGTTCACTCGACCAGGAAGGAAGACACCTGCGTCTGCTTGACCAGGAAGAAAGACGCGACGATCTACGCTCGCTCGACTGGGAAGAAGGACCCGACGACCGGGATCTTCTCAACGCTTTATTGCAGGAGCACCCCATCGTGAAGCCGGGACCCAGAGCAGCCAGAGAGGGCTGCTTATATAGAGGGGAGAGGGGAGCGTGGCTTTCCCTGATTGGTCGCCCTGTCGGACCTAATTTGCATACCCTCTCCGATTGGTCACTCTACCCGGACCTAATTAGCATAGACCTATTTGCATAGTCCCCACCCAGGGAGGGGTTGCTGTGCAGGGATTGGCTAAGGCACCAATACCTCATTTGCATATACCCACTCAGGAGGGGTTTCACGCCAGAATCTGCTGACGCATGCGCAGTAGACTTGTTTGCAAGTGGTGCAGCAGGAAACCAGCGCCATCTTGTAATGCCGGATCGGGATCGGCAGGCTACAGCAGAGATAATAGAGGCTCTGTAGATTAGGGTAGGCCTGACTGTCTTTTTGTTCTTGTCATAGATATCAGGGATATGTATGTATGTGTCTATCATGTGTGTGTGGATGAGGACCAAATTGGGTATCAACTTCTTGGGCTGGGTGGAGGTAGGCGGCTGTGAGCTGACTGATGTGCATGCTGGGAATCAAACTTGGGTCCTCTGTAAGAGCAACAAGAGCTCATAACCACTGTCTGTCTATCTGTCTGTCTGTCTGTCTGTCTCTCTCTCTCTCTCACACACACACACACACATACACAAAGAGAAAGAGAGACAGAGAGAGAGAGAGACAGAGAGAGAGAGAGAGAGAGAGAGAGAGATCCCTACCTATTCTCCTGCCCCTCCATGTTGCCACACTCTGAGCACTTGAAACTTTGGGTGATACAATACAAACCATATTTGAACCACAGTCCAAGGTAAAATGGTGAGAATGGGGCTGGGCAAGGGGCGAGAGCTGAGTGGCTCTGGTTGCCATGTGTGGTTCGCTCATTAGGATATGAGGGTGTGTGATGGCAAGGTTTGCTTTCCGTTGCTGTCTCAAAATAACTGAGGCCAGATGCCTGATAAGGAGCAGATATTTGTCCAGTGTACAGTCTTGGAGGCTGCATACTCAGCCTGAACCATCCATCTGAGGGAGTTTGGTGCTCTCCTCTGGTCTCTGTGGATAGCATGTATGAGATTACAGATTCATGCACTACTGTGCCAGGCTTTCTCACACGTTCTGGGCTTTATGGGTTTGGGGAACTGAACTAAGGTCTTCATGCTTGTGTGGCAAGCACTTACCCACTGAGCCATCCGACTTCATACTTACTATATATTTGTTATCTGGTTTATCATGTGGCCAGTACTAAATTAAATACTGGGGACATGGGATGAATGAATAATCCAGAAACGGCCCATGCCTCAAAGAGGCTTCCTTTGAATTGTGGGATGGCAGACAGTGAGAAAAACCACACATTTATATAATATATCATATATACACACATAAATAATATAGTCATTGGAAATCCAAAGTGTTGTAATCCATCAAATTCTTTAAGTATCAACACGACGCCACAGTGATGACTCCACACCATGAAATTTTGTTTCATGCCCCAAATTATTTTAAATCTTACACACAGTTAGTTGCCTTTCCATTCTGTATGTAAAACATATGTGATGTGTACATTCCACACTTAGCCTTGAGTCATAAGCAAGATACCCAGTTCTACACATACAAATAAGACAAGCTTGAACCTGTGGCACTTCTGATTCCATGCATCTGGGGAAGGGACAATCCACATATGTAAAATGTCAGCTTGTGATAAGTGCTGAGAGTTAAGAAAATGGGGAGACATGGAGTGATAGCAGCAAGGAACTGGTTGACATAGAATGGCAGAGATGTGTTCTCTAGATCAGTCATCTTGGTTGAGCTGTATCAATGGCCAAGGCACCATGCTAGGTTCTAGAACCTTCTCTATCCACTTCCAGCCCTCTAGAGATTTGGAATCCGTGGTAGGCAGATTTTAGCATGTTGCCTGAGTTTCCTGGGTTTTGGCACATACACACAGCATACACTACTGCTTTGAATTCGGTGTTCTGTACACTTCAGTGAGCAGGTGATGTATGTGCCTTCAAGAAAGGATGTTCTGAGTGAGCATGAATGTGATCACATGATCAAAGCTCCAGGCTTATTTTTTTTTGAGAAAGAGAGAGAGAGAGAGAGAGAGAGAGAGAGAGAGAGAGAGAGATTGGAAACACAAGAACAATTAAACGACAAAAAGTTTCTTCACTGCTGGCTTTGAAGTCAGAAGTGGCCACAAGCCAAGGACCTGTAAGTTGAACAACAGCCACGAAGGACAAAGACACCTTAGTCCTATAGCAACAAGAAATCCAACTCCTTTATCTTCTCAGCCAACAACTTAAAAGTTGTTGGTTGGAAGTGAGTCCTTTCGTAGTTAAGTTCAGGCTTGAGTCAAGAATTCAACCCAGCCACCTCTTGATTTCAACCTTGTGAGGAACCGAGGAGATAGTGTGGGTGTGGACTATCCTGGACTTTGGGCTGAGAGACAATAAATATGTTCTTTTAAGCCAATAAATTTAAGGTAATCTATGATGGGGCAAGAGAAAACAAATAGTGATTCTAGATACTTGGGAGATAGCCAGTAAAATGCAGTGCCATGCAAGCATGAAGACCTGACTATGATGCCAAGAACACTTTTAGAAAAGCCAGGAACGAAGCTCTATGATTATAACCCAGTACTACAGAAGCAGGGATGGGCAGATCCCAGTGGTTCACTAGCCAACCAGCTGAGCCAAGTCCAGGTAAAAGTGAGAGACCCTGTCTCAAAAAAAGCAAGGACACCAGAGGTTGACCTCTGACCCCCACATGCACATACATGCATGTGAACAAGCACCTCCGTGTAGAAAGATGACCACATGAACACATGCATATCTACACATACACACACTCCAGATTCTAATGATGGAAATAAAAAAATGTATCACATCTAAACCACAAAGAGCACCCGCAAGGCATCAGGACAAGCATTACCTTTGGATGGATCCACTCATAGCTTTGTCCTCTGATCATTGCCTCACTGGGAGGTCTTCAGAGGGTGTGCATGCCTCAGGAGGGAGCATTTGTAAATGCCTTGAACCTGACATCCATTCTCCACTCCCATCAGCATCACTCACCATGGCAAGAGACTCCAATCCAGACTGCAGCTGAGTGAGAACTGAGGAAAACCCCAGGCTTTGGATGGCCTTCTGACCCATCATTTCTCACTGGCTTTGAGCCAATAGCAGATTCATCACAGCTGAGATGAACTACAGGTCTTTTCAGCTCTGGTGTTGACCCGCCGATGTCAAGATGCTGAAATGAAAAGGCATTTCAGACTACTGATCACAGTAGGTGGCTTCTTTGCTAAAATAGTCAATGGATTCCTGTTTTCTGCTTTGAGTCATATCCTGAGACTGGTCTGATGTGGAGAGAGAAGGCATGGAGGCAGGAGTGCATCTTGGCTGTGGCAGCAGGTGCATGAGGCTGCTTGCTCACATCTGGGTAGATCAGGAAGCAGAGGGAGAGAGGAGTGTCTGGTAATAAAACCCTTCCATAGTACCATCTCAGTACCTTTCTAAAATGACAGCCCGTGACATTTCTTGCCTTATGTCGCTTCTTGTCAGATGTTCAGTGACAGAAACTACAGGTCTGTTTCATTTTAATTATGTGTGTGTGTGTGTGTGTGCACATGTGTGTGCATTTGTGTGCGTGTCGGGGTGGCATATGCACACAAGTGCAGGTCTGGAGCTGGAGTTATAGTTGGTTTTAAGATGCTCTATGGGGGTGTGGTAAACTACCAGGTCCCCCACAAGAGCAGTAGGCACACTTAACCATTGAGCTATCTTTTGTGCCCAAGGTCATAGCACCTAGATAAGTAACAAACTTGTCTAGGGGAGTTACAAGGCGTAGGTGATAGCACTGTTGACTACTGACTGGATGTACTCTGGAACGACCGTGCCTCTGAAGCAATGGTGTGAGAGAGAAAATAGCCTTATTTAAGTTAGTGTGGGTTGGGTTTTCCTTTGCTTGTCATGGAAAGTATCCCACTGGTATACTTGCAGGGAGTGGGAATCTCTGTCAGACTGTCCTGGTGTTTGCTGTTTCAACAGAAGAAAAGAACTAAGACATTGCTTTGTCTAGATTGAATCCCTAGGGACTCATTTGAAAATGTGGTGCCCCTCCACTGCAAGGCTTTAAGGCTCTGTTCAGAATCCACGTGAGCCAGGAGGACAGTTGGACAGGCTGGGTGCCACCGCAGCATCACAAAGCAGGAGGCATTCGGAACCAACATGCAGTCTCTGCTTCAGCGGCCTGTCAGTTCAAGCTAAGTCCTGAAATCTGGGTCAGTCATAGGCTCTGGATGCAACGGGACAAGAGGAAGAAGTCTCCTTTAAGAGAATATTCTAAGTCTAAACCGTGGAACTCTTTAGCTATTGCATTTCACACTATGTCAGGATAGCTAAAGCCAAACGAGTTAACTGTTTTGATCCAATGGGCACCCAGGCCTTGATGCTCAGTGCTCCGTGCTCTCGTTCACAGAGCTGAATTGCATTAGCCTCGTCCTTCCTGGAAGCGATCTGGGTGTTATCAGAGCAACCTCATCTCTACTCTACCTTCCTTCAGTTACACCTGAGAGGGCATTCTGGGTAGGTAATGGGTATCACTTTTAGTGAGTCTTAAAGTAAGGCTGGGTGAGAAAACCGAAGGATAGTCCATTGGCTGGGTACAGTCCTCTTCCAGCATGCCAAGAAGAAAGGTTGGGAACTGAGTTATCTCAGGATAAACCAAAATATGTAAGAATGTATAATGCCTTGGAGGGGGGCAATGGCTGAGCAGTTAAGAGTACATACCCCTTGTGATAATTTATATATGCTCAGCCCAGGGAGTGGCACTGTTAAGAGGTGTGGCCTTGTTGGAGTAGGTGTGTCATTGTGGGCATGGGCTTAAGACCCCCATCCTAGCTGCCTGGAGGTCAGTATTCTGCTAGCAGTCTTCAGATAAAGATGCAGAACTCTCAGCTCCTCCTGCCTCAAGACTGCCTGGATGCTGCCATGTTCTCACCTTGGTGATAATGGACCGAACCTCTGAACCTGTAAACCAGCCCCAATTAAATGTTGTCCTTGTAAGAGTTGCCTTGGTCATGGTGTCTGTTCACAGCAGTAAAACCCTAACTGAGACACCGCTCTTGCAGAGGGTCTCAGTTGGATTCCTAGCACCCATATCAAGTGGCTCAAAATTGCCTATACCTCCAGCTCCACGAGATCCAATGCCCTCTTCACGTGCACACACATACACATACCCACAACTAAAAATAAAATAAATATAGTAATTATATTATTAATTGTCAATTATATTATTAATTATTAAATGATGTTAAATATATTATTTCATAAGATAATACGTTAAAATAAACATACTTTAAAATGTGTGATGACAAATGACCAGATGCTTGGTTAACAGTCTGTGTGACGGCAGCATGTGTGACCCACATGTTGGCTTGGTCTCAGTATAAACTACTGAGGGAGCATGCATGTGCTCAGGAAGGCTGCTGAAACAGCTAAAAGCAACATGAGGCCCAGCCCCTCAGGAATCTGTTTTGGGGTCTCGACAGTATTGAAAACGGAAATGTCACCAATGAGCCCTTGCAGAGAGAGGTTTTCCAGATTTGCCCTTGTCAGCAGATCTTACTGGTCTTTAAATCACCTGCCTGGCTTTGACACTAATGCCCTTCATCGATGTTCCTAAAACTCTGAAAAAACAGACTTTCACAAACTGCATCTTAGTTTTAGGATGGGCAATGTGCCAAAAGGAAAAGAGGGCCTGTGACCAAAACAAAAAGGATAAAAATACAATTTTAATTCAACTGCTTCAACATGGCTGACCATCCCAGGGTCCTTATTGCTTGTAAGTATCAGTATGATACCTGTGGCTAGGACTCTCGGTCCTGCAGATTTTAAATGAATGCATCCTGTCCACTGTGCAGAGCATACTCCACAAAGACTGATAGAACTCTGAAGGCACGGAAAGCAAAGGTAGACTGTTGTATTAACTATTTAAAAAGTCGGCCTCCGGTCAAGCCAACTGTCTAGGCTGCGGCATCTCTGCCTAGCTCAACTACATGGCCAGAGGCCACGTGTGCACCGCAGCTAGAAATGGCCAGCCAGACACACCAGCCCTGCCACCCACAAGATGCCAGTGTGGGAAATGGCTCTGTCAATCTTCCACGCTGTCTCTGCAAGGCTGGGCAGTGCCTGGACCATCCTGCCAACCACAGGGACTCGGTACAGATGAGACTCTAATACTTAAATTACCCAAAGGCTTTATATATTTGATAATGATCAATAACAAGATGTCCATACAATCAGAAATGTAACCCAATACCCAACCTAGATATACCAACTACCTTTGACTGACTCGTGAACATCCGCCTCCATGTTTGCCTCTCTGGTCCTCTCCTCTCTCTCTAGCTCCTCCTCTTCCTCCTCCTCTTCCTCTCTTTACTTCTTCCACCTTAGCTCCTCTTACAGTAGACAATGCAGAATACTTTAGAAAAAGCTGGTGCGGCAGTACACACCTATAATCCCAGAACTCCAGAGGTGGAGGCAGAGGAAAAAAAGGCTAGCTTTGGCTACATAGATGAGTTTGGGGCTATCCTGGGCTTCATAATACCTTATCTCAAAATATAAACTAAACTAAATACTTGGGAAAGAAATGATAGTACTTATGTAGCCATCATTACCACAGATCTTATAAAGGAAAATGAATCTTCTAATAAGAATACAAAAGCCACCACAGATGTGGGGCCAGTTTACCTGAAGAGCAGAGGCTATGGTGAGTCTGACTTGCCTGTGACATGCTGGCAATCAGAAGCAAGACTTCTGAAACTTAGGGTTTTTTCAGAGAGTCTTACTGTCAGGCTCATGGGGACAGTGGCTTTCTTGACTCTTGTAGTCTCCGGAAGGTATAGTTTTCCTACAAGCTTGAAGGAGGCAGGAGGCTATTGGTATATAGCTAAGTCGGGGATGCTTCTAACCTTCAGAGTGGGCCATGCCAGTCATTCTTCCCTAAGTAAAATCTGCCAGAGACATTGGCTCAGTGTACCTCTTTACTCACAGAACAAAAGCGTCATACACAGGAATCATAACCAGACAGCTATTGAGTATATGAATTTGGAAAAATACAGATGTTGGCAGAACTGAATGTGGATTTCCAGAGAGAGCCAAAGAGAGCTCACTCCTATAATTTCAGCATTTGGGAGGCTGAGGCAGGAGGATTGCCATGAGTTTACTCTGTAGCCAGCCTGGGCTACAGAGTGAGACCTTGACTCATAGAAAAGAAGGAAGGAAGGGAGTAAGGAAGGAAGGGAGGGAGAAGAGAGGGAAGGAGGGAGGGAGGGAGGGAGGATGAAAGGAAGAAAAATAAAAGAATTGGAGAAAGACAAGTTGAATCATTAAGAGAGGTGTTTTTTCAGCTTTGGAGGAAATGTGTAAATTCTTGTCTCCACTAAGGTGTTTCCTGTTGTGACATGGAAGGCACTGTACCCCATCCCCCAAAACCCTACCCACCCTGTTTATGATACAAAATGACTTACTAATGGCACAGAGTACTGAAGTACTCCAGTAAAAACAAACAAACAAACAAACAAACAAACAAACAAACACAAAGACGATTTAACTTGTAAATATATCTGGATACACAGCTTCTTTTCTTAGGTAGTAACATTCTGCTATTTTCTATATGGAGAGGGTTCAACACCACGCATTGGCTATATTTGCTGTGGTGATTTTAACTAAATATGGCAGCCACAGGGAAGGTGTTTGCTAGTGAAGGAAGCAAGATACAATGGTGGAAAGTTGAAAAGTATGTCAAGAGTCAAGTGAGCCATCCACTTATCCTTCATCACCCCCCCACACACACCTGTGCAGAAAAGATGCCCTATGCACATCTGCTGCTACATGAAACCTGAGGCACAGCTTAACAACCCTGCTTCCTTCTATGTAGTTGAGTGTGGCCAAGTTCACCCTCAGGCTCACTCAGGTGACTCATTTATAAACATCAAAGTTTGTAGACATAAGCATCTCTGGGATTGTGATAAATTTTAAAGTTTTATGTGTCTAAGGAACATTTAAAAAATCATTTGTTAGTGCCCTGCAAATCTCTTCCTACTTAAAAAAAAAAAAAGTGAAATATCATATTTGACTTCCTACTCCGAACTCCATAACTTCCTTGTTCTCTACAGAAACCAGGTATCTTACCCTAAGTACTTGGGACAGGAAGTTTCTTGGCCATGTTAGAGTTTGGGATATTTGCATATTACACAGTGAGATTTTGGGGGGATCAGATCCATGTCTAAACAGTTTGTTAGTTTTCATACCCATTATAAACACAGTGCCTGAAGCCCATTTCCACAATATTTGGGGGGAAAATGTGTTTTTTGGTTGTAGTCTGTGACATACGGTCTGATAAGGAAACTTAACACTTGTTAGAGAGCAAGCGTTTTAGATTTTGGAGCACTTTAGGTTTCAGATTTGGGAGTCATGAGTGCTGTCATAATTAGGTTTTCTGACACTGTAATAAAACACCATGACCTAACACAACTTGGGGAGGAAAGGATTTATTTGGCTTATACTTCCACATCACTGTTCATCATCAAAGGAAGTCAGGACAGAAACAGAAGGCAGGAACCTGGAAGAACCTGGAAGCAGGAGCTGGAGCAGAAGCCATAGAGGATGCTACTTACTGGCTTGTTCCCCATGTTTGCTCAACCATCTGCCCAGGAATAGTACCTACGTCAATCATTAATAAAGAAAATGCCTGACAGGCCAGTCTCATTTTTTTTTTCAGTTCAGATTTCCAATTCTGAAATGATTCTAGCCTATGTCAAGTTGACATAAGACTAGCCAGCCCATGTACTTGCCCAGTAGTAGCATTCGATAACAAAGAACATGTTGCCTGGAGAACCGATTTGGGCTGGATCTTGGAGTGCTAGAGTTCTGTCACCTGAGCTACTGAAGACTGGCAAACAGGAACAGTATTGACACCATCAAGGTCAAAGCATGTATAATAAATAGCCTTGTTCCAGCAGAGCTGAGCATCACAACATAGGAACAACACAGGAGCTGGAAGGAGGGCACCTCCGGTGAGGACCATCTGCGAATTAGAAAAGTATTTATCATGTCAGTTTGGGGTTGGGGTAGTACAGGGGCAGGGCTGTCATGCAGCCTTGTTGGGGGCCAGTGACAAGCCTGTGTGCTGGATGGTTCATCCCAGTTAAAACCCTTTAACTAAATGAGGGACCTGAAACCTGAAAGCCCTAGAGGAACCAGCTTTAGAATGTGCCAGCAGGAGAGCTCTGGGGGTTAGCCCAGTCTCCCCAGGAGGAAGATGCTAATGAGTTAAACTTGGCTGGAAGAGAGAGTGTGGAACCCAAGTGAAGGTCACATCCTCACAGGAAGTCTTTCATTGATGGCAATTTCATGAAGGGATGGTGCTAAATACTGTTTATAAATTATTGGCAAGCTTCACCACAAAGATAGCAAGCGCCTCTTAGGAAATTTAATATGTGAACTGGCAGTAAATACTTCGAAACGGGACGGTGATTTAGCCCATGGAATCAACACATCATCAGAGTGGTTGAATTGCAGGACTTATTCTGAATTTCCTGGCCAAGTGATATGCACCTGGAATCAAAACTATTCTCAGGCTCCCTGTTCTGCTCTCTGATAGCCAGGGCTTCCGACTTCTTTGAAGACACTTTCCAATCTAGTAGGGAAGCTTGCAACCTCCACCTTGCCACCTCAACTTGTTCACCTCAGTAAGTATACGGGAGCCATCTGGCCTGAACAGCTGAAGCTGGGGACACAGAGAACTTAAGGAACACCCTGCCACTGATTAAAGTGCCCACCAAAGGCTTGACCCAGCAGTAAGTGTTGGCAGATGCTGCCAACATGAGATACCCAGTGCACAGAAGAAGGCAGACACCTGTGAATGGGGAAACTATGTGTTCTGTCAAGCTGACTCCTTTCCTAAGAAATCTCCATTGGTCATGGTGACAGGAAAGTGTTGAAGATGGGAATGAGTCATAAAATGCCGTGGGAAGTATTCTAACACACAAAAGCTTTGTTCAAACAGACGCATGTGATGAAGGCCAATACTAAGAGATATCCCTGTGGTGTTGACTTAATGCCATAATAGATTTAAAGCAGGCATCAGGATGAAACAGAATGGCTTCTTCCTGGCCTGGATTTATAATTCATTTGGTTGAGGGCTTATTGGTGGTGCACAAAGCACTTACTGGGCTTGCCCCACCACACTGCAAAAGCTGGCCGTGGTATTACAAGCCCATAATCCTAGCATGTAGGACATGGGGCTGGAGGATCAGCAGTTCAAGACTACTCTTGGCCTCAGAGAGAGTTATAGGCTTCCATGTAAGTATCTCCTCTGGTTGCTGTAAGTTCATGGAAATGGAAGATAGACTATACCTCTCATGAGAAGCTTGCAGCCTCAGAGGTAACAGCTGCCTGGATGTGTGGGTGGGTGCTTGGATGAATGGATATTTTCGTGCATTGTCATCTGAGGCCCTGTGGTGGATTGAATATGCTTAGCCCAGGGAATGGCACTATTAGGAGGTATGGCCTTGTTGGAGTGGGTGTGGCCTTGTTGGAGGAAGTGTGTCACTGTGGGTGTAGGCTTAAAGGCCCCACTCCTAGCTGACTGGAAGTCAGTATTCTGCTAGCAGCCTTCAGATGAAGATGTAGAACTCTCAGCTCCTCCTGTACCATGCCTGCCTGCATGCTGTCATGCTCCTGCCTTGATGATAATGGACTGAACTTCTGAACCTGTAAACCAGCCCCAGTTAAATGTTATCCTTATAAGAGTTGCCTTGGTCATGGTGTCTGCTCACAGCAGTAAAATCCTAATTAAAACAGTCTCCCACTGAACTATAGAGTCCATTCATTTTCACTTTCTCCAAAGAAGACAGTGTCTGCCAATGTGTCCCCGATAGCTCTCAAACGCTGAAGCACCCAACAGTCAGAACCTAGATTCTCCACAAATCCTGCATCATGAAAGCTCTGCAGAAACAATGGAGTGGTTGCAGAAGATGATCAAGTTTGATCAAGAGACCCAAGGAGGCCAGAGAAAACCACTGGGAACAGACTGCCCACATCACAGACAGTCCTCTCAGGAAGTCACTCCTTTTAAATCTGGATTAATATATCAGGGGCCCTTGATAGTTATAAGGATGGGTGTGTATAGTTCAAACTACACGAACTAAACAATGGCAGACTTAAAAGGAGTTATATGTGACACATTCAAGAGTGTGTGGGCAGCATAAACTCTACTTGATGGGCTTTGAAATGAAGAGAGTTGGGTGTGGCCAGGAATGGGGAAGGGTGGAGGTGCGTAGAGATGAGCAGATGCATGATACGAAACGTTCAAAGGAAAATAAAACATGAGGAAAAAGCAGAGCACATGCTGCTCTTTATAGGATTTGGACTCAGTTCCCAGCTCACACATCAGGGAGTTTACAACTGGCTACAGCTTCAGTTCCAGGGATCTCAGACCCTATTCTGTACTCCACCAGCCTGTACTCGCTAAACACACACACACACACACACACACACACACACACACACACACACACA
>JANHMN010000006.1:15832852-15874506 GCA_030674055.1 Rhabdomys pumilio | reverse complement strand
ACACACACACACACACACACACACACACACACACACACACACACACACAGAGAGAGAGAGAGAGAGAGAGAGAGAGAGAGAGAGAGAGAGATAAACCTATGTCTTTTTAAAAGAAGAAATATGATATCATAATCATGGATATATATCAATATCTATCTATCTATCTATCTATCTATCTATCTATCTATCTATCTATCTATCTATTGAGATAGTGTCATTAGGCAGCCCCAGATGGCCTAGAACTCCATATGTAGACCAGTCTGGCCTTGCACTCGCAGAAATCCACCTGCCTCTGCCTCCCAGTACAATATTAAAGGCCTGTACAGCCACATCTAGAACTTGACTCTGAGTGTTTAATTCTTGTTCTTTGCAACTGATGAAGCAATTAGGGAAAACATTCAGTGACGTGGGTGAACTTATCAGCATACTCAACCTCGAGGGCCTTAACTAACTGTTCATTACACAGTCCTGTGACTAATGAGCCATATGGGTGAAGATAGTTCTACAAAGCAGCTGGAAAATTCCTATTACTAAATGACATGGAGAGCTTGTAAGATCATCCTGTGGTGAGTTCCTTGTGTTTGTGGCGATGTATGGGGAAATAGACCACAATGCTATCAATTGTAGAGGGAATCTCTTATATGCATCTCCTGTCAATAAAAAAAGCTTATGACCAATGAGATGAGCAGAAAATAGGAGGTGGGACATCGGCAGAGATAGAGAGGATTCTGGGAAATAGTCAGAGGTATGGGAGATTTGCCTTGGAACACTGAGGAGACAGTCATGAGTGAATAGATAGCTGAACTCAGGATAGAATATAGGGAAGACTCACCTTAGAACTCTGAGGAGACAGATGTAAGAAGACAAGAGAGGAAACCAGCCATGTAGTGGAACCCGGGTTAGAATAAAAGGGATAATAAGTTAAGAACAAGTCAGAGAACAAGCTGAAGCTTGTGGCCTAGGAATTTATTAATAAATAATTAGTCTCAGAGTTATTATTCCGGGAGCAGGGACTAGGAGGATTTATTTTTTATAGCAGTCATACAGAAATTCAGCATGCACAATCAGACGTGTGTATTGAATGTACTTACTATGCTTTTATATACGCATACTCTTACTATGCTTTTCTTGCTATTTTAGCGTATGTTTCTTTTACTTGTATACACAGTAGTTTGCAAGCCAAGCATGGTGGTGCACGTGTGTAATCCCATTACTCAAGGGGCTGATGCTGGAGCATTTCGTGCTCAAGGCCAGCCTAGCTGAATACCCATGTCAAAAAAAAAAAGGAAAATTTACTTTGAAAATGTATTCCACATTAAGCTGCAGTCACTTCCGACAGTGTCTTGATTTCATCGAGAGGCCACGTCAGGACTGCAAATGTAGTACAGCCGGTAAAGATGGGGATCACCCAGGAAGCCCTAGGTTCAATCCTTAGCACTGTGTAAGCAAGGAACAGTGTCTCTCACCTGAAATCCCAGAATGTTGAGGGTGGGGAGGGGGATCCAGGAGGTTCAGAAGTTCAAGGTCATCCTCAGCTATATGGACATGTCGAATGATGGAACTAGGTTTGTGTGGATACACTGTATGTTGCTCAAACACTGACAGCATCCCCTAATGATGCATTACTCATAATGTGTCTTCATCCCTATGTAACATGTGGCTGCATTCACAGGACACTGAGAAGTCCATGCTGTGCGCTCCTTCAGGTGTTCACACTTAGCTGAAGATGCTAGGACACAGGCCGAAACACGAAGTGTATTTTAACACACTGAAAATGATCAGAAACCATACAATCTAAACCGTAACGTTAGAAGGGAATAATAAATTACATAGGGAAGTTGCAAATATTTAGAGGTTAAGTAACATTTTGAAATAGCCTGTTCAAGAGGACATGACAAGAGAAATCTTAAAATCGACTTCTAGCTGAGATCGGTAGCACTTGGAAGATGGAGGCAGGAGAATCAGGAGTTCAAAGACAGCCTTGGTTACAAGTTTGAGGCTGACTGGGGCTGCATGTGACACTGTCTCAAACAAAGAAAAACAAAACAAAGTCAAATCAAAGATTTTTAACTTATCAAGGTCGGTGAGATACTGCTGACCCCATTTCAAGAAGAGTTTCCTAGGCTGGGGAAACAACACACAGTCTGTGATGTGCTTTCCACACAGCCTGAGGACCTGAGTTCAATTCCCCAGGACCCACTAAGAAAGTTGGATGCAACGGTGCTTGCTTGTAATTCTAGCCCTGGGCAAGCACAGACAGGTAGATCCTTGGGACTGTGTGGCCAGCCAGCCTACAGGTGCTCTCCAGGCCAATGGAAGACATAGTCTCAAAAACTCACTCCCCATAACACACTGTCCTCACTTGCTTTCTAATGGTGGATAAACATCATGACCAAAAATGACTCGGGGAGGAAGAGGTTCTTTAGCTTTCAGTTCCACTACACAATCCACCGTTGGGGGAAGTCAGGGCAGGATCTCAAGCAGAAACAGAGGCAGATACTATGGAAGGATGGAGTTTACTGCTTTGCTCCCCATGGCTTGCTCATCCTGCTTTCTCACACCCACCCAGGGGTGGCTGTGCCCATCGTGGCAAGAAAATGCCCCACAGACATGCCTACTGGCAATACCATGGAGACAACTCCTCAGCCAAGATTTCTCTTCCCAGATGATGCTATCCTCTGTCAAGATAACAAGAAACAAACAAAAGCCAAAACATTCTAACCAGCACCCATCCATAACCCCCACGTACGTGCCTCCTGCAAGTGAACATAATGTACAGACAACATACATAAGGAGAAAATTCCTGGCTTAAAGAGTTCATACATATCATATATCATATATCATATCATATATCATATATCACATATCACATATCACATATCACATATCACATATCACATATCACATATCACATATCATATATCATATCATATATCATGTCATATCATATCATGAGAAAAAGCTCTAGCATCAATGACCTAAGATAACGCTGAAGCACAAAGGCTGTGCTGGAGAAATGGCTCAGTGGGTAAAGGAGCTTGCGGCCAAGCCCAGTGACCTGAGTTTGATTCCCGGCACCCATGTAATTGAAGACAAGGACAACTCCTGAAAGTTGTTCCTTCGCTTCCACACATGATCTGTGGCACACACACACACACACACACACACACACACACACACACACACGCACCTGCACACAAGATAAATAATGTAATAGAACATTAAAAAAAAAAACAGTGAGACTAGCACAGAAAATCCTCAGGAAAACAACAACAACAACAACAAACCCTAAAACATAAGACACAGACTCAGCAGCTCAGAGTGACCTTCATGGTTCCTATCTGGTGCACACAAAGCCCCAGCATCAGAATCACTGACATAGAAGAGGAGATGATGAAGAAGGAATTAACAAAGCCAGAAGCTCACTCCTGGAAATAAACAAAGTCAATAAAGTTCTTGCTAGACACATCAGTGCTAGACACATCAGTGCTAGACACATCAGTGCTAGACACATCAGGAAGAACAAAGGGAACACATCCCAGCAATACTGGGAATGAGAGACGAGTCACAGCAGCAGACCCTACAAATTTTTAAATGACAAAACGGGCATGGTGTGAACAACTTTATTATCAACAAATTAAACAACTTGGTTTAACTAGAAAATTGTCTTAAAAATACTCTTTATAATACAAAAACAACATGAAGCCTGCCTTAGTTAATGTTTTACTGCTGTGAACAGACACCATGACCAAGGCAACTCTTATAAGGACAACATTTAATTGGGGCTGGCTTACAGGTTCAGAAGTTTAGTCTATTATCATCAAGGTAGGAGTATGACAGCATCCAGGCAGGCATGGTGCAGGAGGAGCTGAGAGTTCTACATCTTCAGCTGAAGGCTGCTAGGAAAAGACTGGCTTCCAGGCAGCTAGGATGAGGGTCTTAAAGGCCACACCCACAGTGACACACTTACTCCAACAAGGCAACACCTCCTAATAGTGCCACTCCCTGGCCTGAGCATATACCAATCATCAAAAAACCAAATAATTCTATTCTCTTTGTAGTAAAGAAATAAAATTCATAATTAAAATCTTGGAAAAAAAGAAAATTCCTGATCACAAGAGTTCACTAGTGACTTCTATCAGACACTGAGGAAACAGTAACGATAATGTTGCATTAATTATCATGGAAATTAAGGGGAGAGACATTTTCCAACTCATTTTACCAGACCAGTATAGGCCTAGTCTCAGCAGGGCATGGGATAAACTGGGAACTCCGTAGATTAAAGGGTCACTTTTGCTTATCTCCATCTTCCTTATGCACACAGTACTTCTAGCAAACAAGTAAATGTTCTCAGAATTCTGATTTGACAGAAAAGATGCCTAATTTGGTGTCCATTACAGAAGGACTAGTTACGGTCACGTAGAAATTAACTCTGAAATATAATGGAATTAGCCTCCTGTGTCATCAGTTTCAAAGTGTGGGTCCATCAGTTAGCAGTTGGATTGCACAGAGTTCCATATCTGGAAAGAAGGTCATCAGGGAAGGCTACTTTGGGACACTTTGTTCAGCAAAGCGGGGCTGGGCAGAGGGTGTAACTGGCCACTGAGAAGAAGTTAGACCTGGTCTGTTTCTATCAGGTCTATCACCCTGCAAATATTTAGCTCTACACCAGTGTTTGATTTCTCTTGTTTAAAGACCTCGCCCTTCTTCCATCCACAACAGGATAAATTGTGCACATAATTAGTTTGTGTGTGTGTGTGTGTGTGTGTGTGTGTGTGTGGTGATGGTGGGGGGGGGTCCTGAACACATAAGAGACACTGACCTTTCCCCTCCATGCAAGCTTTCATCAAATTGCAAGACTAGTGCTGTCAGTGCATTTAACTTCCCTGTAAAACCCAAGCCTAGCGCTTTATCTTTGCAGATCACAATGCTTGCACTATGAAACAGGAGAGCACAGCTTAACCTCAACATCTATCTGTATCCGCATCGCCTTTGTCTCCTCTCTTCCTGTCCTCTCACAGCACAGGAAGAACTGCTCACATGATCCTGCTGAAATTCAGAGGGCTGGGACCTGAGGGGGGACAGATGGCTGCTGTCTTTGTGCTCACTCCCTTCCCCACAGAGCTTTGCTTCCCATGTTTAGTTGCATGTCCCATGCAAAATAAAACTTCCATTTTGGCAGGTTTATGGATTTATTAACTGTTTCATGAAATTTGGGTAATATGATGTGATTCCTTAGAACGTTAACCCTGGGCTGGCGATGACAAGTCAACTCAATGAAAAATAGTGACAGCAGTTTTTGATTTTTAATGGTAAGTGCTTATGTATCTTTGTGCTTAGCTGCATTTTCAAACACTACAATAAACATGTTACTTCTATAGTGGGGGGGTGGGGATAAGTAAATAACCACCAAGAAGAGACACTGTGATGGCTAATCTTGAGGGTGAATGGAATCGCCTAGAAGATACACATCCGGGTGTGCCTGTGAGCTTCCTTCTGAAGAGGATTAACTAAAGGGAAGACTAACCATCAGAGCAAGCAGCACTTTCCAAGTGGCTCAGACATAAAGAAGTCCAAGAAAAAGCAGTGTGGCCTGCCTGCTTCCACTGCTTCCACTCCTTCCTGAGTGCATATGCCCCTCTGCTGCTGCTGCTGCTGCTGCTGCTGCTGACGATATTGCTGTTGGTGGTGATGGTGGTGCTTCTGCGGCTGCTGGTGCTTCTGCAGTGGCGGCTGCGGCTGCTGCGGCGGCTGCTGTGGCTGCTGCTGCGGCTGCTGCTGCTGCGGCTGCTGAGGGTGATGATGACAATGTTGCTGGTGTTGCTGGTGCTGCTGTTGGTGCTGCTGGTGTTGCTGCTGGTGCTGCTGTGGCTGCTATCAACCTGCAGCTTCTTTCACTTCCAAGTGAGTACCAGGAGCTCTTCAGGAATTCTCTAGGTCTTTAGTAACAGATTGGGACCATTGAGGCTTCACGGACTAAGTAGGCAGCTACTACCGTTTCTCTGCTTCTAGAACCTACTGACGGCCAGTGTTAGCCTACTCAAATCCTATGGTGTAAGCTATTCCACACATCTCCTTTACACACACACACACACACACACACACACACACACACACACACACACTTTGGAGCCTCCAAGCTTGGAAGAGAGACCTACCATTTGGTATTTATATGTTGAAGTTGCTCTCAACAATGAGTCAGCCTTACACAATAGTCTGGTCAGAAAGCTACAGACCTCTGGCAATTCTAAAAGCAAGCTCATTTCAATGTTTAAAATGAAAGTAGTCGACTTAAAGGAATTCACTGAACTTGATTCCCATCATGAAACCTTCTCCCCCAAACCCTACTGAAGATCTTCAGCTCACAAGTCCCTTCATATTTGGCGGTCTCCCTCTCCAGCTTGTCGAAGAAAGGACCCTTGTGTAGATCAAGCAGGTCCCAGAAGCAGACAGACTTCGACTTCATTTGTGACCTTAGACTCTGAATTCTGCAAAGGATGGCACTCTTTCCCTCCCTAAACATCACCAGGGTTGGTACAGGTAGGTGTGAATAGTGGGCATAGGGGGGTGACACCATGAAGGGATACTTAGGTCCTATGTTGGATAGAGCAGTGAGACCCAACCTTAGGTGAACAAAGAAATCACCTTGGTAGGCAAGGAGTGTTAACATTCCTGTGTAAAAAAGCCATTCTCTGGGTTATTGAGATGGATCGGTGGGTCAGGGCACTGGCTAGTTTTCCAGAGGGCCTGGGTTCAATTTCCAGTGTCCACATGGTAGCTCACAAACATGGAGCTCACCTTAAGTTCCAGTGATCCAGCGCCCTCTTCTGGCGTCCATGGGCAATGCACACACAAGGTATACAGACGTATATGCAGACACAGAAATGCATGCAGATAAGATAAAACATCCCTACACATAAAATAAACTTAAATAAATGGGAAAAAACACTCATTCTCCCAAATCAAGAAAATACCAGGGATCAGCTATGTCATCTTGAACAGGTCGCTCAATTCCTGTGAGCCCAGGTTTTACACCTAAAAAAGCCAACTTGAGAAAACCTCGTATGGTGTGGTTTGAATATGTTTAGCCCATGGTAAACGGCCTTATTAGGAAGTGTGACTTTGTTCGAATAGGTGTGACCTTGTTCGAGGAGGTGTGTCACTGTGTCAAAGGTGGGCTTTGAGAGTTCCTAGTGCTCAAGCTTCTCCTAACTCGCAAGACAGAACCTCCTCCCGGCCGCCTGTGGAAGAGAGGCTCCTCCTGGCTGCCTTCGGATCGAGATGTAGAACTCTCAGCTCCTCCTCCAGCACCATGTCTGCCTGCCCACTGCCATGCTTCCCGCCATGATGATAATGTACTGTCAGCCAGCCCCAATTAAATGTTCTTTTATATGAGTTACCTTGGTCATGTTGTTTCTTCACAGCAATGGAAACCCTAACTAAGACACCTGGCTACTTCAAGAGATGTTATAAAGATCAAACAAATGGATTTCTTTCTAAAGTCAGGCAAACATTGTGGAATGCTAGTTGCATTGCCTTCTTTAATGGGCTTCTTGCTGCCAAAGCTCCTTTCAGTGACAAAATGAGCACAGAATACATCTGATGACCATAGGCTAGAATTGGGCACCTGTAGAACCCGAGCCCTACGATTCTGAACCCATAAGGCTTACATAGGCAACAACTAAAGAGAATGACCTCGAAGTTTTGGCCAAGCTAACCACTGTGGAAATTGCCAGTGTTCTCTTCAACTACTGTATGTTGCAGGGTTTTGATCACACTGTGAACCCTGAGATTGTGTTATTTACTGGTAGAAAAAAAAAACAAACAAACCTGTTTTTGGTTGTGGTGTGGCTCAGCCTTAGCACACAGCTTTAATCCAAGAGCTTTCTGCTTGCATATTGTAAACAGGATTAAATAAAGTCAACCATGGGTCACAGGGCAGAGCAAGCAACAAATGACTAGAAGTAGACATAGGATTATTAAGGAAAACCCATAGAGGATAGGAAGTAGTCCAGAGGACAGCTAGAGAGGGCAGGAAGTAGAAGGGCGGGACACTCAGTTTGAAGGAGGGTTTTTGAGATGACGTGAGAAGGGGCACTGCTTCTGCCTCTCTGAGCTAGCAAGCTTTCACCCCAGCATCTGGCTGCCGGGTCTTCATGGGTAAAACTGAAAGTTGAGATTTTCTTAGAAAACAACCACAGTATGTACAAGCTTGGACATTATTTGAGACACAGGCAGTAAAATATCCTAGCAGATGCCATTGTATGATGAAAGTTCACTTAGGGAAACTACAAAAATCAAGAACAGGAGGCATGTGTGTGCATCTCTCTCTCTCTCTCTCTCTCTCTCTCTCTCTCTCTCTCTCTCTCTGAGTGTGTGTGTGTGTGTGTGTGTGTGTGTATGTGTGTGCCTTTTGCCATTGACTTTCTAATCCTCTCCCACTAGATGGGTCAAATTGGAGCCTATTCCTGGTTAATTCTTCCCTTAACTGTGTGAGCTTAGCCAGTTTTCTATTTCTATAGGCCCCAGCTGGAGCTTGAGTACACTCTAATAGGAAATGCTGAAATTTCTTTCCAGTCCTACAATGAATTGACTACTGAACTGAAGCACAATTTCACCTGGTCATTTAAAATCATTCTGTAAACCAATTTTAGATTTTTCCCTATACACACTTTTGTGTCATTATTTGTTAAACTAATGATTTGGTCAGGAGATTAGGCTCTGTAATGTTACCACTTTTTAGTAAAATAGGGACTGTCTGTCAGCCAAGGTAATGGATACATATTATATTTGCAGCTTGGAGTCAGCAAATGACTGTGGCCAGGCTTCCCATGTAGTTCATTCCTGGGGAAGGCAGAAGCCATTTTATGCACCCATTATTAGCTAAAATTAAGTTGTAGGTGACTTCAGCAGTGCTTCAAGTATGGCCAGACACATAACCCACGAGCACTGAGTTCCTTCTGTCTCCAGATGTATTTGAAATCCCTTTCTGACATCAGAGAGTTAACTAGCAGCACTGCCTCTGGTTGTCTGAGGGTTGACTCAAGATCTGAGACTCAAGCAGCCCCAGAACTTTAGCACCCTAGTACCTGGGTGAAGATATAGAACATGGCGACTGTGAATACAATGTTCTTCACACAAAACCAACCCAGGCTTCCACAAAGCCACCACAATGCCTTCATGTCTCTTAGTCACTCAGAAGACACACCACAGATCACCTTAGACTATTTCTCTAAGGTCCCCAGTTGCCTACACCACGTCACGTTTTATCAGTAAGTGGAAAGCAGAGCCTAGAAAATTCCTTTGGGAAAGATGAATTGATTCAAGAAATAGATCTGAATGCCTACAGTGTCAGATGCAGCTTTGAATGGTACAAATGTCTTTAATGAGGGGGATTAATTACATTCTAATTAAAAGCTGATAGAAAATGGAGTCTTTTCATTCTTCATAACATTAAACACATTTCAGCTTGGCCTAAGTCTTTGTATGTTTCGGTTTGTTTGAGACTGGGTCTTACTCTTGGAACTTGAGATTCTCCTGCCTCAGTCTCTCAAGTGCTAGGATTATAGGTGTGTGTCACCACGATTTTCTTAACATGCAGCACTGCCAAGTTGAGAAAACCTCCATATACTTCAAACTGTACGTTGGCTTTCCAGCTCACGATGAGAGTGTATTGTTAGTATTTATATTTACTTTTGCCAAAGTCGGAGGATCAGTATGTCTTATTCTATAACTTAAGGACTTAGACCCATGGCATAGGAGTGTCCACTTGTGCCCAGGTCTCAAGGACACCGGGATTGTTGATGTGTTCACTGGAAAGTTCCAGTCCCTGTGTCTTTCTATATTCTTGGCACCAAAACTTGGAGGTTTAAGTTGAATTTCCTGCAAATAGATGAGCCAATAGTTTAACTTTTGAGCTGGGTATGGAAATTTCTACACTTGAGAGCACTGGAGACAGGAGGATTGCAAGTTTGAGGACCACCTAAGCTAAAGGAGTAAGACTATGTGAAATGGAAACTTGAGGGTTCTTTGGAAAGTCAGTTGGATGGTGTTTTGCTGGGGCAGACGTGTGAAGGAACATTTCCTTAAAGTAGACACAGATGTGCAAGGCTAAGGTGACTTGTGAAGGAAGGTTCTGCTGAAGCAGACACAGGTAAAAGGATGTTCTGCTGAAGCAAGCACGTAAGAGGACATATTATGAAAGATTCTTTGCTAATGACACACATGTATTAGTCTACCTTACATTGCATAGTTGCGCTGCATTTGTAGGGATGCCATAGAGAGAAATACACCAAAAAAAACTTCTGGTGGTGTGCTGCAGTTTCTTGCCGCTTCTGTGGACTCAGGCTGATGGGATGCATGTGCTGAGACAAGGCACATGGAGGACACGTGATGTTTGGAGTGTCTAAATAGGACTCCACGGAGTGACTGAGACAGAGCTTGGCTTGCTGGTACAGCTAGCTGTGCAACACTTGTGGGTCTCCAGTCTTTGCTGATCTCCACTTCCCTGAGAGAAGCACAGCTGAGAACTTCTGGTGTCCCTTTGGGTCCTTCCTGCTGGCTCGAGCCGAGGCTGAGGCCTGGCTGTCTCTGCTGGGTTGTGTCACTGCTGTTGCTAACCTGACTCTACTGAACTGGACTGCAGGTGTATCTGTGAAGTGCTTGCAAGTGGACTGAGATGCCGTTGCCTGCTAACCTGTGAATTGAACTGCCGATTTCCAGACAACATAGACAGGAGTTGTTCCAAAAACCCTTTCTAAACAGGTCCAGTTCCCCTGTATCCTTTCTTCCCCACTACCTGTGGTGGGTGGTGAGATACAAGGGACATTAAAGCACTTAAGATTTAAGCATCATTAAAAATAGGATTTGGAAACATTTTAAAAAAAAAGGAGAAAAGTATAACTTTTGCTAGATACTTTCTTTGCAAACAGTAGGAAATTCTAGGCAGGTTAGAGTAACCAGGGAAGCATTTTGCCTCCATTCATGGGGATTCTATTGATGACTTTTCTATTTTATGATGCTGTGAGTGTTGTGTGTTCAGGAAAAGGTGTGAGCCCAGTTTGACCTTAAGATGGAGGGATGCAGTGTGGTGTTCTCTTGTGATGCCAAATGGGGGCAAAGAGCCGAAGCTTCTGGTCTCCATGAGAGGCAATGGTCCTCATGTCAGAGTGGGTGTGGTGCTATGCTGGGGTAGAAGGGGTAGCTGGGGTGGAAGGAGTAGCTAGGGTGGAAGGGGTAGCTGGGGTGGAAGGAGTAGCTGGGGTGGAAGGGGTAGCTGGAGTGGAAGGAGTAGCTGGGATGGAAGGGGTAGGTTTAGGTGCATTGGGTACTCTCTTGAATTACCATGGTTTCAACTACTGGTGGATTTTCAGGATGTAACTCTACATCTATATAAGGAACATCTATATAAGGTGTCATACAATGTAAGCAAAAGTTCTCAGGATTCTAAAAACAGAAATCATAGTACCAAGTAGGTCTTGCAGAGAGGCAAGGTGTAGCCTTGGCAGCTCTGGGGTTCAGTATACTAAAGGTTTGAGTTGACTTGATTGGAAGCCATTGCATTGTGGGTTTTTTGTTGCTGTCACATTGTGTGTGTGAGTGTGTGTGTGTGTGTGTGTGTGTGTGTGTGTGTGTGTGTGTGTGTACATATGCCACAGCACAGATGTAGAAGTCAGAGTAAACTTGCAGAAGTTGGTTCTCTCTTTCCATCATGTGGATTCTGTGGATCTGACTCAGGCAGTTAGTTTTGGTGACAAGTGCTTTCACTGGCTGAGCCATCTTCCTGGCCTTCCAATTGCAGCCTCACCGGATTCTTCCACTGGGTTTCTTCTCTCAACTGAGTTTCTTCTCTCTGACTAGGGATTTCCCACTATGATTGGCTTGCTCCCAGTCGCTAACTCCCCTGTCTCAGAGTGTTTTCATCACTGATGATCTGTCCTTCTCAAATCCAAACTTCAGAGACAAGAACCAAACTGGATTCCCTTGTTTTGCTTTTTGTTGTTATGTTTAAAGAAAAATCTGATCACCCCAGGCTAATCTGTAGCCACATTTCTTGTTAGTCATGAGCCTAGCCTTTAATAGCCCAGACATCTCTCCAGCCCACGTTCCTAGTCTAATCAAAACCCCTGGTAGATGGCGAAGATGTAGTGTATTTGGTAGAGCACTTGCTTAGCATGTGTGAATCTCCCAGCATCATATTAATGGGGCATGATGGAGTAGATGTGTAATCCCAGAACTCAGAAGAGAGGCGGGAGGACCAGGAGTTCTAGATTATCCTCAACTATATCTTGAGTTTAAGGCAAACCCAGGCTACTTGAGACCCTATCTCACAAATCAAAACCACTACCACGGTGAGGCATCAGTGAGGGGTTGGCAGTTCTTGGGTTGTATGTGGACTAGTACTGAGTCTGCATTACTGAAGGGATCTTCAGCAGATATAGTTGCCAATGTAGGGCCTGTGTAGGGGGCTATGGACACAGAAACTCCACAACTGTGCACTACAGTGGCTCATGTGAGGTTTTTCTCCTTCCAATCACATTTTCTATGTATTATGCAATAAGGATAACCATGGCCTATGACTAGTCCATGATAACATTAGTCACCAGGATGTATTTCTTCTGTCTGTGCTAAGTGTAAGGAACATTAAATCTGTGGTCATCAGTAGTTCTTGCTCATTCCCCCTGCCCCGACATGTATGGGATCATACTTCTTTCACAGAGTTCACATAACTCATCTCCAGTGGGGTCTGCATACCCCTCTAAGTGGAGGCCACAGACAGGTCTAAACAAGGACATTTGATAGTTTGAGCCCTGGGTGCCAAAGCTAGAGTTTCTGGAAGAGTTAAGAATATGAACCATGGGCTGGCGAGACGGCTCAGCGGTTAAGAACACTGACTGTTCTTCCAGAGGTCCTGAGTTCAATTCCCAGCAACCACATGGTGGCTCACAACCATCTGTAATACGATCTGATGCCCTCTTCTGGTGTGTCTGAAGACAGTTACAGTGTACTCACATATATAAGTCTTTAAAAAAAGGGGGGAAGTGACAAACGTCTTTTTAAAAAAATCTGAATCATCCTTAGAAAATGCCAAAGGCAAAAGATGAGGAAAGCCAGATCTAGAGGCCAGAGTAAGGTCAAAATCAGCTCACAGTGCCAGAGAAGAGGTGGGAGGGTGACAGGAAACTGTGGAAGGGGCACTGTCGCTCCTGTGGTCTCACTAGATAGCACACAGCTGGTGTCCTGGAAGAATTTCTTTTCCTTCATTCTTTACTTTAGGTCGTGTTCCCCTCTCATCTCAGCTCTCCCCATCATGTTTGGCACCCCGAATGATCTGCTGAAACCATTTCTTTTTTTTCTATTTGAGAATTAATTTTTAATCAGTTCAGTTTGCTTTAAAGAACACAGCACAGAAGACAGGATTTACATCTACATCACAGGTCGCTGACTTGAGTCCCTCGGCCTGAGAATGCATGGAATGAAGAACAGCCGACGTGTTCTGTATAACTGGCTCACAGGAAGATCTGCCCTAGACATGTCCTGCTGCGCACTGACCCACCCTACTCCCAAGAAAGACAAGCTGCCACAGAGTACCAGGTTAGAGTCATCACATCTCCAGTGTAGTCTGGCACTGAACCACAAACCTACACCTGACTCTCCACGGAAACAACTCACTGCAGACATCTGAGTGCCATATATGCTCTCTTACAAAATAAAACACACAAACCAACCAACCAACACATAGAGTGTAGAGTAAAAGATGAAGTTAATGGACTGGAGAGATGGCTCAGTGGTTAAGAGCACCGACTGATCTTCCAGAGGACCTGGGTTCAATTCCCAGCACCCATGAGACAGCTCACAACTGTCTGTGACTCCTGTTCCGGAGGATCTGACACCTGCCAGCAAAATACCACTGAATATGAAATTAGACGGTTTTTACTTAAAAAATGTTTAAAATACATGATTATTTTTAAAAAAATCTTTGAATTGGGTCAACAGACATTAACATTATTCAAATGTCATGGTTCTGAAAGAAAACACTGTACGATCAATGCACATTTGCTCGCCTTGCAAATGAACTCGTATCTCCCTGCAGAAGCTTTGCTGCTACATATTTAAAATAGCTGTGAAGTCACTGGTCTACGGTGATGCTTTATCTGATTTTTTATTTTTTGAGGCAGAGTCTAACTATGTAGCCCAAGCTGGCCTCATAGTGCTAGGATTATAGGTGTATGCTACAATGCCCAGTCGTGGGCATTGGGATGAGGGAGAAGAATTCAACCATTGGACTTCCTGTTAGAGGACCAGTGGTGTTGAGGAGTGCCCAGAATGTTACTATTGATCTTATGGGGTGGAATCAGTGGAGGCAACAATGTGGGCATGGGCGGAAGATGAAGACGCTTGCCACCAAGCTTGATGATCTGAGTTAAATATCCCGAACCCAGATGGTGGCAGAAGAGAACAGGCTCACTCCAGTTGTCCTCTGACCTCCACACATGATGGCATGTGCACGCACACACAGGCCCATGTATGCACATACACACAATAAATAAGTAAATAAATACTTAAAAAGAAACAGCATGAACTTTTATGGACTAGCATGGCAGCTTGGCCTTCACCTTGGGCTCCTGACGTCAGCTTTCGTATCTTTTGGAAGACACGTCACTCATACTTTAGTGGGTGTCTCTATTAAAACTGTAGGGGCTGAGCGTGGTGGTGCATGCCGTCAATCTCAGCGCTCCAGAAGCAGAGGCAGGTGGAGTTCAAGGATAGCCTGCACTACAAGTGAATCTAGGACAGCCAGGGCTACACAGAAAAACCCTGTCTCAAATAAATGAATGAATGAATGAATGAATGAATGAATAAATAAAATAAATCTTTGTAGAGCTAGCTGTAACTCAGTTGGTAGAACACTTGTTTCGCATGTATGACACCCTGGGTTCCACCTACCTCCAGCACCACAGAAGCCTGGGCATTGTGGTACTAGCCTTTAATTCAGCACTTGGGAGATGGACGCAGGAGGATCAGAAGCTGAAGGTCATAGCTGACTTCAGAGTATGTCTGAGGCCAGCCCAAGATGTACAAGACCTTGTCTCAAAAACAAACAGCCTCTTTGTATAAAAGAGTATCATTTTGTTGACACAGCATCAGTTCTCATCTAAAGCAAACTCTCACCTTTCAAAAGCATCCCCCAGAAAACATTTTCATGCTGCTTCAGAGGTGGGAGTTATTAATATAAATCCAACAGCCCTGAACTTGAAGGCTTTTGAGCTTGCTTAAAAAAAAAATAATAATAAAACATAGGGAGAATCAGCACCTCATCCCAAATATCCTCCTAGTCCTCCCCTCAATTACAGCACAGAGGAGCCCTTCTGTTGATCAAGGTCGTGCTTCAGTTCAAGATACAATTCCAGCACTCTAAAGGGACGAGGACTGTTTATTGAGTATGCAGCGTTTGAATCACATTTCAAATTACACAGAGAAAACCCCCATCACGAAGCGCTTCAGGAGGCAGAGATTCATCACACAGCACACAAAATCACTTCTGCCATCAATGTGCTGGGGCAACATCTAATTAACACTGGTCTCATCTGCCCATGATGCTTGCAGGCAGCGGCTCTGATTTTTCTCAAACTATCACTAATAGTGCCCATGAAGGAAGCAGAGAGAAGTGGGAGAGAGAGAGGGAGAGAGGGAGTGGCCAAGGGAGAGAAGTGAGAGAGAAGGAGGGAGGAAAAAGGAGGAGAGGGAGATAACACATGTCATGCCGCCCAGCCTAGCCTCAAACTTACTAGGTAGCTAGCTGTAGATTGCACTGAACTTCCGGTCTCCACTGCCCAAGTGTTGGAATTCTGACACACACTATCATTCTGGAAGCCTTTGCCTTATAAGGATAGACTTCAACTTTGTTTCTTGTTCAAATCTTGGAATGGTAATAAACCACCTACTCTGCCTTTAGGGGAGTTCTCGATGAAGGTGACAGACACCTTCCCTTTTCTCCTAAAAAGGCTCCATGGAGACCCCTTTCTTTCATCTCTTTGCCCACTCAACTAACCAGTTATGGACTTGTAGGGAGAACATACATAAGACACAGCTCACATTTTTTTTTTTTTTTTGACGTCTGGTATCTTATTTAAAAGCAAGTGGTTTGGAGCCAGAATTGAATTCAACTGTCCCAGTTAACACAACTCTAAAGAAAATATCGTGAATGCTCTGGGTCTGTTTTCTCATCTCCGAGATAGACTGATAATAAGAATTAACATCACCGTTAAAGAGCAAATGGGCTAAGATTTGCAAATTTCTTAACACGGGAATAGGCATTCACCGAATGACAAATATAATTATTAGTCTTTAATAACTGCTTTTGCCAGGCAGTTACCATTATCCCTGCCTGGATGGATAAGTGATATTGACTCACTCCAAAGACACCAGAATTTCTGACTCTAGGTGTCATGGTCCCCATCATCCTCCATTACCCTCCATCACTTTATAGACTTTTATAGAATGGGATGCAGTATCCAGCACAAGAAGAGAATTCTCCTTGGTGAAGACCAGTGCCACAGGACGGGAAAGGCCATGAGTAACCATCGGCTTCAGGGCTGGAAACTCCTCAGGTTTCCCCAAGCACACAATAGCTGGACCAGAGGTATCAGCAACAATCACGTTTCCTTGGTGATCAAAGGTGACAGCTGAGGCAGTTATTTTGGAGGGGAAGAGGAGGTTCAGCCCGAAGCTATCCACCTGGCCAATCAGCTGCATAGTGGAGCTGAACACCTTCACCCTTGTGTTGCTACAGCTTGCCGTCCCAAAGGCACAAGGATGCTCTAGGACCGCGATGGCCCCGGTGAGCCACGACACAGCCACCCCACGGGGGTTGCACAGGTGAGCTTGCAATCTCTCAATTCTCCGAAGGACCCCTTCAGGGAAATCCGCTTCCAGAAGGTGCAAAGTCCCTGCCTCTGTGTCAGTCACCAAGACCCCATTGTGAGGGGTGATCTCCACACCCCAAGGCAGAGCAAACTGCTTTCCCACAACCAGCTTGATCTGGCCAAAGAAATCAAACACTTTGAGGGAGCAGTCGCCAGCGTCGGTGACAACCACATGGCAGTCGTTGGTGACCGCGACATCCAGTGGGTACTTGACGTCGTGAGCTGCGTCCCCCTTCTCTCCAAACTGGTGTGCGCCTCCTCCTCCAGAGTCAAAGATCTTGACTCGTCTCTTACCGTCGTGCACGACCACTACCCGTCCGGTCTTGGGGCACAGTGCAAGCCCTGTGGGGTTCACTAGGGTCCCCCAACCGCCGAAGGCGTGGTAGCAGGTGAGAGCCCCGGGCGCACAGGAAGCAGCACTGAGGGCAGCCGGGTTCGCGTGGAGGGTGGAGCCCAGGAGCTCCAGAAGGTGCAGCACCGGCAGGCAATCGCTGGTGTCACAGGCTCGGCAGGCCCGCCGGCAGAAGGGACACTCGAGGGCCAGAGTCCGCGGGTGCGCGAGGGCGGCGACGCAGGCCAAGCAGACCACGTGGCCGCAGGGCAGGTTGCGCGGGCGCCGCTGCTGCCGGTGGCCGAACCTCTCGAAGCACACCTTGCACTCCAGCAGGCTGACCTCCGCCTCGCGCACCAGCTCGGGCCGCACCCCCGCCGCCTCCTCCCCCATGGCTCCGGCCTCCACGCGGCCTCCACGCAGCCCTCGGTCACCGCCACGGTCACGGGGCGGGGCATGCGCTCTGACGCGGGGAGTGTGCGCTGCCGCCCCCTGGCGGACGCACGACGCAATCGTCCGCATGCGCCGTGCGCAGACCTGGGTTGATCACGTCACCGGTGGGAGAGCCTAGTATTAGAGATTGAGTGGGTGTCTCCGTGTCCGCCTGTAAATGGCAGCTAGTCTCCCAGGGCTGGTGCTCAGCAGGGCTGCCAGTCAGCTTTGCTAGGAGCTGGGTACCAGGGCTGGGCAGCAACAAGACATGGTTCGTAGTCTCTGTATAGTATGACTCTGAATACAGAGATACAAGAAAGAAGGTAACTTCAAGAGGGTGAAGCAGATGTGCACACCCCTCTGGTGTGTTTTATCACTCTTGTGAGAAGGTAGATACGTAACCCTCAAAGAACTGGATGTGAGAGTTGTGATGTCAGAACTCAGGAGGCGGAAACAGAATAGCGGTTGGTGGTTACTTGGAGGCCAGCCTAGGCTACTGTACCTAAAAAAAACAAACCCCCAAACCAAAACAAACAAAAGAATACTTATGAAATGGGTTTGTGTGGAAGGGATATTTTTAAAGCTGTTAGTACCCTTGCATGATGGACTACACAGTGAGTTCCTGGCCAGGTAGAGGTACAAAGGGAGACCCTGTCTCAAAAACAAAACAACAACAACAAATCTTGTTAATAGCAGTTACTATAGAATTCACTCCATGCCGCCTTTTAAGTGGTTCTCATTCATTGTTTTATTGTAATTTTAAAAACTTTTTTTTATTAGTGTGTGTGCATGTGGGTGTTTGTGTGTCTGTGTAGATGTCTGTGTGTGACTCTTGAAAGCCAGAAAAAGAATGTTAGCTACCCGAGAGCCAGAATTATAGGCAGTCGTGAGCCACTGAATGTGGGTGTTGTCCTACTGTGGATTCTCAAGATTGAGCAGCAAGTGTGTATAACTACTGAGGAATCTCTCCAGCCCCTCAGAAATAATAAGAAAATAGATTTCTTTTACTTTGTGTGTATAAGTGTTTTCTCTACATTATGCCTGGTGCCATAGGAGGTCGGAGGGGGTTATCAGTTCCAGGAAACTAGACTTATGGATGGCTGTGAACCACTTTGTGGGTGCTGGGAATCAAACCCAGGTCTTCTGCAGGAGCAACAAGTGTTCCTCACTGTTAAGCTGTCTCTCCAGTTCCTCAGAAACAATTTTTAACTCAGGAAATACAGTCAGAATACAAAAACTGGACTATTTTTAGAACCAGTCTTGTGCAACAGAAATGTAATGGAACCCACATTTTAAAATAATTTCCTGGTAGCCCTGTTTTTAAAAGTTAAAAAGAAAAAAAAATTAACTTAGTTGTATACTTTATTCAATCCATCATTTGGACATCATAATCACCTGAAAACATGAGCGAGATATTTTAACACTTATTTTGTGTACTAAGTAAAGTCTGGTGTGTTTTATGTTCAACGTGTATCTAATTCAGACAAGCTAACCTCCACACGGAGCTGGCCGCTCCCACACATGACAAATGCAGAGCCATGCTATGAGATATCATCTTTGGAAGGTATTTCCCCGACTGACCTCGGTGAATCCCTAACTTGTATCTAACTCGTCTCTGCGCCAGCATTGCATCAAAACTATTCAAAGACCTCAATTCATTGCTGTCGGCAGCTGAGCTGCGTCCTCTAGAGATGTCCAGCAGCTTGCTGCCTGCTAAACCTCCTTCTCTGCCTTGTCGGACCTCTGCTGCCTCTGAGAGGCTACAGCTGGCACTGCACCATTAGTATTGCTGGCTCGGTTGGACAGCTTTGCGGCACAGGACACAGGATCTCCTCTGGAGGTTTACAATGAAGTACCTAAACAGGAATTAGAGCGTTTTTTGTTTGTTTGTTTGGTTGGTTGGTTGGTTTTTTTTTTTTTTTTTTTTTTTTTGCAGGGTCTCATGTAGCTCATGTTGGCTTCACACTGGTTATGAGGCTGAGGCTACCCTTGAGTTCATGATCCTCCTGCCTCTACCTTTCTAGTCCTTGGACTACAGGTGCTTACTACTCTGCCAGGCCCAGATATTAAGTTAAAAGGATGGCGTCTGATTGGCAGTTAAGGTTTTCTCAATTACGCAAGGTTTCCAGCTTCAGAAGTGGAAATCAAAACCAGGGTTTGAGCCTCCTCGCAGTTTGGGGTTCTTGGCAATCACGATCTTCAGACTTTGCCTCCGTCCCGTGGAATCCACCAGTTTCCACTCTGGAATTTCTACCAGCCTAAACTGACAGCCAGGTCCTTCTTCTATATGATCCAAGATACAGAGTCTAATTGATAGCCTGATCCATTTTAAAGCTTGCAATCCATCTTCATCTGTTCTTACTGCTTTTGTCTCTGAAGAGACACACTAAGTCCCACCTCTGGTTTTGTTCAACTCTGTACCACACCGAGCACAGGCCCAACAGGCTCACACTTCATTTGCTGGGTGAACGCCATCATCAGGACAGGAGGAAATGTACAGGGACTTAACCTTGGATGTGGTGGGGGTATCCCTTTAATCCCAGAGCTTGGGAAGTAAAGGCAGGTGTACCTTCCTAAGTTCCAGGCCAGCCAAGGCTACATAGGGAGACCTGGTCTCAAATAAGGAAATAATAAAGACCTTGGATTAGGCAGGTAACTCAATGAGAGAACATGATGCTTACAACCAATACCAGCACTGATGAATCAAAAAAAAAAAAAAATCCCAAAACTTTGCTTTGCTTTTGAAAAGATATTTAGTCACTCAGGAAAAGTCAGAAGAACTTGAGAGGAAAGCATTAGAGATGTGCTATGGGACCTGTCATGAGAGCATGTGTTTGTAGAATCACAAGTATGTAAAGGCAGACCAGAAAAGATGAAAAAAAAAAAAAACAAACAAACAAACATTCCCCTCTTAGCAGTGATGTCTCTGGTGCAAGGGCATTTGGTTGCTCTTGTTTGTCCTTGGTAGGCCACCCTAGACTTTCCAGTTTTTCAGATATTAAGATTATTTTGTAGTACTAGGGATTGAACCCGGGGCCTCACATATACTAAACACTCTACCATTGAGCTATATCCCAAACCTAGAACAGTATTACTTAACATTTATTTTTACACTTTTATTTATGTGATATGTGTTATCTGCATGTATGTGTGTGCCACTTGTGTGAGGGTATTCACGGCAGAACAGAGAGAATATCAGAGCCTGGGGTTACAGACAGTTGTGAGCTGCCTCACATGGGTGCTAAAAACTGAACTCAGGTCCGGTGTATGCTTTTAACCACTAAGCCACTGCACCAGCTCCCAGCATGTTATTTTTATCATTTAAATATAAATAAATGCTCACCTCTTACTTAAAAATACTGCAATGTGCAGTGGTAGCAAATGCCTTTAATCCCAGATTTGTGAGGCAGAGGCAGGCAGATCTCTGTGAGTTTGAGGACAGCCTGGTCTACACAGCAAGTTCCAGGACAGCCAGGACTAAACAGAGAAACCCTGGCTTAAAAAAAACAAAACCAAAAAACTGCCTTTGATGGCTACCTCCCCACCTTTTCTTCAACACTCAGCAGATTTCCAGGCAGATTTTTTAAAAAAATTTTATACATCAAAGTTATACAAAGTCAGAAATGAGAACTGTATACTGAAAACAGAGTGGCCATGTTTAAGGTTCACATATATGAATCTTCTCCCATGCCAATTATAACTCAACCACTCGAGTAGATTTGTAATCTGTCTGCAAGGAATAAAACATTGGATGACACACGAGAGGAAGCAGGAGCCATGTGAGTTAAAGACAGTTTTAATAAGAGCATACAGAGCCGGGCGGTGAGGGCAGAAACCTTGAATCCCAGCACCTGGAACTAAAGAGGCAGGCAGAGCTCTGTGAGTTTGAGGACAGCCTGGTCTACACAGTGAGTTCCAGGGCTACTAGGAGGAACCCTGTCTTGAGAAACAAAGCATCCAGAGATCTTTCTTTAAAAAAAATCTCTGTCTCTCTGTCTTTGTGTGTCTCTCTTTGTCTCTGTCTCTCTCTGTTTCTGTCTCTCTATGTCTCTGTCTCTCCATTTTGCACTCACATGCATGCCTGCATGCATGTGCACACACACACACACACACACACACACACACACACAGTCCTCACCCCCACCTCCATAATCACACTAGTTACTTTTCTTATTGATGTGACCAAATACCAGACACAAACTAAAGGAAGAAGGGAGAGCCTGTTTTGGGTCATGGTTTGAGGGAGGACATGGTGGAAGGCTAGGACTGAAGTAGCTGGCATGTCCTGCATCTGATTGTTCACTGCCACTGAAAAGGAAGCAGAGAGAGCATGTATTAAACCAGGCCTGACTACAAAACATTAAAACCTGCCCCCCAGTGGCCTATTTTTTTCAGCTAGCCCCATCTCTTAAAGGTTCCAGAAACTTCCAAAACTGTGCCACTATCCAGAGACCAAGTGTTCAGATTGGTCCAAATCATAACATGCATGATAAACACACATTGAAAAAAATGCTTCCTTTATGAAAGAAAACAATGACTAAGAATGTACTAACTATGGTAGTGAGCAGAAAAATTAATGTCTCTGTGGGCTGAGTATCCCTTCATCCATGAGTCCCCTAGCATTTGAGAGCTCTCTTAAGCAAACAGTTTTCAGGCCACCTTCTGTGGTCCTGACCATAAATCCTTTCCAGAGCCAGTCTCCTGCAGATGGTGGGTCTTTGGTCACCTTCCCCATGTGTTCTTTCCTTACTCAAGTACACAGACGGACTAGGACACTCTTTCCTTGTTTCCGCCCATCTGCAGCTGTTCAGTCTGAGTTTGTGTGTTCAAGCATGCAGAGCAGGTAAGTTAATAAATCACCATGCAGGGCACAGAGGCTCAGCCAGTCTAGTATTTAAACTATGAGATTTTATAAAAGGCACTTTTGGGGAAATCCCAGGAATAATTCAATCCCTGTAACTTAATGTATACGTAGTGTGCTTTCAACTCAAGGCTTTTTAAAGTCAGAACACCCCCAGTGAGGACATAAATTACACAAAAGATTGATTGTATGAGGCTAAATCATTAGTGTCATTTAAGACTCTCTGGGTTTGAGTTATGGAAATGAACTTTAGCTACTGCGTGAAGAGAGGAGTCTATCATACAACATGAGACTTCCTTCCTTAGGCTGGGCAGCAGGGCCTTGGGAAGGGAAAAACAGGTGGGTGGGGCAGAATACTGGTGGCCTGTCTTCTGTTTCTTGTCTCCACTTCTCAGCTCTGTGGTAGGCCATAGCAACCAGAGAGGTCCTGGCTGTACCCATTAGTCTTGCCCTCTGAGCAGATAACTTGTCTTTCTGGCTCTGGGGGAAAAAAAAATTGATTGGCCTAGCTCAGCGATCCAACCTTGTTCATTCAACTGGCTACAAAGATGAAGTCAGATACTCATCACTTCTAGAAGTCTACTCTGAGACCGAGGCAGGTTTCAGAGAAACAAGTCTGATCAGGATATTTGAATAGGTCTGTGGCAGAAGGTATCTAAGGGAAGCACCCTCAATGCTGTGGCTGGAGAGGATGTGAGGTCAACACAGCATTAAAGAAGTTTATACAAAATTTAACTCTGTGTGTGTGTGTGTGTGTGTGTGTGTGTATGTATATGTGTATGTGTATGTGTATGTGTATGTGTATGTGTATGTGTATGTGTATGTATATGTATATGTATATGTATATGTATATTGGAAAGTTGGAAAGTTAAGGGTTCTTTGGAAAATCCATTGTGTTAGATGGTGTTTTGCTGGGGCAAACACATGAAGGAGTGCTTTTCTGAAGTGGACATAGGTGAAAGACTAAGGCAGACTCTTGAAGGAATGTTTCACCAAAGCAGAAACATGTGAAAGGACACGTGAGGAAAGATTCTTCACTAACAACACACATGTATTGATCTGTCTTACATTGCATAATTGAGCTCCGTTTGTCAGGATTCCATATAGAGAGAACGCACCCAAAAACTTCTGGTAGTGTACTGCAGTTTCTTGCTGCTTCCTTGGACTCTGGGCTGATCTGCAGAGTGATATCAGCTGAGACAGATACACGTGCTGAGGCAAGACCCGTGGAGGACACGTGATGTTTGGAGGGAGTATAAAAGGACTCCATGGGCAGTGAGGGAAGGTGAGCTTGGCTTGCTTATAGAGCTAGCTGTGCAATGCTTGTTGGTCTTGGGTCTTCGCTGATCTTTGCTTCCCCAAGAGAGGCACAGCTGAAAACTTCTCCTGGTCCCCCTTGCTGACACTTGCCGAGGCTAAGGCCTGGCTAACTCTGCTAGTTAGTGCCACCGGTGCTGATTCCACTGCTATATGAATGTTGGGAACCAAAACTGTGTGTTCTGGAAGAGTAGCAAGTGCTTTTAACCACTAAGCTTTCTCTCCAGCTCCAAGTTTAATGTTTAAAAGACTCTAGAGAGAAGATAATACACAGCTTTCATCAAAAAAAATTTTGAGACAGGGTTTCTCTGTGTAGTCTTGGCTGTCCTGAAACTCATTCTGTAGATCAGGCTGGCCTTCAACTCAAAGATCTGCCTGCCTCTGCCTCCCAAGTGCTGGGATTAAAGGCATGCGCCACCATGCTCAGCTCAGCTTTCACCAATTTTAAATGGTTTTCCTTGTAGCAACCATCACCTTAGTATGTACACAAATATGCACATATATGTTCAGAAACCAATTCTTTAAAAATATACATTACGGTATTAACATGAGTTAAAAATATAAAGCACTCAGGAGTTAGGAGGTATGGATATATATATATATATATATATATATATATATATGATTTGACAAAGTGTGATTGTTAATAAAAACTGACAAATTATGAACCTATGAGCTTTAGACCACTCATTTAAATAAGACAAATTAAAAAAAAATGACCAAACTCAGGAAAAATATTTTTTTAAAGTTTTATTCTTATGGTTGTGAGGAAAAAAACCTTTCCATATAGGTTGATTTATTTAAATGTCTCTTGATGTTGTTACATATAGAATTATGCAAGTGGAGAGCATGTGAAGATATGGTCCCAGGACCTAAGTAGATTAAGATTTATAGCAAAATATAATTTTTAATAAAAAATTTAGACTACCCCAGATCCTATTAAAATTTTACATTTCCTCACTGATTCTAATTTCCACACAGAATATGTTTTTTTATTGTTTAAAGTTATAAGCATTTATTTTTGTGTTTTTAGTTATAGAATACATGCTGACTACAAAGAAGACACATGAGTATTCAATGTTTCGCTACCAGTCATAAAATCTTTAAAGAATTGATTGACTTATAACATTTTAGTGTGATTTTATTTTTAAAAGTCATGAGCAAAGATCTGTATATGTTGCATGAGGAAAAAAATTAAGTGATATATATATACATATATATATATATACATACATATATGTATGTATATATATATATATATATATATATCACCATATATATATATTTTTTTTTTTTTTTGGTTTTTCGAGACAGGGTTTCTCTGTGTAGTCCTGGCTGTCCTGGAACTCACTCTGTAGACCAGGCTGGCTTCGAACTCAGAAATCCACCTGCCTCTGCCTCCCTAGTGCTGGGATTAAAGGCGTGTGCCACCACCACCCGGTAAGTGATTATATTTTTAATTGTGATGGTTTGTATGTGCTGGACCCAGGGAGTGGCACTATTAGAAGGTGTGGCCTTGTTGGAGTAGGTGTGTCACTGTTGGTATGGGCTTTAAGACTCTCATCCTAGCTACCTGGAAGCCAGTATTCTCCTAGCAGCCTTCAGCTGAAGTCTCAGCTCCTCCTGCACCATGCCTGCCTGGACGCTCCCATGTTCCCACCTTGATGATAATGGACTGAACCTCTGAACCTGTAAGTCAGCCCCAATTAAATGTTATCCTTATAAGAGTTGCCTTGGTCATGGTATCTATTCACAGCAGTAAAACACTAACTAAGGCAGAAATTGGTACTAGGGACTGTGATAGGCCTGACCAGCTTTTGTTTGGAAGAATGTGGATTTGGGGACTTTGGATTTGGAAAGTAATAGTATGCTTTAAATGGGGCATAATGGCCCATCCTATTAGGAATATGAAAGACTTTGTTGCTGAGAATAATTTGAACTGTGCAGACTTGGCCCAAAGGGTTTCGGAGGAGGAGAAATTCAGTATGTGGTGTAAAAACTGTTTTGTGGTATTTTGGTGAAGAATGTGGCTACTTTTTACCTTTGTCTGAAGAGTCTACCCGAGGCTAGGGTAAAGAGATTTATATTAATTGCATTTGACAAAAGAAGTCTTTAAAAAGCCCATCAGAGACTTTGTTCTCTGGTTAAATCTCATGAAGAGCATTTTAAGCAGGCACAGCAAGCTGAGAAAGGAAAATATCAAATACATGGTTTGAGTATTAAAGGGAAACCAGGACGTGAAATGGAGCTGAATCTGTGTTCTAGGAGATAGTAGATTAAGGGAATGAGACTTTAGGGCAAGATCCCACCCAGATAAATTTAGATTCAGGCATAGTAGTACACACCTTTAATCCCAGTGCTTAGGAGACAGGCATGAGTTCAAAGTCAGTCTACAGAGACGCTCCAGGACAGCCAAGCTTAGGCAGTCAAGGGAGTTGGAAAACAGAAAGCTGATGATAATGTAATAGACAAGGGAGCCAAATTCCAGCCCCAGGAACAGCAGAACTCAGAAGCTTTGGTCATTTGGCTCTGGGTTTAGAGTCAAGAGGAGAAGGAGACTACTGGGACAATTGATACTGGTTAGCTGGAGCTAAGAAATTAGTGGTGATTAAGAAGAGACCAGCATTGCTGAGGTGAAATCTTCTGGGAGGTGTTTTCTGAGAGCACAAAGAAGCTGTGTTCCAGAGACAGTTAAGGTTGTATCTCATACCTAGTTACCTAGGTAGTACTGGCTTTGAGGACATAAAAGGGTCATGAAGCGCAGCTGAGGCTTGGCACTGTGAGAGGTCAGGGAAGGCCATTGGTGAAGGTGCAGCCTTAGTTGCAGTTGATGGCCTAGGACTGAAGGGGTCGTGCAAAGGATCTGAGGCTCGGCACTATGAAGAGAGCCTGTAAGAGGCTACTGGTGAAGCCTACTTGCAGCAGAAGACCGCAGTGTATTGGAGATGCCAGTACCATGGGATGACCACCAAGAACAGCAGCAGCAGTGGAGTGGATCAACCTGAGCTTAGAGTGCCACAGAGGGCAGAGCTGGAGAAGTGATGCCAGCCCTTTTGGAGGAGCCCAGAAGATCATGTGTGGATCTACAGACAAGCCTGCTGATTTTACCAAGCTTTTTCCATCTTCGAAATCCATTCTCAGAAGACAAGTCTATCTTCCTCAAGACAAACTGGCATCATTCTTTTCTGATTTTGTCCTTATGTGGTATTGGAAAGAGCTAAACAAGAAGGAATGCATGAAGTTTAAGGGATTCCTCATAGAGGCGATTCTGCAAATGGGGCTAAAACAGATTTCTAGTCCGAAGTAAAGGAAGCATCTCGGGAAGACCTTGCCAACTTACTGGTGAAACATTGTGAGGGGAAGCAAGCCTCAGAGATGACCTTCAAAATCCTCCAGAAGATTGACAGGAAGGATCTCAGAGAGGGCAACAAGAGAGATTGCTGCAAAAATGATATATCTAGCTCATTTAAAGAAGCCTGACCCATGATTGTTCTAGAAAGTTCAATATCAGCATTCAGAATTTCTTCCAGGATGAATATGATCATCTTGAGAACCTTCTTGTACCAAGGGGAACTGAAAAAAAGCCACACACGGTGTTCCTGAAAGGTGCGGATGGAATTGGCATGACCATTATGTTGAAAAATATAATGCTTGTCTGGTTGGAAGGCCTGGCATTTCAGAACAAATTCTCCTATGTCTTCTACTTCTACTGTCAAGATGTGAAGCAATTGAAGACAGCAAGCCTGGCTGTACTGATCTCCAGACTGGCCCAGTCCCTCAGCTCCCACGGAGGAGATCCTAATCCCAACCAGAGAAACTCTTATTTAGCATTGACAGCTTAGAAGGGATGGGATTTCACCAAACAGGAGTCGGGGCTGCGTGACAGGTGCATGGAGAAGCAGCCAGTGGATGTATTGCTGAGCAGTTTTCTCAGGAAAAAGATCCTCCTCAAATCTTCTCTCCTCATCTCAGCTACTTTTGAGACTTTTGAGAAATTGGAGGAAAGGACTGAGTGCACAGATGTGAGAAAAATAATGGGATTCAAGGAGAGCAGTATTAAGACTATTTCCACAGCTTGTTCCAAGATAGGCACAGAGCCCAGGAGGCCCTCAGTTTGGTGAGAGAAAACGAGCAGCTGTTCACTGTATGTCAGGCCTCTGTGGTCTGCTGCATGGTGGCTACTTGCCTTTAAAATGAGATAGAAAAGGGAAAAGACCCAATCTCCATCTGCCGACATACCGCCTTCCTGTATACCACGTACGTCTTCAATTTGTTCAGTCCCCAAAATGCCCAGTGCCAAGTAAGAAAAGCCAGGACCGACTGCAGGGTCTGTGTTCTCTAGCTGGCAAGGGTATGTGGACTGACATCTGTTTAGTGAGGAGGCTCTCAGGAGAAATGGGGTCATGGACTCTGACATCCCCACATGGCTGGACACTGGAATTCCTGAACAGAGCAGGGAGTGTGAAAATTCTTACATATTCCTCTACCCATCCATCCAGGTCTGTGCTGCCATCTTTTATCTGCTAACACCCACAGGGACCACCCTAGTCAGGATGCTCACTGTATAGACAAACTTCTGTTTACTTTTCTAAAAGAGGCCAAAACCCGGTGGAATTTTTTGGGCTGTTTCATCTTTGGCCTTTTACATGAATTGGAACAAAAAAGGCTAGAGGAATTTTTTTGGCTACCAGTTGTCTCACCAATTAAAGCAAGAACTGTTTGAGTGGCTGGAAACCCTGTGTGACACTGAAGACCCTTAAATACAAATACATAGCACAAAGTTCTTTTACTTCTGTTTGAGGTGGAAGAGGAAGACGTCATAGAGCCAGCAATGAACTCAGGGGCCAGATTGACATTATAGCTAGGGATTATTCTGATTTTATTATGGTGCCTACTGCTTAAAACATGGTTCTGCATTGAAAGACTTATCCATTTCAACCCAAAATGTCCTGAAGGAAGAGCTGGAACAGAGGGAAAAGCTACTCATCCTTCGGCATCATATATGCTCTGTTTGTAATGAGGACATCCTCCAAATGATAGACACTATTTTCAATGAGCCAGTCTTTTGGATCTTATATAATTATCTGAAGAACTCCAGCTGCACCCTTAAAGAATTTGTGGTAAATAATGTGTCCTTTCTATGTGGTGAGTGCCTATTCATTGAGTTGACTCAAAACTCTAATTTGGAGCTCTTGAACCTCAGAAGCACATTCCTCTCCCACAGTGATGTGGACATGTTATGTGATATCTTGAACCAGGCAGAGTACAACTTACGAATTCTGATGGCAGGAGCCTGTGATCTTTTACCTGATGACTGCAAGATCTTTGGCTCCATCCTGATCAGAAGCAAGACCTTGAAGAGTCTTAATTTAGAATCCAACAACTTGGGCCAGGGGATATCCTCACTGTGCAAGGCTTTGTGCCACCCAGACTGTGTTCTGGAGTACTTCGTGTTAGCCAAATGTTCCCTCAGTGAGCAATGTTGGGACTGTCTTTCAGAAGTTCTTAGGTAGAACAAAACCCTGAGTCACCTAGACATCAGCTCCAATGACCTGAAGGACGAAGGATGGAAGGTTCTCTGTAGGGTTCTCACTCTCCCAGACAGTGTACTAGTGTCACTAAGTGTGAGATCTGGTCTCATCACCACTAGAGGCTGCCAGGACCTGGCTAAAGTCCTCAGGAACAATCAGAACCTGAGTTGCCTAAATGTTTCAGAGAATATTCTAGGAGACTGATGTGAAGCTGCTGTGTAACACTATGAAACATCCCAACTTGCTTCTTGGTTATGATATTTTATGCAGGAATAGAAAACCTGACTAAGACATTAATCCTCAACATAATTTTTAATTGTTTAAAAATTCATACAGGGATTGATTGGGTGTTTTTTGTTTATTTGTTTGGTTAGTTGGTTGGTTGGTTGACTGGTTTTCTACTTGGTTTTTCCAGTCAGGGATTCTCTGTGTATCCCTGGCTGTCTTGGAACTCACTCTTAGACCAGGCTAGCCTGCTGAGATAAAAGGTGTGCTCCACTACTGGACTGGTTTTTTACTTCTCTGTAAGAAGATACAATTTTTCAAAAATGTAGTCAATTCCCCAGGTTTTATGTCTTTCTTCAAAAGCATCGACTTCCTCAAGGCACTGTATGCCGCATTTTGTACCTGAAGTAAGAAGGTAACAGGTTAAAATATTGTGAAAGATGTTGCAGGAGGTTTATTGACAATAATGCTGGACTGGGTATTAGGTCTATCTTGTAACTTACAATTACAAAATGTTAATAGTTGTGCTCAGTTTTTTTTTGTTTTTGGTTTTTGTTTTTGTTTTTTTGGTTTTTGTTTGTTTGTTTGTTTGTTTTTTTGAGACAGGGTTTCTCTGTACAGCCCTGGCTGTCCTGGAACTCACTCTGTAGACCAGGCTGGCCTTGAACTCAGAAATCCGCCTGCCTCTGCCTCCCAAGTGCTGGGGTTAAAGGCGTGCACCACCACCTCCCGGCTAAGTTGTGCTCAGTTTATATCTGAGATAAAAAGATTCTTTTAATTGGACAGAAAGGGGGAAATGTTGTGGATAGTCCTGGTCTTGTATTTTGATGCTAATTCCACTTTCCTGGGAGGGGCTGCAGACAAGGAGTGAATAAGTACACAGGCTGCTTCTTGTGAACCTTCTGCCCATCTTAATTTGTAAAATAAAGGCTAGAGCTGGTGATTGGGCACTAGAAGGGGAGGTGGAGCAGAAAGGTGTGGGAGAGAGGGAAGAAGAAGGAAGGAGAGGAGAGATGGTGGTAGATGTTTGTGACTCTATCAGTCTCAGGCAGTTATTCATATCAAGGTTATGTAATTGGATTAACAATTCTAATTGTGTGGGCATCTTGTGTGTTGAGTATTTGCTAATATATAAATCCAATGGATAATCTTTAAGCATTAAGAGTCTTCTTTCTACCGGGTATTGGAATTGTTATATCTACCACATTGGGGTGGTGGAGTTGGCCCAAGGGCCATGCTTAGAGCCATGGACTCCACAGGGCTGACCAGTGGAGGCAGCAGCCATGCCAACGTCTCGTGGGTCCCAGGATGGTGCCACTGGCCATCCAGCACCTCCATTAGTGCAGGAACTTAGAGCGAGAACAAGGCCACCAGGCTGGGACTAGCTGGAACACCCATTTTTTTTAATACCTCTCACAACAGATGGCGCCCAATGTGAGGTATGAACCCATGACCCTGAGACTAAAAGTCTCATGCTCTACTGACTGAGCTAAGACCAGGGCTATCCACAACAGAAAGATATCTAAGGTGTTTCTAGAAATGCTCCTGAGGATTTTGTGGCTACAGTCCTTATTTCTTTTGTGTTGTGTCTGTGTGCATATGAATGTATTGACGTGAGTTTGACAGTCAGGAGATGATGCTTGGTGTCTTCGTCTCACTCTCTGCTTTATCGATTGAGACAAAATCTCTTGCTGATCCCAGAGCTCATAACTGGACAGCAAGCTTTGGAATCTCCCTGTGCTAAGGATGCTAAGATCACAGTCATGAGCAAGTAGGTCTGGCTTTGATGTGGGTGCTGGGGATACTAACTTGGGTCTTCATGCTTGCATAGCATGTACTTCATCCTCTAAACTATCTTCCCAGCCCCTTCTGGTTTGTTTTTTTGAGACATGGGTCTCATGTAAACTAAGCTGGCCTTGAATTCACTATGTAAAAAGGATGACCTTGATCTTTTGGTCCTCCAACTCCAGCCTCCCTAGTGTCAGGGCTACAGTGGTGTGGCAGATAAAAGGGCACACTAGAACGGGAGACTAGTCCCTTTTCTAGGATAAAACAGTCTCCAATGAAATACTCTCTACTCCTACATTTTATAGACTTTAATTGCACATACAACTAATAGTTCTGTAACAACTCAGCAGTTAACTGTTAATCTTTCTTTATTTGTATTTAATTCTACTTTTTTAGACAAGCCTTTCTCCTTGGTCCAGATTCAGGCTGGCCTTGAATTTTCTTTCCTCTTGACTCAGCTACCTGAGTGCTAGGATTACAGTTGTGCCCACCATGCTTGATTTGCTGACTTTATTTATTTAAAGTGAGCATAACTGGGGCCGGGAGATAGTTCAGCAACTAAAGCACTCCCTGCTCTCATACAAGATCAAAGTTTGCTCACAACTGCCTATAACTCCAGAGCCTGGGGCTCTGATGTCTCTGGCCTCTATAGACACGAGCACATACCCATACAGACACTTATACATATAAACATGGTTAAAATAGTAAAAATAAATCTTTAAGAATAAACATAAGGAGTATAATGTTTACCCTACGATAAGGGTGCCTGCTGCCTGCCTGACAACCTGAGCAAATGCACAGAATTGAGGGAGAACTGGCTTCCTGCAGGTTGTCCTGTGACCTGCACACGTCACACACATACACACATATACATACATACATATACATATATGCACATACACATATACACATGCAACACACACATATGCACATATACACACATACAGCCATAGACATACACATGCATACACACACTTAACACACATACGTACACACATGCATATAAACATACACACATATGCACATATACACATACATACACACACAGAGAGGCACATATGCATGGACACATGTAATGAAAAGGAACATTAACTTACCAAATAACCTTTTAATTTCAGCATCTGGAACATAAAATGGTGGGCCTAGGAAAAAGAAGTGTGATGAAGAATAATCTTCTTTTTCAATACTAATTCCAAAGACAAACAAATTTTTGGGGCTTACCTCTCAGCTTAGTTCAGAGATGTCATGGATACTTATTCTATAAGCCACTCAGGAATCCAGATAGGTGAGGATGAAGCATGCCTTTCTGGTTGTTTTGCTTTATTGTGGGATATGTGTGTGCATTTTAAAGATAGGTTCTTATGTAGCTCAGCTTGGCCTCAAACTCACTATATATGCAAGAATGACCTTGAACTTCTGATCCTTCCTGCCCCTGCTGCCTCTTTCTCCTGAGTGTCGAAATTACAAGTAGGCACTGCTGTATCTGTTGTACACCGGGCTGCAGATCATCTCAGAGATGGTCATGCACGCTAGCCAAGCACTCTACATCCCCGGTCCCCTGATTTGGCTCTTTCTATCTCTCATCAAAGAGCAGAGCAGAGCCATTGGCAGTTTCCTTTGCCTTCTGAGATGCTAATTCTGGCCTTCTGTGCTCTTCCTCACTACATCCTTCCCACTCAGGTGTGGGATGGATAGGGACTTGAAGCATATTGTTATTCTTTAAGTGAGGACATCCCCACCGCACAGAAAGCCAAAGCCCTGCTTCCCGTGGCGCCTGCCTTCCCTGGGCCTCCTGCTCACCAGCAGGACATAAGTAAGCCAAGCAGGGTTCCTTCCTGCCTCCACTACCTTCTCTTTCCTTCTGCCTGTAGTCGAGACACCAAAGTCTCATCTTCTCATGAGGTTTTTAGATCTGTGGTCTTCAAATAAAACAACAGCAAAAGACTACCACACATAAATATTAATTAAATGGGGACATTGTTTTAAAAAAGCTCAATTAAAAACCAAACAATGCCAGACATGCTGGCTCACAGCTGTAATCTCAACACGTAGGGAATCAAGATAGGTTTCAAGAACGAGCCTGGGCTACACTGGCAAACAAAACCCAAGAAACCAGGTGTGATTCCGGCACTCACCAGGTGGAGGAGGGAGGAGAGTTTGGAGCCTCAAAGCCTGCCAACTAACCAAACAACCTTCTCCCCCAAACAAGAAATCAAGGAGTCTTACAAAGTAAAAGTCTGATTGTTTGACTTTAACTCCTTCATGAAAATATGAGTCTGTCCAAGGAAAATACTAAGCTTCAATGTGCAGGCTGGGCTGTGTGTCAGTGGGAGAGCATTTGCCTAGCACCTCGAAAGCCCTGGGGTCCAACATGCTTGCTGCAAAAGCTTCCTCCCAAAGCAACAAGATGAAGATATCCTTTCTAGACATTCAAGACTAAAGAGTCAGGCCAGGGATGAAGTTCAATGATTGCCCAGCAGGCACCATGCTCTGGGCTTGGTCCCTACCAATGCCAAATACTACACAAGACAAAATCTAAGAAGATGGTGGCAGCATATAGTAGACAAAATGTTAGCAGTAGACAAAAAAGGTTAGCTAGGTGTGGTGGCCTGTGCCATAGTCCAGGCCTTGGAAGACTGAAGCACAAAGATTCTGAGTTTGAAGCTAGCCTAGGCTTCTGTAAGCTCCAGACCAGGCTGAGCTTTAGAGTGAGACCTTGCCTCAAAACCCAAACCAACCCACACTATTTTAGAGATTTTCCTACAACCTCACAGTTCCTCATGCTTCTTCCTTGCTTGTCTGAATTCCCATGGGGAATGTATTTGAGTGAGTATCAACATTCGCCACATGTGGCTCCACCTCTGGGAGCAGCATGGCCACCCAACACCCACAGCAGGGCAACCATGTTTCTTTCTCTTAATCTAGGGCTCGTGAGCTATCTCTTTACATTAGGATCATCCATTTCTTCCTTCTGTAGTTTGAACAATGACTGTTGAATAAAACATGAAAGGGGTATAAGAAAACATGGATGGTGTGGAAGAGTCCACTGTTCTCATTAGCCCAGAATTATCTTCAGCGCATAAGCGGTGTGCCTCCTGTGAGGTAAGTCCGGGAAAAAGAATTCTACATGCTCACAGAATCGAACCGGGGAAATCAGGCGAAGAAAAACAACTGTTACCTGCGTGTTTTGTTGGATCATAAGACAAGATGGCCACGAGGTATTGAAACTCTTTTCTCAGTAGGGACAGTATTAAATCTGCATAGCTAGAAAAAGCACACACAAAAAAAAAGTTTGTTTCATTTCTCTATAGAGATGAGGCTGGAGGGTACAAGAGAAGATAAAGGAAGCCAGCATTTACTATCAACTCTACATAAAAGTCATCACTAATCATATAAACCTGTGTGGTGATTTGAATGAAAATGGTCCCCAGAGGCTCATATACTTGAAGAGTGGTCCCCAGTTGGTGGAATTATTTGGGAGGTGTGGCCTTGTTGTCGGAGATATGTCTCTGGGGTAGGCTTTGAGATTTCAGCAGCCCATGGCAGGCCCAGCTAGGCCGTCTTGTTCCTTCTCTGCTTCCTGCCTGCAGGTTAGGATGTAAGCTTCCAGCTACTGCTCCAGGACTGTGGCCGTCTACCAGCTGCCATGCCCTGCCCCTGCCCTGCCCTGCCATGCCCTGCCCTGCCCTGCCCTGCCCTGCCCCTGCCATGCCCTGCCCTGCCCTGCCCCGCCCCGCCCCGCCCTGCCCTGCCATAATGGTCATAGACTAACCCTCTGAAACTGCAAGCTTTCTTTGATAATCCACCTTGGTCATGGTGCCTCTTTGTAGCAACAGAATAGTAACTGAGACCTGGTTCTTGCTCCCTGCCCAGGTTGGCCTCAAATTCCCTATGGAGCCAAGGAAGACCTTGGATTTCTGATCTTCCTGCCCCCCCCTCTCTGCTAAGTACTGGGATTATAGACATGGAATACCACACCAAGTTTATGGTGTGCTGTGGTTGGAACCAAGGGCTTGGTGCGTGCTAAGCAGTGTTTTTCTTTCTTTCATCTTTTTGAGATATTATTTTAAAATAAATAAAGTACAGTGTATTACCTATATAGACGTGTACCATCACGTCCACACGATCATTCAGGAGTCCTTGTTTTAGCCATTCATTATTTTAATTACGTATGAGTGTGTGTCTGAGGTTTGGAGGAGGGTATACATGCAGGTGAGTGCTGGTGTCCAGGGAGGCCAGGGATCTGATCCCCCTGGAGTTGGAGCTACAGACAATTGTGAGCCTCCTGACATGGATGCTAGGAAGTGAACTTAAGTCCCCTGGAAAAGCAGTATGTGCTTGTAATTGCTCAGCCACATCTCCAGCCAGGTCAGCCTGGGCTACATAATGAATTTGAGGATAGTCTTGGTTACCACAAGAAAGAAAAAAAAAGTACTCTTTTGAACAGAATTTTTCACTTCTTAACTTTCTGATACCCCTACCCTCAATGTACTCTATAGCCCAGGATGACCAGGAACTCACTATGTAGCCTAGGCTGGCTTCAGATTGACAGCAATCCTCCTGCCTGAGCCTCTCAAGTGCTGGAAGTGCAGGTGTAGGACACCACAGCTGGTGTGACTCTTGCTCTTACGAAGAGACAAGAAGCAGCATGTCCTTAGGATGGTCAGATTGGCTCAGTCTTATTTCCTGGCACTGACAGACATCAATCCTCTTGGAATGTGGACTTTCAATCAATCTCAAAAACAAACCAGAAAGTGGGGCAGGAGAGATGGCTCGGTGAGAGCACACACAGCTCTTGCAGAGGACCCGAGTTCGGCTCCTAGCATCTACATTGGGTGGCTCATATGTTCATATCCAGGGTATCCAATGCCTTCTGGTCTCCATGGGCATCCACTATGTGTGCATGCACACACACACACACACACACACACACACACACACACACACACACACATGGGGGTGGACAGGGAAGGGTACAGCAGGGGAATAGAAGGATCTAGACTCTGACCAATCAGAGCTTGATTCTCCAAGTAAACCTCTACTTGGGTGTCACTGCCTGGTCAGCCATAAACGAAGTGGGTCTGTCCACTGGGCTGTCCTTCACAGCTAAAGATAGAGGAGCAAATGCAGGAAGCAGTGCATTTTCCTTGCTTGATGTACAGCTTGGTTGTCTTCCTTCAGTCACAGTATTTACGGAGGTCTTACCTGCCCTAAATATGTGTCAGGTCCAATACGGAGGAACAGCTGGGCCCAATGGACCTGCCATCCCTTTGGTCTGCATCTTGCTCTTTCCCTGTCATCCTGTGGTTTTTTACTGAGCAAACCAAAACCCCTGGAGGAACTAACCCCAAAGAAATAGAGGAACCTGCTGGAGGGGGCTCAGGCTATACCTACAAACTTAAAATGTTTTGCACAACTGAATGTGGTCCATGAATACAGTGTGTTAGGAAGACTGAAGGGGTTTCAGTGATGTTTTTGAGCTGACAAAGAATGCTGACGTCATGTGGAAATGCACAGCATGCACAGGAAAATCGGTGTGGGCTTTGGAAGGAGGAGCAGAGTAACACGCTATACTTCATGGCAAAAGCCACACCCCCCGGCTCCCGGGTGCATGTCAGGGCTTCATAAACAGCTGTTGAAAGCTGAATGTAAAGGATCAGGACTCAAGTGATGGTTTAGGAGCAAGCACCGCAGAGAAAAGTCCAGAAGATGAAGGAGGGTGGGGTGGACACGGGTAGAAAAATGAGCGGAGGGAAGAGGAGAGAGAGATTATCACCAAAGGAAAGAAAAGATGGATATTTCTGGTGTGGAATCTTATAATTTTCAAAGATTGGGTTTGGCAAGAAGCTTTACTTATGAAGCAATTATTTTTTAAATTAAAAAGAAAATTGATGTCACTGAGATGGACCCTGAACATTGGCCATGTGTGAAAATCCTGGCTCTGTGTAATGAGTAATTCAGTATCCAACTTGCCAAATTCAAGGAAACACCCGTTACCAGTATTATTCGCACAAGAAAAGGGGATTGCGTTTCTCTCACAGGCTTTCCTAATTTTACTTTCTAGGGAGGCTAGTTATAATTATGATCACCCAAAGTATCAATAAGTGCTCTTGTAATGACAGCCAGTAGTTTATAGTTCTCAATGATTTTATTGTTCCCATCTATCTATCCATCCAGTATCTATCATATATCAATCATCCATCCATCATCCACTCATCTGTCTGTCTATCTATCTATCCATCCATCCATCCATCCATCTATCTATCTATCCATCCATCCATCATCCATCCATTGACATAGTTTCATGGGCTTATTATGAGGTCCAGGTTCGCCTCAAACTCCCAATGCTTATGCCTCAGTCTTATGCCCCAGTGCTGGGATCACCAGTGTGCATGGCCACACATGGCTCGCATATTTTTTTGTCTTGCCACAGCAACTCTTGGAGACCATTTAACATGAAGCTCTGAGCAAACTCAGCGGGTACTGTCAGGTACTAGCTGTCTAACTTGGGACGTATCTCTTTGACTTTAAATTTCTCATGTGCAAATTGGAATCATACACGGCATCTATGTCATAGGGGTGTCATGCTAATTATATGAGCTAACACACACAAAATATTTCTAACAATGTCCAACACAGGACAAGAGTCCACTGATGTTAGCAGCGGGTAGGTGCTGAAATAGTCTCGGGTTGCAGAGGAGTAAACTGAGGCCTAGAGAAACACAGTACTTTGGTCAAAGCTTGCAAAGTGACTGAGCCACTGGCTTCATACATTGCTTTCCTCAGACTCAGCTCAACACAAAGGAAACCAAGTCCACTGAAGAAACCAACTTACCGATCACGATCACCTGGATTGATAGCCACCAACGCTCCTCTATCCCAAACCCTGTCAAACTTGCCAATGTTTGCTCTGCTCAAAAGAGAGGAGAAAGGTTGTTACATTTTATCTGAAAGAGATCAAATCTCAAACATGATGTCTGGGGTTCCCCGAGGGGCATCTTGGGACATCACCCATCACCAAGGTCTCAGTATTTCATGGCGGCTTTTCATTATAGACATTAGAGGGGTGTACTTGTGGGACTGTCCACCTCCTAACTTCCACAGCATTCTTTGCTTTGATTTGGAAAGAGGAGGGAGGAGGCAGTGACTGACAGCTCTGTTCTCAGCTCCTGGCTCAGGCATTGGGCTCTGTCAGGTACCATCCTGCCTCCTGTACCTTGTAATTGGCTTTCTCATAGGCTCAGGTGCCAGGTGGAAAACAGTCTTCCTCTCTCTACCGTCACCCTACCTGCTCTGCATCACAATAATGAGTTTGTTTGTTTGTTTGTTTGTTTGTTTGTTTGTTTTTCGAGACAGGGTTTCTCTGTGTAGCCCTGGCTGTCCTGGAACTCACTCTGTAGACCAGGCTGGCCTGAAACTCAGAAATCTGCCTGCTTCTGCCTCCCAAGTGCTGGGATTGAAGGCGTGCGCCACCACTGCCCGGAGCACAGTAATGATTTTGAAAGTCTGGGACCTATCCCCACGAAGCAGAAAGTCAAGGTTTTGGTAAGACAGCTGCAGGACAGTTCTTGAAGCTGCAGAAGTGCAGAGTGAGCAGTGAACAGGTCTACAGTCAGCACTGCCCAGCAGGGCCACCTTCATTACTATTATTGTTGTCATCCTCCTCCTCCTCTTCTTCCTCATCATTTATAGTGGAAATTTCAGTTTCTTTAAAAAGACAGAAATATTATATATTTCCTTTTTAATCCCAGATGTAGGGCTGCTTCAGATGGTCCATAGCAGCTGACAATTATATGCCTCCTGCTGTAGCAGGGGTGTGGCTTTACCAGCTGCAGATAGTTTCTGAGAGTATATGATGTTTGGAATTCCGGGAATGTGTCAGAGAGATATAAATGCTAGGCCCCAGGAGAGTGGGTTGTTGGTTGTTGGTGGGTTGCTGTTGATTGCTGTTTGTCAAGGAGTTATGCACAAAGAGATGAGGAGAAGAAATTAACTATCCTTACTTCGAAGATTAAACTTGCCCCAAGGAACTGGATGCCCCTAATTAGCAAAAAAGTAAGGATGAAGCTGCCCCCTTTCCTCTCTATCCTTCTCTCCTACCTAGTTTTAGGGGGTTGAAAGGAGGGGTGGAGAAGGGCAACAGAAAAAAGAATCCACAAAGTAGCCAAAAGCCCAGCTACAATTATTACTATTACTACTATTATAATTATTATTAGTGTATGGTGTATGTGTGTGAAAGCACATGCATACTAACATGCGCATGTAGAGGTCAGAGAACAACTTTCAGGAATTAGTTTTTTCCTCCCACTGTGGGTTTTGAGGACTGAACTCAGGTCCTCAGGCCTGCATGACAGGCACCTTACCCTCTGTGCCATCTTGCTGGACCAAAGTCCACTTTTTTTTTTTTTAATTGCCCTGGTTGGCCTGGAACTTTATATCTAGACCAGTCTGGCCTCTAACTCGGAGATCTGCCTGTTCAAGTGCTGCATTAAAGACATGTGCCACAGCTCCCTTTTAAATGACCAAATGGATGGTTCAGTGTGTGAGCGCTAACCACTAAGCAAAGGGCCATGAGTGTAGGCATAATGTTATTATACACTGTGTAAAGATGATCCTTGTATTATTCAAATGCTGATTTCTGTGCCCCATGTCCGGTTGCAATCCAGATACGGCACTGTAATGCTTATTTTAAGTCTCTCCTGACGGGATGTTGTGTAAACATTGCTCCCCATTCATTCTCCGATTTGTCAATAAAAGCCTATATCAGCAATAGCTGAGCAGAGGAGAGAAGAGCTGGACTTTCGAGGGGAGGGGAGGAACAGAGAGAGGATTCACCGTGAAGAAAAAGTCCAGGAGCCAGCATGGGAACGCACCCGGAGCAGAGAGAGCCAGATTTAAAATGCAAGTATCTTGGGGATTTTGGCTGGGAGGTAACCAGATTAGTTTAGAGGATTAGAATAGATTAATTAATGCTCACATATTGTGCCATAAAGTTTGATTAAATAAATCACATAGTCTCTGTCTCATTTATCTCCAAGCTAAGCAGAATAAAGAAAAACCTGTCGCTTTTAAAATTGCTCTAACAGGTGAATTCAGAGAGCCAGAACCCGTGTAAAAAAGCAAGCCATGTAACCCCAGTACTCCTAGTGAGCTGGGAGGTAGAGACAGGAGAGTCCCCAGAATTCTGAAGCCCTGTTTGAGTACAAAGTGGCCATGAAACTCTGTCTCAAACAGGGTGGAAGCCAAGAATTGGCATCTAAGGTTGTCCTCTGACCGCCACTCATGTGCCATGGCATGCACACACTCAAACATATACTCTCATGCAAACTCAGTCACATACACTTATGCACAGCTGTGCAGACCGAACACCCAGCCACACAGACACACATGCTAACATTCACACATATTCACTCTTACATATTCACAGGCTGACCTTTACATACACGTACTGATTCAGTCTCACATGCTCATGTATTCACACACAATGGTGCAAAGGAATCACCCGGTCACACTCACACTCACCCACGCACTCACATGACAGTGGAGACTCATAGAGCACTCGGTCCTACCTGGGAAGATCGAAAATGCTGCAGCAGTATAAGGAGATGTCTCCTGCAGAACTCTGGAATGAAACAGCGCAGGACAGTTTTCATACTTAACTGGGACATCTTTAAGCAACCACGGAAAGGAAACGGGACTCAGACCAAGCCCAGGAGGTAGATGGGGAATACACAATGAACACAGTAACTTGATTAGGCTTTAACTGGACCCTAGGGTTTCTTTAAAACCTGGATGGAGGCCAGCCCAATGGCTCAGAGGGTAAGGTGCTTATAGCCAAGCCAGGCACGCTGAGTTTGATCCCTGGGCCTACATGGTGGAAGGAGAGAACGGACTACCACAAGCTGACCTCTGACCTCCACAGTATATGTGCACAGATATACATTCTACCATCTGTAAATCTATGTACACTAACAATGGAGCTATTATCTATAATCTATATGCTTAGCTCTAATTCTATCATTTATCTTTAATATCTATCTATCTATCTATCTATCTATCTATCTATCTATCTATCTATCATCTTTTGTTTTGAGACAAATCTCACTGTGTAGCCTAGACTAGCGTGAAAAATCACAATCCTCTTGCCTCCACTTGGCAGTGCTGAGCTGTGTGTGAGGTGTAGGTGACCTGTGTTAGAGAGCTGCCGTGTGTGAGGTGTAGCTGACCTGTGGTAGAGCTGCAGT